>CM066031.1:178322853-179522853 GCA_033557465.1 Ichthyophis bannanicus | reverse complement strand
CTGTGCTCAATAAAGAAAAACAGACAAGAAAAGAGAGGAGATATCTCTTCTCCCTGTCTGAGGAACAAGCTTGCTAGAGAAGCTCTTCAGTATGGTACCCCTCAGTCAGGGAAAAAACCCGGTTGAGAGGGTAGAGTAAGTAAGCGGAGGGTGACGTACCCATAGGGTAAGTCAACTGAAGGAAAAAATGTTCAGTTGGGAGAGAACTATCAGGAGATAGTTGCAACTGCTCTTCTAGAGAGTAAGAAGAGGAGAAGTCTGTAGTCCCTGAACAAAAATTTTCCGACAGGTTAGTATACTGAAAAAGAAGAGCACAGTGAATAAACTTCTAATGGGTAGAAGTGAACTGTAGATTACAATTCCCGGCCCCTATGGTTGCTGGGAATGTTGAGACTGGCCAGAGCTGGAGGACTTCAGGCTAGGCTGAGGCGTCCCTTGTTTAGGTACAGCCGAATGATGGGCAGGAGATGAATGAAGCTTTCTTTTCTTAGGGAAAGAAGGTTTGGTAGGACATTTCCTACCCCTTGAAGAAGGAGGTGGCTTAGAATGGTCTTTAGTGGAAGGAGAGTCAGCGGAGCATTGAGCAACCTGACGTAAAGCCTCCTTATTGAAGAGACCTTCTCCTGTACAAGGAGAATGAGCCAGTATAGTTTGTGCCCATCTGCTCAAGTCTGAAGCTTCAAGCCAGGCTCTGCGACGTGCTGCAATGGCAATAGCAGAGGATCTGCTAACGGACTCAAAAGAGTCTATAGAAGCACGAGACAGGAACCAGGATAGATTCCGGCTGTGATTGACGAGCAAGGAATAATCAGTAGCCTTGGGCTCTGATAAAAAAGGGGTCAAAAGAGACAATTTCTCTGTGACTTCCTGGAGTGTTAGACTCATGTGAAAAATATATGAAAGAATTCTGGAGGCCAGCATAGAGGTTTGGAAGGCTTGACGACCAAAAGCATTGAGTGTTCTTGAAGAACGACCTGGCGGATAAGAAGAATGCTTCTTCTTGCTCTTAATTTTCCTTAGTGCTGATTCCACTACAAGGGAACGATGAGAAAGTTGAGGCTTTTGAAACCCTGGAGAGGGTGGCACCCGGTACCGAACCTCAGTGGCTGTAGAAACTAGAGGAAGTCGTAAGGGCGATTTCCAGACCCTCAGAAGGAGATCTTGCAGAGCAGGATGTAAAGGAAGCATTATATTTTCCATTTGTGCCGGTGAGCCATGAGTAGCATCACAACCAGGGATAGAGATATTAAGAAAGGTTGCCATATCCAGGAGAAAAGTCTGAAAAGACTGATCTCCTATGGGAACCATCCCTGGTAAGGCTAAAGAAAGAGGCTGAGCACCAAAGGACGTACAGTGGTGTGAAGAGAGAAACCTAGTAGATGGACAGGGATACTGGCATGTTAACTTAGAGGCAGTGGGTACTGCATCAATGCCAGGTATCGGTTCCAAACTAGGCATCGGTGGAACTGGTGCAAGAACAGGCATCGACATCGATACTGATATAGGACCAGCAGTTGAAGTTGCCATCGGGGACTGCTGCAGTGGTACCGAGAGCATGAGAGAGTTATGGCTAGGATCTTCGGAACTGCCTATCTGGAAACGACAGGAGTCGGTTCCGGGACGCGTCGGTACCCAGTCCTCGAGACTAGATATCGGTTCAAGACTCGGCATCGAAGAAAGCGAGGCTATCGATGCATGTCGCGAGGGTTCCGACGCCGGTGGCAGTATCGGCGATGCCGATACCACTAAGGCAGCCTGGGTTACATCGATCGGTATCGACGGTACCGAGGATACCCGATGACCACCCCTTGCAAAGGGTAAGGCGGTCCACCTCGATGCCGATGCCAGGGTATTGGAACCGATCGACGCCGGTACCGTCCCGGAGCATGGCTGAGATATGGAAATGTCCATCGGTATCGTATCGACCGGCCCCAAAGGCGCCGAGGATGGTAGAGGACGATTCCTGGTGAAGAGTGGAACACTCGACACCGAAGCCGATGCCGGGGTATCTGTACCGCTCGAAGCGGATACCCGCACCGTACACGGCTGGGATTGAGGGAAGTCAATCCGGTGCGTATCGATCGGTCCCGAAGGTACCGAAGATGCCCGATGACGATCCCTGGTGAAGAGTGGAACACTCGACACCGGTGCCGATGCCAGAGGCTCGGCACCGCTCGAAGCGGATACCACCCCCGAGCATGGCTCAGGTATGTTCTGTGAGGGGTGAGCCCCAGGAACAACCTGAAACCCCTTTAACGCTTTGGAGCCCGAAGACTCCCGCAGGGGTAATGCCAATGGATTCTTGAGGGTAAGGCCGGAGCCGTCACCATGCTGGGCATGGGACATACCACTCAAGCATTGACTAGTCTTAACAGATTGTTTGTGGGTTACCTGATCCTGTGAAGTGGAGAAACCGGGTACCCTCACTGCCGAGGAAAAAACGGTATCGAGGGAAACTCTAAAAACTGAAGGTTTCCTCACAAAATTATCCCCTGACAAGTCAGGGGAAAAAGGGTCAGGACCCACACAGTTGAGACACCAACTATTGGTGTCTAAAAAGAAACAGGTGTTTCCACATCGAATGCACTTCTTAGGAAAAGAAGGCTCCATAATGAAGAGGCCTGGTAGGCCCAACAAGTTAAGGCAAAAAACTGAAGAGAAGTTTTTCAGAATTTAGTCAAAAATCCACCGGCGATACCGGTGGCAGCGGGGAATACAGCCGCGACCACAAGAAAACAAAAACTAAAGTAATTAAAGTAAGTAAAAAGAAAAGTTTCTGCGGTGACAGGAGGACGTCCTGCCGGCTCCGCGGAAAAACGAAAACTGAAGGGAGGCTCTGGAGAAGGCGGGAAGTCAGCGCGCAGGTGCGAGGGATGCTGCCAAAAGCTTTCTGATTGGAAGCTGGGCAGCGTTCCCGTGCAGGCTCCGTCGGTACCGACGTACCCATATGTGAAAACTCATTCCTGCTTGTTCCTGGAGATAATCTTTTTCATTGTTTCAAGCTAGTGTTATGAAAGATACTATGTTTATACAACAGAAACTTGAAAATTTGGAGAATTTATCTCATAGCAAGAACTTAAGGATACTTAATTTTCCCTGTACAACTCTTCTTTCTCCTTCAATTTTATTAAGGAAGTACTTAAATGATGTCCTTCTCTTGTCTAATGCGGATACTTTGATGTTTATCAAGTGTTATTATGTTTCTTTTAAAGTTGTGGTATCCAGAGTAGATGAGGAAGTTGAGGCCCTTGAGGGAAGCAATGAATTTAATTTGACAGCATTTCTAGAGGATACTCAAGATACAATTTCGACTAGGGCTACTTTATTAGTTTCCTTGTCCTCAGATGATAAAGTAGATATTTTTAAAGCATATTTTCGAAAGAAAGATTTATTTTTTTTGTGGAGATAAAGTATCCATTTTCCCAGATGTGTCACGTTCTACGCAGATTCGTAGGAAATCATTTCTGGCTTATAAAGGTACAGTTCTTGCTTTGGGTGCTACTTTTTTCCTCAGATACCCCTGCAAATGTTTGGTGTCATTGGGTTATGATAAATATGCCTTTTTATCTGTTACAGATTTAGAAAAATGGATTCTTGATAAGGAAAAAGCACTCTGATGGCTCCTTGCATTTTGTTATTTACCTTCCTATTTCCCTAGGTGTAAGTGGGCAGGAAATTGGCTAAATTATTTATGCTAACTGGGGATGCCTGTAGTATAGCGTTTTCTCCAGTTTTGTTTTCCTTATCTATGTCTTGCGGTTTTGTTCCCTGAAACGTGCGCTAATGTACCTTTATTGCTTTATGCTATGCTTTGGAATATTATGGAGGATGATTTTGTATTTCTGTATTTGCTTCTTTTTATCTGATAATTTGTATTGTCAGTAAAATCTCATAAATAAATAATAATAAAAAAAAAAAGAAATCTCCATGCATCTATCAAACAATGTTGTGTTACAAAATGACGATATTTGCTTCTATCAGCCCTCTTGCCCTCTCTTTTTCCCGTAGCATCTCTAGCAGGATTCCATGTTAAGTTAAAATCTCCATACAGATTAGAGTACCTTCTTCTAGCTTTCCCACCTCTTCATTGAGCTTTGTCTAAAATTCTCCTTGCGTCCCTGTGGGCGCATATATGTTCATTATACAATACCACTCATGCCCTATTTTTAGGTGCATTAACACATATCTCCCCGCTCTGTCCCTGACAACTGTCTGTAGTACCATCTTTACTTTTGAATCTATTAAAACTGCGACTCCTCCCTTCTTTTTTCCTATTGTGTTTGATGCATGGACAAAGACCCCATACCCCTTCGGCTTAACCAGATATTCTGTCGCCCGGGTGAGGTGTGTTTCCTGTACGAGTACCACCGACGCCTTTCGGCGTGCTAGTTCTTTATATAATTTCTGGCTTTTGAATGGCAATTAAGTCCTTTTACGTTTAGGGTGACTATTTTTAGCTCGCCATTGCTATTGGTTGCTCCTCCCCTCTCACCCTCATCCTCCTCCCCTATCTCCCTCCCCCCTTCCCCCTCATTCTCCCCTCCCCCCCCCCTACTCCCCTTCCCCGTCTCCCGTCCCCACCATGGAGACTCCACTTCCGTACTTAGTGACTATCAGACCGCAGCCTGCCCTTCCCTTCCTTCCCCACCTCCTCTCTTCCACCCTCCTCTTCCCTACCCACTGTATATGTACCTTATACTTACATCCTTCAGTATCCCAAGCCCTCCTCCCTCTCCCCTCCCCTCTTTCTACCTCCCTCCTCCCCCCTCACCAACTCCCCCCTCCCTCCTCCCATACATTTCCATCAACATCCCATACAAGCCTTTTATCAATGTCCCACATTTCAGTTCGTGTAATATTTCCTCTGGTGCCTGAAGTTCTGGGATCTATCCCCTCAGCCAAAGTCCTGAGGCAGCTCTTTTGCTCCTTGGCTGTCTTTGGTCAGTCTCGCTGCTCTCTGACCATTTGTTGGTGCTCTATGCCATCTCCGATTAGCCGTCCTAGTCCCGGATGTCGTGGCCTTCTTTATCTTTGCTTGACTCTCCTTGCCTCCTGGAAGATTGGTTAGGCCCATGTCCCCTAGCACTCCCCAGGCATCCTCGCAGGTCTTTACCTTGCGTGATATACCATTTGCTGTAATTAATCCTCGCAGGTCTTTACCTTGCGTGATATACCATTTGCTGTAATTAACAGGCCGAAGGGGTACAGCCATTTATATCGCGCCTCTTCCCTCCTCAGGTACGTCGTCACTTCCTTCATCTCTCTCCGTCGTTGCAATGTTCCTAGCGAGAGATCCTGGAACAGTTCCACCTCATGTCCTTCCCACTGAAAATGGCCCAGTTTCCGTGCCGCCCTCAGCAGGTTTTCTTTCATTTTAAAGGATCTCAAGCACACCACAATGTCCCTTGGTCGATTGTCTCTTCTTGGCCCTAACACCCTATGCGCTCTCTAGATTTGCCAGGGTTCGCTTTCCCCACTTTCTTCTTGTGCCCCCGCTTGTAACAATGCGCCAAACACTTTTATAATAACTTCTTCACAGTTTTTATATTTGGGGTCTTCTGGGATCCCTCTCACTCTTAGATTACTCCTCCTGGATCGATCTTCCAGATCCTCCACCTTCTCTTTTATTTCATCCTGTACTTGCTTTATCTCCTCCCAGCCTTTTTGAAGATCTTCCAATGCTTCTCCATGTTGTTCCAGCTGGGTCTCTGTTTCCTTACCCGGGATCCTAGGTCCACTATATCCTGTCTTAAAGATTGTAATGTCTCTTTTAATTCATTTTTAACTCTGCTGATTTCCACTTTAAGGTCTTCTTTTAACTCCTTCAGCCAGGTCTTAATCATTTCAGCTATTCCCGGGCTCCAGGAGCTCTCCCTCTCCTCCGTGGACAGTCTCGTGCTCCTCCACCACTTTGCCCTCCTTCTCCCCTTCCTTACCTCCTCTCGAAGGCACATATGAGGATCTGAATTCTGCCAATTTTTTCTTTACAGAGGGTCCTCCTTTAAACTTCTAGCAGCACCTCCAGGCCATTTGAACTCTTCAAACTCTCAAATCTGCCTCCAACTTCCACCAGCGAGTTCTTTCTGCTTTACAATCTTCTGTTGGGCTCTTCTCTCTATCTTTTTACAAGAAAATTATCTGTCTTTTACCTTAGAGATGGGTGGACCCGGTTTTCTTTTATCCAGTTTGGTTTAGTGAGATGCTGCTGTGGTTCTTATCCATCTGTACTCTCCTGCTGTGCCTGATCTTTAAAGGTGTCCGCCTTTTACCTTGTCTGCCTCCTGTCACTGACTCTCTTCTCCAGTACCGCGTTACTTTGCTGGCTTTTTTTTTTGCCTGTCTGCCTCACTCCATTGAGCCGGGCCGCTGTTTTCTCCTGCCACGTGTTCGCCATTGCCCTCACTCCGCCCCTCAATCAGCCCTCCAGGCTTGCTGTCGTTTCCGCTCACTCTGCTTCCTCGTCCTTTTTACAACGGGCTCCTCCGCTTCTGCCCCTTGTTTCACCGCACTCAGACACTTGCTCCACGCCGCTTGCACTCCCTGGCCCTCCTGCCATGTTTGCTTTCCCCGGGGTCTCCACGTCCACCTCACTGATTGGCCACGTGGCTCCCCACTCCGTCTCCACTCTCCGCCGCAACTGCTTGTTCAGGGGATGTGCGCGACCCTCTCTTCCTTCCACATGAGTTGGGGGGTATATTTAGTCTCGCTTCTTGTAAGAGTGTTTTAACCCCGTTTGGCAAGCGTTGGTGGCGGAGCTCAACTACTTTGCCGCCATACGATCCGCTGATGTCACCAGAAGCCCGTAAACTCTTTTTTAAGCTCCCGCAGCCACTGCCAAAGATCCCCGCAGGTGCATTTCTCATCAGCGCGGTCAATCTCCTCCTCCGATTCAGTGCTCAACCCTGTGTCAGCTCCCGCCTCACATCACTCTGTCTGGAGTTTGGGAGCATTTGAGGACTTGAACTGCTCCCATTTTTAACTCACCAACATCTTCTTGGGCCCTGAGGAGTGCCACAATGTTTCACTAGTAAACAGGCACCTCAGCACTGCTTTAATAGCTATCAGTGACGTCCATTTCTCTATGCGGACAGCTTTTTATACAGGGAGCACTCCTCCAGGTCATGGTCGGTACCCAGACACCAGAGGCAACAATCGTGTGTGTCGGTGAGGGACATGTTTTTGGAGCACCGATCACACTTCTTGAAACTGGTGGCCATTGGGGCAAAAAGGACCCCAGCGAGGTCGAAGACCTTTGACGCGGCCAGCAGTTGAAAAAGACACTAAAGCGCTGGGAGGAAAGGGTATCTAACAACAGGTTTCAAGACCCAGTGCCGGGGCTGTGGGGCTCGAAGATAGGAAAGGGAATGGCACTAGCCAGAGAACGTACAAAAATGCACGAGAAGATCAACATTTTTTCCGGGGGAACAAGACGAACGTCTGAAGGGCTCCTTGGAAAAAGGGAGACCAAGCAAGATGGCACCCTTGGGCGGGAAGGTGACCATGCATGCGTGGTGGCATCTCCCAAAGGCTTTCTTTGAAAGCTGGGGAGATGCTTCCATGAAGGTTTCGTCAGCGTCGTCATCACCCATATGACTGACTTCCTGCTTGTTCCTGGAGGAGGAGTAGATAACATGAGGAGGAATATAGCTAAGCTTGGTCAAGAATTTGGCAGCTGATACTTAATGCTAAACAATTTAGGGTCAAACTTGGGCTGCAAAAATCCAAGGGAGTGCTACAGTGTAGGGGACGGAGTACTTCTGCCCATGAAAGAAGAACAGGACCTGGGCATGATTGTTTCTGATTATCTTGAAGTGGCTAAACGGGTAGAAAAAGGTGACGGTGAAACCGATAAGGATGCTTGGGTGCATAGGAAGAGGAATGGCCAGCAGAAAAAGGAGGCAATAGTGCCTCTGTATAGGTCTCTGGTGAGACCTCATTTGGAGTATTGTCTGCAATTCCGGAGACCACACCTTCAAAAGGATATAAACAGGATGTAGTCAGTGCAGAGGGTGCTTATAAAGCATATAAGGAAAGATTTAAAGATCTTAATATGTATATGTTAGAGGAACAACGGGATAGAGGAGATACGATAATTCAAATACCTCTGTGGTATAAATGCACACGAGGAGAGCCTCTTTCGATTGAAAGCAAGCTGTACTATGAGAAGACATAGGATGTTGGTGGAAGGGGAAAGATTCAAGAATAATATGTGGAAATATTTCTTTACGGAAATAATGGTAGATGCGTGGAATAGTTTCCCAGCAGAGGTAGTAGAGACGAGGACAGTATCTGAATTCAAAAAAGCATGGGGCAAACACAGAAGATCTCTAAAGAAAATAAGGGACTATTGTAGTTGATATGGAAGGGCAGACTAGATGGTCCCCGTAGTCTTTTTCTGCCATCTTTTTCTGACTCTTTAAAGCAAGATAATAACAGGAGGAGTCACGGGACTCCCCTTGTTATCTGCTGTCTTCACTTACTGTCTCTCTAGCCTTTGCTGTAACTAAACATTCCAGTAATATTAGCTTCTACCTAAAAGAAGCCATCTCCTGGTGATCCCTTGAAAGGAATTCAAGACTATCAGACAAAAGCTACTCCTTTACTCCCCTAAATCTTTTAACCTGGGGTCCAACAACTACAGTACTCGAGCGCCATAAACAGGTTAATAAACCTGGAAATTAAGTCAGTTTAAAGTTAAAGATATGCAAATATGGCTGATGAGCCGCGGGTATGCTAAAAACCTAGTCCTGAGAATAAGAGTCAGCTTCCTCCATACTAACCGCCTGGTTACTTTATCATCAGAAATCTGCAAAACTATAGGGTGCGTGGCCCATTACGTACTATCAGACGTGGGCTTGTGGCTTCTGCCCATATCTCCCACACTCTGAGGGGAGGAGGAGGGGCTGCTGATCATCGGCGGGCTGCCCAAGAGGAACTCGGGAATCTCCTTCACGAGCTTCATCAAGGCGCCGATGTGGGTGCTGCTCTGGGTTGCCCCTGGTGGACAAAGGTGGCACGAGTTATTACAAATGTACAATAGCTCCATCTTAGGCTTAACTTCTATTATCGTCTCTGTTCTTCACAATGAAAAGGTATATGAGTGCTCACCATGATCCAGAACAAACTTCTCATCAGTCTGCTCAGCGCAGCAGTGATCGGTCTTAACCAACTCTCTTGCTGACAGCTCCCAGTCCTTCCCTGGAGCAAGGAAGACACAGCACTCAATATTTATTCATTCATCTACATTTCTTACCCATTTTTCCCAAGATGCTCAAAACCGGGTGTACTTTAAATACAGCTTCAGGAAGGCATCAACCTGAAGATGGCTAAAGCTGGCACTGCACACTATTTCAAACAGCAGCAAGTAGTAATAAGCAGCCTGTAAGAATAACACTCTCAACTTGAGCAGCCACGTTAACAGGCGTGCTCGGGCGGGGGTCCGTGATGATATTTATTTATTTATTTATTTTATTTATTTATAGTCTTTTCTATACCGCGCTATTCAGCATCAGCGCGGTTTACAGTAAACAATGAACACACACATTTCCAATGATACCAATCATTTATGTACTGTGTCGCCTTAAGGGCCATCAGAAGAGGCAAAGCATTGCTGTTTGCAGGATGGTGCTCAAAATTGTTTTGATAAAAAAAGCATTTCTGATATTTTCCTAGAATTTTATACTTCTCTCTTCCAACCAGAATGCACAGGGATGGAGGACAACTGTGCAGCTTTCTTTGAAAACATTGCATTTCCTCAACTCTTAAGAGACCAGGAGATTCTTGGAGCTCTGATTTTGTAAGAAGACATAAGGGAAGCTATGACCTCCTTACCTCTTGATAAAGCACCAGGACCCGATGGGTTTACTATAGAGTTTTACAAGCAGTTCAAGGATACGTTGTACCCTTACCTAGTCAAGCTTTATTGGTCTATATTTGATGGCCGGCCAGCTTCTCTCTCTTTCACGGAAGCACAGATAATAGTTCTTTCCAACCCTGGCAGAGATGCCACTTTGGCACAAAATTATAGATCAATATCTCATTTAAACATAGGATCAATAAGTTTTTGGCTAAAATTCTAGCCACATGACTAGAAACGGTTTTGAGTTCTTTGATCCACGCTGATCAAATAGGATTTATGTCACATAGGTACACAGAGGACAATGGTAAGTTGTTTCACTTACTCCTCTTGTATTCAGGGCTTGGGCTACTCCAATGGTGGGTGTATCTCGAGATGTAGAGAAGGTTTTTGATCGGACAGAAAGGCCTTATATGGTATGGATTTTGGAACACATGGGTTGTGGAGATAATTGTATTTGCTGTATTTATATTTTGAACTCATCTCCCACGTTTAGACTAAGGCTTAAAGGTGGGCTCTCGGCATGGATTCTTATGTCTAGAGAGACAAGATAAGGTTGCCCCCATCATCTTTATTACTTACTTTAGCTATCCACAAGGTTCCTATGGGTTAATGGCACCTAACAACAACATAAGGGATCGCAGATTGCAATGGATCCACAACAACTAAAATATTTAAGGACCCCCTATTACTGTGATCCAGAGCTGATGCTACATTTAAATATGGAAAAGATCCTTACTACAGTAGAGGAGCGTACTCAGCAATGGACTTCTTTGACACTATTCGGGTGGGGATGTATAGAAGCCATTCTCAGCATGTTGCCTGACATTTGTCCCTTCTAAGGAATCTGTGGCAGAACAGACACCCCTGGATAGCCTTTAAGGTGTTGAAAGCTGCTAAAGAAAGTGAAGGGTAAGGGTTCCCCGACTCCTCTATATATCATGTAGCATTTTTTGCAAAGTATGGGATGCACTGGTTGTGTAAACAGGTCCCCTTGGAAGAATGCCCTTCTTCGCTATGGATGAAACATGAGCTTTTAAGCCTTGTTCCAATGACTCTATTGCCAGATATGCAGCCATCCAGTTGGCTTCCTGAGCACTCTCCCATTAAAGCTACACTGGAGACTTTAGATGTCTTAGACTGAAGCCTTGAGACCAGTTGGAGTGGGTCTTTGATGCAACTTCTTTAGTATAAATCTAAACTTAAGATTTAAGATTTATTGCTGAATTGGCAGCTTTGGCAAGCAAAAAATATCCAGACTCTAGGGCAGCTGATAGAAAATAAAATGTTGGCTTCCTTAGCTACCCTGGCTGAGCATTATGGGCTGCCAAGTTCACAATCTTTTAAATGGCCACAACTCACAAGGTGTATAAGCAAGAGTATTTTCGATTAGCAGGAACTGGAGCCAGAACTAGATTTGTTGGGATTCAGTAATTGGGTTAGGGCGGGTGACTGCGAGGTCTCTTGGATATACTGTATGAGAAACTGTGTGATCATTATTTCAAGGCCCAGGTAGGTCTTCAGTGTGTCTGGTTCCGTGATGTTGGCATGTCTGCCAAGGACTTGTGATGGGACCATTTTTTGGACACACATAAATCAGCCCTCCTACTCAGCCAGTCTGATTCAGTCTATGTATTTTCTAGACCATAGGGCACTCTGAATCCCGTGGGGAAAGTGGAGAGCTAATTTGATATCATTTAATAGGTGCTGGCATTATGCGTCCGACTCAGGTACCCCATTGCATATGATCTTGAAGGTCCACTTATTAAATCATTTTGGAAATAAGTCTGGAATAGGATATACCTGATATTTCATTTTAGTCAGGAACCATCAATAGATATTATCATTTTTTGGTCCTTGCGCATGATGGATATATTAAACACCTCCCACTGTTTGATTTGTTGATAGATGTCACCCTGTAAATGATAAGTGCCTTGAACCCTGAGAAAGGTGCAAGCTAAATCCAGTCCCCTTTGCCTTTTTAGTTTGGGCCCTCCCTTGGCTCTGCCTCCCCATGATATAAGTAATACATTGTACTCTCCTTCAACATGCTCTCCTTCAGATTTCTTTTGTTTGTATTGAATTGCTCTATTGTATTTGTTAAAAATTCAATAAAATCTGTGAGAACTTGTGTATTAAAGCACAACACTACACAACAAGTCACATCCCGGTACATGAATCTCTGCCATGAAAAGATGCTGGGAATTCAAGGGACCTGCCCAAGATCACAGTGAGGATCAGTGACAGAGGTAGGATTTGCACTCAGCTCTCCTGTTTGCCAGTCTATCCCTCTGTCCTTAGTTTGATTCTTTTTAACGTTTTTGTTAATGATATTGCAGAAGGGCTGTCAGATAAGGTTTGCCTCTTTGCAGATGATACCAAAATCTGCAATAGCGTAGACACCCAGCAAGGTGTAGATAACATGAGGAGGGATCTAGCTAAGCTTGAAGAATGGTTAAGAATTTAGCAGCTGAGATTTAACACTAAAAAATGCAGGGTCATGAATTTAGGCTCCAAAAATCCAAAGGGGCAGTACAGTAAAAGGAGTGAAGTACTTCTGTCCACAAAAGAACAGGACCTGGACGTGATTGTTTCTGATGATCTTAAGGTGGCTAAACAGGGAGAAAAGGCGACAGCAAAAGCCAGAAGGATGCTTGGATGCAGAGGGCGAGGAAAGGCCAGCAGGAAGGAGGTGATAGTGCCTCTGTATAGGGCTTTCGTGAAACTTCAGGGAACAAAAGCATGCACTTTGGAAAATCGAGCGCAAATGGAGGAAATCCAGTGACCCTCGGCTACGGACCAGTTACATGGACAAGTTTAGGGCATACTACAGCAGTACCCTCAATGCCAAACGCAAACACTATAACAATATCCTCCCTCCATGCCCTCAACAAACTGAGGGAACTCTTCAATCTGGTCAGAACCCTCACAAGAGATCCCACCCAGCCACAACAAAACCACACCCTCGACCCCCAGGAAATGGCAGACTTCCTCAAAGCCAAGCGCAGCCTCACAAAATCCACTGTGTTTTTCATACCTGCACCATGCAATGCAGTCACAATCACGCAAACCTGGATCACATTCAGAGAGGCTCCTCCGGAGAACTCCTTGACATCATCTCTCATATCATCACCACCACCTCTCCACTGGACCCCTGTCCGGTCTCCTGGGCGAAAGCAAAAAAGGCACAGCTCTTACCATTCATCTCATCCATCCTGCAAACCTCTCTGTTGCAAGCCAATCTCCCAGCCTCCCTCCCTGAAACAAGCCTCTGTTAGACCCCTCCTGAAGAAACACAACCTAGACCCAGGCTAACCTGCCTCTTACAAACCCATAGCCAGTGTTCCCTTCCTTGCCAAAATCACGGAAAAGGCAGTTCAAATTCAACTCCAGGAACACATTGAAAGGCATGCACCTCTGGATAGAAATCAACACAGGTTTTGCCCCTACTACAATGCTGAAACATTGCTCACCTCGCTTATATCGATGTTCATCATGGGAACTGAAAAGGCCACCAGTGGATTCATACTGCTCTTTCTAGCTATCTCTGCAGCATTTGACAGTCTCCCACCAAATGCTATTCAACCAGCTCAGTAGCATTGGGGTTCAAGGCAAACCGCTTGAATGGATCCATTCCTATCTCTCCCAACATACCCAGCAGATAAGAATCAGAACCCGCACTTTTGCGCCCTACACACTACCTCAAGGAGTTCCCCAGGGATCTGCACTCTCCTCCCTACTCTTTAACATCTACATCAGGCCACTCTGCACAACCATCCAGAAATTCAGTGTTGGGTACCAACTATATGCAGACGACATAATGATATTTACTCCATGCCACAATACTGCTCCTGACTACTCGAACTTAACTGCCTGCTTCAAAGATATAGTCTGTTGGCTTCAATGTCAGAACCTTGCAGTTAACTTCAGCAAGACTGAGATCCTTCATGTTACCAAAGACCCAACTTCACACCCACCTCCTCCATCAAAATTGAGGACACTGAACTGCAGGTCAGTCACAAATCAAATACCTCGGTGTCATTCTGGATCAGCGGCTGAACTTCCAAGCGCACATCAAGAACACCACCAAGAATATCTACTTCAAGTTCAGAACCCTCCTCTCCCTAGAGAATTTCCGTGCAGTATGTCAGGCTTCCATCACCCCCCCCCCCTCCTTGATTACTGCAACTCCATCTATCAAGGACTCCCCAAAACTTCCATCACACCACTACAGCTAGCCCAGAACACCACAGCTCGCACCACTGTCGGAGCCTCCAAACACACCCACATCACTCCCATACTGAAATCCCTTCATTGGCTTCCTATTGCCTCAAGAATTAAACACAAATTTCTCACCATTGCCCACAAGGCCCATAACATCACCTCCAAGCACCTTCAGACACTGATCGACTGCCCTAGCACAAGAAGGCCATGCAGACAAAGCACACTCAACCTGCTTCACCTGCCACCTCAGGTCTGCAAGAGTACACAATACGCTCGCATGAGAGCCTTTGCATCTCTCCACCCTCTGGATTACTCTACCCCCCAACACTATGAAGCATCCAGTCATATCAAGCCTTCAAAAGACACCTCAAGACATACCTCTTTGAAGAATACTATGGCACAACTCCTCTGACTGACCCTCAGCAGGAACACCCACCTCTCTCAAGGAACATCCCCCCTTCCCCTCCTCCCTAAACAGCCATCCAAGCGACGGCACTCCCATTCATATGTAACACCACTTCAAGCTGTGATGTCCCAAGCTGTTCTTTTAATCACTAAGTCCCATTTCTATGATCAACTTCTTCACTGTTTAAAAAAAGTTTTGAAGTAACCTGCATGTATCCCCGTTTCTCTAGTTTGTACACTGTTTGATGTAAACCATTTTGACTGGTAGAAAAACGGTATACCAAAACCAGCTAAATAAATACATTTGGAGTACTGTGTGCAGTTCTGGAGACCATACCTTCAAAAGGATATAAACAGGATGGAGAAGGTGGTTACCAAAATAGTCAGTGTGCTTCGTCATAAGGCATAGGGGGACAGACTTAAAGATCTCAATATGTATACGTTAGAGGAAAAGCGCGATAGAGGAAATATGATAGAGATGTTTAAATACCTCTATGGCATAAATACACAGGAGGCGAGCCTCTTTCAAATGAAAGTAAACTCTGCAATGAGGAGACACAGGATGAGGGTGAAAGGGGATAGACTCCAGAGTAATATGCGGAAATATTTCTCTACAGAACCAGTGGTAGATGTATGGAATAGTCTTCCAGTGGAGGTGGTAGAGACAGGTCAGTATATGAATTCAAGAAAGCAACGGACCAATACAGAAGATCTCTAAAGGAATAAAAGGGATTATAGTAGTTGGTATGGAAGGACAGACTGGATAGGCCATATGGTCTTTCTGACACCATGTTTCTAACCACCAGGCCTATTCTCTCTGGATACTCCAAGGTTTGCAAGGGCGCTGCCAGAGAATCCCTTCCAGAAAGATGAAAGAGAAAGCCCACCACTCAGCTTTCTAACGTGGGGTAGAATAACATAACAGTATAGCACACAAAGCATATTTTGAGAACTGTCCTGTGTTCAGAAGACAAAGGAGTCCTTGGACAGCTGTCTGCAACATTACCCCGATTGGGTCGTATGACTCTTACTGGAATACCACAGATGTTGACAGTGCCAAAGGGCAGCATGGTGCCACCGCCCCCCCCCCCCCCCATAGCCTGTTATGACATCTCAAATGATTCCAACTTGAAGCAGAAGACCTCGTCCTTGCGAGTGACATTTCTATTACGCTATCCCTACAAGTGTTTGGTTAATTTTCAAATGCTAGATATGATTATTTTATTTTCCAGAACAGCGTCGTGGCTTTTTGGCCTTAAAGAATATATTCATCGATATGCCCTCTGACTAAGGCTAGGAAGTGAGAAGAGTGCATTATGTATCATCAGGAGTGTTCACCTTAAGCCATATGTGACTTGATGTTTTTTATTTTCCTTTTTCTTAAATAGAGTCCCCACTTTATGTTTATACTCCTCCTTACTCTACATTTACAGTGGTCTAAGTTTAAGAGAACATTCTTTTTTATTTCTTTACCACAGCATTTCTTTTTCCTTTTTAATTGGATATGGATGTATAATGTCTCTCTTTACTGTTACTTGAACAAGTGTGTACTTGTTTATATTTTTAAATGAATAAATATAAAATCTAAAAAAAACAAACAAAAAAAAAATTCCAGTTTACCAGTGAAACTGCTGCTGCCACTGCTGCTCCAGCTCAGAGTGTCCCTTTCTCCCCAGTACCTGGGGCTTTCTGAACAAGGGGCTTTCTGCCGCTCCACCACGGATAAGAAAACGTCAGGTGAGGGCACAGGCAAACCTAGTCAAGGCAAACAGGTGCTTTAAGCACAACTAGCATTCACAGTGGGATTAAACATCAAGAGGCTGGTGTGGAAAATGAGACTTAACTCTGAGGTTAACTCTGAGGTTTACATGCTGTTTGAGTGATTTAGTCACTGCTGAACTAGTTTATCTGCTGCCATCTGAAATAAAAAAAATATCAAACCAAAACACACCATCTGGCCAAGGCTACAGGAGCACCTCACAGTACTGCCATTGCAGAATGGCTGGAGACATTTTGTCACTTATTTTCAAGAACATGATGAGTAGTAGGTGACAGAGCGCTTCAAATGAAACTATTAGAGGTGATGCACATAAGTAACAGTTGCCATTTCAGAATCTATTTTCACCCCTGCTTTCTCACACTTCCTCCCCAAAACTTGGCCCAGAATGTTTTCACAGGGGACTGAGGTCATCTACGCCCTCTGCCCCCACCCCCATGAAGTCAGAGAGCAGAATACAGAACTATGGTTGGTAAGTAGCTGGAGTTTCGTCTAGCCTGTTTTACTTAAAATGATGCCGACAGAACCTTTAAAGCAGTGACATATCTGCTGGCTTCCCTAATGGCAGATACTCACCCCCTTCCCCTTCACATGCCTCCATTCCCTTCCCAGCCTTGCCACCCTTTCTCTTCCCTGCATCTACACCCTTTCTCCATCTCGTTTCAGCGTCTTTCCTTTCCCCGACCCCCCCCCCCCCCCCCCAGGTTATTTCTCCTGCAGCTCAGAGAAAGAAGCTGAAGCTAATCTTGGGTTCTGTGGCAGTGACAGCGAGCAAGCATGTGGGCTGAGCTACTGTGCATTCACTACCTGCATAGACACTCCAATCCCTCCTGGCTTTCACATGAGAAGTGGGAACTGTGAGCACATACTCAGGGCAGGGGTAATCACTGCACAAACTAGGAAATCAACTAGGGCAGCAGCTTCTGGGCATTCAAAGCTAAACAAGAGATTGTGACTTCCGGGGGGGGGGGGGGGGGGCGCGCGCATAAGGCTTAAAGTTTGCCTAAGGGGCCAACACCTTGAAACCAACTCTGGGGCCGGCCCTGCACATAGTATCTCAGTACCCCCTCTGTACTCATTTGAAATCCACTGCTACAAGGCCCAGAAGATACTCCAGCAGTTTCCCTCGGGCTGCTTAAGAGGAGGTCTATGGGAAAAGGGAAGTGGGGTGAAGTTGGGAACTCTATGCCAAACTCTTCAGTGCTGCTCCAAGCCCTCCTTATCCCTTAGGCCCCAAAAACAACACTCAAACACACCCAAACCTCAATAGACAGCAGATCAGAACATAGGCCTCTATCTACGACAGTGCACGATGCAACCAGGCAGTCATGAAGCCACAGCTACTGCAACATTACCAGAAAATTCTCACACTTTCTTTCTCTGGATTTTCTTCTGACTTCCTACTCCTTTGTACAATTGGAAAGTTTTATTTAAATCTGATTGCATCCCAGACCAAAGTTGCATACAAAGCAAAGTATGATGTTATCAGTTACATGCCAGTGTGGTACTGAAATAATGTAATAACCCACTGACGGGGAAAGAAGGGTAGAAGTGGAACCCCTCATACTACATGTGGGATCTTTACAACCTTGTACTGGGTTATTCCCAATTCATCACCACAATGACCAGGCCATGTACTATACCTAGTGAGACCAAAGTGTCATAGTTTTCCCTCATGACATCTCTGTAGACCTCCTTCTGCCAGTTTTCTAAGATATCCCATTCTTCCTTGGAGAAGTAAACTGCGATATCATCAAACGTGATGGGCTCCTGGAAGACAAACCGGGACAGACTGAACATGTTGCTTCTCCATCATATCAGTACCAAAGTGCATTCGGCCAATGAAAGCACACCCCCTTATCTCCCATCCCTAAATCCTAAATGGCAATGGTACAACAGATGGACCATTCCATTGTGTGCTGCAGCTGAACTCTTCCTTATGGAACGTCCCTAAACTGAAAAATCATTTATAAAGCACTTACACTGTCTGTCATGTGAAACTCTTCACACCCCTGCCCATTTTTTACATCCTGCTGTCTGACAAATACAATTCACAATACTTTATTTTTTTTAGTATTTAATCTTTTTATTTATTGTAAATAGTTTACATATTAGACAGCATACATTTTGATTCCATTGTAAGAAGCTAACATATTGAAACATTATAGACAATATACACTTTAAGATAACTTAAAAAGCATACATATTGAAACAATGTAAACAGCATACATATTAACAATGTTAAACATATTTTATTTTTCTCCCCTTCCCCCCCCCTTTATCCACCACCCCATCCCATACTCCCTCCCATTCCTTACCTTTATCCCCTTCCCCCCCCCCATTTACCACCACCCCCATCCCATACTCCCTCCCATTCCTTACCTTTATCCCCCCCTCCCACTCAGTAATAATTCATTAAAAAAAAGTCAATTAATACATTATAATTTCCCCTTCTCCTTCCTGCACCTTCACCCTTTTACACTTTCCCCTTCCAATCCCCATCCTCCCTACTAAACCAATTCTAACCTAACCCTTATGTAATTCTAACTTAGCCAATTTAAATTGTTAAAATATCATTCCTTGCCCTTGCTGAAACCCCATCAAGATAAGGAGACCAAACATTTAAAAAATAAGCTCTTTTACGCACATGTTTCCTAGTAGATAACTCCTTCCCATAAAATCAATTGATGTAATACGTTTCTCCACTCCCAAAATTCTGGACCTTTAGGATCTCTCCAATTCCGAAGTATACATTGTTTAGCAAGCAGACAACATTTCCTCACTAAATGTCTATTCCCTGATAATGAAAGCCCTAAAGAATCTGGAACATCAAGAATTGCAAACCCTGGAGTCAAAATTAAAGATTGCCTCAATATACCACTTAGAAATTTTTGAATATTAATCCAAAATTTCCTCACACATAAACAAGTCCAGAACATATGCCCCAAATGTGCCTTCTCCATTCTACACCTTGGGCATTCACTACATTGAGCAAAGCCCCCTCTCCATGCTCTATATGGTGATATGTAAGCACGTTCTATTATCTTAAATTGCATTTCACGTAATTTTGCCCCCGCTATTTGTCTAGGAATACACCCAATGGCCTTTTCCCAGGCAAACCTTTCAAGATTGATTCCTAATTCTTTTCCCCAATGCAAACTCAAATGGTCAAAATTCTTGACATGAACTAAATTAAATAAAGCCTTATTATATTCTGCTACAGTTATCCTTTCCTTGGTCAAAATTCTTGACATGAACTAAATTAAATAAAGCCTTATTATATTCTGCTACAGTTATCCTTTCCTTGTCCTTCAACGTAAACCAATCTTCCAATTTTCTAAAATTTTCTGATCTCAAACCAATTCTCCTATCAGCTATGGAAATCAAATAATATTTTAAATGTAGATATGCATAAAAATGCCCCTGAGACAAACCATAACTTCTTTTTAATTCACTAAATGGTTTAAGTACACCCTCTTCATTAATTACTTGATACAGCAGAAAAAGACCCTTTTTCTCCCAACCTTTAAATAAAATTGACTTTGTACTTAGATGAAATTCAATATTACCCTGCAGTGGCAAATAACCTGAAATTTCACTTAAAACACCCAATATTTCACAAAGCTTCTTCCAACTCCATCGAACCCCCTGCCATAATATATTACTTTTAAATACTTTAGGAAACTTCATGCTCGATACATGTAACATTGACCGAAGAGAATAAGGAGCAACTAATGCTGATTCAAAATCATAAGGAGTATAAACCGAAGTACCACCTATCCAATCACGTACGTGACGAAGTAAACAACCCATATTATATAATTCTATACAAGGTAACCCCATACCACCTTGTTGCCATGAACCATACAAACGATCAATTCTTAATCTTGGATGTTTCCCTCTCCAAAAAAATCTCTGCAACAATCTCTCTAATTTCTGCACATCCTGTCTTAAAAGTCGCAACGGAATTAATTGTAAAATATACAAAATTTTTGGAAAAATCATCATCTTATATGCAGCTATCCTACCACCGAATGAAAGTGGCAAAGGTGTCCAAACCTGTAATTTATTTTGTATATCTCGCATCAAAGGCCTAACATTCTGCCTATACAAATGGCTCGGATTTTTGGGCAACCAAATTCCTAAATACTTAAATTTGTTAATAGCCCATTTTAATGGAAACTCATCACCCCATTTTCTCTGTAACCCCCCATTAATATCCAAAGCTTCTGATTTAGTCATATTCAATCTTAAACCAGCAATTTCCCCAAATCGTCTAATCATATCTAGAAGTCTTTTTAAAGATTCACAAGGATTTAACAACATGACTAATAAATCATCTGCAAAAGCAGAAATCTTAAATATACATGTCCCAACTTTCACTCCTTGTATTTCATCACAAGCATAAATCAATCTCAGTAAAGGATCCAAAGAAAGCACAAACAACAATGGTGATAAAGGACAACCCTGTCTAGTTCCACGTGTAATATAAAAATTATTTGTAATCTGTCCATTAACTCCTATTACTGCATTTGGTTTATAATACAAAGCACTCATTCCTGTTATATCTTTCACCTATGCCATAGGTTTTTAATATTTCAAATAAATATTTCCATTCTACTCTATCAAAAGCTTTTTCTGCATCAAAACTTACCAATAAAGATGGGACATCCATTTTTCTAACCCAGCTCAATGCTCCTAATATTTTTCTTACATTCTTTGAAGGGTACCGTTCTCTCACAAATCCAGTCTGACAATCATGTAATAAAATAGGCAGATAACCTGCCAACCGATCTGCTAAAATCTTCGCAAACAATTTTAGATCACAATTTATTAACGAAATTGGTCGATATGACTCAACCTCAGGTACATCTTTACCAGGTTTAGGCAGAACCACAATGTGAGCAAGATTATTATTATATTTAAAAACTCCCTCATTCATCCACCTATTAAATAAGGTCACTAACACTGGTGTAATCTGAACTTGCAGCAATTTATAATATTCTGCTCTAAGACCATCTAATCCTGGAGCTTTATATCTTGTGGCATTATCAATTTTACTTTGTATTTCATCCGCTGTTATAGGAGCTTCCAATTGCATTTGCTGAACCTTTGTAAGATGCGGTAAATGTATTTTTTCCAAAAAAATTTTAATATTTTCATTGGAAACATCTTCTCCCCTATATAACTTTGTATAATAATTTACAAAAATTCTCCCTATATCCGCACTATTTTTACATATTACTCCTTTATCTTTCAAAAGTGGAACAAATCTGGATCCCTTACTTCGTGCCAAACAACGAGCTAAACGTTTCCCCGACTTATCCCCATATTGATATAAATGATGTTTATAATATAACAGAGATTTTTTAGCTATTTGTTGTAATAAAGTATTTAAAGTTGCTTGAGTAGCAAGTAACTGCTCTTTGTTGAAGTTATTAGGTTTATTAGCCAGGAGCCTACGTTCTCTACAAATTTGTTTCTCCAATCTAAGAATCCTAAAAGCAAGCATTCTTCTCCTTCGAGCTATATAAGAAATTATGTCACCTCTCAAAACAGCCTTTGAAGCCTCCCAAAATAACTCTGGATCATTTTTATGCTTCCCATTAAAATAATCATAATCATTCCATTTTGTTATTAAAAAATCCTTGAAATTAGTATCATAACATATCTCGAGTGGTAAGCGCCAAAAACCTTTACTACTACCATGCTGACTTCCTATCCAATCTACCCACACAGGAGCATGATCTGAAATTTCATATGGACCAATGACTGCGTCCACCATATTTGGAAACAATATTTCAGAAACTAGTATTGCATCAAGGCGCGCACTAGTACCATGTGCTCTAGACATGTGTGTAAAATCTCGTTCAGTCGGATGAAGAACTCTCCAAACATCAATAAGCCTACATCTCTGAATGAATCTCTTTAAAAGTTTTATGATACTAAGACGATTACTCCCGCACCTACCTGACACATCCATTTGTTCATCAAAGACACCATTCCAGTCCCCTCCTAATATAATAGGAGACTCAGGTAACTTATCAATTTCTGCCATTAAATCTATAAAAAAATTTGGATCAGGCACATTTGGGGCATATACACTGCCTAACAGCAACTTATGTCCATTTAAATTCCCTTGCACTAAGACAAATCTCCCTTCAGGATCCACTACCATCCTATCCTTCTGGAAGCCTATTCCCGTCTTAATTAATATAGCTACCCCTCTTTTCCTTCCCTTTGCAGAAGCCCCATAAATTAACTCAATACCTTTTTTCTTTAATCGAACCAGATCTTCTATAGACTGGTGAGTCTCTTGTAACAAAACAACATCCGCTTTATGTCTTCTTATTGCTAATAGAATTTTGTTTCGCTTAAAGGGGCTTGTAAGACCACACACGTTCCATGAGAGAACTCTCATCCTCCTGATAAGATCATTAAGCAAATATTTAAATTTAACTTAATCATATATTCAAATTTAGAAGTGTCCCCCCAGCCTAGGACCCCTCTTACAGCTATTACCTGAAATTCTCTCTTCTTAATAGTAAATTGGCTTTCTATATAAACTATAATAATAATATAATAGTAATAATAACATATAATAAACCCCCTATTTTCCCTTCCCCATCCCATTTCCTCCCTCCCACCCACAGTTTCACCAAACCCTTTATTACCCATTAACCTTCAGATCTCTTCTTCTCCTCCTACAGCCATCTTAGTGCAAATCCTAATTCAATTCCACTCTACTGAACTATCTTGCAATTTTATTTCCCAACCAATATCCAAGTTATATATTTTCCAAAAATAAACCAATAACATCACCAACATTTAGGAAAATAATCATCACACATTAAAACTTAAGACTTTATCCCTCTATGCATAACCTGAACTAATAAAATAATCCATTAAATCTATTTTTTTAAAAATTAAATTAAATATTATAATGATCAGCTAATATCTTTCTTGCCAGCAATGTTATCATGTAACCATTTTTGTGCCTCCTCTGGTGATTCCATTAATACAGCTTTTCCATTATAAAAAATCCGCAACCGTGCTGGATACTGTAACATAAATTTCAAATTTGATGACACCAATTGCTGACAAATATTAGCATATGCTTTTCTCTTTAAACTTAGCTGAATAGAGTAATCTTGAAAAATTTGTATACGAACCCCCTCAAACATCAGAGACCCTTTCGCTCGAGCTGCCCTTAAAACTCTATCTTTGTTTTGAGAATTTATAAACCGGACCATAACTATTCTTGGTCTTGTATCATCAGGCCGAGGTCTACCTAGTCTATGTATACGTTCTAATATTAAATGATTACTGCCTTCATTTAAATTTAAGAACTTTAGTATACCCAAAAAATAATCATTAAGCTCAACATCCTTTACAGTTTCAGGTATACCAATTATACGAAGATTTTTCCTACGACTACGATTTTCTAAATCATCTATTTTCAAACCCTGTGTACTGATTGTCTCTTGAAGAGAAGCGATTTTATTATTTGCACTAAGCAGATCATCCTCCAACATTGAAATACGTTCCTCAGCTACTTGTATCCTTATTCCCATTAACTCCAATTGTTTACTAATTCCATCTAGTTTGCCTGTAATTCCATCTAAACTACCACTCAATGCATTGACCACTGCATTAGACACATCATCTGTATTCACCAACGAAGAATGACTAGCATGCATCTTTGATGTAGTTGTTAAATCAATTTCTCTTTTCTCACGTTCACGACGAGCAGTTTTCATTTTAAAAAGAAATTAACACACGTTACTTAATATAGTTTGCACCTTTAAATCACTTTAGCCTAAAAAATAAAATAAAATCAGAAGTGCAAACTCATTACCATATTTTCACTACTCCTCAAAACTTGTATAAAGATAACAAACTTTAATATCCAAAAAATTATACACTAAAGTATTTTATATATTAATGTTTGCCATCTTCTTTTCACTTCATTTACAAATTTTCAAAAATTTAAGTACTTTGCTATAAATTTGCAAATATTATAATCTTAAAAATTATTAACTGCTGTAATTACAAATTTCAGATTCCTGTCACAAATTAGTCATTATTCAGAAGGTGATCACAATTGGAAATAAAAACCCTCCTCCACAATTTTTTCTCTCAGTCAGATGAAAAGCAAATCTCTAATAGATAACCACAGAGTAATTCTCTCAGTTTCAGTCACCAGAGTTTGAATACAATTAAAAAGCAGATCTTAGATAAAAACCTACAGCACAAGTCTTTTTTAGACATTAAAGTATAGTCACAGTTGAAATGCAGAACTTAGATAATGAACTGCAACACAAATCTCCTCAGGGTGTTTTTACAGATATAAAGCAAGTCTTGGAGAAAAAAAAAAAAAACCTTACAGCACAAGTCACTATTCTACACGAGATTTCAGAATAACAATTGAGGTTGTCAAAATGCAATCTCTGCTGAAAAACAAATCTCAGTTGAAAAACAGCACAAATCTACAAATCCTTCTCTCAGTCTTCGAAGTGTGATCACAGATACTTCTCTCAATTCGCAGATCTTTCTCTCAATTGAAGCTGTTAAAATGTGGTCTCCGATGCAAAACAGCAGCACAAATATACAAACCCTTCTCTCAGTCTTTGAAGTGCGATCCCAGATCTTTCTCTCAATTGAAGCTGTTATCTCCCTTGAAAAACAGTTCTCCGATGAAAACAGCAGCACAAATCTACAAATCCTTCTCTCAGTCTTTGAAGTGCGATCCCAGATCTTTCTCTCAATTGAAGCTGTTATCTCCTTTGAAAAACAATTCTCCGATGCAAAACAGCAGCACAAATATACAAATCCTTCTCTCAGTCTTTGAAGTGCGATCCCAGATCTTTCTCTCAATTGAAGTTGTTAAAAAGTGATCTCCGCTGAAAAACAGATCTCAGATGAAAAAAAACCCAGCAGCACAAATATACAAATCTTTCTCTCAGACTTTGAAATGCGATCGCAATTCTCTCTCTTATTTGAAGCTGTCAAAATTCCAATGCCGTTAAAAAAACAGATCTCAGATGGAAAAAAGCAGCACATTACTTTTTCTTAGCTGAAGCTGTCAAAATGCGATTACAGATGAAAGAAAGCAACACATCCTTTCTTTTTTTTCAGTCAAAATTTCCGAAGCACTTTGTTACTTTTCATGCCCAGAATTAAAGGGAGTTGAAAACAGTGCCGCACTAGCTTAAATGAAGAAACATTCTAATGCCAACTGTCAGAATATGCAATATCTTCAGGTCTCAAAAAAATAACGTACTAGCAACCCTTTTCATTATCCTCTGTTTGCCAAACTCCACTTCATCAGCTCATCAATTAAACTTAGTTGATATAATTGCCTGATTCCGTTTCTATTTTCACTTCGCACAAAGCAGAACCGTCATCTGAAACTCAGCAAAGCTGCCAAAGCTGTCAAACTGCGATCACAGCCACGGAACTACAGCACCTTTCTTCCTCGCGTTTCCTCTAATCCACGGAACTACAGCACCTCAAATATTGCGGGACACCTTCTTAATTTTCTGTGCCGTTGGCTAAACAGCAGAGGGAATTGAACACGGAGCTACACTAATCTGCGGCCATTTCCTCCGAGCTCTAGAACGCTCTCTACTTTATTTTTTTTAATTTATCTAATTTTTAGCTCAAACCTTTCCAGTAGTTGTTCAAGGCAAGCTACATTCAGGTACAGTATGTATTTCCCTATCCCTGGAGAGCTTATAATCTAAATTTGTACCCAAAGCAATGGAGCATCAGTGGAATTTAAACCCTAGTCTCTATGGTCACCAGGCCACTAGCTAGCTATTCCTCCATTTTAAAATAGGCGCTTGTGTCATTGATCTACACAAGATACCATACGTGGCCAACATGAAAGATCAAATACAGAAATATTCAGAAAGTCCTTAAGAATATGCAGTCAATACTTTTTGGTTTCTGAAGTCTTCACCTCCCTTGACTCAAATACTGGTTGAAGCCTCTTCTGCAGTAATAATAGCCAGGAATTATTTTACCAAGAAGAGAGTGGGTTGGAATTCTAAATATTTGCTGCTAAGAATGGTGAGGAGAGTTAGCTCTACCTTTGAGTGATTGTGTTTTCTACACACGGTCCTGCTTTTTACTCTTATTTTTCAGCCACATTGACAAATGCAAATGAGGCCCTACATCCTAGGTGGGTCCTAGGGTCCTAGAAAAAGCATCACCAACAAGCTCTGCCTATAATTAAACAATCCCTTTCCTCTGAAGCTATTTAACAACACCACAAATGTGGTGCACGACCGAAGGAGCACAAACTAAAAAACTTGCTCCTTAGTGCACTCCTTTACATGGCCTGATATGACTGGCAAGAATGAATAGATTTTATAGTGTAATGACTGAAAAATGGTGGTGATGATGTCTGTTTTAGCGTTTGTGAATGGTATACATTTGGAGGGGGGTTTAACTTGGGAAAGGAAGGATTACTTTGTATCTGGCAATATTTTGGGGAAGTATGGTTTGTGGGGGAGGCTTATCTGCAATTTTTGTTCATATGGAAACAGGTACCCCAGTTATATGGGGAAGATGGTCTTGGAGGAAGGATGGTAAATTATTTGATAAGAATGGGGGAGAGGGTCCAAGATGGCAGCAATGTGAAGCATCCTCATGGTGCTTTATACCTGAGGAGTTTTTCTCTTTACCAGCCACACCTGGGCCTCCTCAGGAGTTGAGAATTGCCAGGTCACTTTGTTATGCTAGACATGCAATTGGTCAGATACTGTAGAACAAAATGGAGGATTTGCTCAACCAACTTGGTACATACTATGGAGTAGGTCTTGCACCAAGTAGCTACCTGGGAGGAGTAGTCTGGAAATAAGAGGACATGGCCATCTTGGTAGCGTAGTTCCTTGACACAATGGAATTTACGAAGCACCTCCACCTTATGGGCAAACTTGAGGAGTTTCATAGTAATTACTCGTGGTATGGCCCCTCAGCCCAGATTGGGCCTAATCAATGTATACATTTGATATGGAATTTACTGTGATGCTGACTCGGGGCCAAAAGCATTCAGGAGCCTCCATCAACCAACCTACTCCATTTCCATTAAGGATTCTGGCAGCCCCACTGTTTATTTAACAGGTTTTCTATACCGCTTTATCCTACGGTCAAGGCGGTTTACATTGAAACAAAACTTGATACATTGTAACAGGGCAAAGAACTTGGAGGGAAGTTAATAGCAGGAGGGAATAGTGTTTAAGAGGGGAGGGCAGACGGAGATGAGGTAAAGGGGACAGAGACAGTTGCATTGAGGTGAGGGAGACAGAGGTAGTTGCATAAAGGTATTATGTCTTGTCTTCAGTGAAATAGGTGGGTCTTGAGGGCCTTTCTGAATGTTAACAGATCTTTTGTGGTCCAAAGTTTGTAGGGGATTGAGTTCCAGAGGGAGAGCACATATAGGGAGAAAGCTCTACTAGATGTGGTGGTGCTGGATCTGGTGAAGGATGCTGGGTAGCTAGGGTATTCTGGGAGCCTGTTCTCCTGGTGCGGTCATCTTTGGTCTCATGTATTTTGTTTGAAGGTGGGTGGCTGATAGGCCATTGAGGATCTTGAAATCTGTAAGGATGGCTTTAAATTTTGTGCGTTCTATGACGGGGAGCCAGTGGAGCTGTTTGAGCAATGCAGTTATGTGCTCAGTTATGTTGGCGTTGCAGAGGGTATGTGTTGCTGCAGGTGGATTGTTTTCTTAGGAAGGCCTTGGAGGATGAGGTTGCAAGTAGTCTAGATGTGGGAAGATGAGAGCTTGAAGGACTGTGCGGTAGTTATGTTGGGTTAGAAAAGGTTTGAGATGTTGTACAGTCTTGAGCTTACAATATATGCACCTAGTGATGTTTCTTATGTGGGCAGGGAATGTTAGGTGTTGATCAAGGGTAATATCTAGATAGCGTACCTCTTGTTGTATATGAAGTTGAGTACCATTTAGGCTTATGGTGTCTGGCGGGTTGAAGCTTCTGTCTTTGGTGATATATAGAGCGTCGGTTTTATTGATGTTTTTTTGTTTTGTTTTGGCTTTTTTTTTTATTTATAAAATTTTTAGTCATAACCAAAATTGTTACAAAGACAATCCCATAATGCAATAAAAGGAAGAAAGAAACAATACAATTTACAACATAGGAAAAATAAACCTGATAAAGTCCACATCAATGAAGTCAAACTAGAAATTCATTAAAACAAAAAAATAAAGAAAACAAAGGGTTAAATTTAACCCACAAGAAGAGGCCAATATTATTTAGTTCTCTACCCTATCTATGCCTTACCTCTCAGTCAAAACGTTTTCCAAATGAGTTACTTCAACAAAAATATAAACTAATATAAAATATAAACTTCATCTAAACTAATGATGCATTTACACAGAAACCGAAGAAAAAAGGTAGCTCCCAATGCTAAAACACGAGGCTTTAAGTTTAAAAATTGCCTCCGACGCAGTTGGGTGCTATGAGAAACATCTGGAAAAATATTTACCGGCTGACCACAAAACTTAGTTAACTTGACTCTTAAAAAAAAAAAAAAAAAAAGCCCTAAGAATGCGTTGTTTAATCTCAATAGAAGGAAAAGTAACCAGTAGAGTGGAACGCAAATTAATGATATCTTGGGAGTCCTCTAAAAAAGCAGTTAAATTTTCCATAGGAGAAACAATCTCATCCAACTCACCTTTGGTAGAACTAAGCTTTTTAACAGTTGAGGGGGATATAATAAATTTGTGAAATTTCAATAGGATCAGAGATGGCTAAAATCTCTTAAGAATTTATCCAAAAGAATCCTATGAGACAGTAACGAAGACTGAGGAAAATTCAAGAAACGCAAATTACAAGAACGCATAGAGTTTTCAAGAGCTTCCAACTTGGAAAGAAGCACTAAGAAATCCTTAATCCCAGCCACATTAACCGCATGAAGCGGGAGCACTTGAGACTCCAACTTAGTGAGAGCCATATCTACTAACGTTACTTTCTCATCAAGTTGCTGCAAAGAAACAGCAGCTTCTTGAGAGAAAGTACATAAGGAATTCAAGGAAGTGGACATTTTGCTATCCATACACTTTAAAGCAGCCCAAACATCTTTCAGTGTAATTTCTGTATCCGACAGAGGGGTAGGTAACTCAAAAGAGTCACTTGCACCCACTGACTGGACTGGAGAAGGCAAATTGATCAACTTTAAATTTCTTACTGATTCAGAGGACTGCACAGAAACATTAATTAAACTCCCAGGCACAGGACATAAGGGAGGAGATCGCTCAAAGAAGCTCCTTCTGGTGAGGACTGCGCTAACAGTACTGGGGCAAAATGTTTATCCAAAGGACCAACCGGCTTGGAAACTCCGGTTGCCACCTCTGGTATTTTGCCAACAGTCTTGGCCTTTCTTTTCCCCATACCAATAATTGTAAAGAAAATAACAAACAGCAATTGCATAAGCTAGAGAAAAACAACCCAAGGCCAAGAGATCCCCATGGAGCAACAGCGCTACAGCCGCAGTGACGCCAAAGGGGCGTTTCCAGCCCCTTTAGACATACCCCTTCGGATCACGCTCCACATTACGGAGAAGGCTGGAAAATATAGAAACCCCAAAGGGAAGTCCCCGCCGGTACAGGCTGCCCTGGGTGTGCCTGTTAGCCGGGCAGGAGGGAAACAGCGACTGCAGTACGCACTCCTCAGCAGCAGTCCCACACGCCGATGACCGGGCTCTGACACCCCCTTCTCACCTCCAGTTGACTCAAGGGAAGGCTCCACCAGGTAGTTCCTTTAAACCCCGAAGGGAAGTCCCCGCCAGTACAGGCTGCCCCGGGCGTGCCTGTTAGCCAGGCAGGAGGGAAACAGCGACTGCAGCATGCACTCCTCAGCGGCAGTCCCACACACCAATGACCGGGCTCTGACACCTCCTCCTCACCTCCAGCTGACTCCTTATTGATGTTTATGGTCACGTTGTGGGTGATGAGCCATGAGTTGACTGCGGTGAAACATTCTGTTAAGGTTGTGATGTCTGGGTTCAGTGTATTGATGGGTGCATAGATCATGACATCATCAGCACATATGTAGTAGAGGACATTGAAGGTTTGTATGACTGTGCAGATTGGCCAGATGAAAATGCTGAATAATACTGTAGAGAGGGCAGATCCTTGGGGGACTCCTTGGGTTTGAGAATATGGTCTTGATTTTGTAGAGCCTGATTTTTATTTTATTTTACTTATTTATGTTTCTTTTATACCGCGCTATTTGAGATCAGTGCGGTTTACAAGTAACGCATTTGTCCAGTGTAGGCAGGGCCTCACTGGACTTACAGTAAACAGGTTCTTTATACAGGGTTAAACAGGGTAACTATATACATTTTGGGCTGTAGCAGGCTGTTATGGGCTGCTTAGACTTGTTTACATGCTAATATTATCAATATTTACATTCTCTCTGGTAACAGTTCCTCATTGTCTATAGGTGGGGTCGGCTGTACACAGGGGGGAGGGTTTGGGTGGGACTATCAAAGGCAGGGGCTGGAGGTGAGTAAGGTGGTTGTGCTGGAGGTGCTGGCCTGGGTCATGAGTGTGACAGGCTGGGAGAAGTCGTTTGGTTCGGTGTAGCACTGGAGGAACAGGTGGTGCTTCAGTGCCTTTCTAAACTGAGAGAGGTCATTGATGGCTCTAATGGACGGTGGAAGGGCGTTCCAACAGGAGGAGGCATAGAAGGCGAAGGCTCTGTTTCTCGTGGCCTGAGAGCATCTGGTGATCGCCTTCGGGAGTGTAAGGGTATTAATGGCAGCTGATCTCCTTACTCTGTTGAGGGGGGTGATTCGGATGAGATCAGTGAGGGAGGAGGAGGAGCACTTGTTGATGGCTTTGTAGGTCATCGTTAGAATCTTGAAGGAAATCCTGCACTGTACCGGCAGCCAGTGTAGATGTTTCAGAACGGGGGTGATATGATCTCTTCTTGATGCACCATGAAGGATTCTGGCTGTTGCATTCATAGCAAGTTGTAGAGAGTTAAGCGAGATTTTCGGGAGGCCATGCAGTATTACATTGGCATAGTTGAAGTGTGGTATTACTAGCGCTTGATAGACTGTCCGGAAGTCTTCCGGCTCAAGCAGCTGTCATAGGTGGTGGAGCATCCGAATTTTGAGGTAAATCGCCTTTACCATATTACCTATCTGGGCCTTCATGTTGAGTTGTTGGTCCAGCGTGACCCCTAGGTAACGTATTGTGGGTTTGCTGAGGAGTTCTGCATCACATACTTTTAGTGTAGGGGATGGGGTGAATGCGGGGTTCCTGGAGATGAAAAGGACCTCCGTCTTCTTGACGTTTATTTTGAGCTTCTGTGTATGAAGCCAATCCGTGACGGCATCGAAGCAAGTGATCAGCGGAGAGAGGTCTCGATTCTCAGTCGAGATCGGCATGTATAGCAGCACGTCATCAGCATAGACTAGGCAGTCGATGTTGAAGGATCTGATTATGTTACAAATGGGCTGCATGTACACGTTGAACAATAGGGCTGAGAGTGAGGATCCTTGTGGTACACCTTTCTCTTGAGGAAAAGGCGTGGAGATGGAGGGTCCAGAACGGACATGCTGCCATCTGTCCGTCAGGTATGATGCACACCAGGATAGTGCTGTGCCGTGTACACCCTTCTCTATGAGGCGTGCCAGGAGCAAATCATGGCTGACGGAGTCGAAAGCAGCAGCAATGTCCATGAAGATCAGGGCAAATCCGTGTCTTATGTTGTCCAGACCTATAGTTAATGTGTTGACTAGGGTGGTCAGCAGCGTCTCTACGCCATGTGCCTCCCGGAATCCATGCTGACAGGGGTCAAGGGGTGCATTGGTCTCAAAGTGGTGTTGCAGTTGGCGTTGGACGATCTTTTTGATAATTTTTGCTAGAAGTGGAATGCTTGAGATTGGCCTATAGGAGTCCATCTTTGCAGGGTCCAATTTGCTGTTTTTAGTAGTGGTCGGATGGCTGTTTGTTTCAGGGTTCGGGGGAAGGTCCCTATAAGTTTGGTCAAGAATGGGCTGAGGTCAGCACGCAGGGATTTTATCCAGAATGCTGGGCAGGGGTCATTGGGAGCTGTGGTAGTGTTTATATTTGTGATGATGTCTTGGATGTCATCCTCAGTTGGGGCTGCGAAGGCAGTGATGATGTGTTGGGTATCCTTTGATGCTTGCGTCAGTGTGGGTGAAGGAGTCAGCTGGGGTGCCTTTTCTGGAATTTGGGGGTTTTACCTGAAGTTGTCGGTTTGATAGATAGGATTTGAACCAGTTTAGAGGGATTCCAGTTAGTCCTATTGCCTGCAGTCTTTTAATGATTAGGGCATGAGGTATAGAGTCGAATGCTGCCTTGATGTCGAGGAATATAAGTAGGTAACCGGAGTGAGGTCTGTCTATGCCTGTTATTAAATTAACAGTGCTGTTGTGAGGGATTCTACTCCATGGTGGGGTCAAAAGTCATATTGTTGGGGATCAGGAGGGGAGTGTGTGTCAATGTAATACTGAAGTTGATGGAGTACAATCTTTTCCAGTATCTTGGCCAAAAATGGAAGGCTAGCTATGGGTCTGTAAGATGCTGGATTGTTGATATCACTGTTAGAACCTTTTCTTACTGGTCGGATGGAGGCCATTTTGAGGTCAGGTGATACGTATCCTTGTGGTAGAAAGAGTTGTGTGATCTTGAGGATTGTCAGAGAGAGTTCTTGTCTGGACATCTTGATCCAGTTGACTGGACATGGGTCAAGAGGGGATGTGGTTGTGTTGATGCTGGTGAATATGTCATCCAGGTGCCTAGGTATGACTATTGAAAATGTCTTTAAAAGAGTGCTGTGTTTCTGACCAGTCCGGAGTTGGAGCATCTAGAAAGGTGCTTGCAGTGTTACAAATGGGGAAGGCTAGAACTTGGTGGTAGTCGGACATCTGCTGTGAGGTCAGATTTGTACCTTTTGTTTGCTGGGTGTGATCTTTTGTAAGGAACTTGACTACATCAAAGAGTTCTCGAGGGCAGTTGAGAGATGTTTAGATTAGTTCTGTGTAGTAATCTTTTTCTTCTTTGAGAGTGGCTATTTAGTATTGTTTTGGTATTGTATACGGTGAGATTGTCATGTGTTCTGGAGTTTCTCCATTTCCTCTCAGTGGCTCTTAGGGTGCGCTTCATGTTTTTCAGTCATGTCATACACCATATTACAAATTTATGTCTTTTTTGCAGTAGGGTCTTGGGTGGTATTGTCGCTGTGCTAGATATGGTTTTGTTCCATGTTTGCATGAAGGAGCTGAGGTCCTTCAGAGCAGACTGGAGGTCAGGTAGGATTTTCTCTAGAAATTAAGAACATAAGAACATAAGATATGCCATACTGGGTCAGACCAAGGTCCATCAAGCCCAGTATCCTGTTTTCCAACAGGGGCCAATCTAGGTCACAAGTACCTAGCAGTTTCCCCAAAAGACACAGGTTCCACAATGCTTGTATTGGGACAAGCAGTGGATTCTTTTTTTGTCGAGGTTTACGAATCTGAGAGTAGTAGGTTCAGAGTTGCGTGGTGTCCGATCCAGTGCGGTGTGTGGTATGTGTAATTCTATTTTGTGATTTGACCAGGGGACGTCAATGGTATTTGGAGGCAGGGTGGAGTAGGTCTTGATGATATTCTGTGATAAGAAGATCAGGTCGAGGGTGTTTCCTCTGCCATGGGTAGATTGATATATGAATTGAGCATAGTCCAAGGCTTCCATGGCATCAAGGAAAGTCTTTGCTTTGTTTGGTGTGGTGGACGTAAAGTTGAGGTCACAGAGGAGGGTGAGGTAGTTGGTGTGTGATTTATGGTTGCATGCTGCTTCTATTAGCATGTCGAGTTGGTCAGGACTAGCACTGTGGGATCTGTAGGCAAGTAGGATGGTTGTGCTGCCATTTGTTATTGTTATGGTGTCCAGTTCTTTTTCCGATTCTTAGCAAGGATGCGGAAGTTGAGGGTTTTCTTGACTTGAATGAATACACCTCCTCCTTGACAATGCATTCTTGGAGAGTGGAAAAGGCTGTAGTCGTGTGGCATCAGCTGATTCAGTAGGACATTATCTGTTTCACTAAACCAGGATTAGGTGACACATAGAATGTTTATTTTGTTGTCCAGTAGAAGGTCTGTGAAGAGTTAGATTTTGTTCCATGCAGATCTGGCGTTGAGTAGGATGCTGTTCAATTGAGAGATGTTGCATGTGTGTCTGTGAGCAGACGTGATATGGGCAGCCGCCTGAGTTTTAATATGCATGACGTTTTGGATGGTTCTCGGTTTGGTTTTGTGGGTGGTGTGGGGTGGTAGGATGAGCAGGGATGGGTAAGAAAGTATAGGTGGGGGTAAGAGCTGAGGTGGTAGTGAGCAATGCAGTGAGGCAGAGAGCGAGGAGGAAGACCAGCGGAGCCATAGTTCTGATGTTGGAGTCTGCTTGATGGGTTACATAGTAACATAGTAAATGACGGCAGATAAAAACCAGTATGGTTCATCTAGTCTGCCCAGTAAGATGGCAAGAGTAGGTGCACCCGCTGCTCCGAGCAGGCCACCCCTCCCCATGTCTTTGTTTTAGGGGTGAACCCACCGCTCCGTATAGGACACCCCTGTTTGTTGAGAAATTAGATAAATTTATTTTGATTTTATCCTGTTGCTGTAAAGGGATCCACTACCACTGTGTCTGTCCCATGCCATTTTGAATTCTGTCACTGTATTTGCCCCCACCACTTCCATCTAGAGGGCATTCCAAGCATCCACCACCCTTTCAGTGAAAAAGCATTTCCCGACATTGCCTTTCAATTTACCCCCTTGCAGCTTCATGTTATGCTGTCTAGTTTTACAGCTTCCCTGTCTTTGGAAGAGGTTTGTTTGTTCATTATTTCTCTTTAAGTATTTAAAGGTCTGAATCATATCTCCCCCATCCCTCCTCTCCTCCAGAGTGTACATATTTAGGTCTTCAAGTCTCTTCTCATAAGGCTTCTGATGCAGGCTCCAAATCATTTTGGTTGCCTTCCTCTGAACAGTTTCCAGTCTTTTTACATCCTTTGCAAGATATGGTCTCCAAAACTGAACACAGTATTCCAAGTGAGGCCTCACCAGTGACTTATACAGTGGCATTAGTACCTCTTCCTTTCTGCTGGTAATTCCTCCTTGTATGCAACCCTCCTGGCTTTTGCTACCGCCTTGTCGCAATGTTTTGCCACCTTGAGATCCTCAGAAATAATCACATCATGGTCCTTCTCCTGCTCCGTGCACACCAACCTCTCGCCACCTATCGCGTACATTTCCCTTGGATTTCTGCTTCCCAAGTGCATGACACTGCACTCCTTCGCATTAAATTTTAACTGTTGGAATTCAGCTGAGCTGCTCTGTTCTGTGTGCCTGTGTATGCTCACCAGTTGAAGGCAGGGTCGGAGATGTGCTGTGGGTCTTCCTGCACTTTGAGTGTGGCTAGTGATGTGTTCATGTTGTTTCAAGTGTTGCTGTCTTTGCCTGCGGTCTTCGCCTAAGGGTCTCACCAAAGGGCCCTCTGGCGAGGCCCTCAGGCACGGGTTAGGCAGTCGTGAGTGCACCTGATGGTGCTTATATTTTAAATGTCCCACTGCTGCTGGTGTTCCTGGGCCCGATTGCCTTGGTGGCGGGAACGGGAGGAGCTTCTTCTCCCACTTCCACCCCCGATGCAGATCGGGTGCTGCTGGGGAGTCCTGTGCACCTGATGGCATTTAGATTTTAAATGTCCCGCTGCTGCTGGTGTTCCTGAGCTCAATTGGCCTTGGCGGAGGGAGAAGGAGGGGCTTGTTCTCGAACTAACTATACAGAGGTTGCTCCTCCTGGATCGAGTTTCCAAATAGTACTGCTCAGCATAAGATGCCTTCTCTTTGACTGCAACTGCTGAACCTGGGCAGCCATTTTGTGCACATGGTTCTCTGCGCCCAACAGACATTGCTGAACAGCTTCAACCCAGACTACATGCTCCTTTAAGGCTTGGCTGATTGATGTAATGTCCAGCCAGTTTTTCAAACTTCTCATCTAACGTGGTAACTACCAAATTAGTAAGTTGGGAGATCGCAGTCTCAGTCAGAGCCAGACCATCCTCCCATGCCAACCGCTATCATTTGCTCAGTGGGCCTACGATGCTTCTTGCCCTTTTTGTCAGATTTAATTGACATTTCACCACCAGGTTTACTCAAAAACTTATCCATTTAGTGTAGCCCTGTCCTCATCAACACAGGTACAATTGTGGTCAACATTATTGGCACCCTTGCATTTTAGGTATGTTGTGTACAATATCTTGAGAAATAATTAGAAAAATTCCAACTGTATGTCAACATAATATTTTAATAGTATGTTCAAAGGTATACAACCACCAAAAAAAGATGTCCACACAACTTAGATATAGCAATTTCTGAGAAAAAGCAGAATATGACCTGGATAGGATTAATGGCACCCTTCATTAATATTTGGTTGCACAACCCTTGGCAGTGATGACAGCCTCAAAATGTTTCTTGTAGCCATCTATAAGTTTCGTACATCTGTCTGCTGGTAGCTTCTCCCATTCTTCAACTGCGATTTGTTCCAGCTAATGAATGTTTCCAGGATTCCTTTTACCAATGGCAGATTTCAGCTCTTTCAAAAGGTTCTCAATTGGATTGAGATCAGGACTCATTGCTGGCCAGTTTAAAACTGTCCATTTTTTTCCTTTTTAACCATTCTTTTGTACTTTGGGATGTATGTTTTGGGTCATTGTCCTGCTGTAGGACCCATGACTTTTGACTCAGACCTAGCTTTCTGAAACTAGGTAGCACATTTCTCTCTAAAATACCTTGGTAATCCTCTGACTTCATGATTCCTTTAATACGTTCCAGGCCTTCAGTTCCTGAGGCAGCAAAACAGCCCCACAACATTATGGAACCTCCACCGTATTTAACTGTAGGAAAGGTTTTTTTTTTCCTTATAAGCTTTATTTCTTCACCTGTAAATATATCGCTGGCCTGCATTGCCAAAGAGCTCAAATTCGGTTTCATCTGTCCACAGAACATTTTCCCAGAAGGATTGTAGTTTCTCAAGGTGGGTTTGGGCAAAGATCAAGTGTGCCTTTTTATGTCAGTATGGGCAGTGGGGTCCTCCCTTTGGCCTTCACCCATGAAGTCTTTCTTTGTTTAGTGTGTGGCGTATTATGCGGGTTGAAACCATCACTCCAGATTGCTCCAGGTCAACCTTAAGCTCTTTGGATATTTTATGTGGTGTTTTTCGAACAGTTCGCACTAACCTTCGAAGACTTCTAGGATTAATTTTGCTTTTCCCACCACATCCTGGGAGGTTCTTTAAAGTTCCATGAGCAGAAAACCTCTTAAGAGCATTGCGAACTGTAGACACAGGAATCCCAAGGTCTTTGGAAACGGCCTTGTACCCCTTTGAAGTTTGATGATAATGGCTTTTCTGACAGTCTCAGGCAGCTCTCTTGTCTTCACCATTGTGAAAAGAGACTCCATCTCCAGCAGCCCCTGATTGGCATTGGGGTGAAAGGCAGGAGCCTACTACTGCCTCTGTCTCCCACAGCAAGGCTAATCGGGCCCCGACCACATGAGCCAGCAGAAGGATAAAGCAGAGTGCAGTCAGGCACACCCGCGCCTGGCAGGCCCGCACCCCCTTTGGCGTGGCCCTTAGGCGGGGACCGGAGGCGGTACTACAATTGAATTGTGCAACCCTCCCAAGACCGAACATTGCAAGCAGATAAGACTCTTTCAAGCAGCAAGGAGAAATCTAGCCAGATCCCCAACAGAGCAGAGGATCATGAAAACGCCTGGACAGCTGCCACCCCTCCACGACAAGACAAAGAGAAGGCCGACCAAAGATATACAAGGGCCCCGCCTCCGGCCTCTTTCTTCAGCCCTCCCCCTATGAATCCACCACAAGAACAACTACCTCACAGGCTGACGTGGGAGGCTTCATACAGTAAATAGTGCACATTAACCTTGTTGCACTCTGACACAGACAGCGCACCAATGCATCTCCAGGCTACGGCAAAATGTATTACTAATTAAAAATTTATTTGGATCAGCAAGGAATATTGAACTTTTGAGCCATCCTGTATGTGAGAAATCATGCTGAGCCAGCTGTTTACTAGCTTACTAGCCAGGAGACAGAAGCTGTGGGGAGTGACTGACCAGAATTGTATTAACTCCGAGAACAAACAGAGGCTGAAAGCAAACAAAGGCTGGAGAATATCTGTAGAGAATGGTCACATTACTGTTGAACAAAGGTGAAGGGGCTGGAGAATATCTGTAGGGAAAAGCTCATGTGAGTCATGTGGTCCAATTGTGACACACTGGCACCAACCTTCCTCTCAAACCTAATCACCTTACAACCTGCGAACAGAAACAGGAGAACCGCCACCATAAACAACCTGCAGATACCAACAAGTATAAGATCAGTTAAAATAGCCACAAGCAACAGAGCATACTCATACACTGCCCCCTCACTTTGGAACCAACTCCCGCCTGAGTTACGTGCAATCAATGACCTGATGTGTTTCAGAAAAAACCTAAAGACACACTTATTTCAAGAGGCCTACAACGTGACGTAAATCAACAATATACACACCAAACCATAAGCAAGTATAAAATGTATATATGTAAAAAGTATAAATGTATATATTGTAAAAAAGTACAAAAGCAAATTCCCCCTCCCCCCCTCACAATTGTGTGTTGTATACTATAATGAAACTGTCTGGCTTTGTTTTGAAAACCTATCACATAACCTTGTAAATCACGCTGTAATTCCTTGAAATTTCTGTCACTGATCTGACATTTTCTGTTTACTTAATCAAACCGCTCCTGATCGCTGGAAGTAGCGGTATACAAATATATGCTAAATAAATAAAATAAATAAACACTTGTTACAGCCTATATAAAGAGAGAGAAAATCCAGAACAGAGAGAGAGTAGATATCCACTTGGCCAGGCACATTCCAACACATGAAGAATCCCAGACTTTTCTCCAGCCTTTGCTGTGCTCTCCCAGCTGATGGTAAAGGGCTGTGATGATGTCAGAAAGTTCTGGTGATAAATTGATTGTTCTATGTGTTGTCCTTGTAACACTGTTATATTGTCTAACTAATTGTCATATTAAATAGTTTATTAAATACCATACATGAGTGGTTGAATGATCTTGAATTTAATAGAATCCTAGGCAAAACACAAGATAGTCCGGTCCCTTACAAAAGATCCAGTACAAAAGGATGAAGACAAGATTCACCCACAAACATTTGCAGATTTTCTTCTCACCAAGAACAACACCCCCACTCAAGAACCCAAGACCCCACCTCCCCCACTGAACACAAGACCTATCTCACCCAACAGGTGGAGTGAATTCCATATCCCCACAACTGAGCAAGTTACACGCACAATCACTGCGCTAAACTCCAGTACAGCTCTATCAGATCCCTGCCCCGTGGCATGGATAAAATCAACTAAGAAAGAACTGGTCAAAGATATCCACAGGATAATAGGTACCTCCCTAACCCAAGGCTACATGCCCACAGCATTCAAAGAAGCCACTATCAGACCAATCCCAAAAACCACATCACCAGACCCCACAGATCCCTCAGCCTACAGACCTATCTCCAGCCTCCCTTTTCTAACCAAGATTATAGAGAAGACAGTGCAAAGATAGCTCCAGGACCACCTGGACACACATGCCTTCTGGACCCTCATCAATATGCCATTTGCCCTAATCACAGTGTGGAGACTCTACTCATCTATCTGACACCCTACTCAGAGGAATCGACAACATTAAGACCGGTTTCCTGCTAGTGTTCATCGACATCTTCTCTGCTTTTGACAAAGTATCCCACAGCATTCTCTTGAACAAACTAACGACATTGGCCTATACAACACCACTCATAAGTGGTTTCAATCTTACCTCGGTGACAGACAACAGAAGGTCAAAGTAGGACCACACACCTCCACTCCATTTCACGGATCTTCCCTGTCCGTCCTTCTCTTTAACATATACATACAGCCAGTTTGCATTATTTTCAAAAAGCACAAGTTACAATATACTATCTATGCAGATGACATCATGGCATACACCCCAATCAGCCTAGACTCTCCAAACTATACTACCATGTCCAATTGTCTCCAGGAGATAAGCATCTGGCTTTCTAACAACAACCTATGCATAAACATGAAAAAAACAGAGGCACTAATCATCACACGGAATACCTCCTCCATCCTCCTACTTCAATCAATGTGGCAAACACTACCATCCCAATAAAGGATGACGTTCGATACCTCGGAGTAACACTTGACCGCCATCTAAGCTTACAACCACACATCAACAGAACCACTAGGAATGTATTATACAAGCTTGCCACCATTCAAAGACTTAAACCCCTCCTCCACCAAAGACCATTTCCAATCAGTATGTCAAGCCACTATAACCCCTATCCTAGACTACTGCAATGCCCTTTACCAAGGACGACCAAAGCAAGCTACAAGATCATTACAACTGGTCCAAAATACTGCCACTAGAATCATCATTGGATCAAATAAGCAAGATCATATAATGCCCCTCTTACACCAACTCCATTGGCTTCCAATCACCGCCCATGCTAGATACAAATCTGCCCTGACCATTTTCAAAATCAGAAATATCATGTGAGCTAGAGTTCTAGAGGAGATGTTTTGCACCAGTCCCAACAACAGACCAAGGAGAGAGAGCACTATTGATACCATTCCAATATCCTGCTCGTACAGAAAAGCAAATGAATCCACCACGAGGAGAGCATTTTCTCTTACCGCACCCGCCACCTGGAACTCTCTCCCTCGGAAATTAAGGACCACCACTGATATGAAGGACTTCAGAAAGCAATAAAGACCTTCCTCTTCGTTGATCAATTCAATGAAACCACTTGACAGCATGACAGCTGAACTTCCACCACATATTGTATGTACATATGTTCTGTTGTAAATAGGTTATGCTTCAGAGCATCCCCTGCATGACACCCCTCCATGAGTTCCATAATAAGTTCTCTGTAATTGTGTGAGTTTTAATGTAAACCGCTTTGATTCTATGATAAGGCGGTATATAAAAATTGTTAAACAAAATAATTAAATACATAAAAATAGAACAGGGAGTGAATGTGGCCATTTTAAACATTAGAGCCATCATTGGTTGATTCAATTCATGTGAGTAGACAATTGATCACAGGTGCATCTAAATTTTACTGCAATGGGAATGTGGTTCAAACTGATTTGAATTGCTTTTAAGGGTGTCAATAATCATGTCCCAGTTTTTATACTGTTTCCAATTTCCTTTTTTAATTGGTCTTGCTTTATTTTATTCTTTTGTGTGTCAAATATGTGTGCATATATAGTCCAAAGCCAATTCACTGGCCACATTTTTAGGAGATTTTGGACATTAAGAGGTTGAAATGCAAGAGTGCCAATAATGTTGACCACAACTGTAAGTCCAAGGATTATACCTCCCATGAATGGGTACCGAAATAAGAGATCTCTCAGAAATCGCCTCTCACCCACCCTGTTTAACATTTATATAGTTCCTTCTTGTAGGATGATGGAAAAGCTAGGAGTAATATACAATTTTCCTGTGCTGATGACATACAAATTATTTTCTCAGTTAAGGGATCTAGAGATTAAACCTATGGCTATATAGCTATCTTATGGAAACTTTCAGGTATGAATGGGACTTAAATATTTGAAAACGAATCCCAGTAAAACAAGAAATATTATCGGTAGTGAAATGAAAATTGAAATGCCAAAAAAGGGGTCCTACGATCAATGGCTCAGTTACTGGATTGAAGATGTGCAGCCCGATTCCAAGAGGGGCACATCCATGGCGTACGGACGGCCCCAGGCAAGAAGGGCCCATTTTTACCAGATTCTGAACCATGGGAACAAACATTTGGTTCCCACAGTAGTGTGGAGGTCCCTGGTCCAGGCAACAGCCTATAAGCCTAGGGCTGCACTTGTTAGTCCTTTAATTAAAGAGGTTTTTTTCCCTCATCCAGCGCCGGGGCTGCTGGGATTTGTAGTTGTGTTGTTTAGAAAAAACAAGTAATGTGGAGACCGAGGGTTTACAAGGCAAACACAGGAATTTATTTCTTTTTCTAAAGAGCATTAAGGCTCAATGCAAAACAAACAGGATTTTCTCTCCAAACAATAATCCATAGGCATTTTTACCAAACAAAACAATGAAACTGCTTTATGTAGCTTTTTAACATGTGTCGCTGTTTTTCAAAACATTCAGCAATCAAGCAAGGTTTCTCTTCTCTTCCAACCCAAAAGAAATATCCTCTCTTCAGCAACAGGGTTCTTTAGCATTCCTGGCTAAACACATTTCTCCCTGTTTTCACACTGCCTTCTAGGACATTCAGGTTATAGGCTTTTTCCTTCTTTTATCCAAGAACTTTCTATTCTGCCTTCTGGCACAGAGAACAATCCATTACTGAATCTTCAGACTCCTCATCAGATTCATAATAGTCTATCTGCATTTCCTCAGGACCTGTGTCTGGCAAACCTGGCTTTAAGCCAGCATGAAAAACTTCAGGCTTAATATTCTCTAAAAGTTCCAGAACCTTTCTCCACTGATGCTTTTCCCTATGCAAAGGGTTTCCACCAGGAACGTGGAGATTCTTCTCTTGCATCAAATGACACAATGCCTCTAACTGGCTCACAGCACTTTTGGCTACACTTTTATTCACGCACCTTTTTGGACGTTGCAGCTCTTTAGCTAGTTCAGGAACAGTTGTCACTGCAGCCTGACCCTTGTCAGCACTTCTCTCTGGCACAGCTCTCCTAATTTTAAAACCAATTGCAGTTTCCTTGCAATCCTGGCTTTCTTTCTGACTAGGGCTTTCACCTCTGAGAATCCCCCGGAAGTCTCCACCGTTCTCCTCCACAGTGAACTCTCTGGGCCTTTCTCTGGTGCTTCTCTCACCACTGAATTCTCCAGCGTGCTGCTTCCCTGTCTCTCCATTTCCAGGGTATTGCTTCGTGTGCTGCCTTCTCGTAGTGCTGCCCCTCTCAAGCTGAGTCTAAGACTGACCTCCTTCTGTTTCCCTGTGTTTATAAGAGTGTCTCTGAACTACCGTGCACTGCCCTTCCCCCAGGTGTCTCTCATCAGCTTCCAAGCCTGCCCTTAGATTAGCAGAGCTTGGGTGTGTCCTGTCCTCAGTAGCTGCGTGTATTTTATCTCTGCCTGCACTTTGAGAACTACTGATTCCTTGCCTGTCTCTTTTTTTAAAGGTAAATGTCTGATTTTCTCCCAATTCCATGGGCTCAACCATACTCTCCTCATCACAGTAGACAGAATCGGGCCCGTGGACAGCCCGGTGTACCCCTGCCGCCTGCGGAGACATTCTCCTCACAGTTGCCCCTGGCGTTTCCGGACCCCAATTCCCCGCCACCTGACCCACTGCTGGCCAGCCGAGGCCTGGATCGGGTGACGGCGGGGGGACCCCCTCTGCACTGGGCCCCGGGAAGGGAACCCCGGCCCCAATCGCACAAATATTACTGCTTATACCACCTTTGAGGTGGTATAAGCAGCACATCCTCATGAGCCCGGCAGCACATACAGAGCCATGACCTGAATCAGCCCTGTACGTGCTGCTGGGCGGCCCACCCCTGAAGCCCCCTCTGGCTCTCCTCGTCCTGATGCACAGGACGTATGGGGACAGCTGGTGGGGGAACAGGGTCTAGGTGGCTTGCAGGGCTACATGTCCTGCCGGGACATGCAGCCCTGCAACCCACATTTAAGAATGACCTCCATAGTTAAGGAATCTGGGAGTAGTAACTGATTCAACTTTGACAATGGAGAAGCACATATTGAAGGTAACAAAACTGGCTTATTTCAATCTGCATTTAATAAGACAAATTTGATAATGTTTATCAAGGTAAATTTAAACACAATTATACAAGCAATGCTTATACTGACTGAGAGCAAGCTCTGCTATGAAGGGACATAGGATGAGGGTGAAAGGAGATAGACTCAGGAGTAATATGCGGAAATATTTCTTTACAGAAAGAGTGGCAGATGCATGGAATAGTCTCCCAGTAGACGTGGTAGAGATGAGGATTGTATCTAAATTCAAAAAAGCATGAGACAAACACAGAGGCTCTATAAAGAAAAAAGGGGATTCTTGTAGTGGGTGATATGGAAGGGCAGAGTAGATAGGCCATGTGGTCTTTTTCTGCCGTCATGTTTCTAGGTTTCTAAATAGATTACAGTAACCTGGTTTAGTGGGGTTTAGAGAAGAATCTTAATTCGAAGTTACAGTTAGTGCAGAATGTTGCTGCTGAAGTTATTTAAAGAGCCAATTAATGGGACAGAATCACCCCGATGCTTATGGAATTATCACAACTGCCCACAGAGTAGAGTATAAGATTAAAATTATTTGTAACAGTACATAGGATAATTTGAGACGAGGCATTGTCACCAGTGGTCATTAATATCAGAAGTAGATATTCCATTGAAGTTTTCATCTAAGAAGGAGTATACAGTAGATTAGTAGGTACAAGTAAAAAGACTCTGACTGGGAGGGCCCCAATGAAATGGAGTTAACTGCCAAAACCAAGTTTGTTGGAAAGAAAGAAAAAAAAAATTAGAAAATGCTGAGAGCTTGTTTTTATTCTCAATAGGGGAATTAAATTTAAATGAATTTTGCTGATGAGTTTGTATTATAGTATCCTACTGACACAGGTAAAGTTGTTGTTGTTAAGTGCTGTCGAGTCGGAGTCGACTCATGGCAACCCTCTGGATAGCTATCTTAAATTGTGTTCGGTCTTGAGTCAGGCGGCTCATTGCTGACAGACTGGTACCCGTAGCTGCTGTTATTGTATCGATCCATCTCATTGCTGGTCTTCCTCTTTTGCGTTGACCTTCTATCTTGCCAAGCATGATGTCTTTCTCTAATGATCTCTCTCTTCGCATGGTGTGTCCAAAGTATGAAAGTCGAAGTCTTGTCATCTGAGCTTCTAAAGAAAGCTTAGGTTTGATCTCCTCTAGTACCAACTGGTTTGTTCTTCGGGCAGTCCATGGTATACACAGTATTCGCCGCCAGCACCATAATTCAAAGGCATCAATTTTCTTCCTGTCTATCTTTTTCACTGTCCAGCTTTCACATCCATATGATGTTACTTAAAATACCATGGCTCGAATAAGTCAAATCTTTGTATGGAGAGAGACATCTCTGCTCTTGAGAATCTTATCTAGGTCTTTCATAGCCATTCTGCCAAGAGCAATACGTCGTCTGATTTCTTGACTGCTTGTTGCTTCTTTATTGATAGTTGATCCAAGTAGGTTAAAGTTGTTCACGATTTCAATTTCTTCTCCTTCAACGATAAACCTGTTGATTATGCCAGTTGTCATGATCTTTGAAGTAGAAATACAGTATTAATGGATTATCAAGACATTTAAATTTAATGAAGAGGCATAGTTACTCACCTGTAGCAGGTGTTCTCCATGGACAGTAGGAATAAGTCCTCACGTATGAGTGATGTCACTGACAGAGACCTGGGCAGGAACACTTCCCAGCTTCTATTGGAAGCTTTTGGGAGGCTCCACCCTGTCTGCACCTGTCTTTCCGCCTGTCACAGCACCATTTTCTCCAGTATGATATCAAAGCTGTAGCAGAAGACAATTCCTTGGGGAGGTGGGAGGGTTGTAAGGACTTACTCCTGCTGTCCACAGAGAACACCTGCTACAGGGAGTTACTAAACTTTCTCCGTGGACAAGCACGAAGTAAGTCTTGTGATAAGGAAGCTTATCATAGTTCAGGAAGGAGCTATAATAGAGGTGAATTGGCTCTGAACAAGCAACCTGTCTTTGCTGGTAGAAATAATAAAACAGAATGTTTTCATAAAAGACTACCAGTCCCAGAATGCACCAGGTTTCAAACAGCCACTAGAAGAGCTGAAGTGGGGAAACGTGTGTTCAATCAGGAGAACTATGAGGTAATCCCCAATCACTCATCTCCAAGGGCAGGGCTTGATTCAGCACAGCTGAGCTGTGCTAGGGTGGAGTATCCCTCTAAGCAAGTTAAAAGTAAAACCTATTCTACACAGAATCAGAAGCAGTTGCAGAAGCAGTTGGAGTTGATGAGAAACCCAGAGCTCAAGGACAGAGAGAGCAAGAAGCAGCGTGGAAGAAAGAAGAGGAAAACATCTTGGAGGTCTAAAGAAGGAGCCCATAGCAGTACGTGTGTTGGGAGTCATTCCAGAGGCAAGCATACTCCATTGGACTTGAGGAAGCCAGAGGAGTGGGGTTACAGAGCCAGGAATCCCCGGACGGCACCTGTAAAGGAGACGGCTGCATTTGGAAGGGGCCCTAAGACCAGTGCAAGAAGGTATGTGAAGAGAGACCCAGTGTCCAGGGATCTTGATTGGAAGGCTGGACATAAAAGCTGGACTACTTATTGGCCAGGATATCTGGAGATGAAACCTAACAGTAAAGGAAGCTCAGGTATGAACACTGATCTATGCCCTAGCTCTTCACTTGGAAGACAGCAGGGAAACAAGTATTGTCCTGAGAGTGCTCCATTAAGGAATTCCTCTGAGCCAGACCATGATATTGATTCTATGATAGTTGAAGAAGAAGGAGATATTTTAAATGATCAGAGTGATTACATGGATTGCTCTCTGTCTAGGCTGCTGTGGTAAAATACTTTCACAAATACAACAACCATCAAAAAGAAATATAACTTGTTCTTTTATCTACCCAGAAAAGTTTACAAGAAAGCTTTAGGGTAGGATTTGAGCCACGTATAGAAAGTAAACCAGCCAAGAGGTTTGCAGCTGGTTAATTGTTGGCAATTAAGCCTTGCATAATTGCACGTGGGTTCTGAAAGGAAACTTCTGTGTGTGTGTGGAAAATACAAGAAAGTTATCCTTGAAAAAGACAGTTTTTGATTACTTTTTGGGTTTTGTTTTTTTGCTTTTGGAGCACTGCTAAAAGGTATTAGCAGGAGCCCTCAGAAAGACCTTTCTGTTCCCATCAAGGTCTTTATTGTTTGATTGATTGCTTAAGAAGTTCAGTTGTTGATCATGATTTATTTTTCCTAAGTATAATACTGAAAGCAAGTATCCTTTTGTGCTACCAAGTAAATCTGTGTGGGAGAAATAACCCCATAAATAAAATATATTTTCTTTGCTTACATTCGAGCAACACAACTCATTTATTTTGTGAACGGCTGATTCTGGTATGAATGGACTACATTCCCCACAATCCTTTGCAAGTCATAATAGTATTTGCCTTTGCAAGACTGTGGACATTCTCACCCAGCGCCCCCGTTTACAGTCTTCACGTATGGGACTCCCAAGCTACACACTACCAAAAACCAAGGAAGCTGAGAAGCCCAACAGGGATAATAAAACAAGAACTGGAGAATCAACTATGTACAGCAATGGTAGTCCCCTGGAGTGGGGGGACAACACATCTGATTCAATAGGGCTTTGGTGGGATGGAGTTGGATACTAATCCCCAAACAGATGCCGGAGTACAGATTGGCCGAAGTCGATGTCACATCAGGAATCCCCATCCAGACAATAATGTGATGTGAATGTGTGGACTGAAGACCACGGTGCAGTCCTCCAGATCTTTTCCATGGAGACCGAGAACAAGTTGGATACTGACGCAGTCATAACTCTGACATTGTGAGCTGTGACATGCCCATCAAGACTTAGGCCAACCTGGGCAAAAGCAAAAAAAATGCAGCCTGCTAGCCAAATTGACAAGGTGCTTTTGGAAATGGCAGCCCCTAGCTTGCTGGGGTCAAAAGAGACAAACAGCTGGGTGGACCTTTGTTGGACCTTTGTCCATTCAAAGTAGAAGGTCAAGGTTCTCTTGCAGTCCAGCATGTGCAGCGCTGCCTCCCCCCTGTGGGTATGAGGCCTGGGAAAGAAAATAGGCAGCACGACTAATTGATTAAGATGGAAAGCAGATACCACCTTCGGAAAGTAACACGGATGAGTGTGTAAGACCACTCTATTGTGGTGGAACCAGGTATACAGTGGATGAGCCACCAGGGCCTGGAGTTCACTGACACAGTGTGCTGAGGTAACCACTGCCAGAAACAAAACCTTCCAGGTCAGGAACTACAGAGGGCAGGAAGTGAGCAGCTCAAAGGGAGCTAACATGAGCTGTGCCAAAACTACATTAAGGTCCCAAGCAACTGCTAGAGGCTTGAAAGGAGGTTTAGAGAGGAGAAAACCCCACATGAATCGAACCACCAAAGGCTGAGCTCATATGGACTTCCCTTCTGAGCCGCGATGGTAGGGATTGTGCAGGGTGGCAAACAGATCTATCGAGGGGTACCCCACTTCTGAAAGATCCGTGCCGCAACCTCCCTGTTCAGAGTCTACTTATGCGGCTGGAGGATATGGCTCAGCTGGTCTGCCAGGGAGCTCAACTCCCCAGACAGATAGGTGACTCTCAATTCCATACTGTGAGTGATGGCAAACTTCCACAAGCGGACTGCTTCCCAGCACAGGAGATAGGACTATGTGCCTCACTGTTTATGTAGTACATTTCTATCCCATTATCGGTCTGAATCAGAACAATCTGGTTTGCCAGGTGATCCCGGAACACCCTGAGGGCATTTGCTATGGCCGTAGCTCCAAGAAATTGATCCAATGGAGGCTCACCTGTTCAGACCAAACACCTTGTGTGCGAAGGCCACCCAGATGCATCCCCCAACCCAGCTTGGACACGTCCGTCATCAGAGTCTGCAGAGGGTGGATTTCTGAAAGGGAAGACCTTTGAGTAGGTTCTGGGTGTCCATCCACTAGTGTAGACTGAGCCAGACTGAAAATCTGTGCCACTTAAAGGTGTATGCTTTCCTGGTGGAGGACTTACGGGAAGCCAGCAGTATCTCCTCCACTTCTTCCAAGAGGTTGAAAGGGGCTAGAGTCACCCTTTCAGCAGCCATGCTGTCAGTGACAAGGACCCCAGGTTGGGTTGCAAGAGAGTCTCCTTCCTGAAATAGGAGCCCTGGGGAGCTCCCCAATGGGATTGGAGTCTCCACCAACAGCCAGAAGAGTAGCGGGAAGCAAGGCTGCCAGGGCCATCAAGGGGCTATCAGGATCAACGAGGCCTTGTCATAGAGGGTCCTGAATAACATTTTGGCAATTAGTGGCATTGGTGGGAAAGTGTACAGGAGACCTTCCGACCACGAGATGAGAAATACATCTGCCGCCACCCGGGAAAGGTAGGCTTACCGAGAGCAAAAGCGGGGCAACTGGTAGCTGTCCAGGCTGGCGAACAAGTCTATCCAAGGTTCCCCCCAGAGGTGGAAGAGCCAACTGGCCACCCTGCAGTCCAGCTGCCACTCGTGCGGCTGGAAGACCCTGATTAATTTGTCGGCCAGTATGTTGTCCTCACCCACCAGGTATACTGCCCGTAAGAGCATGCCCTGCTGGACTGAGTAGAAGCAGAGAGCCATTGCCTCGTGATAGAGGGCACGGGAGCCCGTGCCCCCCGCTTATTCACATAGAACATAGCCTTTTGGTTGTCTCTTTGGACCAATACTGGTTGGCACCTTAGGCAAAGGTAAAAGGCCTGGAGGGCTAGGTGTATCACCCGTAATTCCAGGAGGTTGATCTGTTGGTTGCTCTTACCCTGCAACCAGCTGCACTGGATGCGGAGATCCTTGCAGTGGGCTCCCCATCCCAGCCGGGAGGCAGCCGTTGTGAGAACCCTTAAGAGGTGTGGAGCCTGGAAGGGCATTCCTACCTCGAGGAACTGGGGATTTTGCCACCAGGTCAGGGATTCCACAAACTGGCAGGTTACTACAACTCTGTCGCGAAGACAGCCTGTGGCCTGCATCAACTGGTCCCGAAGGCACCATTGTGCGGCCCTCATGTGGAGGTGGGCATCTGGGGTGACATGGACAGCGGAGGCCATGTGTCCGAGTAGGCACAGCAGGAGCTGAGCGGACACTGAGGGAAGGTGCTGTATGTCCAGGGCCAGAGCTCAAAGCAGAGCAGCTTGGTCCCCTGGAAGGAAGGTCTTTGCCTGGAGGGTGTCTAGTCTTGCCTCTATGAACTCCAGACACTGCATCGGGAGGAGATGGGACTTGGAGTAGTTTATTACAAACCCCAGACTTTGTAGGACCTGGATGATACATGCAGTTGCTTGCTGTACTTCTAAGGCCGTGCCTCCTTTTATGAGTCAATCATCCAGGAAGCGAAAGATAAACATCCGCTAGAGGCGAAGGAAGGCAGCTACGACTGCCAGGCACTTGGTGAAAATCCTTGGGGCGGAAGCTAAGCCAAAGGGCAGCACACCCTGTACTGGTAGTGGCTGCCCCTCATAATTATTTATCTGTTGTGGCATATGGCCTGAATTTCATTGTATTTTGTTAGATGGTCTTGGTCTTTGGTTCAACGCCATTGTCTCTCAAGTTTCCTTACTTGTTTCTTCTGTTCATTGATTTCACTCGAGAACCATGGAGCATTGTGTTTTCTTCTGCTGTCTCAAACTGCTTTGTTTAGGGCTACTGCTGCATTGTAAAGCATGTTGTTCCAATTAGTAATGATACAGTCGAGGTCTGGTGTATTTTCCTCAAGCTCTGGTAGTACTTGCTCTAAGAAGTTTTCCTTGTTGTAGGTACGGAATCTCCTTATTTCCTTCAGGGTTGATTCTGGTGTCCTTTCTGTTACGGGTGCATTAATGGAGAACGTGACTATGTGGTGATCCAACCATGGGATTGGTGTGATTGTCAGGTGTGTTAATAGGTTTAGGGTTATATATTGGTTAGGTACAAAAATGAGGTCAAGGGTTCCCCCTTTCTTATGAATTGGAGTGTTTATGATCTGGGTATAGTGTAGATCCTTCATTGCATCCAAGAATGTAGTTGCATCATGCTGTGTTAGCGATGGGAGACTAGGGACTCCTGGGATGAGGAGAGGTTTGTTCTGTGTAGTGTGGGAGCACACTAGCTCTAGGATGGCTGACAGTTCTTCTTCATCAGAATTTGGAGCTCTGTATATAAGGCATAATGCTAGGTGACTATTTGAGATTGTTATCATATTGCTTCCTTTTGAGTGAAAGGAGGAGGTTGTGGTGAAGCTTAGGCATGCCTTTGCTATGATTAGGACACCTCCACCTCTTCGTGAAGGCCTTATGGAGTCATGTATTGCATATGGTTGAGAAGCAATTTGGTTTAGAATGATGTTGTCCGAGTCGGAGAGCCATGTTTCGGTGATGCACATTATATCGATATTCTGGTCTTGTATGTAATCCAGTACAGTATAGAATTTGTTTCGGATTGATCGACCATAAGATAAGAGAGTGGATCCGCCATGAATTTGAATTTTTCTTGCGCCATGAAGGTGTTGAGATTTCTGAGGTCCAAGATGGGCTGAAACTACACCCCCCCCCCCTCCTACAGCATTCTTGGGGACCAGGAAGTACCTGGAGTAAAACTCCCGCCCAACCTGAGCCGGAGGCACAGGCTCTATGGTGAGAAAGGCCAGAAGGGCAGAGATTTCTCCTTGGAGCAGGATGAGATGCAGAGGATCAAGAAGGTACCCCCTCAGGGGGGAAGGGGGCAGCGGTTCGGCAAAATGCAGCATGTAGTCGCTTGGACTACTTGCAGCACCCACGGGTCCGAGGTTATTAGAGACCATCTAAGGGCAAAAAGGATGAGCCATCCTCCCACCAGAAGGTTTCCCTTTGTGGACACCAGTAGATTGGCTATGCTCCGAAGGAACCAGTCATAACTCTTCCCATGGCTTGGGCTGCGGAGTAGGCTGAGCCTTCTGCTGCTTCTCTCGTTGCTGCTGGTAAAGGGTCTGCACCTTTTGTTGAGAGTTTTGAGGGCTTGGGAAGTACCAGTGCTTATGTTGGTAGCAGATCTTCTTCTGACCCCCATGATACCTCTTGCGAGAGGGATCGGACATTTTTCTCGAGAGCCTGGTGAGGGTGATGTGCTGCTTCTCTATATAACCAGCTTTCACCTCCAACTGCTCCCCGAAGTTCTTCCACCCGGCAAGGCACGTCTGCCAGCTTATTCTTCACCGACTGTTCCAAGCCTGAAAATTGGAGCCAGGTGAGCTGACGGGTCCCAGTGCCCACCACCGCTGCCCTGCACACTGACTCAAAAGCGTCATAAGTCGCTCAAACCATATACTTCGAACAGTCCTTGCCGTGGCCCACCAGGGCACGACAGGAGTCCAGTTTCTCCTGGGGGGGGGAGGAGGAACAAGCCCAGTTCTGCAAGATCCAGCATGATGTCCTTCAAGAACATGCTAATATACAGCTGATACAAGAGAACCTTGGCCACTAGCATGTAGCTCTGGAAGCACCTCCTACCAAAGGAGTCCAGCGTCCAGACCTCTCTGCCCAAGGGTGTCAAAGAATGAGTCTTATTCCTCTTGATTCTCTTCAGGGCAGACTCCACCACCAAGGACTGGTGCAGGAGCTGAGGCTTTTCAAAACCTAAAGCCTTTTGGACCCAGTACATTGAGTCCAGCCTCCTGCTGACAGAGGGCATCGTGAGGGGGTTCACCCACATCCTCATTTGCAGCCTCTGTAGGATCCGGTGCACTGGCAGAGTCACTGCCTCCTTAGGGGCTGAGGGGTACTGGAGGATCTCTGGTTCCTCTGCCCTGGGCTCATCCTCCATCTCCAGTGAAAATGGGATGGCCTTGGCATACCCCTCACAAGTCCTGGAAGGACGTGTCCTCTAGAGGAGACTTCCACCATTCGTGCAGAGGAGAGGGGTCCAACAGGAGCTCAAGAGATCTGCTTTCTGACAGGACCTCCGATTCCACATTGGGCCGTCAGAGTCCAACTCCAAAAGGAAGTCGATGTATCGCTGAGACTCCGCCTGGCATTCCCTCTGGTTGCATTGATGGAGTGTCAAGTGCTTCCAAGTTTTGTCGGGACATCAGACCCTGACACACTTGAGAGAGAGATGGCCCCTGTAGGTACCGGTGTTGATTCTGACTGATGCCCAATGTGGATGTCTCTGCAGGCAATGCATTTGTTTCAAGGATCGGCAATGTGCCTACTATTTTGCCAGCACTGCTGCCATATGGGCCTTGAAGGCCCAGAGGGGTTCCTCCATGTCTGCTGCTTCTGAAGGCCTCAGGGCCAGGGGCTGCTTCGACCATGGTCTCTGGCATCCCTACTGGGGCATCATCATGGCCTCTGTCATCGGAAGATGGTTGGCACTCCTCCAGCACTCTGAGGGTTGATTCCTCTTGCCGGGGCACCTTGGCAGGCCATTCACTGTCACCACTCTCAATTACGCATCAGGAAGGGCTCCGATGCTAATGCATGTGAGGCTTAGCCCAGTGCTTGGATGAGTCCCCCTTCGACATTAATGGAGTCGATTTGAGTCCTTCTTCGATTTCGGATAGAAGTCAATCGAGAGCCAATGCGCCAGGCCACCGCAGCTCCTTGGCTCTAAATAGACCCAAGAACCTCTCTAAGTCAATGCCTCGGTAGGTCCTAAAGGGGCCATTGGGACCGATTCCAGTGCCGAAGATGCTGAATCAGAGCACTGGCCAAAGAGGGACTCTATTTATTTTATTTATTTATTAGCATTTATATACTGCCTTTTTCAGAGATCAAACGCGATTCACAGTAAACATCAACGAGATCAATTACATGCAACAGTTCAGCTATGAACAATGAACACTAAACTTGGGACTGCACTTGTAGTCCAATTATGAGCTATTTACAATGAGTAAATGTTTGTGCCTTCACTATAGGAGTGTAGAGAGTGTTTTGTTTTCATATACAGTGTGTGCACTATTGCATAGACCTGCACTAATTATAAAATGCTTGCTAGTTGCAGAACGTTCTCTTTTTATAGTGAATATATATGTGTTGTTGGAATCAGGCGGCATTATGTTGGGAGAGATGGGACATCTGATTACCGAGGCTGGTATGTTAGGTGGGGTATTAGGTTGGGTCGGTGTTGACAGGTTCCAGTGTATTTCCAAAATGCTTTTTAAAAAGGTGTGTTTTGAGTTCTTTGCGGAACGTGGAGAGATCGTTGATTGCTCTTAGTTTGTCAGGTTGGGTGTTCCAGACTATGGGCATGAGGTACAAGAATGTTCTATTGCTAGCGGCCTGGTTAGAGTTATGGAAGTCTGGGGAAACCGCTAGTGTATTTTGGGTGCAGCCTCTTCTTAGTTGTGCGTCTGTTGCTTGGGTGATGAAGGAAGTGAGGTAGTGATATAACAAATGTGATATGTTATTTTTACAAAGTAATATAATTCTTGTATTCCATTCATTTACCACTTTCTAATATAATTTTGTATGTAATGACTTTCTGACTCCCTTTGTTGTATGCCTGCATCCTGGAAGGAGAGACTACGTGGCTAGTAACACGTAGCCTGCCACAGGTGCGGAAGTGCAAAGAGTTGGAGTGAGACAGTATTAACCAATGAGTTATAGACATGCTGGAAGAGGGAGAGGACATAGTGTACTATAAAAGAACTGTGAAAACAGAGGATAAATGTATCTGCATCAGTCAGGCACCCTTCTTGCAAGAATGTAATTAACGTAACTCTTTGCTTCACTGAGGAGTCCGTTATTGGGTAAAAAGTTATGTTTTATTACAGATTGGGAGCTCGTCCGGGATTGTGGCATCGCTGGAGGATACCACCACCGCCGAGGACGGGGAGACGCATCCCGTTGAGTTTAATGGCCTTGTGTATCGACGACGGGGGGCTCTGACAGTGTACCGACAGCAAATCTCGAGACCATGAAGGAAAAATCAATACAGACTCAGTGAAGCAGACCAGGTATTAAACAGGCACAAACGCGTCAACCAGGTAACTCCGTGCACAGACCAAGGTAAGAAACAAGACTGTACAGTATTGCCTTGGCGGTCAGGTATCGAGACAGATTGTTGTGTGTATGAGACGTGTCAATCCCCCACTCCCCATATAAAAAACTTCAAATAACTCCACTCCAACATACCCACAAATTTAAACAATTCAACGCTGCCACCTTCCTTGAACAAATTATACCACCCTTAGACCTGCTCAACGACAAGTACCAAAACCTTGCCCCACACATTGAGGAATGGAACAACATCCTCTCCTCTGCTGCCCTTTTACCACCGAAACAACCTCGTCAAAACCAACGCAGAAGAGCTCCCTGGTACTCTACAAAACTAAGAGACCTAAAAAGAGAACTCAGACGCCTGGAGGGTCAGTGGAGGCGCTCCCCTAACCCTAACACTCATGAGATCTACAAAAACAAACTCCTATCTTATTGCTCCGAAACTCTAAAACAGAAAAGAGAATGCAATGAAAACTTGATCCAACGTTCTCTTAACAAACCGCGAGAGCTCTTCTCCATCGCTAAATCCTTAATAATTGAACCCCAACATCAGGACCTGACCCCAAAGATATCCGCCCAAACTATAGCTAACCACCTTACCTCAAAATTCCCCCCACCCCCCTCTACAACTAACCCCCAACCCATACAGGACCTTAGTGCCCCACCGCACACCTTCGCCCCCCCAATTACCTGGAATGACTTTGCCCCCCTCACCATGAAAAACATATCTAACACTATTAAAGAACTAAATGCTTCAACCTCTGCACTGGACCCCTGCCCTGTTTCCTGGTTCAAGACTACCCATACCACCATTAGTCCTACATACTCCACATTGTACAGTCTTCCCTCCAGAATGGCTCCGTACCAGCACCCCTAAAATGTGCCTCTATTCGTCCCATCCTAAAAGGATCAAAACTCGACCATACCTCTCCTACAGACCTATCTCCAGTATCCCCTTCCTTGCTAAGATAACCGAAAAAATAGTCCAAAACCAACTTCAGAACTTCATAGATGACCACTCTCCCCTTGACCCACTCCAACATGGCTTCAAAAAGAATCATGGAGTAGAAACACTCCTAGCCTCTCTCTTGGATTCACTCTACCTATTTACCCAGAATCCCACCCAAGGATGCCTCCTAATATTCCTCGACTTATCCTCAGCGTTTGATTCCCTCCCACACCACCAACTCCTAGACAGACTTTATGAAATAGGACTGAGGGATACTACACTAAAATGGTTTTACTTCTACCTAAAAGACAGAACTCAACAGGTTCGTATAGGGAATGACATATCTCTCCCATTTATCCTAAAACAGGGAGTCCCCCAAGGATCCAGTTTATCTGCACTACTATTTAACATATTCCTTCAACCAGTCTGCAAGATCTTTCAAAAATATGGAATTTATTACCAATTATACGCAGACGACATTATGTGTTTCACCCCTTTCAATTTAACAAACCCTAATTTCTCAAACTTAATCGAATGCATCACAAACCTGAAGACCTGGCTTTCAAATCACAACCTCTTAATCAACCAATCTAAAACTGAAGTCCTCCAAGTATTCACCAACGCCTCCTACACCCCACCTTCAACCCTTACACTTGGAGATATCACCCTCACCATTAAAAATCAAGTGAAATATCTTGGTCTTATCCTTGATCAGAATCTTACATTCCATGAACAGAAAAAAAACCTCTAGCACAATATATGCAAAACTACGCACCCTTCGGAACCTCCAACCTCTCCTAAACCCAGACTCCTTCCGCACTGTCTGCCAGGCCCTCACCATCCCAACCCTTGACTACTGCAACCTCATTTATCACGGCCTTCCTAAGAACAGCCTCCAACCTATCCAAATGGCACAGAACACAATAGCTTGGCTCATTACAAATAACCCCAGATGATCACACATAACACCAATCCTTTACGACCTACATTGGCTCCCCATACAATCCAGAGCTAAATTCAAAGCAATCACCATCATTCACAAAATCATTTCCAATCAGTCAGCACCCTGCCTCTCCTCGCTCTTATCCAATTCCAACAACAAAAGAACGCACCGCACCATCACCAAAAACCTCCTATCCATCCCAACATCCAAGAGAACTTGTAACCAAGCCACATGTAATCGTGCATTCTCCCTTTATGCCCCCTCTATCTGGGATGCCTTACCACACGAATTACGGAACTGTATCAATCACTCCGAATTCAGGAAGAAATTAAAAACTCATCTCTTCCAAGAACACTTTTCCCTCCTATATAATCCTCCATGTAAATAGTATGCTAAGCCTAGATAATCCTCCATGTAAATAGCATGTTAAGCCTCCTTGTAAATAGTTTTTAAACCTCCGCAAGGAGTTATGTTGCTTGTTAATCACTTATACGTTGATCCTTTTTGTTACAATGTACTCAGTTGAAATATACTGTCTGTTATGTTCCTTGTAAACCGTCTTGATTTGTAGAAAGTCGGTATATAAAAACTGTTAATAAATAAATAAATCCATCTGCCTGCCCATCTATCTGGGGGCAAAATCACTTTCCAAAAATTAAATAGAATGTGATGACACTTGGCATTGTGGAACAACCAATGAAAAGACACATCGAGTTCAAAAATGGGACAGATTGGACCTGGAATTCTAGAGATAAGCTCCCCCAAAAATGGCCCAATGAATGGTAGGAGGCGGTCCAGCTTCTGCAGCAGACTTACATATAGTGAATCTTAGCAGTTAGGTCTGGCCTGCTTGCCTGCTTACGGAATCACTAATAGCAGAAACTGGCGTAGGATGCAGCCTTTCCCCAAATCTATACCTTCAAATAACTTCATGCTGTATTTCTTTCGGATGCTCTATGTTCATCATGTTTAAACCTTTGCTTCAGATTCATTTCATACGACCAAAACAGCTTGATTCTTCATCCAAGGGTATTCAAAGCAGCTCAGCTACTGTGATTGGACACAGGGGCTCAACTTTTATGGGCTTTGATAAAGCTAATTTGGATTTGCTTTAACAAAAGGTAGAATGACTTATGCAATCAAGACTGACTAATTATTTTTTGGGGGGTATATTCAGCAGGTGGTGCCCAGCACTGTTAAAGTGGCTGGCCATCGCCACTTTAATTTATGACCATTCAGTGCCAGACCATAGCCGGTGATTGGCGCTGAATATCTGGTTTGCCCGGGTAGCATTTTATCCAGCCAGTAAGCAGTAATATACAGCCACTAACCAGCTAGCTAAAACAACTAAAGTTAGGACAACCTTTTACCTGTCCTAATTTTAGAAATTTTAATTAGCCGCTTAGCGGCTCAATATTGCTGGTTCCAGGCTGCGCTCCCAGAATGCCCTGATTCTGGGGCATTTAACCCATTTAGGAGGACAATATTCAGTGGCATTAACTGCATTAGTGTCGTTGAATGTCCCACAGGTCTGCTAGCTGGCTAAAATGTTTGGAATCTGCTGCCTTTAAATATTTCTATGATTGTTCTTTCTCGCCGAAAGTGTGGAGTAAATTACATAGATCAAGAACATAGACTCCTGCTTTAATACATTTTGAACTGTACTGTTTAGACAGCATGTGTGAAAAATGTACAAGGATGTCAAGAACTTTATAAGATGCTGTACAAATAGTAAACAGAAACAGAGGAAGCATTTCAGGACCATAAGGCCCATGCTGACTTTCCAGTTTTGCTGTTACAGTGCCTTAAATTCCAGAAGATCAGTGTTGATTTCAGCTTTTCCTTTTATGTCTTGACAACTCAGGATTCTCTGTACTTACCGCATGCTTTCTTGAATTCTGTTAGTGGTTACTGTTTTTGCTAACAGTGTCTCTACTAGAAGAGCAAACCATAAATCCACCACCACTCCTGAGTCTACCCCCTAGGTCTCGTACTGTGACTTCTTTTTCTAGAACTTTCTCTACACTCAGGTGGGCCATGTACGTTTGCTTCTTGTACATTATATAGATCTTTGAAGCATTTGATTAAGATTCTTATTTTAGAAGCATCTAGGTGTGTAAATAGCAAAATTTACAAACATAGATGGTATATGTGTGCAAATAGCTACTTTGGAAAGCCAATGTTTAATCATGTAGAACCCCCAGGACAAAGACATATCAAGGGGGTGTGCTGGTGGCATGGCTTGGGCGTGCCTCCCTAATAGACATTTGGCTTCCCATTTAACAACGGGAAGCCATGCCTATAGACAAAAATCCCTACTGGCTTTTCAAACTGACTAATGGGTAGGGAGGAATACAAGAATTTGGCCAATAATTCCTTCACAGTTTTTTGCAGGACATTCCAGATGCAATAATAGAAGACCAGGCCTTGAAACATTTAGGAGCAAGCCAAGTCTATAAGATGCCACCTGCCTCTGACCTGGTAAGGATTCGCCACAGAAGCTGATCTCTTACCTGCCTGGCTGAGGGATAGGGACTGTGGCAGACAGCATGTAACGGGCACCCAGTAGCACAGAGGCTGCCTGCTGTTTCCTCCTGCAGTTTCGGGTGCTGTCCCAAGAGAATCCCAGTAGGCTGTAATCATACAATAAATAAACAAGTCACAGTCTATACAGAGTTAAAGGTGGTTCACGTGTGCAGAACAAGCACCAGTTTAACAGCCAGTAACACGCAACTAAGCTCCAGAGCTATGGATATTAACCATGGAGATGGTCGACCCCCGTGCATATTAAATCATACCTTCTCTCCTAGTGGTGAGGGACCAAGGCCCATAGTCTGCAATGTGCACTGAGTTGCTGTCTCACGTTGTTGTCCCAGAAAAATAAGAACAATCTGAAAACACAAAACTTAGACTTTTAAACAGGAGGCTAAGGGATGGAGGCACTAGCATTCTCTTCTTTTCTATTTTGTTTTTATTGGCTTACGAAGAAACACAGTGATCAGAACAATCAAAAGCCCTTGGCCAACAAGCCCAAGACACAAATAACAATATATCACTCACAAACTGCCTGCTGATACTACTGTAGGCCCTAACATTCATTAAGACAATCTCACACTTTCAGACTGAAGAGTACGGCAGGCAGAAGAAGGCAGCAGTAGCAAAATCTATCATCTCAACGTGTAAACAGAGACATTCTCACTAATCTGTTATATTTTTTGAAAGGTGTGAATAAACAGGTAAACCCTCCTCTCACCAGATGACTTCTGTACTGTAGCATAAGCGCTGATATGCCCTTACTTTAATTTAGCAACATCAGCCTCCAAGGCCTACCCAAACAAACACTGAAACCCCTTCAACTGGCACAGAACACAGTTGCACACGCAATAATGAAAGCTGCCAAATCTGAACATATAACACATATACTGTACAGTCTATATTGGCTCCCAGTGATACAAAGGATCAAATTCAAGGCACTAATGACTACTTTCAAAACAATAAACACTATAACACCAACAAACCTCAACACACTTATAAAGATGCAACAAGACACAAGAACAAGAAGAGTTAATCAAAAGAACATACTAATCACACCGAACAGATTCAAAAATGCAATCCAAGCAACCACCAACAGGGCTTTCTCGTTCTTCACCCAAGCCCTATGGAATAATCTGCCCAACAATCTAAGGGAAATAAAAAACTTGGCACAGTTCAGAAAACACCTCAAGACATTCCTCTTTACAGAATACTATCAACATGAACAACCCTCCACTGACCACGTAAACACACTAGATCAAACATCCCACACACATGCAGTCATATACAGATAGAAAATGCCGCAAATCCTTAACATAACAATCATCACCTCACATATAATCAATGTACATAACTCCTGTACATCATTGCATCTCTGCCAGCACCTGATGTAACAATGTCATAATGCCACTCAATATTGTATATAGTTCTAGTTAAAACGTTTCTTGAAACTGTATATAATTACAGTTAAATGTTTCTTGTAAATTTATAAACTGTTTGCTGTAAACTGCCCAGAGCAGTATTTGAAACCTGTTCCCTGTAAATAGCCTTGATTACCTGGATAAAGCAGTATATAAAATAAATAAATAATAGGTTAGTCAGTTGATATAGTGTATTTGGATTTTCAGAAAGCCTTTAAAAAGGTCCCTCATGAGAGACTCTTGCGGAAGTTAAAGTCATGGGATAGGAGGCAGTGTACTATTGTGGATTAGGAACTGGCTAGAAGATAGAAAACAAAGAGTAGGGCTAAATGGATAATTTTCTCAATGGAGAAAGATGAATAGTGGTGTACCCCAGGGATCTGTTCTGGGCTAGTTGCTTTTTAACATATTTATAAATGACCTGGAAATGGGAATAATGAGTGAGGTGATCAAATTTTCTGATGATACAAAATTATTCAGTTGTTAAAAAACAAGAGAATTATGAAAAATTGCAAGAGGACCTTGAAAAATTGGGAGACTGGGCATCCAAATGATAGAAGAAATTTAATCTGGACAAGTGCAAAGTTATGCACCTAGGAAAGAACAACCCAAACTACAATTACACAATGCAAGGTTCCACATTACAAATCATTACTCAGGAAAAAGAACTGGGCATCATCATGGATAGTAGGTCGAAACCCTCTGCCCAGTTTGCAGCCACGACCAAGAAAACAAATAGAATGCTAGGAAACATAAGGAAAGGAATGGAGAATAAAACAACGGATATTATAATGCCTTTGAAACGTTCCATGGTGCGACCGCACCTTAAATAATGTGTGCAATTCTGGTCTCCACATCTTTAAAAGGATATAGCAGAATTAGAAAAGGTACAGAGAAGACCGACCAAAATGGTAAAGCGGATGGAAGGATATCCCTATGAGGAAAGGCTTAAAAGGTTAGGGCTTTTCAATTTGTTAGACAGCTGAGGGGAGATATGATAGAGATCTATAAAATAATGAATGGAGTGGAACAGGCAAATTCCTTCCAAAAGTAGAAAGACTAGGGGACCATGCAATGAAGCCACAAAGCGGCACATTTAAGATGAATCGGAGAAAATATTTTTTCAGTCAATGCGTAATCAAACTCTGGAATTCATTACTGGAGGATGTAGTAAAAGTCGATAGTGTAGCTGGGTTCAAAACAGGTTTGGAGGAAAAGTATATAAACCATCATTAAAGAGGATGGGGAAATCCACTGCTTACCCCTGGGACAAGCAGCATGGAATGTGTATATCTTTGGGAACCCAACAAGTACTTGAGACCTGGAATGGACATGGTTGGAAACAGGATACTGGGCTTGATGGACTCTTGGTCTGACCAAGTATGGCATATCTTAGGTTCTTAAGTAGATCACCCACACATGCAAACAGCAATTTTAGAAATACACTATTTACACATGGAGAACTGCGCCACATCCAAATTGCAAGGTGGTGTAGTATGGGAGGACAAAAAATCTTGCCATGTGTTCCCCATTTTACAAGGTGGACATATATTGGGTTACACAGAATGAGACAATTTGTTAAGTGGGGGGGGATTGCAGTACTTTTCCTGAACTAAAGGAGAGATTTGATCTTCAAACAGCGAATTCTTGCAGTACATGCAAGTAAGATGTTATTATTTTAGACCAACGGCTCAAGGAGGTGGAAAGATGACACAGTTTGAGGAGCTCTTTTCTAAGCCATCGGGGGGGGGAAAGGACCACTGTCTAAGATTTGTCAAGCTCTCATAGTCCCAGTAAGAGCATCCCTTATCCATATAAAGGCTTGAGAAAGAGATTTAAATATGGATGAAAATTTGGTGCGTGGCCTGAAATTTTTCGGGCTACAGCTAAAGTGCAATATCTGCGATTCTCAAGGAGAATGGTTATAAGGTCCTGTATTAAGATGCCAATGGCCCAATGCACCTACAGAAGTGGTACTGACACGAAAGAGGATGGTGATGGAGAGGGTGTGGTCAGAAAGGGGATTTCTTTCCTATCTGGTGGAAGTGTGTTGTGGTGCAAAGGCTATGTGAAGAAATGTGGAAGTTGACGGTAGGAATTTTGGGAAGGGAGGTGATGCTTGACTTCAGAATGTGTGCTGTACCATGACCAATGTCAGTCACTGTGATGTGGAGTGCCGAAGCTTGAAAAAAGGGTCATAATGCCATTAAAAATATTTAAAAAAAACGACCAAAAGGCTAAAATTAAAAACAAAATGTCATCATTAATATAGGCAGAGCAGGACAGACCCTTCACTTTTCAACTGTACAAGTAACTTATTCCACAACAGTAGAACCAACCAACCAAAAACCTGTTTCTTTTTAGAGCTGACAACGAATCTGCAATGTAAAGAACCCGATATAACTAGGTTCACTGAATTTACCCATCACAATTCACATCCATGAGTGTACCTTGCAATTTTCCATTTTAAGTAATCTGGATCCATGTTATGTAAACTCTGAAAACTCCAACATAATATATTCAAAACAACTTGTACTGTGATTGGGAGCCAATGTGAGAAATAAGAGTGGGGTAACCATCTCTCCTTGAACATTTCATTATACATTTGCAGCAATTTCTGAACACGCTGTGATCGCCCTAACATTTTCTGAGGAAGCCGCAAATAAATGGCATTGCAATACGCTAAATGCATATCAAAATGGTCTCCATCACTATCCTAAAATATTGAGGGGCTAAAGAATGCAACTGTCACACCAAACATAATTTCCACAATGTCTTTTGGGTTGCCCAGTTTTTCTAGCGTTAATGATGAGTCGAAGATCACCCCCAGGGTTTTTACACTGGCATATAGATAAAGTAGAAAGCCAAACCTCCTAATTATTGAAGCCACTGGAGAAAGGCATACATTAAATAGAGAGGGGAGGAACCTTGAGGTTGTCCCTGTGTCAGGGAGATTAAATGAGATTCTTCTCCATTTTTAACTACTTTCTGTTAAAAAGCCCTGAAACCAATCTCTAACAGCTGCTTGTACACTTAAACATGACAACAATATCTGATAATTTGCAATATCGAAAGCTGCAGATAGGTCTAGCAGATTCAGGAGTCCATCCTCCCCTTTATTCATGGTTCTACACATGTCATCTAACAAAGCTACAAGTAACGCTTTTGTACAATACCCCAACCAGAACCCTGATTAGGCATCATCAAACCCCTGTACTACATCCAGAAGGTCATTCAGCTGTTCCATAACCCAAGTTTCGATGATCTTTGCAAATACCAGCAGATTAGAAACTGAATGATAATTCTCCATCTTGTGGGGATTTAAACTCTCTTTTAAAAGGGGATAATTTGGGCCTGCTTCAGTTCCTTAAGGTAGACTCCCTGCTACAGCAAATCCCCAATTGGCTACCTTAACAAAGCTGTTCCCTTCTCTGGGCACTGCTTATAAAGCCTCTCTGGACAGGACTTAAAGATACAGGAACCCTTGGCAGCGCCGGTGCTCAGCTATGTGTTATCCTTTTAACTAGCACCACTGAACATATGTCTGCTTGTTGACTATGCTGGCAATTTTCCATTTAGGTGCTAGTTTTAAAAGGAGCTGTCTATTTTTAAGCAGCAACAGCAGCGTAAATGTTTGCATTTTAGTCATTTTAAGCACATAAGTGGCTACCTCTGTGCATATATAACCGCTTATAAAATACCGATTAGCGTAAAATTAGGCCTGTTTACAAGGCGCGTAGTTTCACGATGTGTGTGCACATGGGCAGAGTTTGGGTGATGCAAACAAGTATGCGCATTGATTGCAGCATACAATGTAAACCGCACTGAAGCAGAATAGCGCGGTATATAAGAGAATGTAAATAAAATAAATAAATAATTAACGTGTGTACTTGCAAAAAGTGGGTCTAGGTGGCGCTAGGGCTAGTATGTACATGCGTACTTGCAAAATCGTGGGTGGCTCTAGGTGTGGTGTAACTGATCATGCCTTAATTTAAGGCATGTTTTCCAACAGTTCTTTGTAATGTTTGTATACTTCTGGTGAAGTGTAAGATTTCCCATGTGATGAAATATTGTTGATTTTTCTAGTTAATAAAACAGGATTCGCACTAAGGCGTCAATCCTCCATTGCCTCAGAAAAATCCAAGTTATCATTGCCTCTGTTTAATGTACATTACAAGGTTAAGTTACAATGTGAACCACTTTGACTAAATGATAAAGCGATATTTTAAAAAACCTGTTAAATAAATAAATGTTCTCCGCCACTCATGCTAGTATTTTATAAAATCAAGTACATGGTTAATTGACTTTATAAAATAGGCAAATGAACATGCACGTTAACTAGGTGTGACTTTATAAAATTACCCTTCACAAATCTAATTTTAAATGCATAATTTATCTGTCTAGTGGCTGAATACAGCCATTAAGCCTGTGAATGCTGACTCTCCACCTTTGCCTCCCCAACACTGGTGCCTTCTTATAAGGATACAGTTTTATCATTCAGCTAGTTAAACAGTCTAATTTTATCTGTGTAAGCATTGAAAATACAAGCATAAGCAAGTTATGTATTTGCCGCCTGCCAGCAAATGAATAATTCACTCTGAATATCAGGTCCTTGGTCTTCAAAGAAGCCTTTCAGAAAAGAAAATATCAATACCCGGTGCTTACAGTGGCCTCAGATCAACCAGCTTAACATTGCAGGTTTGGAGTTAGTCCACAGATACAAGTCTCATAAAGCTTTATTATTTTGTACCTACTTTTACTCCCTTAGAACTTTCATACCTCATGTTTAGCTATTTGTTCCAGTCAAAGATCAATAAAACAAGAAACCACTGAGTTCTTCAAGCACCAGTAAAGTGGCTTGGTCACTGGTCAGCATCTCATCAAGTAGAGTTAATGCATCCCTATAAGTTCTTTTAGCCTAGAGGTTTCCTCCTGTTCTTTTGGGCTTCTAGGTCAATGAGGCCAGTCTCTATCGAGCAATGGTGCCATAGGCTTTCATTCAAATATCTGCATTTTCCCCCTGCCTGTATATCCCCCTTCCACCTCAGCCCAGCCATTACAGCAAGAGGATAGTCCAGAGGCCACAACCTGCGGCTCTCTCCAGAATCTGGGGAGTATGGATCTTAAGCCTGGCAACTAGGTGTCCCAGCTGAGTGACAGCAAAGTCTTAGCCTTGAAATCAAACCCAGGTCTGCCATGTGGCAGTGCATAAAACTGACCAATGAGCCCGCCCTCTTCAACATTATTATAAAATTCTTCAAAAACAAACTACACGTGTACAATTGTATTTTCAAGCTGTACACAGGGGGAGTTCCACATTCAAAGAGCCAGCCAGCAGTAAAGTTTATCCACATAATTCTACTATTGAATATATCTGGACAACTTTAGGATAGCCTTTCCCAACCAGATGTACCAGCCCAACATTTTCAGCGAGCACTGAATATCGGTGCGGACCAGATAAAGTTCGGTCATATATCGTGAGCGTTGCCTCTTTTTATGAAGGTAAATTTTGGCTGGGCAATCATTTACCCAGACAAAAAATGTACTCATTCAGTAGAGGTGCCATTTTTACCCTAAAGAATTGGCTGGCTAACACTCAAAATATGTCTGACATTATTTGAATATGTCAGACATATTCACGCAGGTATTTTCCCTTTTGAAAATTTACAAAAAGATGCCCGTGCGTAGAAACACTTATGGACTTTGCCATTTGATGGCTCACTTAAAATCACCCCTTAAACAGTCCATGAACAGAGTTTCTTGTAGCTCTGTAAACGAGGCTGCCTCTTCAAGGATGCTGAGTAATGGCACCTCACCTGTTTCACCACTGGCTGGGGACTGCCGGGCCCGGTCCGTGAGGTACACTGCAAAGTGCGTGGGCTAGGTGAGATTTCTTTGGATAATGTCTTCCCTTGCTCCAGGAAGTTGAGAACAATCTAAAATCAAGCAGGACTGGAAGTGGAGTAAATTATGACGACATCATTTCATTTGCCCTGGTGGGGGAGGTCCCCTTCACCTTTATTTGTATGTCCCCCTGCCCTCTCCAGGCCTCAGGGACTTTTTCCTATTTCTATGTACTTTCTTCCCTGTTTCCTCCCCTTGCTCTCGGGCACTCCCTATGGTTCTCCCTTGCTCTTTCCTCCCTTTTTCCAAACACTTCTTTCTCTCCTTTCCTCTCCCTGCTTCCAGGCACTCTCCTGCCCATTCCAGTTACCTCCCATCTACCCCAAATCAACAACTTGGTCCAACAGTAGGGTCTCTCTCATCTCTCTGCAGCCCAACTTCCGCTGGCTGCTGCAACAGCTCCCCACAAGCCAGGCTCAACCAGCATCTCTTCTGTCAGGCCCCAGGACCTGGATTTTAAAGTTCCTGGTTAATTTTTCCAGCATGCAAATATATATGAAACTGAGTAAACTGGGAAGACTGGGTGGGGGCGTGAAGAGATGTGGCTGATGTACTGATACTTCTCTTCAAGTACATATCACTGTTTTACATTGTATTGCCTGTCAAATTACACAAAGAGTTAAAAAAAATAATCGGCTCTGATGCATGTATTCTATTAGATACCCACATACTATCCATGTTGATCCCACCTTTATGCTCATTCTCCATCCCTAGGAATTCCTAAGAGTTTATTGTTTAAAAATAGGCACTATGTTTTCCTATTACGCAAAGCGCCTATTTGAGAATGGAAAATGCTATTTAATGTGATCAAGTCATTTATAAAATTATTCCCACTATTGGGACATTTACCTCACTAATGGGACCAAGTTGTATAATTATGGGAATGGAATGGTAGCAGCATTTCCTTAAGAAGACCTACCTGAAAGCTCACTGGGGAAACGAGGTTTAGGCCAACCCCCTAAGGAAGACGTCCTCCTACCTGGTTTACCAAGGGCTGTGAAGCACCACACCCAGCAGGAGATGAGCACGGAGATTCGCAGAGACTCTTTGCAGCCTCGGTGTTTGGCTTCTTATACTGTTCCAGAAGATTCTCAATATACTGCAACCACACAAAGTCAACAGTGTCACAACTGAATTTGTGCCACATATTGATAGTGACAAACATATAGCCCGCTATTCAATGCCAGTTACATGCTCGCCAGAGGACGGTCAACCTATAACTAGATTATCCATGGATTTTTTGACCTTATACAGCAAGTGCGCTGAAAATCTGTCTGAATGGCCCAATACTATCCCTAAGGCAATGGGCTGGGTTTGGGGCATGACAAGGACAGGCTTTCAACTTATTCAGCTGATATCCAGATAATTTATATGTTTAGTTTAAGCCTGCCTAAATTAGACAGTGCTGCTGCTCATATGTATCACAGCACTAAAAGATTAGTTACTCACCTGTAACAGGTGTTCTCCGGGGACAGCAGGAATCAGTCCTTACATATGGGTGATGTCGGCGCCGACGGAGCCCTCGCGGAAGCTTCTCCCCAGCTTTCAAAGAAAGCCTTTAGAAGATGCACCACGCATGTGTGGTCCACGTCTGGCCTAAGGGTGCCATCTTGCCTCAGTCAAATGACATAGCTAAGACGGCAAAAAAAAATAAAAGATGGTAATAAAGCAACTCCAAGGGGAGGAGGGAGGGTTGTGAGGACTGATTCCTGCTGTCCCTAGAGAACACCTGTAACATCTGAGTAACTACGCTTTCTCCAGGAACAAACAGAAAGTCAGTCTTCACATATGGGACTCCCCAGCTACAGGCTACCGAGAACCTGTAACCAAAAGAAAAATGCCACAGTAACCTGCAAAGGTGAGCCATGATCAGCAGCAGTTGAATCCCTAATAGAGACTCACGCAAGACCCAGGTGTCCAGCAGAGAACCAGCACTCCAGTAGCCTGAACACAGAAGGGGTTGGAGGGCAAAAGTTGCCTACATCCTGAAAAGATTACAGAGTATGGAAAGTGCTATCCAGTTGGGACTCCCTCTCCAAGCAGTAGTGAGCTGAAGACTGAAGACCAGGTGGCGGCCTGGCAAATTTCTATCATGGGGACGGAACGCAGATTGGCCACGGAAGTAGCCATGGCCCTGACGCGATATGCCGTGACTCTCTGGTCCAGTGGGATCCCCGCTTGCTTGTAGGCAAGGGTAATGCAGTCTGCCACTCAAGTGGACAGATTTTGCTTATCTACCAGGAGCCCCAGAACGCTGAGGTCATAAGATATGAAAAGCTGTTGAGCTTTATGGTGGCCCTGAGTCCATTGCAGGTAGGACAGGGCTCTCTTGCAATCTAGAGTATGGAGAACGGTCTCTGCCCTGCCAGCATGAGGCCTGGGAAAGAAAGTGGGGAGCACCACCTCCTGAATGAGGTGGAATGGGAACACCATCTTCGGCAGAAACTTAGGGTGTGTGTGAAGTACCACCGTGTTCTTGTAGAACCTCATATAAGGAGGCTCTGCCATCGGAGCCTGGAGCTCACTGACTGCAAGCTGATGTGAATGTTTCCAGGAAGGCACCCTTCCAGGAGAGGTACCACAGATGGCAGGTAGCTAAAGGCTCAAATGGAGGCTTAGTGAATTGTGAGAGCACCACATTAAGGTCCCATTCCGCCGCCGGAGGGCAGACAGTGGGTTTGGACAACATGAGGCCCTGTAGGAACTGAGACAGAAGGAGCTGTGCCAAGAGGGGCTTCCCCTCAACAGAGTGGTGATGTGCTGCAATGGCACTTAAGTGCACTCTGACCGAGTTGGACTTCAGTCCCACCTGCGATAAGTGGAGCAGATAATAGAGTACCACGTGCACTGAGCAGGAGAACGCGTTTGTCCGCGTCTCTGTGCACCACAGTAAGAAACATTGCCCCTTGAAGGCGTATGCCCTTCTCGTGGAAGCCTTCCGAGAGGCCAGGAGGATATCTTCCACGTCCCATGGAAGGTTGAAAGGGGCTAGTGCTACCCTTTCAGCAGCCAAGCCATGATCGAGAGGGACCCCAGGTTGGGGTGTAGGAGAGAGCTCTGCACCTGTAAGAGTAGTTCTGGGGCTTGGCCCAAGGTAAATCGGCGGTACTGTCGATAAGGAGAAGAGTAGTGGGAACCAGGGCTGTCTGGGCCACCAAGGGGCTATCAGCACTGTCGCATTGAGCCTTGAACAGGGTCTTACCGTGTAAATAAATCACTAATCATAAATAAATAAATAAATACACTCTCTTTTTGTCGGAGTAACCATTCAAGAGGAAGCAGGAATTGTACCCACTCCTCGCCGTGGTCAGTCCATTTTAATCATTTTAAATGCTTGAAAAAAACTTAGCTTTTTTGCTTCAAAATCAGCCATCACAGAATCCAAAAGACACAACGTGCCACGTTTCGAGCCATCCATATCATCTGTGGCCCTGCATCAGGTGAAAGTTGTCGAATCCCAAAAGTTTGAAGCAAAAAAGCTAAGTTTTTCAAGCATTTAAAATGATTAAAATGGACTGACCACGGCGAGGAGTGGGTACAATTCCTGCTTCCTCTTGAATGGTTACTCCGACAAAAAGAGAGTATTTATTTATTTATGATTAGTGATTTATTTACACGGTAGGTTTTGAGTGCTGGGGTATTTTTCTATTTTTGGGTTTCACGAATTTTACCCTTTGCTGGAGATTCTTTTTTGATTGAACAGGGTCTTGGCTATCAGCGATGTTGGGGGGAAGGTGTACAGGAGACCTTCTGACAACAGGATGAGGAATGCATCTGTCACTACCCAAGTCGGGTACGGTTGGCGGGAGCAGAAATGGAGCAACTGCGCATTGTCCGGGCTGGCGAACAGGTTCATCACTGGGACACCACAGAGCCGGAACAGCCGTGAGGCTACTGCTGGGTCCAGGCACCATTCATGTGGCTGGAGTACCCTGCTCAACTTGTCCACCAAGACACTATCCTGGCCCGGGAGGTAGACTGTCCTCAGAAGCATCCCTCTGCATGTGACATAAGAGCAGAGGGCTACTGCCTCCTGGCAGAGGGGGTACAACCCTGTTCCCCCCCCCCCCCCCCCGTTTGCTCATGTAGAACATCGCAACCTGATTGTCGGTCTGGATCAGCACTGCGTGGTGCCGTAGCTGGTGGCAGAAGGCTTTGAGGGCCAGGAATATGGCCCTGATTTCCAGCAGGTTGATCTGCATTTCAGATTCCCTCTGAGACCAGCAGCCTTGTCTCTAGAGGCTTTCGCAAAGCGCTTCCCAGCCCATTAGAGAGGCGTCCATGGTGAGGACTATCTGGGGGGTGGTGCCTGGAAGGGCATCCTGGCCTGAAGGTGACCAGGATTCTGCCACCATCCGAGGGAGTTCGCCAGCTGGCAGGTCACATGCGCTCTTGTCCCTGAGCCTGCCTGTAGCTTTGACCCGGTGAAAAGCGGTATATAAATACAGCTAAATAAATAAATAAAATAAATTGGGACCACTGAGAGCGGAAGCACCACTGGGCTGCTCTCATGTGTAGGCAGGCATCTGAGGTCACATGGACCGTGGAGGCCATGTGTCCCAGCAGACTGAGGAGAACCCCAGGTGCTGAAGGGCAGTTATGGTGTGTCCAGTGGTGCATTGTGCCTCTGCAGCTGTGACCCCCTTTATAAGCCAGTTGTCCAGGAAGGGAAAGACAAAAGCCCCTTGAAGCCTGAGGTGGGCTGCAACCACCGCGAGGCACTTTGTGAAGACCCTTGGAGACAAGACCAGCCCAAAGGGCAGTACCCTGTATTGACAGTGTTATCCCACCACAAACCGGAGGTATTTTCTGTGGCTGGGGTGGGCTAGGATGTGAGCGTAGGCATTCTTCAGGTCCAAGGAGCAAAGCCAATCTCCCTGCTGGAGGAATGGCAGCAGTGTTCCAAGGGAGAGCATCTTGAACTTCTCCCTGACCAGAAACCTGTTAAGCTCTCGTAGGTCAAGGATGGGCTTGAGGCCCCCGATCCTCTTGGGGATGGGGAAATACCTGGAGTAGAAGCCGGTGTCCCAGATGTGTTTTGGGACTGGCTCCACTGATTTGTCCCAGAGTAGCCCTGCTAGCTCGTTAAGGAGCAAAGTCTAGTGAAGGAGAGGCCTGGAGGGCTCTCCTGGGAAGAACAGGGGCGGTGCTTAATGTAGGTGGAGGAGGTAACCCTCCTTAACCACCCGTAACACCTAGGTATCGGTGGTGATGGCTATCCACCTATGGGCAAACAGGGCTGGGCACCCCCTTGTGGGCAGCAGAGGACCCCCTGGGGGTGTGGGGGTTGTGCCCAGGCAGTCAAAAGCTTCCCCCAGGCTGGGACCAAACAGGTGCCTGGGGCTGCGAGGCTTTTTGCTTTCTGGGACCATGTCCCTGGTTGTTTTGTTGCTGGGCCTGCTGAGGGCCTGAGAAGGCTTGGGAGTACGAATTAGTACTGAAGCCCCCTTTCTTCCTTGGAAAGAAGGGCTTTTTCCCCAGGATTTTCTTTTGAGGTTGCCCGAGGTCTTTTTCGAGAGCAAGGTTCTCGTCACATACTCAGTCTCTATCTCTGCTGCTTTGTCTGCCATGGGTTTCCCGAACAGGTTCTCACCTGTGCAGGTGACGTTGATCGGTTTGTCCTGTACTCATTGTTCCATGTCGGATGACTGCAACCATGCTTGGCCCCGATGCTTGTGGCAGCCACTCTAGCCAATGACTCGAAGCCATCATAGGCTGCTTGGGACAGGAATTTCGAATATTCCTTTACCACAGGAGTTAGGATCTTGAACCTCTGTAGAGGCTCTCCATCGAGGCCTGCCGAGAATCCCTCAAGCTCCCCTGACAGTTCCTTCAGGAACATGCCAATGTAGAGCTGGTATGAGTGGATTCAGCATGCTAGCATCAAGCCCTGAAAAGCCTTCTGGTTGAAGGCGTTGAAGGTTCGGGCCTCCCCTGTCAGGCGATACCGACAAGTGTGTTTTTTGACTCTTAAGCCAGCACATGGCTGACTCCATGACCATTTGAGTTGTGGGGGAGATGGGCCTTTTGGAACCCAGGACTCCGGCGTGCCTGGTATATGGCGGCAAGGCACCTGCTGAAACTGGTACCAACGCTGGTGTTTCCCACATCCGAAGGAGGAGGCATTTGAGGATCAGGGGTACTGGGACCATAAGGGTTTCCTTCAGGGGTGCCTCATTTTGGAGTATCTCCTATTCCTCGGTTTATGGGTCCCCTCGGCCTCAGTCTTGATAGTGAGAGCCTTGTCTATATCCCTCACAAAATTGAGGAGCACAACATCCTCAGATGGGGAGCGGTGTCGGGTCACCGGGGTAGATAGGTCCAAGTGCATGTCACGGTGTCACCGCATGTCAAGAGTCTTTGTCCTCAATCTCCCATTCGGACTCAAAGTCAAAGTTCGAGCCCGATGCCACACGACCACCTCAGTCGAGGACCACTCTTTGCGGTGCAGGACCTCCAGAGGATATTCGGTCAGAGCAGCACTCACTGGGGAGGACCGGTGTCCCGAAGAACGGGACCATGACCTTGACCGGGGCCAGGGGCTCTCTCAAGACCGGTGTTGCTCAAGGACCGGCTCGATGTCTGGGGAAGCCCTCTATGTCAAGGGTCCCGTCATCAAGGCAGATGAACCAGACGAGCCAGACATAAACGCCTACTGCATGGCCAATAGGGCAGATATACTGCTCTCTAGGGTTGCCATTCTAGTCTCCATGCCAGTCGGCTCCACAGCCTTTGACACGAGCACAGAGGACTTCGGGTCCGGCGTTGGTACTGTCAAGGGGGAGTCCTCGATGAGGATGGCCTTGGAGGCCTGAGGCCAGTCGGCAGGGGATGACGACTCCTTGTGGGGCAACTTGGAAGGCCGCCCCTGCCCTGATTCCTCAGACTCACGTCTGGGACTGCAGGACCTGGGGTGGGATTTCACCTTCTTCCCGGATCCGTCCTCTGAGGCAGTCTTCGAAGATTTCTTCTTCTTGTGCTCCACCTCCAGGGACTTCCGCCAGGGGAACTCTGGCTGCGGGACTCCGAGGAGACTCTGTCTTTGCGGGGCACTGAGGTATCGGAGGGGACCCTGGAGCGTGGTGTTATCGGAGACTCCGGGGTGGAGTCGGACTTAAGAAAAAAATTTTCCTGTTGCAAATCCAAATTAAAGAAAAAACTAAATTTAGAAAACCAGCTAATCTTTTCCTTATTTGTCCCTTCAGTGAGTCCAGATCCAACTCACTACCTCCTCCAGCTGCTTGGAAACAGCATACTTGAGGCTGGTAGGCAGTGCCAGCTGTATTTGTACTGGTGTCATCAAAAGGATGACATGCTCAGTCTCCAAGCTACTAGAAGAGGTGCACTACCCAGAGGTTGGGAATGGACTGGAAGGACAATAAGGAACCAGCTGACTTTGGTAGAAAATGTTGTCCCCTTCCTCAACTGACTAAGGGGCCTATCAACAAAAATACATTTCATACTAATGCACGTTAATGCATCTTTTTAGTAAATAGGTCTGTTACTTTATTATTAATGTATGGCAATATACATTAATGCTCATCAACATGTAAAGCATCTTCCTAAACAGTCCCTAAATTCCTAAATGTACAAATTCCTGAATCTAGCCAATTAAAGATGGGTGGTTCATGAGGCATTCCAAGGGCCTGCATAAGCTACCTGTATCCCTCCCATCCTACTACTCACCTACCCACCCTGGTCTCCAAATTTCTCTTACAGAGTAAACAAAGCTGCAAAAATCGGGAAATCTGCCCCACAGTCAATTACATTACGTGTTTCCTATCCTCAAACCTAATCACTTTTCTCTAGAGTTTTGCCCCCTTTCTATAGCCTCCAAAGAGGCCTCACATTTCTTGCAACTTCACTCAACTTTAGTTGCCACTACCTTAATTTATTCCACCCAGAACCAATCTAGTTTAGTTCTTCCCAATCAATTTTACAGTTGAACTTATTTTTACTTATTTATTTAACTGTTCTTTTATACCACTTTTCACCGGGTCAAAGCGGTGTACGTTTAACGATGGCTACAGAGTAGTTACAATAAACAATGAGAACTTATGCAGAGGAACGAACTTATATACATTTATATGAGATAAACTACAATACAATGGAACAGCTCTTATGTACAGCAAACAGCGAGCAGAATAGATGTGCAGATATCAGAGCCTCTTATTTCTTGTTGCCTCTAGGTTTTCTCATTGTCTCTTGATTAGGTTATACATTCCAAAGATTAGGGGCTGTCTTTTATGGTGTAAAGCGCTCTCGACACCTGGTAGCGCTATATAAATAATAATGACAATAATGGTGCTGAAATGGATGTCAGCAAGAGAAGTGGGTGAAAAACTGATGGGAGAAATTTTGGGGGCTTTTTGCTAAAGTGCACTCCACAGTTAGCATGGGTTCGGGCCCGCAGTAACCATTTAGCATGGGGGCACAGTTAGCACACGCTGATTGTGCGATAACTGCAACTAACACATTGGGGTGGTGAATAGGCAGATGAAGGGAGGAGAGTGGGCACAGTGAGCACATTGTAGGCAGTGTGCTACTTATCAACATCACAGTTCATGCAAATGAATTTACCTCCATCTCAATAGGTGGGATTAAGTGTGCCTGCAGTCTTAATGCCCTACATTAGGGCATCGTGTCGTGCGCTAATTGCCAGGAACAATTAATGCAGAAGCTCTGTACCTAACGCATGTCAATTTTCACGCTATTCATGCATTAGAACCTCTTTGTCTATTATAAAATCTCTGTTTCCTCTCACTATTAGAAAGGGTCAGGAAGTGTCTACCATTTCCTATTTAGGTTCAATTAATTAGGATTATAAACTGTATTCTTTGCTACCCTGAATAAGCCTGATCTCGGCTGATCTCAGAAGCTAAACAGGGTTAGGCCTGGCTAGAATTTGGATGGGTGATTACATTGGAATACCAGGTGCTGTAGATGTACTGCATGGAAGAAAACCTAGCAATCTACTTCTGGTCACACCTCTTCAAGAAACTCCAGGGACTGGGCTGCCAGAAGTCAACATTAACTTCACAGCACACTCTACTGTACAAGGTCACTCTAGATGTTAGCCACACTCTTGTTCTTTTTCTTATTTCGTGCTGAAAATGTATCACTTTTATCCTTGTTTTTATTTTTTTGAACTCAATGAATGTTGGAAAAAAGTATATTGAAAGATGTTGAGAATCTCGGTCTATCCTGGAGCAAAATAACTATTCAAATATTAAACAGAATGGGATTAAACGGCATAGAGTAAAAAAACAGTGAAAAGAGAGGGGGTTTCAGAGAAATAAGCCCACCAAAGAATGGCCCAGCCTCTGCAGCATAGAAACCTATAGTGAAACGTGAGGTTCATGACTGTTATGGTATGCGTAAAAAGCGTAGTTACTCACCTGTAACAGGTGTTCTCCGGGGACAGCAGGAATCAGTCATCGCATATAGGTGATGTCGGCACCGACGGAGCCCTTGCGGAAGCATCCCCCCCCCTTTCAAAGAAAGCCTTTGGGAGACGCCACTACGCATACGTGGCCCCCTTCCCGCCCATGGGTGCCATCTTGCTCAGTCAGATGACATAGCTAAAAGACGGCAAAAATAAAAGATAAGGAAGCAACTCCAAGGGGAGGAGGGAGGGTTGTGAGGACCGATTTCTGCTGTCCCCAGAGAACACCTGTTACAGGTGAATAACTACGCTTTCTCTGGGAACCAGCAGGAAGTCAGTCCTCACATATGGAACTCCCCAGCTATAGGCTTCCGAAAGCCCACAGTAAAAGCACGGACTCCCTTATGGGGAGCCGCGAGCAGCAGCAATTAAGTCCACGTCCACAGACCACAGGAGGACCTCTGCATCTGATGAAAACCAGCACTCCGATAGCCTGAACACAGAAGGTCAGAGGGTAGGAGTTGCCTAAATCCCGAAAAGATTATGGAGCACAGCCTGGCCGAAGGCACTGTCCCATCGGGACTCTTTACAGGTAGGGGAAAACAAAGATCCCCTGGAGACAGATGAAGGCGGCCATGACTACCAGGCATTTTGTGAAGACCCTTGGGGAAGAAGCCAAGCCGAAGGGGAGCACCCTGTACTGATAGTGCCTGCCCTCCATCATGAACCGCAGGTACTGCCTGTGGTTGGGGTGAATGAGGATGTGGGTAATCCTTGAGGTCTAAGGCACATAGCCAATCTCCCTGCTGGAGATAGGACAGCAATGTTCCAAGGGAGAGTATCTTGAACTTCTCCCTCACCAGGAGTTTGTTGAGGTTGTGCAGGTCGAGGATGGGCCTTAGGCCCCCTGTTCTTTTTGGCTGAGGAAGTACCTGGAGTAGAACCCCGTGCCCTTGAGGTGGTGGGGCACCGGTTACACCGCTTTGTCCTCGAGAAGACCTGCCAACTCCTTCAGTACAAGGTCCCGGTGGAGGGGAGACCTGAGGGGCTCTCCCGGAAAATAAGGAGGAGGTGTCTGAGTCAGATGGAGAAGGTAACCTCACTGATCACCAGAAGTGCCCAGGAGTCGGTAGTGATGATCAACGACACCTGGACATAGTGGGCCAGACGTCCCCCTGTGGGCTGCTAATCTCCTTGGGGTAGAGACGCTATGCTCAAGGAGTCCCCCTGGCTGGGCCGGAGCCGGTGCCTTGGGTTTTGGAGCCTTCTGCTTATGAGGGCCATGCCCATGTCCCTTGGCCTGCTGATCCTGTTGGGGAGCCGGGGAGGCCTGAAAAGGTGGGTAGTTTCTGTAAGCAACCCCTTTCCTCAGGTAGAAGGACATTTTACACGAGCCCTTCTGTTGGGGAGGGACAGTGGTCTTTTTAGAGAGACTGGCCCTCGTCATGAACTTGGTCTCCAGCTGGGCAGCCTTGTCGGTCATGGGTTTGCCAAAGAGGTTCTCTCCTTGGCATGGGACATCGATCAATTTGTCCTGAACGCACTGCTCAAGGTCGGATGACTGTAGCCACGCTTGGCCTCATGCACCGATGCCCGCTGCTGCTACTCGAGCCACCGACTTGATCCCGTCATAGGCCGCCCAAGACATGAACTTGGAGCAATCACAGACTGCCTTGGCCAGGTTCTTGAACCACTGCAGGGGTTCCTCGGAGAGACCAGCTGAGAACCCAGTGAGTTCCTTCATCAGGTCTCTCAGGTACATGCCCATGAACAGTTGGTAGGCCTGGATGCAGCCAATGAACATCAAGCCCTGGTAACACTTTCTGCCGAGGGCATCCAAGGTGCGGGCCTCCCTGCCCGGGGACAGCAAGGAGTGCATCTTCTGGCTCTTCAGCTGACATATGGCCAACTCCACCACAATGGAGTTATGCAGCAGCTGTGATTTCTGGAAGCCAGGCTCTGGTGGACTCGACATTTCGAGTTGAGATATTTGCTCATCACCAACACCGACGCCAGTGTCTCGAACATACGGAGCATCAGCCATTCCAGGATGGGAGCGATAGGCACCATGAGCAATTCCCTCAGAGGAGCCTCGTATTGGAGAATTTCCAACTCATCCACCTGAGGGTCCTCCTCCGACTCCATAGGGAACGCCATGGACTTAGACATATTCTTGACGAAATCAAGGAAATCCATATCCTCCGGCGGGGACAGCCATCGAGGCTCCGAGACGGGACAGTCCGACAAGATGTCATGGTGGCAATGGGTATCAGGGGATTCCTCATCCTCCGACTCCCACTCAGAGTAATCCGAAGAGGACTCGGAGGGCTGCTCTGCAGGCCTCAGTGGTCCTGATGCTCCATGGCCGGTGCTCAGCACACTTACCGGGGATGATCGCGGTCCCATCAAGTGGGAATCAGATTGAGACCTTGGCCGAGAACCGACTCAAGGCCGAAGGACCTCAAGGATCGGCTCAACCTCCAGGGACATCTTCGATGTCAAGAGCCCAGTGGTCGAGGCAGATGAATCAGACTACCGGATAACAGCGCCAGCTTCTGGTTCATGAAGTCAGACAAACTGCGCTCCAGGGCAGCCATTCTGGACTCCAAGCCAGAAGGAAACACAGCCTATGGCACGGGCACCAAGGGGCCTGACGCCAGATCCCCCGGGGAATCCTCAAAGAGGATAGTGTCTGGGGACTGAGGCCGGTCCGAGTTAGACTCCTTCCGGGGGACCTTTGCAGGCCGCTCCTTCTCCGATACCTCGGACAAGCGTCTTGGACTGCGAGACCTGGCCCGGGAGGACCCAGGCGGTTGGATCCGTCCATGGATGCTGCCTTCGAGGGTTTCTTCTTCTTCCTGGGTTCCCTTGAGGGAGATCCCCTTTCTGAAGACCCACAGCAGGGCTTGGGCTCAGGTTCGGGAGAGTCTGCTGGAGGCGTCGATGCTTTAGACGAGGCCCTGGCCTTTAGAGGCATCAGGGACTTGGGGAAAAACTTATGCTGCTGCTAGCAGCTCTTGAAGGTCTTGCTGGACATCCTCTTGCAAAGACCACATGCTGGCCGGCCTGAGGCAGCGGAGACAGCAGTCGTGTGTGTTGGTTAAAGACATAATTTTTGAGCACCGATAACACTTCTTAAAACCACTGATGGCCATGGGGGGAAAAGTACCCCTGCAAAGTCGAAGACTCACCGGCTTCTAGTTGGGGAAAAAAGGCACAAAGACGCCAGAAAATTAAAGAACGAAAAAACTACAAAAACAGACCCGAACTCGATGCTGAGGCAGCGAGATCGGGTAGCGGGAAGAGTACCGGTGCGATACTGGAGGCGAGTATGAAACTCGGCGAGAAAAATCAACTTTTTCCAGGGACAAACCAGACGAACGTCTGAAGGGCTCCGTGGGAAAAAGGAGACTGAGCAAGATGGCACTCTTAGGCGGGAAGGGGATCAAGTATGCATGGTGGCATCTCCCAAAGACTTTCTTTGAAAGCTGGAGGGATGCTTCCACAAGGGCTCTGTCGGTGCCGACATCAGCCATATGTGAGGACTGACTTCCTGCTTGTTCTTGGAGAACTAATAAAAAGGCCAGACCTCATTATTTTCGTAGTTTTTACTTCTACAAGGAGAGTGGAAATCATCTAGTAATATTCACAATTTTTAAGAATTGAATAAAATTGTACCTGAAAAAACAATTTTACCAAGGGACAAAAAGGCCTCAGCAATATAACCAATTTCCCTCTATGTAGCAGACACCTGCCAAAAGGGAAAAAGCGTTATTTCTCACCATCACCAGCCAAAAAGCTCCACAGTTTTTATTAATTTCCAATCCAAAAAGAATTTTAATATTTTTTTAGTTTCTAAATTTTATTTTACGATTTCTCTGTAAAAGTCTTCCTTCATCAGACCGTTCCAGTACTATACAATAGCAGCAAACAGAATCCAGGCCGCACACAGGGTTTTGATAGAAGCAGGGCTTCTTTTTGAGGGGATACGCGGTGGTAGAGTATCAACATCCTTTTCGTTCCCTGCTAAAATTGACCCATGGTCCTCATGTATTAATGAAAAAGCCCAGCATTTGAGTACCAGCACCTCTTTAGCTAGAAAAAAGGGTGGAGAGAAGCATATAATTAAGCAAGAAGGTATCGTCTGAAAGAATTTGGAAATGACCAGGTCTTAGGCAATTTATTATGTGAACTGTTTCAACGAATATCGAGAGGAAGAGAATTCCAGAGAATGGAGGCCCAATAAGCAAAGGTGGATTTTGGCATAGATTTTATACAAATGGGGGTCACCATCTGAAGGTACTCAGCAAGACTTAAGAACACTCTGCCCCCCTTAGAGATGTCCAGTAAGGGGGTCATTCTGTGCTGGCCATCCACTTCCTGTATGGCTGGTCAGAGTCGGGACGTGCAGTGGTAGATCTGATTCCGATCCAGTGGGGGCTAGACGTGCTCACAGGATCAGAATCAAGTCTATGAGGACATGTAGGCCCAGGCCCGATTCTGATTGGCCGCATGTCCTGCATTTATCCGGCTAACTCAGCCAAGTCCCAGAATGGAGCCGCAGTGCCATGGCATCTCATCACCATGGTATCGCAGCTCCATTCTGGAGCCATGAACACAGGCCACCAATGACAAACATCTTTCCCGGCAGCCCAACCCCCGATCTGGCCTTCCATGGCCAGGGTCGGGCTACGGAGGACCCCCCCACACCCCTCACCTCTTTGTCTCTGCTGGGCTCAGCAATCTACTCACTCCAGGGGAACTTATTCCACCTCCAAGGTGGAATATGTCCCCCGTTTACTAGGCCAACCTCCGACGTACAGGGCTGACCTCAGAATTCGCCCTGTGCGTCTGGAATCCGGCGTCGCCCACTGCCCACCTTTGCTTCTCCCCTGTGTCACCCCCTCCCGCTCACAAGCAGAGCTCCCCGCACAAGTATGCTATGCTCTATCCCCAGCAGCACGATCCGGGCATTTAGCGGGTCTGGACATCCAGATGACAGCATGCACTTCTGCAGAATTCCTATGTATTTCGCTGCATTCACCATCTCGTCAACAATATGGAGTCTTCCAACACCACTGGCTGCCATGTATCTCCAGATCATGAACTTGGTTGGATGTTTCATGGAGATATTCAAGCACTCTGGTTTGTGCTCTTCATGAGGAAACCTCCTCACATAGGTTTTGCCCTGTTCACCCAGAACGCAAAAATGCTTTTGTCACTGAACAGAACTTTCTCTCAGTCAGTCTTGCTCCATTTTGAGTACTTGGCTGCCCATTCAAGGCACCGCTTCCTCTGTTCCTCTGCACCTTACAGCTCCTCAGCCCATACTCCAAGCATAGTCCCCTCACAGTGGAAGTGTAAACTGCAACAGAACACGTCTCCTTCCATTCCTGCAGAAGCTCAAAGGAGGTTAGCTTGCAGTTGCCAAGAGGTGTCCTTATCAAGGCCCCGTCATCCCTTTTGGTTGACTTTCTAGGCCGACCGCTACAATGTTAGTCCTATGTATTTCCCATCTCCTTATGCTTCTGAAGAATGCGGACAACCATGCTCTGATTACAGCTGACCTTTGCTGTAATCTGCAGGCTGGAATACCCCTTTTCGTGTAAAACCACCACCCAGACCCAGTCCTCCATTGATAGAAAATGCGATCTCTTCACCATGCTAGGACATTGAGCATCAGATGCGATATACACCAGTTGCCCCACATTAAATGCAAACCCTGTGTGCTGCCAAAATACCATGCACTTTTTGGCTATCAAATATGACTTCCTATTGACTGAGAAGTGCAGTATTCTATTGGTTCATTTTGATCCCGCTTAGACACAGAATCCAATTGATCGTACTGGGACATCATTTCCTCATGACAGCCATATAAAAGTTCATAGACAAGTAATTTTGCATGCAGAAATGGCTGCCGAATTAAATTTGCAACAAAACAGTATATAATAAGCCAGGATTCTGCCACAGAATTTGGAAAGATTGTCAAAACAAAGATGAGAATAGCTTGATCATGCAGTCTGTGCAAGACTTTTGCACACCATTGTAAAATAGAGGACAATTTAAGAAAGCATACAATAAACAGACAAAGGATCATTAGGGATGAGGAAATAAGGATAACACTGGAGGTTAAGCAAGGTATTTAGTACTGCAATAGGTAAAGAAAATGAGCGTTCAATTTTATGTTTTGCTAGTTAGAACAGTAAAAGTAATAAAACAGTTTAAGCAGCAGAGAAATAGACGGTATGCAAATATGTATCAGGCTCCGGCACTCACCTGACTTAGCGACGGCTGGAGACCATAACAGGCAGTCTCTGATGCACATACAGATGTGGATGGAGCACAGATGATCTCTTTGGCTGTTAGGTTATGATTTTCCAAGAAATTAAGGATGGTCTATGGAAGTACGAAGAAAAGAATATTCGGTTAGAGAGGGAGGGGTTAGAAGGCTTCATGACGTTTTTGCTACAATTAAATCCTGCTGTCCTGTCCTACAAATTCTTCCCGGGGAACAGTAAATGCTGGATGTTATAGTGCATGGGAATGGAGAGGTTCAGGTACCATGTGGAGGTGGCATGCTTGGATCCTTGGAATGGGAAGGTTCCTAAATACTCAGAGAATGGGGCTCAAAGGAGTACCAGTACTACGAAAAATCACGCGCCAATGACATCTCTGAATCACACACCACTCTTCCATTATAAGAAAATTCACACAGGAAACAGCACTGAAAGTTAAATCCATTACTGTTCTTCAAATGGAATTTCTTGTTTTATTCCTGGGTCCATTTTTACATTCTATTCAAAGAAGAAAGTTGAGAGCAGAGAGGTGCATGGGGAGGGGCTACCCAGATGGAAGACAGAAAATCTTTCTAGACTGAAAGTCACAGCATTAACGATTTCACCCAAGAGAGCTCTTTGGAAAGTGGGAGAGTTCAAATCAGAATTGTCCCGTTCGCACAGGACATAGGAAATGGCTTTCCATAGGCTAATTCAACCATCAGAATCCTTCACAGCCAATGAGGTGATTTCAGAGTCAAAGTGAAGAAGAGTTTCAGCTCCAAGGTTGTTCTGGTCCCACCAGTAGAACAGGCCACGTTGTGCTGGTGTTGTGAATGTCAAAATGATAACATGTACATTTTTCACACAGTCAGAAATGCTGTTCACCATCTGGCACACTAGAAGCACAGCTCCCCACATCTTGGCCTGATCCTGGATTGTATCACCCTGGGCACAAGAATGTTCTTACAACTGTACGGCACAGAATGCGACCACTCAATTGATATATAGTCTTCATAAATACAACCATTTATATTCCACATTGAATGAACTGCATTGTTTGCCAATCCAACAACGGGTTCATTTTAAGTGTCTTCTCCTTATGTTTAAAATTAAGAATATATATGATTGATACAGGATTTATTGAATGTAGTCAAGTGTCATGGATTCGGCGAGACACTTATGCATAAGTCAAAAAGACGAAATTTGTGATATGGTAAAATTAAACCTTACCTGCTAATTGTCTTTCCTTGAGTCCCTCCAGTCCAGTTCAGACACTGGGTTTGCACATGCCTACCAGCAGATGGAGATTGAGAGCCACTGGTTTGATTTTGAGCTCATGGAACAAAGGGGTCTGTGCAGCCTCAATTGCACCAGTATTCCTGTAACAAAGCAGATACCAAAAACTCGAATATTAAATGTTCCTCCAATACATTAAAATCCTCACAACATACTTACTACGTCATCTGTCTTGATCCCTTGAGTATGAAGAAAAGGAAATAGACAGAAATGCTCCTCGGGTCATAAACCCCAAGAGATGCACCAGCATAGAGCTGCAATCAACTGGGAGCTAATAATACAAATGGTGGATAGAGCAGAGCATCATCTGGTTTCTCTTCATGCAAAACAACCACCTATACTGAAGGCCGGGAAGGCAAAAGAGAACATAGGGTGAGTCCTGGACTGAACTGGAGGTACTCAAGGAAGGACAATTAGCAGGTTAGGTAGGAGGGAGGAGTGGCCTAGTGGTTAGGGCAGTAGCCTCAGTCCAGAGGGACCTGGGTTCAAGTCCCACTAGGGGACAGTAGCCTCAGGCTGGAGGGACTTGCATTTCAGTCCCACTGGTGCTCCTTGTGGCTTGGGCAAGCCAAGGCTGGAGGGACTGGGGTTTCAGTCCCACTGGTGCTCCTTGTGGCCTTGAGTAAGCCACTTAACCCTTCATTGCCTCAGATACAACCTTAGATTGTGAGCCCTTTGGGGACAGGAAAATGCATACAGTACCTGAATGTAACTTCCTTAACCTGCTAAAAGCACAGCAGTGACACTATTCCTTTCGACAGAAGCAACCACCAAAGTTCTAAGGAAAAGCAACTGAACCCTTACCTCAACCACTGCCACCTATGGGAGAGAAGCACAAGAGTAGTGCATGATACAACCTAAGTTAGACCACTTTAAGGATAGCACTCAATACCAATTGACCTTAAGGCCAAGGAAATTTTTTTTTTTTTTTATCTTTGCTGCACTACCCTTGGACCTCCTGAAAAACGCAAAGTGTAACCTGATAGACGGATTATTATGTATGGAGGAATATTATATATATATCAGAAGGAATTTTATATATGCAGCAGACATATCAGGGTTATTACAAGTAGGCTGCCAGTGTAGGCCACAGGTCATTTGCCAAATCTGCAGAAGAAGTCTGTTAGCTTGTTTACTGTGAAGGTAGGACACAGGTCATTTGCTAACCTTGTAGAAAAAGCTCTTTAGCTTAGCCTTGCAAAAGCAATGCACACACATTATATGGAGAAATAAGTAAAGAGAGCAAAGGAGATAAGATATGCTGATTCCCCTTTTGGAAACTCTGTAAAGATAACCTTTTAACCCTGCAATCCAGTTTTTGCATCTGTCTGTAACCTTCCATGACGTATACGGTACATCTTTTTATCCTATATAAGCAAAGCTATACTCTGAATAAACTGAGCAGCTTATATCATACCGATAGTGTGTGATTATTTGCTGTTCCCAAGAGCTTGTACTGAGAAACAGGATTCAGGGAGACGGAACCAAATTCATAGCATAAGCATCAGTTGTGGTAACTGAGAGAAACTAATATCAGTTGGAGTAACTGATACATAGAATAGAGAACCCAATCTGTTCTGGTAGCAACATAACCAACAATATATATAGATAGCATGGCCTCCACCGTGAAACAAAAATAACTTCTAGCCAAACAGAAGACTGCAGAGTTTCTGCAATGGGTACTAAATACAGAGGAGCTCACCCTACCAGGCTAACCTCCCTCCAGTCATACTACCAAGGCACCCGGCTATGCTAGTCCTCTGAACCATGGTCACCTGGATGAATTTCCTGACCTCTAGATGATGAATTATTGCAATGGAAATGGTTGCCCTCAAATAACTTGCGAGCCACTGGGGTTTCACAATTATCTTGCCAGCCTCTGACAAGACGCAGCGACAGATATTTCTAAATCAAAAGGAGTTCAACTAAACTCCCCTGCTGCTCGATGGAGACGCCCTAATTGGAAGAAATGCTTCCAGGTCAACTGCCCAACTCAAATTAAATAGAACTGACCGAGAACGGGACTTCCCTTTGCTGAAGCGCATAGCGAACCCCGCATGTCTTGAGGTTATCTGAATATGAAGCAACCACAAGGGCAAAGACCAGTTTCTATGGTGACAAGGCCCAAACTAGCCATAGCCCCCAAGCTCTGTCCCTGAGGAACAAGACCGGTGTCACCTTAAAATAGGAAGAACCTCTGGTTGCCTAGCTTTCCTGCTCAGCCAACCAAAATAGACCATGGGACAGAAGGAACTTTGCAGGAAGATGGCTATATACCATGCTGCCAGAGGTTTCCTGGGAACTCAGCGACTATTCCTGCTGGCGTGGCATTACCAGTCCCCCACTGTCAAAGGGAAGAAGGGGCACAAATGCAAAGAGCACACTGAGTACACACTCCTGCCCCTTTCTCATTGCTCCACCTCTAAGAGGGCAAGCTTTATAAGGCCCCTGAGACCTGAAACTCTCAACTCAGAAATCCGAGCTGAGGATAAGAACAACCATGCATGGCCCACATCAAACCAGTGGAGCTACCAACCCAACCCTGAAGGAACCCTACAAACCGAGCAAAGTGGGTAGCACCCTCTTTTTTTGTAAACAGATATAATTTGAAGCTACTCCCAAATAGATCTCTTTGGGTTAGGCATTGGGAATCTTGGTAGCCGAGCTCCGAAGAGTCCAATGCCTAACCCAAGAGCAACCTATCAAACCTCCTCACACCTATCCTCCAGTGCGAGTGGCTTTTTTTTTTTTTTAATCAATCCTTGCAGCAAAGTCTGTCTAAGAATAACTGCTGGACCAACCAGCCCAAAGAAGCGCACGTCACCATAGCCAACAATGACACACCAATTCTGCAACCATCCTCGTGCGGCAAGCTCTCCCTGAGAAAGGATATCTCCACCTCTCTGAGAACCCAACCACAGGCCCCGTGGCGTGGCCCCTCGGTGATGACACTCTGATAGATCTCAGAACTTCCGAAACAGCAAGTATTTCATCCTAATCGGAACTATACTCTGAACTGCAAGTATCACCAAAGCTATCATAAGAACTCTCACCCACCGTGCTAAAGTTGTTTTTCATAGTTACTAAGTAATCCATCCCCAATCAACTGTATCAGCGTACTACTGTTGCCAGTAATTCTCCCCTTTTCACTGTGTCTCCTCTACTGTTGCCAGTAATTTCACCGTGCTAAAGTTGTTTTTTTTTCATTGTTGCTAGGTAATTTATCCCCAATCAACTGTATCAGCGTACTACTGTTGCCAGTAACTCGCCCCTTTTCACTGTGCCTCCTCTACTGTTGCCAGTAATTTCACCGTGCTAAAGTTATTTTTTTTCATTGTTGCTAGGTAATTTTATCCCCAATCAACTGTATCAGCGTACTACTGTTGCCAGTAACTCTCCCCTTTTCACTGTGTCTCCTCTACTGTTGCCAGTAATTTCACCCTCATTAATTACCACCCTTCACTACTACCATATACTGCTGCCAATCCAGAATGTACAAGCCCCTGATAGCATTCATCTCCCTCCTCATCCTTGGGCTCCCCAACCTCTCAAACGCGTTCAACCAGGGCTCCAACTCCATTCCCATCCTACTCCATGGAAGGAGACGGCCTGAACTTCCACACAATACCTCAACAAGAACCAACCACTCACCCCACTCCCACCTAATCAACATACCCCTCCAACTCTTCAAAAAGACACAAACCAAGAAAGAACGTCAGCAACGCCTACTAAAATGTGCCTTGATAAACGCCAGGTCAATACGCTCCAAATGGCCCGCAGCCATTGACCTAATTCCACTACACAATCTTGACATCTTGATGATCACCGAGACATGGTTGTCCGCTTGCGACAACATCCTCTTGAATCAAATGCTACCCCCAGGATTCGCCATATTTACATGCCACAGGGCTACTCAGAAAGGAGGCGGGACACTCATCCTTGCTAAAGCCGACCTTCAATTCAAGTTGCGGAACGCCTCCAGCTCAACTCACCTTGACGTTCTCACCATATCAAGTGAACTATGCGCAATCAACCTCATATACCGGGCACCCACTCCATCACCAGACGACCTATCAACAATAATTGAGCTAGCATGCACCACCTCCACCACCTCCACCCCACATTCTCCAAATTGGTTAGTCGGCGACTTTAACCTCCCATCTCTCCAAGATAGCCACTCAGTAGCATTCCTTGAGGCCCTAGAGGATCTAGGTTACAAACAATGTGTTGACTCTGCCACCCACACCAAGGGAGGCAAACTGGATCTCATATTCGCACCTCTTCCTAACGCCTCATCATCCCAAGACCTCGCACTATCCGTGTCACCAGTGCCTTGGTCCGACCACCATCTCCTTAGATTCCACATACCCATAAGCACTCCCAGTAACAATCAAACAACATCAAATACAAATAATGCCAAAACGCCAGCAGTCCGCTTCCGCCCACTCAACAAGAGCGAAGTACTAGAGAACCTCCAACCTCTCATGACCAACACTTCCCTCAGCTTGGATGACCTCATATCTAAATGGGACGAAAACCTTAGAGCTGCGTCTTGTCCATCTTACGCCGAAAAGACCACAAAACGACGAGAACATGCACCCTGGTTCTCCATGGACCTACGAACATCTCTACACCATCTACGCAAACTCGAGAGACAGTGGCGCCGAACCCACTCCACTGAAGCACACACTGCATACAACTCATACCTGCTGATCCACCGTGCGAAGATAATGCAGAAAAGGAAACTCTATCACACTGATATATTAAAACGCTCCATCAACAAACCACATACCTTATTCAATATAGTAAAGTCCATAACAGGAGAGCCGGTCTCAGTCCACCTCCCAATGCCTCAACCACAGGACTATGCAGACTATTTACAATCGAAGATGGCCAAGACCAATAGAAACATAGACACTAACAATCCCTCCACACCATACAAAACATTTCAAGCAACCCCACTATGCAACTTCACCACAGTATCCAATAAAGAGGTTGTTGACATCATTGCCTCTGTTAACCCCAGCACAGCACCCAATAACCCCTGCCCAGCCAACTGGTTCAAAGAGCTCCGCCATGACATAAGCAACATCCTGGCCAAAATACTGAACCAATCCTTTACCACAGGATCATTCCCGCAGAGCCTTAAAAACACCTCCATCAAGCCCTTACTAAAAAAAAGCAAACTAGACCCATCTAAAGTAGAATCCTTCAGGCCAATATCGAGCATCCCCCAGCTAGCCAAGATCATTGAAAAAGCCGCTCAACAACAAATCCAGCAACATATCGACACCGAAGCACCATTAGATCCAGCCCAACACGGATTCAGAGAAGCACATGGGGTAGACACTGTCCTCACAACCCTGCTCAACGATCTGATCACAGGAACCAACAGCATCCAACAAGGCTTTGTCCTTATTTTCCTAGACATCTCTGCTGCCTTTGACTCGGTAAGTCATGACATACTTCTACAACGCTTGAAGGAAAAGGGGATCCAAAATACAGCTCTAAAATGGTGCGAATCCTACCTATCCAATAGGTGGCAACAAGTCAGGACTGGCCACTCATCCTCCAAACCATTTCTGCAAACACAAGGAGTTCCCCAAGGATCGTCCTTATCATCACTGATGTTCAACATCTATATGCAGCCGATATGTGACTTAATCCGATCCTTCAATGTAAAATGCCTTGCCTACGCTGATGACATCCTCCTCTACATGCCTTCTGATAGACCAACCAGTGCTCTCCCCAATAATTAACTGCTTCGAAGCAGTAGCCCATTGGCTACTATCACAAAACTTACGCATCAATCACGGCAAGACAGATGTCCTATTTGTCACAAGGAACCACAAATTCACACCTCCCTCATCACTACGTGTCAACGACGTAGAACTGAAGTCTAAATCCACAATCCGCTACCTCGGTATCACCCTGGACCAGCACTTGAACATGACAGCGCATATAAAAAACACTACAAAGGCAATATACCATAAGATCAGAATGCTACGCCACCTCCGACACCTGCTGGACTTCATAGACTACCGAACAACCTTCCAGGCACTAGTCCTTCCCACATGTCGATTTCGCAAACATCATCCTCCATGGCCTCCCACAATCAACCTTAAACCCACTCCGCTTAGCCTTGAATACAGCCGCAAGAGTTCTCTCCGGATCGTCAAGATCCGATCACATAACACCCATCATGAAGGATCTGCACTGGCTACCTCTACATGCCAGACTCCAATACAAATCATTGGTCCTCACCTTCAAAGCCCTAAATAACTGCCCCCCAACGCCAATCAGCAAACTAGTCCATGGCACCCTGGAAAATAGAAGCAGAAGGTCCACTGCACTGAACACATTAGCAGTGCCCAAGCTAATGACCACATGCACAAAGGCTACCTCCAACAGAGCCTTCTCCTTATTCGCCCCTTTAAACTGGAATGCACTCCCCCATGATATCCGTGGAATAAAAAGCCTCATGTTCAGAAAAGCCTTAAAATTCCACCTGTTCACAAAATGTTACCCAGGAACTTCAAGCGATAATAGCACAACCACCAACCAGCAAAACTCCGCCAGACACCAGTCACCCCTGCACGTCAAGACCTCAGACAATAGGTAGCCCCCACTACCATTTTATATTAGAGTACTGTACATAGTTTGAGTATAATATGTATATAGTTTCCCCGGTTTTTCTTCCATGTTCAATTCCCTGTTCTCTGTAAAACTCGATGTTGTTTGTATACATTGTAGTATCTTTGTTCGATGTACACCGCGCTGATTTTAATAGCGCGGTATAGAAGAATTGTTAAATAAATAAATAAATTCAGAAACTAGGAAAAAGAGCCTCGCTTACTTACCTACAAACCATGGAACCACTCTAGGAGGGTACAGGAGAAGATAAAACAACTGAACTTCCAGATACCACATATCCTATGACCCTTGTGCACCACAGCCCCCAAACAGAGGTAAACACAGAAATACTTGCCAGAACTAGAAGCCTACTGCAGTAGATGGGAGTGCGCAATACATCCTATCCCAGTCCTAAAATAGAGAGTAAAGGATGTGCAGTCGAAAAATAATGTGGACAACCCCTCCAGTTAGCACTCCCCCGAAGAGCAAAAAGGAAACACTACCACGTATGTAAACCGAGTACTCTCCTCTAAGATTCTAAGCAGGAAGCCCTAACTAACATGTCATGCTATAAGTCAGACAGTAATAACAAAACACTTTACAGCTCTATCATTCAACCACAGGTTCAGATTTTTCTGATCCAATTAAACTAACACTGTAGCAACAAGGTCTCAGACTGTTACAAAGCATCTATCCAGGCCAGACAAGCTGGGATGAAGTGCCTTTTGCTCGCATCAACGACCGTACAATGTTGCTATTACTCAGTGTTGTTATTTTTATAATTATATCTTTTATATCTATATCTTGACAATCCCATGAATACTATTCAGTGAGCCAGATAATAATGCTGATTTCTATAGGAATGATTTCAATCTTCATTTCCATGTCATTTCCATATCCTTCTATAATTATTTAATATTAAAAAAGAATTAAATAGTCTTACGTTGTCACAGTTCCTCCATTACCATAGAAACTGTTCGGAGACATCAGAATATAAGAAACAAGCTCTTTAAAAGAAAAATTCTTGGCGAGAGGATATCCTCCTTCTGTCGTGCCTAATGCATACAAGCGAGCGTTATATAATCATCGGGATTCCTTACTTACAAGATCGTCTAAGTGCCCTGCGGAGGAGAGTCATGTAAATTTAATAACTCTTTACTCCCCATATAGTCATAAGATTCAGAAGATCTTGCAGAGACACAGTAATGTCTTGAAATGCACACCGGGATTGGAAGATAAATCCGTCCGATGCGTCTGGAAAAGACATCGAAATTTGAAAGAAATTCTCAGCCCGACAGTGTTAAGATCTCCACCCCAAGTGTTGGATCATGAAACTATGGGTCATTTTAAATGCGGAAGGTGCACTATTTGTCCAATCGCTTTGATAAAAAATATTTTTTAAGGGGTTGTACCACTTGCCAATCAATCTACACATGTGGTATATGGTGTTTTCTGTACATGTAAGTTAATATATGTTGGAAAAACAATTCGTCATCTCTATATTCGTATGCAGGAACATCGCAGTTGGTTAAAATGTCAGAAGAAGGAAGCTCCCATGGTAGAACATTGTCTTCAATTTAACCATACTTTTGAGGATCTTCGTTGCTTTTTTTTTTTTTTTTTTAATTTAAACTCTTTATTGGAGTAATCAAAAGGTAATACAAAGCAATCATATTACAAACAATATTTTACCAAATAATAACACCCAGCCCACCACATGGAGTGTGAACAATTGCAAAGAAAAAAAAATATAGAAGAAAAACAAATATCCCAGTATGGAATGAAAGCAATATAACTAACTCCTTTTAACTTTAGCAAGACACCGAGAAATAGGAAAACAAATAGATTATTACAAAGCCAAACCCTTCAAAAAGGTCTCCAATTGTAAAGCATCTAAAAAAATGTAAGTTTTACCCTGATAAGCTACAACACATTTACAGGGATATTTTAAGAGAAAAGTGGCACCTAAAGCCAAGACACGAGGCCTAAGTGAAAGAAAAGCTTTACGTTTTACTTGAGTAATGCGACCTACATCAGGAAATAACTGAACTGCTTGACCAAAGAATTTCTCATGACGATATTTAAAATAAGTGCGTAAGATTAAATCCTTATCTTTTTCCAAAGAAAAGGTAACCAATAATGTAGCTCGAGAGGGTATTTCTTCTATAGAAGTCTCCAAAAATTGAGATAAGTCTAAACTCGGAGGATTCAACTGGTCAATTTCTCCGCGAGCACCACCACCTAACTCAGAATCTGAAACGGGAGTTTCTCTTATCCCTGCCGGTATATAGTACAATTTTGACAAAAGTATATTATCAGGATCAGATATTTTCAATACGTCTTTTAAATATTTAGAAAAAAAGAATACTAGGAGAAAGGTAGTGGGTTCGAGGGAAATTTAACAATCGAAGATTTTTAACTCGCAAAGCATTCTCAAAAATCTCATCACGTTGGTGCAATAAAAGAGAGTCTTGGACAGATGATGCCAGGACTCCCTGTACAGAAGAAAGCGCACCCTCCAGTTTAGTTCTAGAACTTTCCAAGTTACATAATCTAGTCTGACAGTCAGTTAATGCAGTCACAGTCTCATGAGTAAATTTAGAAAGTTTCAGCAAAGATGAATTCAAGGACATCTCTGTCCGAGCAACTACTTGCCAAATGTCTTGTAAAGAAATTTCTTTCGGTGGATTAGGTGTTTCCACAGTAGAAGAAAATTCAAAGGGCTCAGGCACAAGAGATAAATCAGAGTTTACCTTCAAGAAGGAGTCTGGCAGTGAAACAAATTCAGGCGCGGGAACCTCCTCGGCTCTACGAGGAGAACCCTTACCCAATGCTTTTATACTGAGTACATCCCGACAGGTGCGGGAGGACGTTCGAGGGAACAGCTCATTTTTCAGGAACAGAAATGGATATTTAATTTGCAAGCGGTACACCCAACTGGTCTCAATCTCCAGATCGATTGGCATATGTGCTAAAGGTAAACAGGTGTTTTACCTTTTAGGTTCACCATAGTTGCTCTATTCATGTTGATAAAGACGTTGGTAGTTGCACTCCGCATGCGCGGCGTTTTTTCAGCAAGGGCAAGGAGAGTTCCCCACAGTTTGGAAGAGAGGTGAGAGTAATTCAGCACAATTCTAGTGATAATTCTTGAATTTGTGGTAAAGTTGGAAGTATATGTATTGAGGATTTGATCTAATGAAGAAAGTTTTACATTGATATATCATTTATTGACAGACTATATAGTATGAACAGTGCCATTAAACGCCCCGAGATCTATACCCCTGAAGAAACGATCAGTGAAACGTAAAGGCGCTTTGGTTTGGCGTTGGGAACATCATCCGTTTGGATTATACTACAGCACTGAAGAATTATCATCTGATGCCAGATAAGCGTTGTGCTTACTTTAATATTAAATAATTATAGAAGGATATGGAAATGACATGGAAATGAAAACTGAAATCATTCCTATAGAAAACAGCGTTATTATCTGGCTCACTGAATAGTATTCATGGGATTGTCAAGATATAGATATAAAAGATATAATTATAAAAATAACAACACTGAGTAATAGCAACATTGTAAGGTCGTTGATGCGAGCAAAAGGCACTTCATCCCAGCTTGTCTGGCCTGGATAGATGCTTTGTAACAGTCTGAGACCTTGTTGCTACAGTGTTAGTTTAATTGGATCAGAAAAATCTGAACCCGTGGTTGAATGATAGAGCTGTAAAGTGTTTTGCTATTACTGTCTAGTAATTTAAGCTCTAAAAAGTGACTACATAAGTCATTGTATGCTATAAGTCAGGACAAAGGAATACCTAGGTCATGTCCTCTCCTTACACCATTCAAGCTGCCAAAAAGAGTACCAAATTTTCTTTTTTTCCCCCCTTTTAGTTTTAAACACTTTTATAATCTCAGGCTGGTCTCAAACCCTTTATTGTCGGCAGCTTGCAGAAGCCCAATTACCATTTCACAGACCTCGTTGGACCGGAGCATTAGAATAAACTGAGTCCTTACCACCTCTGTGGTTGATGGCCCTAAAGGACATTGAAACCTCTTAGTCCCTGGCTAAGTGTCAGACCAGTAGCTAAGCCATTCATCACTAAAGGCTAAATCACCAGATTTGCTCTTCAGAAAATCCTAGAGCCTCCCCTCCTCTACGGCCTTCCTCAGTTGGCAGCAGTAGGATGACTAGCTAATCAGGGACACCTGCAGATTGAGTACCCTCTACTTGAAGGGAAAAACCTCTCTTTGGGATTTTTTTTTAAACCAAGATGTTTTTAAGAGGTTTATCAGAGTAAGTGGATCTGTTTAAATGTTATACTTGCTGAGCGTTAAGGGTACCTTAATGAACCTTGAAAGACTAGAAAAGGGGACTGTTACTTCTGGAGAGAGATCTGCAAGTGTGAGTATATACTTCTGGGAATTTTCTGAAAGGAATTCTTTTTATTAAAGCTAATTAATCTGTGAACCCACTATTTTTTGTTAAATAAGTCAGGGCCTAGTAGCAGCAGTTTAAGTTTATATTTAAAACACAGAAGAGAGCTTTCTGGTTAAATTTCATACCCAGCAGAGAGCTTGTAGTTTAAATTTCATAATAAGTTAGAGCCTAACAGCAGCAAAGAGCTATAATTTAAATCAAATAAGAATATAGATTAGCACAAAAGGCAAAACAGGGTCAGTACTCTGAGCAGCAAATAGTCTTCTACAGACCCCTTTACAAAGAGGCCTTCTAGCTAGGGGGCAAGAGACCTGTGAAACATTTTCAATAGGTGTAAACACCAGGTGGCAGATCAAAAGGCCATTTTGAAAGACTCCTGCTATCCAAGCAAGGACTGTTAATCATCCAGGAAGTTGGTCACAGCTTACCTCAGCAGCACAGGCATAAATAGCTCAACCAGAGCTCTGTGATCCTCAGTCTTCAAAGACTAGAAAAGGGGACTGTTACTTCTGGAGAGAGATCTGCAATTGTGAGTATATACTTCTGGGAATTTTCTGAAAGGAATTCTTTTTATTAAAGCTAATTGATCTGTGAACCCACTATTTTTTGTTAAATCAGTCAGGGCCTAGTAGCAGCAGTTTAAATTTACATTTAAAACACAGAAGAGAGCTTTCTGGTTAAATTTCATACCCAGCAGAGAGCTTGTAGTTTAAATTTCATAAAAAGTTAGAGCCTAGCAGCAGCAAAGAGCTAAAATTTAAATCAAATAAGAATATAGCTTACCTCAGCAGCACAGGACAGGGTACTGTGTAGCAGCCCTCTTTTAATAAGTGTTATTAGTGGCAAGTCAAATGCAAGGCATTGATAAAGCAGGCAAAGGGAGAATTTGAGAAGAAGCTTGCTGTGGAAGCAAAAACGCGAAGATTTTTTCAAGTACATTCATAGCAAAAAACCTGTGAGAGAGTCAGTTGGTCCATTAGATGATAGAGGAGTTAAAGGGGCACTAAGAGGCGACAAGGCGATAGCGGAGAGACTGAATGAATTCTTTGCTTCGGTCTTTACTGAGGAAGATGTAGGGATGTTACCCATGACTGAAGTGGTATTTAAAGGTGCGGAAGAATGTCTACACTGACTCCCGATAAGTTGCAGAATAATATATAAAACTCTCCTCATCACATTCAAGGCCATTAATAAAATATCTCCTACATCGATCTCAAATCTCCTCACCCATGCACCAAACAATAGATCCAGGAGACTAGTAGCGGAAAACACACTAGTTACTCCTAGTATCTCCACAAAATGGACACAACTAACCACTAACAGAGCTTTTGTGTCGTATGCTCCCAAGTGCTGGAACAAATTCCCTCCCAGAATCAGATCAATCAGGGACATCACTCAATTCAGAAAGTCCATTAAGCACTATTTATTCACTTTGCACTTCAAGCTACCATACATACCTTAGAATTGCCTTCCGCCTGACTCACTTAACTCCCTTCCACATAGCAACAACCCAGAACAAAGGTTTAAAAATGTGGAAAGTGCTGCATTTCTGTAAATACCAAGCCATGATGTTACCTGTTTAATTGTATATAATTCTCCCCGGTTCATTCCCAGTTTACCTTCCCTGTTATCTGTAAACCTATGTCAGGTTTATATTGATAGGTATCTGTTGTTTAATGTAAACCGCACTGATGATGAATAGCGCGGTATATAAAAACTGTTAAATAAATAAAAATAAATAAGTAAATTGAAGGAAATATCGATACATCGAGAAGATGTATTACAACTATTAGATAAACTGAAGAGTAGCAAATCACCTGGGCCGGATGGTATACATCCAAGGGTGTTGAAAGAACTGAAATTCAAAACTGAATTCAAAAAAGCATGGGACCAACACATAGGATCTCTAAAGGTAAAAAGTGGACTGTTGTAGTTGTTGATATGGAAGGACAGACTAGATAGGCCATGTGGTCTTTTTCTGTCATCATGTTTCTATGTTTCTATGAAATATGAGATTGTAGACCTGCTATTAGTAATCTGTGAACTATCATTAAAATCATCTCTAATACCTGAAGATTGGAGGATCGCCAATGTAACACCAATTTTAAAAAGGGTTCCAGGGGTGATCCGGGAAACTACAGACCGGTGAGCCTCACGTCAGTACCGGGAAAAATGGTAGAAACCATCATAAAGAATAAAATTACTCAGCATGTAGATAGTCATGGCCTAATGGGAGACAGCCAACATGGCTTTAGACAAGGAAGATCTTGTCTTACTAATCTGTTATGTTTTTTTGAAAGTGTGAATAAACAGGTGGACAAAGGTGAGTCGGTTGATATAATGTATCTGGATTTTCAGAAAGCCTTTGACAAGGTCCCTCATCAGAGACTTTTGGCAAAAATAGAGTCATGGGATAGGAGGCAGTGTACTACTGTGGATCAAGAACTGGTTAAAAGATAGAAAGCAGAGGGTTGGGCTAAATGGCCAATTTTCCCAATGGTGAAAGGTGAATAGTGGTGTAACCCAGGGATCTGTGCTGGGTCCCCTGATTTTTTGACATATTTATAAATGACCTGGAAGAGGATTGTGGAAAATTGCAAGAGGATCTTGATAAATTAGTAGACTGGGCATCAAAATGGCAGATGAAATTTAATGTGGACAAGTGCAAAGTTATGCACCTAGGGAAGAACAACCCAAACTATGGTTACACAATGCAAGGTTCCACATTAGGAACCACCACCCAGGAAAAAGAGCTAGGCGTCATTGTGGATAACATGTTAAAACCCCCGGCCCAGTGTGCAGCGGCAGCCAAGAGAGCAAATAGAATGCTAGGTATCATAAAGAAAGGAATGGAAAATAAAACAAAAGATATTATAATGCCTCTATATCGTTCCATGGTGAGACCGCACCTTGAATATTGTGTGCAATTCTGGTCACTGTATCTTAAAAAGGATATAAAGTTATTAGAAAAGGTTCAGAGAAGAGCCACCAAAATGGTAAAGGGGATGGAAGGATACTCCTATGAAGAAAGGCTAAAAAGGTTAGGGCTCTTTAACCTGGAAAAGAGACAGCTGAGGTGAGATATGATAGAAGTCTATAAATTAATGAACAGAGTGGAACGGGTAAACGTAGATCGATTGTTTACCTTATCAGAATATAGAAAGACTAGGGGACATGCAATAAAGCTATAGGGTAAATTATTTAAGACTAATAAAAGAAAATATTTTTTTCACTCAACGTGTAATCAAATTCTGGTATTTGTTACCGGAGGATGTAGTAAAGGCTGTTAGTCAATTTACTACAAACTAAAAACACTGCGCCACCTGAAACCAATGATGGAGACCAAGGACTTCCGTACAGTCTTCCAAGCAATAGTCACACCACATTTTGACTATGCGAATATCATCCTTCATGGCCTCCCCAAGAATACTCTAAATCCACTTCAACTGGCGATGAACGCGGCAGCCCGCATCTTATCTGGAGCTTCTATAAGGGATCATATAACACCAATTCTGATCGATCTGCACTGGCTCCCGATAAACTGCAGAATAACATACAAAACCCTCCTCATCACATTCAAAGCTATTAATAAATTATCTCCTGCATCGATCTCAAACCTCATCACCCTCACACCAAACAACAGACCCAGGAGACTAGTAGCAGAAAACACACTAGTTATTCCTAGCATCTCCACAAAATGGACACAACAAACTACTAACAGAGCTTTTGTGTCCTATGCTCCCAAATGCTGGAACAAACTACCTCCAAATATCAGATCAATCAGGGATATCACCAAATTTAGAAAGTCCATCAAGCACTACTTATTCACTCTGCACTTCAGGCTACCATACACCCAATAGAATCGGCCCCCACCTCACTCAGATAACTCCTACACATAACAACAACCCAGAACAAAAAATCAAAACGTAATAACACTGTATTCTTGTCAAACTCAAATTTTGATGTAACCTATCTAATGTATATATAATTATGTATAATTATGTAGATAGTTAGCCCCAGTTTACACCCAGTTTATCCTCCCTGTTATCTGTAAACCTAGATCAGTCATGTATTGACAGGTATGTTGTTGTTCAATGTAAACCGCACTGATGATGAATAGTGCGGTATATAAAAAATGTTAAATAAATAAAATAAATAAATAAATAAGAAGGGACCCAGGATATCAATGCTTGACCCAGTACAAGCATTGCGGAACCTGTGTCTTTTGGGGAAACTGCTAGGTATGTATGACCTAGATTGGCCACTGTTGGAAACAGGATACTGGGCTTGATGGACCTTGGTCTGACCCAGCATGGCATATCTTATGTTCTTATGTTATTTATTTATTTAGCTGTATTTATATCCCGCTTTTCACCGGGTCAAAGCGGTAGAACATACAATAATCATTTACAAGGGTTTGGGGCCGTCACCAGGTGGCCAACAATAATGATTTTAAACAATTAATTGGGACATAGACATAGGTATTGTGTTATGGTTACATAGGACATATGTTCAGGGGAACGAAAATGGTGGTTGGAAGGGAGTCATTGTTGGGTGCTTGTTTCTGGTCCGAGGAATTCTTGGAATAGTGCAGTTTGAAGTTGTTTCCTGAAAGATGAGGGGTCTGTGTTGCTCCTGATGTGGTTTCGTAGAGAGTTCCAGAGGGATGGTGCATATAGTTCGAAGGCTCTGTTGCAGGTCCGTTGGTTGTATTTCGTTCTTTTGTGTGGGATGACGAGGGAGTTGTTGGTGGTTTGTCTGGTTGTTCTGTTGTGGGCTGGTTGAGGCAGTAGGGTGCATATCTGGGAGGTTGGAGTTTGGTAGAGAGCTTTGTGGGTGAGTAGGGCGGATTTGTATTTGATTCTTGCTTCTAGAGGGAGTATGTGTAGCTCCCTCAGGACTGGAGTGATGTGGTATCGTTTTTTTGGATTGTTGATAATTCTGACTGTGGTGTTTAATGCAGTTCGAAGTGGGTTGGTATGGGTGGCTGGGAGTCCATGGTATATTATATTGCAGTAGTCCAGGTGGGGGAGCGTCAGGGCTTGCATCACTGTTCTGAAGTCCTGTGCTTTGAGGAGAGGTCTGAGGCGTTGTACTGTTTTAGCCTTGTGGTAGATTGTAGCGGTGGTTTTTTTTATATGTTGATTGAGTGTGATTGCTTGGTCTATGATGATTCCTATGTATCTTATTTGTGGTTGTACTTGTATTTTTGTGGTTCCAATTTCGAGGTGTGTGGGTGGTGTAAAGTTTGGGTCTTTTGTTACTATGAGGGCTTCAGTTTTCTTTATGTTGATGGAGAGGTTGTTCTTTTGTAGCCAGCTGGATACCTCGGTGAAGCATTCTGATAAGTGCTTATTGGTTGGGTTGGATGTTGTGATTGGAGCATAGAGCATTATTTCGTCTGCATAGATATGGAAGTTAATGTTGTATGTGTGTATGATTGAGTAGAGTGGTTGCAGGTAGATGTTGAAGAGCATGGCAGATAATGTGGATCCTTGGGGTACTCCTTGGTGTTGCTGGAAAGGGGGGGAGGTTGATATGTTTGTGCGGATCAATTGTTGTGTATTGGTCAGGTATGAACGGAACCATTGGAGTACTTTATCCTGGATGCCGATTGCTTGTAGTCTGTGTATGAGGATGTTGTGGGAGATGGTGTCGAAGGCAGCTGATATGTCTAGGAAGATCATGGCGTATCCAGAGTGCTTGGCTTGGGTTCCCATGACAAGGGTGTTCATTAGCGACGTCATGAGGGTCTCGACTCCGTGGAGTGGACGAAAGCCATGTTGTTGTGGGTCCAATATGTTGTTGGCATCTAAATGTTCTTGGAGCTGTCTTTGGACTACCTTCTCAATAAGTTTGGCGGTAAACGGGAGGCTTGCTATAGGTCTGTAGGAGGTGGGTTCGAGGGGATCCAGATTGTGTTTTTTTAGGGTTGGTCAGATGACTGAGGTTTTAAGGAGATCTGGCATGCGTCCTTGGCCGAGGGATTCATTAACAATGCGGGTTAGTGGTGCGCTCAGGTCATCTTTTGTTTTCTTTATCCATTCTGTAGGACAGGGGTCTAGTGGGGCGGTGGTGGTATTTAGTCGAGAGATGATGGATGAGACTTTCTCTTTTGTGATTGTTTCGAATGTGTTCCAGTTTCTGTCCGTGGTGATGGGGTGGTTTGCTGATGTCTCTGCGTTCAGTTGTGGATTCTGTGGTTGTTGAAGCTGCTTGTAATGTCGTGCTAGTAGTTCAGGTGGGATGTTTGGTAGCTGGTCAGAGTAGTTGGGTGCTTTTGTCAGTTGTTTGACAATATTGAAGAGTTCTCATGGTTTGTTTAATGACGTGTTTATGATCTTTGTATGGAAGGCCTTTTTTGCTTTGTCTGTTTCTGTGTGGTATGCATCCAATTCGTATATGTAAATCTTTTTGTCGTCGTCTTTTTTGGTTTTTCTCCATTTTCTTTCTGCTCTTCTAAGTTTGGTCTTTAGCTTCCGGAGGTTGGGTGTGAACCATCGGGCTTTTGCAGAGGTGTGTCTGGTTTTAGTCTTGCTTATTGTGCTGGCTGCAGCGGAGATTGTGGTATTCCAGTTGCGGACCAGGTTATGTTCTTATGTAATATCTACATGCCCATATCGCCCCTCAAAGGTTTTTTAGGGTTTTTTTTTTTTTTTTTTTTTTTTTTTTTTAATTAGTATTCGCCATGCCTTACTAACATTTGAATCAAAAGAAATGATACTGGGTGGTGATTCCAACGCAACCTTGAGTGACAAAGCTGACAGAAAATCCCTCAGTAAAAGAGTTGCTAGAAACTCCAAGGTTGCATTACATGATATGTTGGAAAATCTTGGGTTGGTTGATTCTTGGCGATACTGCAACCCTTCTCAGTGTGCCTACATTTTCTTTTTTTCCCCATCATTTGTAAACACACACTGATTACCTTTTCATATCAAAATCTATTCCTAATATGAAAAGCTCTTTAATTAATCCAAGTCATATTACAAACCACATGGCTGTTACTTCAGACTTTTTGCCTTGGCAGCAAAATGCCCCTACTAGATCATGGTGTTTTCAGAATAGTTTGTTGCTAGGGGTCTCACTTATAAACAGGCTTAATAAATTCATTACCAAGTTCTTTCAACTAAATGACAAAGAAAATATTCCTTTTAGTTCTGTTTGGGAAGCCTTCAAGGCCACTCTTTGGGGGGAAATGATATGTTTTTTCAGCTTGGCATTGTAAAAGCCTAAAAGAAAACTCACAAAAGCTAGAACAAGAAATAAAAAGTTTAGAAGAGCTCCACATTAGGACGAGTGACAAAGATATTCTGCAGCAACTCATTAAGCAATATTATGAATACAATAAAGTTATGACGCATCAGGCTAAGAAAGAAATTTTTGTACAAAGAACCAGCTATTATGCAAGCGCTAATAAGTCAAGTGAACTGCTTGCTAATGTTTTTGAGAACTCAATCTAAAAATTTCATTCCTTCTATAGTAACGGAAGAATCCTTTATCCTTTATTCTAATGACATTGCTAAAGCTTTTGCATTTTTTTACAAAACACTTTACTCTTCTGAAAACACAGGGGGTGTTAATGGCACAAATTTATGTCTATCATCTCTTGTACATCCTAAGCTTTCTCAACATATTCATAAAATATTGGGAGCATTGGTGCAGGTGGGGGAAATTATATCCGCATTCAAGCAGACAGCTAATAACAAAATCCCTGGTCCCGATGGTTACACTGCTGAATTTTATAAACTGTTTGCACCAATATTTGCCCCAAAGGTACGGCAGCTATACCCAGGGCCGGATTTACCTTGAGTGAGGCCCTACGCCAACAAAAATTGTGGGCCCCCAGCAGGGGCGGCGGGGCCTCATTTGCATAAATATTTGCATAATGTTACCATACACTAACTTTTACTAAACGTGCCTCTTAATGAGTGTATGGATAAAGAAAGACTAAAAGATTTCTACATTACTATAATCCAGTGCCAACTGCCAGACACATTAGGAACTACTACAAACACTGCCCATTTAGAACCCATAGCAAACCCGCCGTATCCTAACAGCACTACCAGGACTCACAAAGCACCATACTCTACCAACCAAAAGGCAACACTACAAATATTAAACCAATACATTTCAGAGAACAACAATACATGACCTACTGGGGAAAGAGAACAAGTGGCAATGTCAAATAGGAATTATATAAACAGAACACCTCAGCTCAGTTACACATGCAGAACATAGACCATCACCAAACAAGTAATCACAATTTAGAAACAGGAAGACAATAATTAAACTGGGAATCCCAAAAGCCAAACTTGGAATGTAATTAATTAATAAATTCAAAATAAAGAGATATTTTTCTACCTTTTGTGTATTTTTTTCAGCTGCAATTGCTCCAGCCACTTTCTTCTGGTTTCTTCGCGTCTTCTGCTAACTCTCCATCGTCTGCTGTCCATTTGTCCTTTCTTCTAGTTTTTTTCCATTCTCTCTCTACATCTGCTTTAACATACTAATCTTTCTCCTTTTGCTCTTTCCTCATTCCTATTTCATCCACTCAAATTTTACCCCTCCATCCTCAATCACCACTTACTCTCCCAATACCCGGCCAATTGTAGATTTTTTATCCCTCCCACACAAAATATTTTTCCCTTCTCCATTTTACTCTTCCAGCCCCATCCCATTCTAATCCTCCCCCAACATCAGCTCCCTTCTAGTTCCAGCCTCACCCAGCATCCATTCCCTTCTAGTTCCTGCATCAGCCCATTTCCAGTCCTAGCCACCCATCAGCCCATTTCCAGTCCTAGCAACTCCCCAACCCAATACCAGTCCTAGCCCCCCCATCAACCCACTTACAGTCCTAACCCCCCATCACCCCATTTTCAGTTTAAGCCCCCCCTATAACCCATTACCAGTCCTAACCCCCCCATCAGCCCACTTCCAGTCCTAACCCCATCAACCCATTTCCAGTCAGCCCCCCATAGCCCATTGCCAGTCCTAACCCCCCCCCATCAGCCCACAGCCCATTACCAGTCCTAACCCCATCAGCCCACCTCAAGTCCTAACCCCTCCCCATCAGCCATTTCCTGTCCTAGCCCCCCCATAGCCCATTATCAGTCCTAACCCCCCCATAGCCCATTACCAGTTCTAACCCCCCCCCAACAGCCCACAGCCCATTACCAGTCCTAAACCCATCAGCCCACCTCCAGTCTTAACCCCCCCGGCCCCAGCCCATTTCCAGTCCTAGCCCCCCCATAGCCCATTACCAGACAGCCCCCATCAGCCCACAGCCCATTACCAGTCTTAAACCCCCCCATAGCCCATTACCAGTTCTAACCCCCCCCCCCCAACAGCCCACAGCCCATTACCAGTCCTAACCCCATCAGCCCACCTCCAGTCTTAACCCCCCCGGCCCCAGCCCATTTCCAGTCCTAGCCCCCCCATAGCCCATTACCAGACAGCCCCCATCAGCCTACAGCCCATTACCAGTCTTAACCCCCCCCATAGCCCATTTCATGTTTTATCCCCCCCCCCAACAGCCCTCTGCCCATTACCATTCCTTACCCCATCAGCCCACCTCCAGCCTTAACCCCCCCAGCCCATTTCCAGTCCCAGCCCCCCAATAGCCCATTACCAGTCCTAACCCCCCCCCCCCCCATCGGCCTAAAGTAAAATTTAATTTTAAAAAAAAACGCTGGCTGCCGCCGCAGCAGCATGGACTGTTCCCGCGGGGCCCCTCTGCCCGGCTGAATCCCCTCCCTGCCGGCTTTGAGAGGCGCGAAGGGAGAGTGTCACCTTCGCGTCTCTGTTAAGCCCGCAGGGGCTGATGGGAAATTGGGCTTAACAGAGACGCGAGGGAGACACTCTCCCTTCGCGCCTCTCAAAGCCGGCAGGGAGGGAGGGAGGGGATTCAGCCGGGCAGAGTGAGCCCCGCGGGACAATCCATGCTGCCGCGGCAGCAGAGGGGGCCCCGCGGGAACAGTCCATGCTGCCGCGGCGGCAGTCAGGTCTCATGAAAGTATGAGTTCTCAAACTTCTCTCTAGAAACTATTTGATTCTGTTATTATTAACTTCTTCAGCCAAAACTGCTCTTCCACCGGCAAAGCCTGACTCTAGCTAAACAAATTCAATAGGCCTTGTCCTAGACTATTAATAAGATATGTACATCCTGTACACATCTCATATGGAACAACATCCTCTCCTTATATGTAATGCCCAGCTGGTTGACCTGGAAAGAGATTTTTCCCAAATGTCCACAAGGGCTTTGGAAGGGATGGAGCAGGTGCTTCACGCGACCATCAGAGGTCTGGCAGATGTTCCCACTCCACAATTAGGTAGTGTGACGGGTGCGCGGGGGGGGGGGGGGAGCGGAATCGGATGCCACATGCCAAGGTCCCAACAAGATCACAGCAGGCGCATCTTACACATGATGCAGGAAAGTGGCGACCCCAGAATTAGAAAGGGAGCGACAGACGTGGCTGCATTCAGTGTCCAGGGCACGGCATCGCTGGACGCGAGGAACAGGCGCGCAGCTGCGACGGGAAGACTGACGACAGGGGATGGTGCGGGTATCGCCAACGGAAAGGAAAAGGTCACTCACCGCGCGGAGCTCGTGCGTGCGGTCCTTCATCCTGAGACACGCTCTTGCAGCGGCAGCTCGCGCTCTCCTCGGATGCCCCGCGCGCTCCCCGCTCACGCCCCCTCTGACTTACTGTCCCTGATCCCGCCCCTCTCCCTTGAATTCTGCCCTACCTTCTAATCCTAGCTCCGCCTCGGCTCACGTGATTCTGCCATGCTGTTCCTGCTGCCGCGGCGGCAGCCAGCATTTTTTTTTTAAATTTAATTTTCGGAAGGCTATTTTTGTGGGCCCTTGTCAGCTGTGGGCCCTACGCCACGGCGTAGGTGGCATATAGGTAAATCCGGCCCTGGCTATACCAGAGTCTTCTCAAACAGCCTGATATCTTGACAAAACCTCTCTGAGGCTACAGTTGTTCTTTTTGTGAAAACTGGCCGGGACACCTCCCTAGTAGGCAATTATAGACTAATCTCATTGTTAAATATTGATTAGAAAATTCTAGCGAAAATCTTGGCCACACAGATAGTGTGTGTAATCAGCCAACTAATTGGAAAGGAGAAAACAGGATTCATCAAGGGTAGGTATATTGGTAATAACACCCACATTTTGCATAATTTACTTCTGTTTTCGCAGAAAGAAAATATTCCGGTTGTTGCTCTTTCAGATTTTGGATTGGTTCGGTTGTGGTTCTTCTTTCATTGAATGGGTCAATCAAGGTACTATATGCCTCTCCACATTCAAGGATTCTGGTCAATAGCACATTATCAGAAACTGTTCCACTTCGCCAGGGCACAAGACAGGATTGCCCTCTTTCACCCCTGCTTTTTAATCTCGCTCTTGAACCCCTCTTGTTGAAAATTAGAAATGAAATTGGTATCAGGGGAATAAGATTTAATGGGAAAAGTTGGAAATTCGCAGTTTATGCAGATGATATTTTACTTTTTTTGTCATGCTCGGTTATGTTGATTAAGTATCTTTTTAAGTCTGGTGAGAAGATCTGCCTCTTTTCTCAGGCTTTAAAATAAACTTGGAGACATGTGTTCTCCTTCCTTTGAACGGCCTTCTCAAGAAAGAAGATTTAGAAATTTTGCCCTTTCTATGGTCCCCATCAGGAATTCAATACTTGTGTATGCACTTTTGTGCCTTCCCTAAAGAAACAATTAAAAGAATTGTAACATCATATTAATGGAAGTGTAGAAAGTCTTACAACATTGGTCTCCACTGCGGTTATCATGGGGGGCAGGTTTGATGCCATCAAGATGTTGGTTCTCCTTAAGGCAGGGATGGGCAATTCTGGCCCTCGTGCACCACAATCCAGCCTGGTTTTCATGATGTCCCTAATGAATATTCATGAGATCTATTTGCATCCACTGCCTTCCATTGTATGGAAATAGGTCCATGAATATTCATTAGGGACATCATGAAAACCAGGCTGGAATGTGGTGCACGAGGGCCGGAATTGCCCACCCCTGCCTTAAGGACATTTCCAAGCTCGGCATGCTCCCTGGCTTCTGTAACCAAAGTTTCTACTCTCTCTTGGACAAGTATTTATCAGTCTTTTTGTGGAAGGGTAAAAAGCCACGCATCGCTTGGCTAAGTTAAAACTTTCCAGAAGAAAGGGAGGCACGGGCTTCCCGGATTTTTTAATCATATCATACTGCATGCATCCTTATTAAGATATGGGGCACAATGGATTCAAGGTGACTTTTCCCCTCCTTGGCTAGGAATGGAGAAAGTTCTAGTAAGCCCTTTTAGATTAACCGAGTTGTCTACAATGTATATTCCTTGGGGCATGTTGAAGTCTCTACACATTATTAGTACCGCTAAGGCTCTTAAGACATTGGATACTTACTGTGCAGTCCCCTATTCTACTTCAATGGATGCCTCCATATGGTTTAACCCACTTATTCGTATCAAAGATAAAAAAGTCTTTTGGAACGGTTGGCTTAATAAGGGACTATACTGTGTTAGTAAATAATATACCATTTTCAAAATGTTAATTATCTAAGCAAAATCTCATTTGCCGTTATGGACTGTCACCCTCGCAGGTGGCTAAACTTGAGCTCTTGGCACCAGAATTGACACAGTCCTCCTTCTGGCCTGAAAGAAGCAGTCAGATCTCTGACATGCTTGAAATTTGTTGGAAATCGCTGGTTGAAGGTAGTTCAATCTCATACTTTCACAAATTATTAATGGATCACAAAGGCCTATTGGGTCTGCGCAGAACTTGCAAATCGTCTGTTGATCTGCCACAGAATAAAATTAAATGGAACATCTTTTGGGGTCGCACTGTGAGGCCCACAATGTCTAGTAGCCTCACCCAAACTCTATACTTCTAGCTCATCGAGCAGTCTGGACCCCTCATTGGATGTTCAGAGCAAGTCTGTTGGAGTCTTGCCTCTGCTGGCATTGTTCAGCTGATGTTGGCACTTTGATACACATGCTATTTGAATGCCCAAATATTAAGCTTTTTTGGGTTGGTGTTTGGGGTTATATAAGTGAGGTGTTTCATACAGATTCCCCATTGACCTTGCTGATTATGCTCTTTCGCTCGCTTGGTCTGGAAAAAGCCTTTAATAAATACGGCAAAGCGTTTTTGATATTATGCTATCTGTGGCAGCTCAACACATCATGCATTGCTGGAAGGATTTATCTTAATTGAATGTAACCTTTTGGTGGCATGCTGCCTGTCTAAGCTCACAAGCTGGAAGGCGCTGTCTCCATTACTTCTCATTGCATTGACAAGACAGAAAGAATATGGAGAACCTTGGATATATATTTAACATGATATGTATAAATTTCAGCCTATGGGTGGTTTTATTTGGGGGGGAGGCAGGTTAATATTTTCTTAATTCTAATTGTAACATTGTTTTATTAGTATGTAGGTTTGTGTTATACCATTTAGTTCAACTCTTTTTATTTGATTTTCAAATATTATCAGTTACAAACAAAACAAAAACTATTATAATAACAAAAGAAAATTCTAATATAGAAAAACAATACAGAAAATATATAAACCACAATAGGGAGGAAGATTCTACCTAAATAAGAATAATACAGTGAATCTAGGAAATCACAAGGAGAATAAACTCCAACTCATAGCCAGTTCAATCTATCAATCCGCCTCCTGAACCACAGTATCTATGGTCTCCCTACCAGACAAGAATGCCTCCAGTTGAAGTGGATCAAAAAAAATATACCTAACCCCCTGAAGAACTACCAAACATTTACATGGATATCTAAAAAAAAAAAGAGGCGCCCAAGGCCAAGATACGAGGTTTAAAAGCCAAAAAGGCTTTCCTACGTACCTGTGTAGGTCTGGACACATCAGGAAATAACTGAATGGGGATCCACAAAAAGTAGCTTTCCGATTTCTAAAATATTCTTTAAATACAGAGATTTTATCGCTTTCCAAAAGAAAAGTAACAAGTAATGTAGCACGAGACGGGATGTTATCCTGGGTGTCCTCAAGGAACTCAGTTAAATTGAGCTCCTGAGGTTCCTGCTGCTGAGAACCAGCAGCAGACCATCCAGGTGAACTACCCCGTCCTGAAAGGTAATAAAGTTTAGAAAAAGACATTACATCAGCATTAGGTAATTTCAAAATTTCCCGTAAATATTTACGTAATAAAATCTCCGGAGATAGCAAGTGACACAAAGGAAAACTTAGAAATCTAATATTCTTAGATTTCGTTGCATTCTCATACATTTCTAACTTGCGATTTATCATAATATTATCCTTCACTACTGCGGACTGTACTGTCTGCAGGGATTGACACAGTGATTCACATTTAGGAACTTGGTTACAAAGTAATTCTACCCGCTTTTCTACATGAGCCAGCCCTGCTACTACATCTTGAGTGAAGGAGCTGGGTTACTGTAGATACTAAGGTACGCTCTGTCCGTGTCACCACCCTCCAGACATCAGCCAGGGAAACCTGGGAATCCAAAATTTCCCTGACCTCCGCCTGAGGGGGAGTCCAAGAGACCGGTATCAGTGGTCTCATCTCTAAAGGCAGAGTGTCCCGTTCCAACAGAGAACTACATGCAGATGCAGCAGGAGTAAAACCCCGAGGAGGAGGGGGCGGAGTACGGTCAACGGAGCTCAAGGAGGCCCCTCCTGAATCCTCAGGTGAGGACCCCACGGCTATAGGCAAGGCAGGACCTACCAAAGGTAACAAATGTCGATCCATGGGGCCACTCACCACAGAAGATGAGGCTGCTACTACCGCTGTTGATGACACCACCTTCTTTTTCCGCTTCCCCATGGATACACACACTCTATACCTGATAGCTCTTCCGCTGCTCCAACGGTGCTCCAAGGAGTTCACAAGGAGCCAAGGAATGCCCCTTGTAGTACGCCCCTTTGATGTGCGCTACCCGCGCAGACACAAGTAGCAACAATTAAATGGAGGAACAAAGGCCCCTGAGGGCGTCGGGGCCGTCCTGCCAGGAGCCTGCCGCTCCGCTCACCTGCGGCTGGCTCTGACTGCTTCCTCCACCTCTCCGGCACACCCGCAGCTGATTTTAAAGCCCCCGAGGGCGTCGGGGCCGTCCTGCCAGGAGCCTGCCGCTCCGCTCACCTGCGGCTGGCTCTGACTGCTTCCTCCACCTCTCCGGCACACCCGCAGCTGATTTTAAAGCCCCCGAGGGCGTCGGGGCCGTCCTGCCAGGAGCCTGCCGCTCCGCTCACCTGCGGCTGGCTCTGACTGCTTCCTCCCTGTGTTATACCATTTAAATAAATTTGTGGAAAAAAAGAGGCTCAGAGAATTACTGAAGACCTCTCTGAGAGGTTCTAAAGTTGTTGGTGTTGATAAATGCCGTTGAGTCGGTGTCAACTCATGGTGCCCCCTAGATTGCCGCCCCAAACTGTATTTGGTCCCAGCCAGGAAGCTCATGGCCGACAGAGTGGCATCCATAGCTACTGTTGTAAAGTTAAAAAGAACACAAAACAGTTGATCGAGCGGCTCTTACAGCCCTCACAGCCATTTAATAAGCCAAAGAGAGGTCCTTACAGAATGACAAGAGGGAGCCTCCAGAAAGTATTCGGGGAATAGCCCAGTTGCTAACGGGTAACACACAGCAATCTTCCTGCAGAGGTACTCAGCCATCACTACTCAAAAGGAAAAAATATGGAGCCTCTGTGTAAGAGAAGAAGAATTCACTCATTGCCTTTTTCTCTTTTTTTTTTTTTTTTTTTTTAAAGAAAGCAAGTTATTCGCCAAGAGCCTATCAAAACCCTCCCAAAAAAAATGGCGGCCATCCCACCAAAAAACCCCAGCTTCAATGCACAATCTGGGTGCATCTGGCAGCCCTCTAAAGCGCTCTGATAAGCGCAATGTTGCTCGGCAGCCACTGCTGGGGAAGGACTAACACCGCTCAATAGTCCTCGGCAGGGCTGGTATCAGCAATCCCTAGCAACACCAATGCGCCCAAAATGAGAAACTAGAGGGCACGCACATGAAAAAGTACTTAATTAATACCTTAGGAGAGACACGATTGCCGGCCCCCAACTGTGATGGTAGTGTTTCCCCCCAGCTGTATGTGAGTGATGGACTGAAGTCTGGCAGCCCGCGCACTGAAGAAAACGGTCATACGGAGCAGAGAACAGCACCAGCCAGCGAACCGCTGCAGGGTCTGCCGCCACTGATGATCAAAGATGACTGGTCCTCCGCACTGTGAATGGAAAAAACCAGACGGAGTTCTTCATCTGCAGTTACCGCTGATTACCCAGCAAGTTCACTGCAGCAGCCAAAAGGAAGCCAATCCCCCAGCGATACATTAGAACAATCAAATAACAGCCATCTCCTCACCAAAGGGGATGTCGGCTGCACGGCACACTCAAATAGGCCAGGCACAGTGGGTTGAAAAACCACTCCCCTCTAAAGTACTCGCCCTTGCCAATCTCTCTGAGCTATGATCACTAAAAATTGCTCCACTCTCTAACTATTTCCAAGTACTGAAAAAAAATTCGGGAATAGGTCTCAGACTTAATCGGGGAAAGAGCCTGGGAGGAACTGTGCCTCTATGGCTATTGAACCCCTGTGTTGCATCAAGGACCCTGTATATATCCCAGTTTTGTTGACAAAAAAATGATTTCAAGCAAACTATCCAAACGCCAATATTCTTAAGATTAATTATTTCAAAAATAGTGAAAGTTTAAAACAGAGCAAAACGCTTATCTGTAAACTCTGTTCAGAATGCTGTCCCAACGCAAATCAGCAGCGCCAGTGCGTTTCACCGCATCCGCACCCTAGGCAAATTATTAAACGTGCTTATATCAGGGCACGGTTTAATAATAGAGATCTGTTATTAATATCAAATGCATCTAATGATAGATCTGGAGAGGCACAAGTGAATTTGATAACTACGTTTTCACCTTTCAGTGGTCAACTTAAGAAAATTCTGAATCGTCATAGTAATGTACTTCACAGTATTCCAGGGTTGGAAGCCAAATCAATCCGCTGCGTGTGGCGGCGCCACAAAAATTTGAAGAAACTTTTGAGTCCAACAGTATTGAGACCACTGGAGGCAGCAGAAGTTCCTAAACAATATGGCCACAAAATATGTGGCCAATGCAATATTTGTCAGGTCTCGCTGGAATTGACTGAATTTCAGTATCATGATTCTACCTATTTTTTGAAGCGACATACTACATGCGGGTCCAGTGGCTTAGTGTATGCAATTCAATGCCCATGTCGGCTACTATATATAGGTAAAACCATACGTCCATTTAGAATTCGGATCAATGAACATCAAAGCCGACTTCGCTGCAAGAAGATGGAAGCACCGATTGTTGCTCATTGTCTACAGTTTGGGCATCATTTTGATAAGCTTAGGGTATTTTGCATAGATCAAATATTGGTTGGATTCCAGGGCAAAACCAGAGATCAGAGTCTTCTCTTGTGTGAGCAGCGTTGGATTTATACTTTACAAACAGTGTATCCCGATGGATTGAATGCCCAAGTAGATTGGTCTGTTTGCATCTAAAGATTGCACTTATGAATCAGTTTTGAGGAGACAATTCATTATGAGTTTTCACTGTCTAATTCATGTAAGAGACTGTTCCTGGAACCTAATGAAGACATGATTTTTTATTAATGAATGGAAATAAGGTCATATAGGTTGAAGGAGCATGAGCTCTTTAAGTTTTGACATCATACCTTGCACCGCTATGCAGTCAGGGGGCGGCTCGGAGATAAAAGTCAGCTTTAGCTGTTCAACCGCGCATGCGTTGGCGTCTTTCTGACTGAAGACGAGTTCAGTGGGTAATTTTGAAGGTATGGCTGTCTGCTGCTGGATGTTATCTAAGTGAAATTGGTATAGATTTAAAAAAAAATCTTTTGATGTAGCACGATATACTGATTTAACCTTTTTTGCTTTCTCTAGAGCTCACTGGGACAAACAGTTGCATGTCAATATCAAGCGTTCAAACTTGTTTAAGAATCCCCCGAAGAAACCGCGGATGCAGTGAAACGCACTGGCGCTGCTGATTTGCGTTGGGACAGCATTCTGAACAGAGTTTACAGATAAGCGTTTTGCTCTGTTTTAAACTTTCACTATTTTTGAAATAATTAATCTTAAGAATATTGGCGTTTGGATAGCTTGCTTGAAATCATTTTTTTGTCAACAAAACTGGGATATATACAGGGTCCTTGATGCAACACAGGGGTTCAATAGCCATAGAGGCACAGTTCCTCCCAGGCTCTTTCCCCGATTAAGTCTGAGACCTATTCCCGAAATGTTTTTCAGTACTTGGAAATAGTTAGAGAGTGGAGCAATTTTTAGTGATCATAGTTTTGATTGCTCTAGTAACCCACTAATTTTTGATCTCTCTGAGCTGACACCAAGTGCCCCTGCCTCCTTCTCCTTGTCAATTCTTGCATTTTTTTTTTAAGACAGCCAAGCACACCTTATCTGGCCCGCTCCCCCTACACTGAGGTAGAGGCAAAAGCAGACTGCTGTCGCATAACTGAGGAATGAGAGCCCTCGGTTCAGGAGCCTCTGAGGAGGAATGGTAATAGCAGCGAAGGGACCTGGCTCCACCAGGTATTGCACCCCAATTGCTCCAACGCTTATCATCTTTTTTTTTTTTTAATGGTTGTTTGAAACACCACGAAGTAAAGTAAGCAGGTGAGTGAAGGTGGAGGGACCCAGACCACTGGTCTCTGCACCCCAGGGCACTATAGGAGGCCAAAGCCATCCTATACCCAGTGCTGAAACAACTTCACAACCATCTCTCCAATTCGGTTTGGACGGCACAGGATAAACTGACCTCCATCTGCTGAAGACTGAGAAATACTGGCGAGATCAAGGCTGCACAGACCCCTTTATTCCATGATGTCAAAATCAAACCTGTGGTTCTCAGTCTCCATCTGCTGGACTGGACTGGAGGGACGACAAGGAACATCCGTTAAAACAGCTCAGTAGGTAAAAATAATAATAATAATTATTTCAGTGGTGGGAGACCAATGATGGAACGCTTTGTCAAAAGACTTACATGCTGAAGTACATTAAATGACATTTTGAAAAAAATTTAAAGACCATGCTTTTCCTGCCTCTGATAATTAGTTTTGAATTTATGTCTATCAAATTATCTGAATGTCATTTTGGAACTCCCCTAAAAATTTATGATAGACGGGATATAAATATATTTTAATTTAATTTAATCATATGCCCCTTTAGTATAGACGTAGCTATCTCGAGTTACAGACTATTTGATCGGGAGCATGAGCAGGTACATGGTAAATCTGCATTAGTTGCTGCAAGATGAAGTCCGCAGTTGGCGTCTTGTGGAACTGCCGTTACCTGTGTCACCGAGGGCTGGGGAGCTGGATACATGTTCTGTTGGGCGCAGCAAGGTGCTGGTAGGCAGGGTCCGGTCTCCGTGCACAGCGCCCTCTCCTGCTTGAGAAGGCTGCCTACAAGCTGCAATTATAGAGAGCTGGAGTTAAAGTCCAAATCAGCAAATTACACTTCACAAGTCACCAAATTATGCAATTAATCTGAAGAAATTTCAAAACTGGTATTGAACTGATAGGACTGAAATAGGATGTGGAGGACTGAATAACCTCCCTTTGCCTCTAGAACTTGTAGTGATGGACAACACCTCCCCACCTAACTTCCACCTGATGTAATCAGCAGAAATGAGGAGAACTATATCTATTAGAACTCGGCATAAGTGTAATCATCAAAACCCACTTCTAGAAAAGATAGCGAAAGAATTAAAGAATTAAATTGGTAGCTGGGCTTGTCAGGCAGGCTGCAAGTACAGTAAGAACTAGTTCTACTAGATACACAAGCTATGCTCTCCTCATGTTGACCAACTTGGTGCAATGGGTTGATGTAGCAAGGAACATTCTGGAAAGACCGCAAGTGTTCTAGAGAGTCCTGGTAACAGCTGCACTGGTGTTGGTGCCTATTTGGATTACTATGGCACCTTGTAGTTGGGTATGGAAGGGGTGGGGTGCTGGGTGTGAACTAAAAAGGGGATTTTAATGATCAGCTGCCTAGAAGGATAAGGTATAGTGGAGGAAGTGCCTTGTGGTATGAATCTATATCCTACAGGCGGTCGTACTCAGTGGCTAGCAGCTGAACTATAGCTTTGGCAGTGCAGGCAGACTGAATGAACCAGGTGATCTTATTCTGCCATTATCTTGGCAAAACATAGCGTTGTGTTGGAGGTTGGAATCATATATTTTTGGAGCATGTTTACTAAAATCCACACCAATACCATGCGATCAGTTTTGAAAACAAGCACAGGGGTGGTGCTCGACCCATGTTAGCAAACAGAGGCGAACCTGGCATATCCACATATTGCTAGCGCAAGTATCATGTCACCCCCTTTCTCATGACCTGTGGCACAATCAGCGCAAGTACACTTAACGCTACCCATTGAGGAGGCCATAAGTGTACCCACGCTAACTGCTACATTGATGGTGAGCACGTGCCAAAAACACCCACACTACCTACGATGCGGACACTCTACATAAGAACTACCCAATCTCTGCCCCAATCTGCTCTACTCGGGTAGCATGGGAATTTTAGCAGGTGGTCGTGCACTTGGCACGCACGGAAGCCCGCTATACCCAGAAGTGCACTTCAGTAAACATACCCCTTTGTAAGCCTACGTGGAGTCTAAAGAGAGATACACCAGTAAAAGGAAAGTTTTCAAAAAATTATTATATATTTATATGTATGCAATTTATTTTTGCATTATAATACTTACTTTAGCATTTTTTGATAAATCACTGAGCACCGGCTTATTTTCTAAATGGAGGTTTATCGAGACATACATTTAATCGATGACCTTTTTGGCCGTGTTGAGAAACATAAGTTCGTTATTTTTTCTTCTATATAATTCAACAAAAAAATTTTGAGTATTTATTTTTACATTTTACATTTATATAACATCATCTACCATAGATAGTGATCAGAAAGGAAATACAATATCAAAAAAGAAAAAAAAAGAATGGAAAAACATAAAATTAAACTACAGCCCACCATATCAAGAACAATGAAAGATCCAAGTATTACACATATTCAAAAAAGGAACAACAAAACTAAAGAAGATAATGCAATCAGCAAAAACCCCAAGGAACATAGTAGTGCTTATGGGCATACCACCCAAAGTTTCTCCTCTTCTATCGCCACAATAACATCTAGAAGTTGTTTCGGCTCAAAATACACATGATTTGATCCATTTAATTGAAACAACAAACACAAGGAAATCTTAATTTAAACACTCCTCCAGAGCTAACACACGAGGCCGCAATGCCAGGAATTCCTGGCGGCGCTTCTGTGTAAACTGGAGAAGTCAAGAAATAATCTAATCTTCAAGCCAAAGAAAGCATAGCTACTCAACTGTAACAGGTGATCTCCAGGAACAGCAGGAATTTAGTCCTCACATATGGGACAGCGCCTGCATGCTGCCTTCCCGCCTTTCCCAACTGCCTCTCTCCAGTTGAGTTTAAAGCTGAGACAAAAAGAGAGAGAGAGGGAAAGAGAAAGAGATAGATAGAGAGATACAACTCCTAGGGGAAGTGGGTGGGTTGTGAGGACTAAATTCCTGCTGTTCCCGGAGATCACCTGTTACAGGTGAGTAACTATGCTATCTCCAGGAACAAGCAGGAATGTAGTCCTCACATATGGGGACTCCCTAGCTTTAGATGCCAGGGAGAGACCCCAGAAGTTGTGTGCCCCTGTGAAAGGGCTCCACTTCCCCCCATGGATCTCTGGCATTCAACCAGGGATGGTGGGTAAAAGTTGATTAGGTATGGAACAGGTGTTGGAGAACAGCCTGACCAAACAAGGCATCCCGGCGGGAGTCCTTGTCCAAGCAGTAATGGGCTGAGAAGGTATGAACTGAGGCCCAGGTGGCTGCTCGACAGATGTCGTTGATAGACACAGAGTGCAGATGAGCCATTGAAGCTGCCATGGCTCTCACATTGTGAGCTGTGACATGGCCCTCCAGAGGAAGATTCTTACTCTGATAGGCAAAGGAAATACACTGTGTAAGTAAAAAGCTAAAGCTCTTTTACAGTCCAAAGTATGAAGATTTCTTTCTGCATTAGATGCATGAGGCCTTGGAAAAAACACAGGCAGGTAGACCGCCTGATTTAGATGAAAAGGCGAGACCACCTTTGGCATAAAGTGTGGATAAGTCCTAAGGACTACCTTGTCATGATGGAACCTTGTATAAGGTGGATCAGCTACTAGTGCCTGCAACTCACTGATGCGACGTGCTGATGTGATTGCAATGAGAAAGTTAACTTTCCAAGAAAGAAATTTCAATGAGGTAGTAGCTAAGGGTTCAAAAGGTGTCTTCAAAAGCTGACCAAGAACCAGGTTTAAGTCCCATGCCACAGGGGGTGGCCTAATGGGAGGCTTAGTTAGAAGAAGGAGTCTCATAAATCTTGCTACAAGAGGATGGGAGGAAATAGGCTGTCCATTTAGAGGCTTGAAAGAAGCTGCAATAGCACTCAAATGGACTCTTACTGAGTTAGTCTTAGGTCCTGCATTGGATAAATGAAGGAGATACTCCAGTAATGATTCCAAAGGTATCGCAAGGGGGTTGAGACCCTTCTGCGAGCACCATATGGTAAACCTTTTCCACTTGAAAGCATAAGAGCGTCTTGTGGAAGGCTTCCTGGAAGCATAAAGGATATCCTTTATTTGCTGAGGGAGGTTAAGATCATGAAGATCTAGGCCTTCAGCAACCAAGCCCTGATATGCAGAAACTGGGGATTGGGATGCCATAACATTCCGTTCTCCTGGAACAGGAGATCTGGAGCAGACCCTAACTCCAGGGAGGGAGCTTGAGAGAGATGTAGAAGCAGAGGGTACCACACTTGCCGTGGCCAATGTGGAGCTATGAGAATCATACGGCCTCTGTCTCTCTGAAGCTTGAACAGGGTTTTGGGAATTAGGGGAATGGGTGGAAAGGCATACAGGAAGTCTTGACCCCAGTGAAAGAGGAAAGCATCCCTGGCCTAAGAGCCCTGAGTCGGAATTCTGGAACAGAACCGGGGAAGTTTGTCATTCAACGGAGTTGCAAAGAGGTCTATGTCCGAGGCTCCCAAAATTTGAAAAATCTTGGCCACCTGATCTGCATGTAGAGGCCATTCGTGTGGAAGCAGAACTCGACTGAGTCTGTCTGCCCAAGAGTTTTGTATGCCTGGAAGATACACTGCCAGGAGATGAATCTGATGCTCTATGGCGAGGACCCAAAGTCGCAAAGCTTCTTTGCAAAGCGACAGAGAGCCTGTTCCACCCTGCTTGTTCACGTAGAACATGGCTACTTGATTGTTCGTATGAATGAGGACTGTCTTGTAGCTGAGCAGGGTGTGGAACACTCGAAGAGCAAGGAAGATTGCTCTGAGCTCCAAGAGATTGATATGTAGATGAGTCTCCTGTGGAGTCCAGGTGCCTTGGGTGGAGAGGTCTTGCAGATGAGTTCCCCAACCCATTGGTGAAGCATCTGTTGTGAGGGTTGCCAGGGGTAAGGGTTGTTGAAATGGGGACCCCAGCAACAGGTTCTGAGTGGACCGCCACCATTGGAGGGATAAAATAAGGCAATTTGCGTTTGCTATTTTGTCTGACAGGCACCCTGAGTGGATAAAGTCCACTGAGCTGCTCTCATATGGAGGCGAGCATAAGGAACCACATGCACGGTAGATGCCATGTGGCCTAGTAGTTGTAGCATTTCTCGGGCAGTGAGATGAGGCTTCAGCACTGCTTGAGAAGCTAACTGCACCATGCGAAGGCAACGGGCCTGGGGAAGATAGGCCCTTGCTTTTCTGGTATCCAGCAAAGCTCCTATGAACTCTAGAGACTGAGTGGGAGTTAGACTGGATTTTGGGATGTTTATGACAAGACCCAAATACTGAAGGATACGCATTGTGCAAGATAGAGAAGTCCTGGCCTCTGACTCTGATGGGGCTCGAATGAGACAGTAGTCTAAGTAAGGGAAGATGAATATCCCTAAAGTGCGGAGAAATGCTGCTATTACAGCCATGAATTTTGTGAACACTCTTGGTGCTGAGGCCAGGCCAAAGGGAAGCACCCTGTATTGGTAGTGCTTTCCTTGAAAAAGAAACCGAAGGAACTTTCTGTGAGTTGGATGGATGAGAACATGGGTGTACGCATCCTTGAGATCTAGAGAACAAAGCCAATCCTGACTCTGAATGTATGGCAGCAGAGTTCCTAGAGAAATCATCTTGAATTTCTCTTTGAACAGGAATTTGTTCAATTCTCTGAGGTCCAAAATAGGTATGTATCCCCCTGTTTTCTTTGGGATAAGGAAATAGGGGGAGTAAAACCTTGTACCCTGTTGATGAATGGGTACTTCTTCTATTGCCCCTTGGGCAAGAAGCATAGTGACCTCTTGATCTAACAGGTTGATGAGAGAGGTCTGAGAATTGAACTGTTTTACAATTATGGGAGGGGGCATGCACAGAAAGTGCAGCTTGTACCCCTCTCTTATAATGGAGAGTGTCCAATGCTCTGCTGTTATCTGCTCCCATCTGGGGGCAAAGTAACATAACCTTCCTGGAATGGTGGAAGGCTCTGGTCCGTTGAGGGCCAGGAAGGCTAAGTTCTCTAGATGAAAGTCAAAGGCCTTGTGGAGGCTGAGACTACTGAGACGGTTGAGGCTTAGCAGTCTTTGCTTTCCTTTGTTTAGGTGGTTGCTGACCTTTCCGGGTAGGCTGACCTGCAGAATGTCCCTGCTGGGAATAAGAGGGATAAAACCTCTTCTTTTTTGAGAAGAAAGAAATCTTTCAAAAAGCCTTTCTCGTAGGATCAGCTGTGGCTTTGGATAGCCTATCAACAGTGGAGTTGTCAGCATCTAATTCATTGGCTTTTTCTTGCCAATTTTTGCCAAACAGATTCTCACCTGTACAAGGGATATTGCCCAGTTTGTCCTGCACCCAGAGCTCCAAATCGGATGCCTGGAGCCAGGCAATTCTATGTGCACCTATGGCAATGGCAGAGGTTCTGCTTATGCACTCAAAACAGTCAAAAGCTGCACGGTTGACAAACTTAGAAATATCCTGGGCATGTTTGACCAGTGTGAGAAAGTCCTGCCTTCTATCCTCAGGGAGAAGAGGGCTCAAAACCTCTAAATCACCTGTGACTTCTTTAAGGAACATTCCCATATATAAAATATAGGAACTGATCCTGGCAGAAAGCATGGAAGCCTGGAAAGTACGATGTCCAAAGGCATCCAAAGTTTTACACTCACGTCCTGGAGGATTAGAGGCATGTCTCTTTGCATTCCTGATCCTTCTCATAGCTGATTCCACTACAATAGAGTGGTGAGGAAGCTGAGTTTTCTGGAAGCCAGGACAAGGAGGGACTCGATACATGGTAGCCAGTCTGCGAGAGTGAGGAGAGGTGGTGAGAGGTGTCTCCCACATTCTCAACATGAGATCATGTAAAATCTCATGGATAGGCAAGGTAGCTGCCTCCTTAGGAGCTTTGGGATATTGTAAAATCTCCAGCTCCTTAGCTCTGGGCTCTGTTTCATGAGCCACAGTAATGGACAAACCACGAGCCACCTCCCTGATAAAGTCCTGAAAGGAGATGTCCTCTGGAGGAGACATCCTACGTTTAGGAGAGGAAGGCTCCTCCGGGAGAAGTATTCCGGTACCGACAGCTATCAGAATCCTCAGAGTCCTCTGAGGATTCGAAGTATCTTCTGTCCGGATACCCGAAGCCATCGCATGACTGGGTACTGGCAAAGCCAACACCGATGTTGATGTCGATGCTATCAGTGCCGGTTGAACTGTCTGACGCGGTTCCGAGGGCATCGATGCCACAATGAGAGCCGCCAGGCTGCGTTCAATAGCCAGGAACCTCTGGTCTATCGAGGCTGCCGATGCCTGGGTATCGGTACCGGACGCAGCCAGTACCCCAGAGCATGGCACCAGTAGTTCTGCCGAGGTTGAGGCCTCGAATGTCCTGGAGCCCCGATAATGCTTTGGAAGCAGAAGCCTCCCGCCGGGGCAATTTTGCCGGTACAGAACCCTCAAGGGCAATGCCAGAGGCATCTCAATGCTTGGAAGGAGATCTACCCTTTGAGGACCGGCTGGACTTATGTTTATTTTATTTTATTTATTTTATTTTTATTTAGCTGTATTTATATCCCGCTTTTCACCGGGTCAAAGCGGTCAATTGGGAGATACATTTAACACGAGGGGATATGACACACATACGCTAATACTTACAGGGAACATGGGCAATGGAGGGTTAAGTGGCTTGCCCAAGACCACAAGGAGTGCCTATAGGACTAGAAATCCCAGTCCCTCCGGCCTGAGATTGCTGTCCCCAGGTGGGACTTGAACCCCCAGCCCTCCGGCCCAAAGTACCTTGTCCTAACCACTAGGCCACTCCTCCCTGAAATCCATGGGAGGAAGACAAAGCCCTGGAAGACGTCGATGCCACCGAAGCTGCATCGGAGGGAAAAAGGGCGCTGAGCTTGGCAGCTCGGTTTTGTCGACCCCTTTTGGACATCATGGCACAAGCCATACACTCGGAGATGGAGTGGTCAGGACCTAAACATTTAAGACACCACTCATGGGTGTCGGTGACAGAGATAGTACCGCCACACTTGGTGCATTTTTTAAAACCCGAGGCGGGTTTCTCCATGATGGAGGAAATTTTGGGCCTAAGGCCCAAAATGGCGCATGCACCTGAAAAGAAAAGTTTGGAAAAAAAAAAATATATAGTATTCTTTTTAAGAAAGAAAGAAGAACCGGCGGTACTGGTAAAGCATCGAGGAAGGCAGACGCGACCACAAAAAGAAGAATAAGGGAAAAAACTTTCTGCAGTGACAGGAACACGACCTGCTGGCTCCGCGGAAAATGAAGAACTGGAGAGAGGCAGTTGGTAAAGACGGGAAGGCTGCACGTAGGCGCTGTGGGATGCTCCCAAAAGCTTCCTAATTGGATGCTGGGGAGCATTCCCGCGCAGGCTCCGTCGGTACCGACGATACCCATATGTGAGGAATACATTCCTGCTTGTTCCTGGAGATTATCTTATCCATAGAACGAAATACAACTTTTAACACGGAATTCCGGTCGTACTCCAAGACAAACACAACCACTAGGGTGGTCCGCTGTGTTACCATTTCTAAGGAGGACTCAAAGAAACTCATGAGGTCAACCCCCAAAAAGATTCCCTGCCCCTCAGCCGCAGAACTGGAGGGAGGGTACTGAGTCCTAACTATCGGTGGCAAGTTCAGAGGATCCATCTCCAAAATCTCAATCAAATATTTTTTCACCATGTCCAAATGCGGTATAAGGGGTGATCTGGGAAAGTTCAAAAAGCGCAAATTCCGGCGCACTTGATTTCCCAGTACTATCTTTCACCAGAGCATCCCCTATAACTGGACCAGCACTGATTTTATGATCAAGGCAATCCAGTTTTCCACTAACCAAATCAATCGCCTGGGAGTGCTCTAGGACTGTCTGTGATATCACAGTTATATCGCCCACAAAGCACTGAGAGAACATTTGCAATTTTGAGTATTTTTAATGGAATACGTGAAGGGTTGCACACTTTAAGTGTGATAATGGTACTAGTTAAGTCGGAACAAGATTTTTCTGGCTAACAAAATATCATCTATCAAGTGCGGGCAAAAATGGAACACCCCCCCCCCCCCCCAAAAAAAAAAAGATCTACCTCCTTTACCCACTGGAATTGTAGCAGCTAATATCTGTCTTGGTTCTAATCTACTGCTGTGGCCCTGCAGTGCCTCCAGGTGTATCTCTCTCCAGAGCTGTAAACCTACAGCTCAAGCTGGCGCACATACACAATATGCAGTGGCCTCCAGCAATCTGAGATGGCTTTACGGAAGAAACTATTTCAGCATCTGCCAATTCACAAGCCACTGGTTTAAGAGAGCGGAAGAGGTAATCACATATAGAAAACACGCTTTGTTATCCATCGGTGATGATCACTGTCCCAACCCATTAGTAGTAGTAAAGATGGGATTGGAAATTGCATTCCATTATTGCAAGCTTAAATTCAGATCATAATTTATTCAAATTTGATTCTATTGTAAGGTTTCCCATTAGGCAGGTTTTGACCAATCATGATCAGCAGTCAAGCTGAAGAGAGGCAATAAGGTCAATCATACTAAAATTTCAGTGGAGACTTGGGTCTCTAACCTTTGCATTCTGGAAGTGCACAAATAAATCTGAAGCATTAGAATGCATCTTGAGTCAGCACAAGTTATAAAAATAGGAGCTAGTTTGAATATTTCCAAATGTTCAACTGCAGACATACAGTTCGGGAGCTCTGCAGAGCACAGACCATAAATATTCACACCCTGAACGTAAATGGCTCACTTTAATGCCCCTGCCTTTTTATAGCTACCAGATGAGAGGTAACATTTTCTCTGTACTTCCTCAGTGGTGGCTTTCACACATCCTGTAGAAGTGCAAGTGGTGCTAAGCCTGGGTCATTAAGAGTGCTTCTCACCTGATTCGGTAAAGGTTGAGGATGGGGGAGATCAGCACAGCAGCGCAGGCAGGGAGATGTGGGCAGAGAGCTTGCCACCTCCTTCCCAGACTCCCTTTGTCCCCATAGATTGTCAGTCATCTTTACCTGTAGATTAGAAGTTTTACCAATTAAGGCACCGAAGTGCAGAATTCCAGCAGTTACATTCATTGTGGAGGAAAAAATCCCACAAATTTTGCAAGCTGTGTGGTAGTTGCAGCTCATCTACATAATATTTCTGGTTGCGTCAGCTGCAGACATCTCAACCCACCTGGGTTTTGAATTTCAGCACCCTGACCTCCTTTAACCAGTGAACCAGAAGGTGTGTGCCACAGGACCACACATACTCAATTCAAATAAGGAGTCATTCCCATAGTATTACTATAGGAAGCCACTATGCCCTCCCCTCTCACTCTCTTCCTGGCTAAGATCCCCGTGCGGGCTGTCAGCTAGGAGCAGACGACTATCACTTTTTGACTTTTTGGCTGAGATTACAAACCAGTACAATATATAGGGTTAATCCCTACCACATGACCCCATTAAAGGCATGAGAATAAGGATGGCCAAGCAGAGATGGCGTGAACCTATCAAAGAAGGAAGCAGTAAATCTGAGAGACTGAGATCATACTCCACATACCCTGGCTTAGGAATGACATTCATTGCTGTCATGGTATGCGCAAAACTAACCCATTTGGAGAAATTGCCCCCCAGGAGGAATAAAAGTCCGAATCTAGAGGCAGTGATGGAAGAGGCTAACTTGGACTTAATGGCCATCACAGAGATTTGGCTCATGAAGAACCATAACTGTGATATAGTTATGCTGGGCTATAATCTAATCACGAAGGACAGAGTAGGAAGAAGGCGAGGAGCCATGGTGCCATATACAACGAAAAGAAATGAAAGCAACAGAACTGCAGGGACTGCGAGATAAGGAGGAATCACTGTGAGTTAATCTGGAAAGAGGAAATGGGACATTATTTATACTAACAGGCAGAAAAGATAGATAGACTTGACTGAAGACATTCACAAAATTGATAAGAAAGGAGACGTATTACTGCTAAGTGACTTCAAGCTGCTCGATGTTGATGAGACATCCCAGCTGCGGTGTCATCTAAAAATAAAGAGATCCCGGGGGGGCGGAGCCTGATGTCCAGCGGGTAGGACGCTTTGCGTTGAAGCTCCCGAGAGGCCTACTTAGAATCCTGACTTAATACCTATACAAATTTACTATTTCGCTCCGAGCTGACCGGGGCACCTCGGGGGGAATGGCGGCCCATAAACCAGCGCGCTTGGACTTCGGGTCTCCTTCTTCTTCTCACGGAAAACGCTCCAAAACAGAGGTGTCCTCCCCACAGAAGATGGTTCCATTTCGTGAAAACCCCGAGATGCACCTGGAGATTTTGGAGGAAATACGCGGCGTGAAGGAATTGGTGCAGTCCAATGGAGAAGCGCTTCGAGCCATGCGAGAAGACTTTGGAGTGCTCCAGGACCGACTTGAAAGTCTTTCATTACGGCAGGACAACATGGCGGGGGTCCTCGACTCGCACGAGGTGCGCTTGGGCAAACTGGACGAGGCTGAGCGCCAGATACAGAATCTTCAAAAGGAGTTAGAAGATAGCAATAATCGAGCCCGTCGCAACAATGTGAGGCTCCTCGGAATGCCGGAGGGGGTGGAAGCAGGAGATATAAGAGAATTCTTGCTCAAAACTCTTCCCTCCTTGCTGAAGATCACTTTTCACAGAGAACTGGAAATCGATCGAGCACACCGTGTTCCTGCCCACATGGCGCTCAACCGCACGACCCCCCGGCCTATTGTCTTTAGCTTGCTACGATATCAACAAGTGGAACAAATTTTACATGCTGCCCGAGCGAATCATCATTTGGAATTTGAAGGTCGTAAGGTCTCCTTCTTTCCTGATTTGGCAAAGCCTACCGTTGACCGTCGGAAGAAACTCCTTGCTTTTCGCCCTCGACTTCAACAGCTACAGGCTCGCTTTGGCCTGTTGTATCCAGCGAAGCTCCGAGTGACTCTCCACAACCAAACCAGGACGTTCGAAGATCCTGATCTACTATCAACATTTTTAGACTCCAAAGAAGCAGAGCAGATGCGCTAATCCCAAATCTTGGACTCTTATTTGCCGGCTCTATCCGCCATTTTGAAGGGCCCGATGCGGCGGTCATAGCCAAGCACAGAAATAGCCTGGACTTTCTTTCTTTCTCTATATGACTTTTGTTTTTTGGTCTCCTATCCCTTCATGATGTGTGCCTCGGTCGGATTCGGAGCACGCACAGTCCTACAGGTTATGTGTTTTTTCAATTTCGGCCTTCTCGGGGGTTTCTCCCCGCAGACACATGGTCGCCAGTAATTTTGGGGTTTTGCTTCTCCTCTACCGTACTGCGGTTTTCTTTGTTAATGTGGGGCGCTTCATTGTATTATATTAGTTTATTTTTCCTATGTCATGTGTACAGCCAGATACAGTCAGTTTGAGGGACATAGTGAAATTATGTGTGCTATCATGCTCAGAATTTTTAACTTTTCTGAATGGCCTTATGTAAAATCTTATCATTCACCGTCAAAGGCATTAATGGTCCACTCAAAGGAAAGAAAATCCTTAGCTATCTTAGCCATGAGCATGTTGATTTAGTGTTTCTTCAGGAAACGCATTTAAACTCTGCTGAAACACTGAAACTCAATGCTAAGCCTCACATGGTAGCTGCCTATTCTCCCACCGTTTTCAAATGGTACGGGATAGCCACTCTGGTTAAGAAGTCTTAGCACGCTACTGTACCTGATATTAGCGCTGACAAGGAGGGTAGATGGGCCCGTGTACACCTTGAGGTTGGAGATAGTGAATTCACGTGTATTTACATTATGCCCCGAATGTGGACAACCCTGCTTACTATGCAAGTATTGCGCAGTTGGCCTTGGCCTCTGCCAATGCCCCATTAATACTTGGTGGCGATTTTACTCAAGTGTTCCCTCAATCTTTTCTTCTCAAACAAGGTGCTCGTTGGTTGGAAGATCCAGTACCGAGTAGACCTGTGTGGCTAGATATAGAAGCGGGCCTTTGCAAACCGATTCCTCTTACCTTTCTCCCTGGTATGACTCTCCCATCAGACTCCCACTATCCACCAATGATTTTAGACACTTTAGGTGCCTTTAATACTCTTATGCAATCTTTAGACTCCCGACTCTGGTCAGTGCAACTTCAGCATCGCCTTCGGTGCACTAGAGTACTCCCGCCATCGGCATTCTCTACATAAGGTTGATTGGAGACTTTCCGATCTCTCGGTAGTTCACCGGGTGTAGCATCCAATTTTACTAAACCTTCTGTAATGCTATAACTAGAGATACCCCTATAGCGCAGAAAGTATGGGAGAGAGAATTGCATGTGACTTTGACCTCGGAGCAATAGAGCCTTATCTGGAGTAGAGGGACACGGGTTCCCGATCCGCCTCACTCATTCAGACCCTCTTCTTTCTAGCCCACCGGTGTTTTTACACTTCTCACAGATTAGACAAATGGAACACTACTCAGGGCAATGGTTGCTGGACACGTCCTGCGGCCATTGGTTCATTGCCTCATGTTATGCATGAATATCCCGCACTACAGTATTACTGGCGTCGGGTCTGGGGTCGTATTTAGTCTATCTCGCACTCTCAGGAGCCCCTTTCTTGGAGGATAGTGGGACTTCGCCTAGTTGCGGGGATCCCCTCTCTCCCAAAAATGGCTTATTTCCTTTCGAACTTTATGCTTGGCATTGCTATTTCCCTAATTAAGTAATACTGGAAAATTAGCTCCCATTTGAGTCCCAATGAATGGTGGAATCATGCCTGTCTTTACAGTAACTATGACCAAATACCTCGTCTGTTCGCTTCTTCCGTTCAGACTCCTTCTCATTGGTCTCAATGGAAGATGCTCAATGACTATGTACATTTTGCTAAATGCTCTCATCTGACTGTCTAACTTTGTATATATCTCTGTCCCATGATCATGCTGTATTGTAGATACTCTTTTGATTGTTTGATGTATAATCACTGTTAATTGGAAGCGCTCACATGCTGATATAATCGGGTAGAGAAGAAGCATCGGGGTGGGGGGTAATGGGTTTACTTTTCCTTATTGTATACTTGTTTTGTCTCTTTTGGTGTGTTGTTTCTTTTGTTTGTTGCAAAATGAAAATAAAAGTTTAAAAAAAAAAAAATAAATAAAGAGATCCCGATTTCTCTACAGGGAAAACTCTTCCGACAGCTGATAACAACAACACATGGAAGGGGGAGATACTAGACCTGATGCTAACAAATGGAGAAAGTGTTACTGAGTTTATAGTGGGTGATCATCTCGGATGCAATGATCAACAGAAGGCATTGAAGATGATGGCACATTCAAAAGCAAGAGTTCTAGATGCCTGGAAAACTAATTTTGCAAAGACTGGAATACCTCAAGGATTAGCTGGATGGGAGCATTCTCTCATCTCCTCTCTCATCCACTACGTTATCTGCATCTGTCGATGAGGCAGCTTCTTCCTTAACAAGATACACAAGATAAGTTTCAAATTCTCCACTAGGTCGCCTCCATCACCCCTTTCTCCGCTTCACTCTCAATTCCTTCCTTCAACCCCTACTACCCTTTCTTCCTTTTCTGAAATCACAGAAGAAAAACTGCACATTTTCTCTCTTCCTCCAAACTCACCACCTATTCCTTTGATCCCATACCCACCAGCTACTCAGCTCTTCCAAATACCGTCCCATCTTCCTTCTCCCTTTCTCATTCAAACTACTTGAATGTGATGTCCACTTCACTTTCTTTCATCTCAAGCCATTCTGGATCCACTGCAATCTAGCTTTCGTCCTCTACACTCTACAGATACAGCCCTTACCAAAGTCTCCAATGATCTGTTCCTGGTCTAATCCAAGGGCCTTAACTCAGTCCTCAGCCTTCTTGACCTATCTACCGTTTTTGACACTGTTGATTACCACCTTATCCTTGATATGCTGTTCTTGCTTGTATTTTGGTGCTCTGTTCTGTCTTGGTTGCTTCTTCTCTCCCCTCGCACGTTTAGCATATGCTGTGGTAGATCTTCCTCCACTGCTATGCCATCATCGGTGTACCTCGGGACTCTGTCTTGGAACCTTTTCTCTTCTCTCTCTATACTCATTCTCTTGTGGGATCTCCTCCCACAGTTTCAAGTACCATCTTTATACTGATGACTCTCAGATACACTTCTCTGCATTGAAAAGTTCTCCAGGAATCCACAACCAAATCTCAACCTGTTTATCTGACATTGCTGTCTGGATATTCCACTATCATATGAAACTGAACATGGCCAAAATGGAGCTTTTTAACTTTCCTTCTAAACCCATCTCTCTCTTCCCTCTTTTCTCTATTTCTGTAAATAACACTGTCATCTTCCCTGTCTCCTCAGATCATAACCTTAGGGTCATCTTTGATTTGGTATCAGCTGTCTAAATATAGAAACGGCAGGTATTAGCTGCCTGTTGGATTTCCCTTCCTTTCCAAATATGCTACCAACTCCTTTGTCCACTCTCTCGTCACTACTCGTTTAGACTATTACAACCTGCTCCTCCCTGGTCTCCCGCTGAACCATCTGTCTCCCCTTCAATCTATTCAAAATTCAGCTGCATGGCTGATCTTCCACCAGTGTTACTACTCTCACATAACCCCCTTCTTCTCAAGTCACTTCATTGGCTTTTTCTTCTCAGTTTCCGCATACAGTTCAAACTTCTCTTACTTACCTACAAGTGTATTCAATCTGCAGCTCCCTTTTCTCTCTCCCTATACCTACTACTACTACTTATCATTTGTATAGTGCTACAAGTCATATGCAGCACTGTACAGAGACATGTAAGAGACAATCCTTACTCAATAAGAGCTTACAATCTAGTCAAGACAGACAACACAACAGTCAAGACAGACAACACAACTGGGGACTAGGATATATCTAGCGGAATGGTAAGGAAGCACATAGGAAGTGAACAGAGACTAGGGGGATCAAAGCAGTATCAAAGAAGTGAGTTTTTAGCCTAGATTTGAACAGGGCCACAGATGGAGCCTGGTGCACTGACTCGGGTAGTTTGATCCAGGCATAAGGAGCAGCAAGGTAGAACGGCCGAAATCTGGAGTTGGAAGTGGGAGAGAAGGCCACAAAAAGAAGAGATCTGCCAAAAAATCGGAGTTCCTGAGGAGGGGTGTAGGGAGAGATAAGAGAGGAAAGGTGGTGAGGAGCAGGCGAATGAAGGCACTTATAAGTCAGTAGTAGAAGTCTGAACTGAATGCAGAAATGAATAGGGTACCGATAAAGTGAATTGAGAAGAGGGGTAATATGAGCATAGTGACCCTGGTGGAAGATTAGAGGTGCCGCTGAGTTTTGAACAGATTGACGTGGGGGAGAGATGATTCAGAGGAAGATGAGGAAGAGGGGGTTGCAATAGTTTATTTAGATGGGAAGTGACGAGAATAGCTGAGGGTCTTAGTAGCATGTTCAGAAAGGAAGGGACAAATTTTGCCAATGTTACTGAGAAAGAAGAGACAGGTTTTAGAAATCAGTTGGATGTGTGTGAAGAAGGAGAGGGAGGAGTCAAACATGATCCCAAGGTTGCAAGCCGAGGAAAGAGGGAGGAGCAGAGTGTTATCCATGGAAATAGAGAAAGAAGAAAGGTCGGCTTAGGGGGAAAGTTAAGGAGCTCAGTTTTGGCCATGTTCATTTTCAGACAGACATCGATGAGACATCCAGGCACTAATATCAAATAAGCAGGCAGAGATCTTGGCCTGGATTCCTGGAGAAATTTCACAATATGAGAGTCATTGACATAAAGGTAGTACTGAAAACCATTGGGAACTCTGCTCATCAGTTAAATCACTTTTATTCATGCATTTCTCCTCCACTACCAACTCTAAACTCAGTTTCTTCCACTTTGCTGTGCCATTGTTTATGTTATCAGAATATAGAAAGACTAGGGGACATGCAATGAAGCTACAGGGTAAACTATTTAAGACTAATAAAAGAAAATATGTCTTCACTCAACGTGTAATCAAACTCTGGAATTTGTTACCGGAGGATGTAGTAAGGGCTGTTAGTGTAGCTGGGTTTAAAAAAGGTTTGGACAAGTTCCTGGAGGAAAGGTCCATAAACCATTATTAAGAAGGGACCCAGGATATCAATGCTTGACCCAGTACAAGCATTGTGGAACCTGTGTCCCTTGGGGAAACTGCTAGGTACGTATGACCTAGATTGGCCACTGTTGGAAACAGGATACTGGGCTTGATGGACCTTGGTCTGACCCAGTATGGCATATCTTATGTTCTTATATGCCTGGAATATAGACTTCTTGTGTCAGTAAGTCAGGTTCCATCTCTAGTACTATTCAAATCCAGTCTAAAAACCTACCTTTTCAAGGATGGGTTTACATCTTAACTCCTATTCTCCTATTTAATACCTACATGTGTTTTTAATGATTCCCTATAATTAAATTCCTTAATTTTTTATTTGTTCCATTTGGCTGTCATGAATAGATCGTAAGCTCTGAAAAGCCAGGATTATCTCTTACATGTGTATATAAAGTGCTGTGTATGCCTAGTAGCACTATAGAAATGATAAGCAGAAGCAGTAATAGTAGTAGTAGTACTAAGGGGAAACGGAAAAGCAGTGGACAAAACTAAAAGGAGATATTGTAAAGTCAATTAAAAGTAAGAGGAAAATGAGGCTGGTATGGTTTTCAAAAGAAGTAGCCTAAAAGGTAAGGGAAAGAAAGGTTAGTATTCATAAATTATAAAAGATTTCATAAAGAGAAAGACAGGCAGTAATACCTAGAAAAGCTAAGAGAAGCTGGGAAGGTATTCAGGAAAGCAAAGATGTAAAAGAAAGAGAAAAAATACCCAATGCAGTGAAATGGAGGGCGAGAATACTTTCTTTTTTAGATATATTGGTGACAGAAAGAAGTGCAGAAGTGGCATTGTTAAACTTTGATTTTTGGTTTAAATATTTAGTTGATCTCTGAGTATATAACTGTTTTAAGACAAATGTTTATTATGTTTATGTTTATTAGAATTTGATATACCGCTCAGGCCAGAGGCATTAGAGTGGTTTACAATGCTATATCATTCGAGGAAAGAGGAGAATGTTCCACAGCGGGAAATGTTCACATTCTAGCTGTGGGTTTGTCATAAATTTGCTAGTTTTTTTTATTTTGTTCATGAGGCAGAGATAAGATTTGCTCTAAAAGTTAATAAAAAATAAAGTTAAAAAAGTGAAGGGGAATGATATGTAGAGACTGATGAAAAAAAAATAGAATTGCTTAAATATTTCTATTTGATGTTCACTGAGGAAGGGCTGGGAATAGGAGCACAGAAGGCAGGCAAAAATAGGAATGGAAGTGAGGCAGACTTTGAATGATTTTCAGAAGACTGTACCAGTCAAACTAAAGACTGTACCACTAAACTGAAAGTAGATAAAGCAATGGGGCCAGATAGGATACATCCAGGGATACTGAAGATCTTTGAAGGAGAGGATGAGACTGTAGAGCTTAGCAGTTGGTGTGAATGGGCAGAGTGGACAGGCCATACAGTCTTTATATGCCATCATTATTCTGTGCATGGAAGTCACACAGAAACCATACCAGCAGTGGAGGGCTTCATTCTGAATTACTCTCGTCATCAGGGAGCACTTAAAAAAATAAAAAAGGATAAGCCTATTCCACATTTCAGGCACAAGCAAGCTGCCTTCACCAAGGAAAAATAGGGAACTGGGGAAGGGAAGAGAATTGGATTTAGCTTACACCTTTTTCTTAGAAGTTGAAGACAAGTTGCGCTCAGGTACAATAGGTATTTTCATGTCCCTGGAAGCAATGCAGAGTTAAGGGACTTGACACAGGCAGCAGCAGTGGGATTTGAACCCTGGCTTCCCTGGTTTTAGCCTACTGCTCTAATCATTAGGCTTCTTTGGTTAGAAAACAGAGCAGAAATTTAATGAGCACAGAAGGTTGGCACTATGACACTTACAGCACATTCTCTGCCTTGGGGGGTCAGAATGTTCCCTTCCAGCGTTTTAAAAGTAATCCACCCTGACAAATCGATCTCCGATAGGGCAAGGACCAGACTTTCAGATGCTCTCTTTTCACTTGCAAGCTGCTAAGTTCATATACAGTGGAGAGAAAATTAGCCACTAATTGAAACATAAGCGTAACTCCCCTCCCCGAAAGAAAACTGCACAGGAATAAAGTCCTCCCATCCTCTGAATAAAAGAAAAACTAAAAGAACCCAGCATTCCTCTGAATAACATGGTAAAGGGCCTTAGCCCATCACCCTTTTTATGAAACATTACAGATCCTAAGGCCCAACCACTAAATCAAAAGCTACAGCACCCCAACCTCAACATCTCTGAATAAAACACTAGTGTTTTATTGAAGGGGGGAGGGGTGGGCAGCATACTGTAAAGGACCCCACCTATGAATAAAATACTACGAGTCCTCGAGCTTTTTAAGAAAAACCCTACTTACACCCTACTGTATCCAATATACCGATTCCTTCAGAAGAGCACGACTGGTACTGCAGCCATCCCTGACTCAGGCTATGATGGATTATCAGAGCCAGTATTATGGCACATTTTACAAGCAACAAGTTCTACACAGACAGAGAGAGAAGACACAGGGCCCAGGATACCTGTATATCACTTGCGAGCATCTGCAGGTTTTCCAGAGTATGGGCCTGAGGCCTGACACTGCCAAACAGGGTTGGCTCCGCTTCGGGCTTCAACCTGCGCTGAGGAACCTCTGGATGAAATTCCATTGTAGGAAGGAGCCAAGACTCCTGCCTCGACTCAAACATGCTCTCCTCAAAGTGTTCGGAGCAGAGGTGGTGCTTCTCGGGTTGGGCCCCGAGCACCTCCTGCACGAAGACCTGGGCTTCACCCACACTGATGCCGCAGCGTCGTGCCCATGATTCTGCGAGTGAGGCATCTCTCGGAAAGGCGTGGAAAGTAACAGAGGTGCTTCTGCCGCTGTGGTTTCTGCAGCCATTAGCAAGGCAGTGAGGCATCATGGATCTGTTTAAAATAAAACAAAATTTAGCAGTAACACTGAGAATTTATGACTGAATACTATAATTTACACCCCATGGATACCATTAGCATTAGCAAATTAGAAATGGCAAGCATTTGGCTTTCAGTCTTGTGGGCAGCAAGAAAGAAATGTAATTAAAGGATTGGCCAATCCTGCGGAGTTTTGCAACCTTCTAAAGTCATAATAAAATGAGTTATTACAGTGTAATGCACCAAAGCTCAGATTCCAACATATTTACATCAGAAACTGGAAAAAAAATCCAACCAAGAATTTAATGGAGAAGCAGAATGTACCCTATGGTCCTTTCCCTATCCCTCTGAAATGGCAAATAAATACAATTAGAAATAATATTCTGCCAAATAAGCGCTCATGACTTTATTAACATTACTATAAACAGCACCAAGTTGCAAAGTTAACAGGCTGGTGGGGCGGAACACGAGGTGAAGGAAGCAAAAGGGCAGACTTTAGATAGAAGGTGGAGATGGGAATTAGGTGTTTCAGGTTGTGTCGTGGAAAATTCCCACAGTATTTCACAAGAAGCTCTGTCGAACACAGAGCCTCTTGTAAAACAGGTGCAGGCTCCCCATGTCCAACAGGAGCAGTGATTTTAAAAAGCTGCATGTGGAGAGGCGGCGGGGGGGGGGGGGACATATAACACCACTCTACAAGTGGGCGGGAGCAGCTTTTTAAGATCACTGTTCCCCAATCTGCCTGCACATCTGTGTTCACATTTTTAACATTAACCACCCCGCCCCCCCCCCCCCCCGAGGCATCTGATCTCCCCAATACCCCTCCAAGTCAATAGGTCTCTCCCACCTGACCTCCCATGGCATGAAGAACGCCCCCAAGTCCTCCCCATAGGAACCCCCCACCCCATCCCTTGATCCTCTCCCCAGGTCTTACTGGGGTCCCTGGTGTCTAGTGGTGCCAATAAGGGCACACTGACCCCTAGCAGTAGTTTCACAAGCTTACCATTAGGGATCATAGGAGCAATTTTGGAATCCCAAGCTGATGGAACAGGTGCGAGTGAGGATTGCTCCTACTCCCATTAGACACCAAGGACACAATGAAAGGGGTTGGGGGCTTTGTTGAATTGAGTAGGGTCATCGAGGGATCAGGTTACTTTGGAGAGGATCATCAGGGAAATCATATGCCTTGTGGGGAACAGTAGAATCAAATGCCTGAGGGGGCTAGGTAAATGATGGGGGTGGATGGAAGTGGGGAGCAGACCTCTGCCCTTACGCCTGCCCCTCCAAGCAGACACCCGTGCATGCCCAGGGGCAGGTGTAAATGGCAATACCTACATTTTTTTTCTATCAACATGGATTCCCCCTGTAAGAAGGGACTTCATATCAATATCATATCAGAGCGCCATCGGGTGAAGATCGGAGTCCCAGTCACCTCCTCCTGGCAGGCCCATGCCTGAGGGCCTCGCCAGAGGGCCCTTAGGCATGGCCCTTAAACGTGGACCTGCGGGGATGAGTGTTTTAGTCATCACACTTATTATAATGTCTGGTTGGATCTATTATTCTGACCGCTGATCCCAATTAACAAGGTATTATCCTTCATTTCTACATCAGAGAGGTTTTTAGTTTCTACCTTTTGAGAGGTATGTTTTTATAAATCTATCGGTTACATTCTTTATTTTTAGGTTACCATTTTAACTAAAAATAAATAACCCTGAGTTTATTTATCAAGTCCAACTTTGTTTAATCCAAAGTTTGCTAGTCAAAGCAGTCCGCATCTATATTTTTCAAGTAGATTTATCTTAATGTATTCTTTAGAGTCACCTTTATTTTGTTCCACAGCAAAGGATTTTTCTCCTCCCACTTATTCAACACCTGTCATTCATTCCTTAAGCCGATCAGCCACAGAAGTGAAATGCTTTAATCCATTTTTTTAAAAATCTGAGCGTAAGCAACGTCTCATTCAGATTAAATTCATGGAAGGGGATCATTCTAGAGCCAGGCTCAATAGCTTTTTACCTAGTTTAAAATGCTCTCTTATCAATCCACCACTGATTATTGACCACATTATCGACAATAAATTGGACAATAAATTGACCACATTATCGACAATAAATTGGACATTCTTTTCATAACTGAATCATGGTTCACATCTAACGACACAGTTTTGATCAATTAAAACCATCAGGTTACGACATATTCAATTACCAATGGTTAAATAAAAGAGGAGGAGGAGTAACTATATTAGCTAAGAAGGATTTGCAACTTTCTAAAGGACCAAGCGAATTTACTCAAAGTATGGATGTTCTCTTAGTGGAAAACAAGAGTATGCTATTACTCTTAATCTATAGACCCCCTTCATCAAATGGTGAAGATCTTGTTAACATAACTGATTATCTTTGCAGAAAAATCACCGCTAATAGGTTCATAATTGTTCTAGGTGACCTAAATTTACCTTCTGTTTCTTCACATTTAGCACATGGATTTATGGAGTAAATGGATGCCCTGGGTTTCAAGCAAATAGTTCATCACCCTACCCATATTAAAGGAAACACTCTAGATCTCATCTTTATTTTTCAAGAAATGTCAAGCAATATTTCTGATTCAAATGTACAGATACAGCAGATTCCTTGGTCTGATCATCACACTATCCAGTTTAACATCGCTTTCCTTCCCAGCAGAGCAAATACAAATCAAATAATTTATCAACGTAGAAAATTTCATGAATTTGACAAGGATCAATTTTTAAAAGAAAGACTATCTCAACTTCAAATAGACATCAAGTACACTGATCTACTCATTAATAGATGGAACTCTTCGATATACCAAGCAGTCAGTTTCTAGCAACTTTGAGATTCCCAAATCCCTTCCAAGGAAAGGAGCAGTATGGTACACAAAAGAGGCTTGACTATTAAAAAGACAGCTTAGAAGGTTAGCAAGGAAATGGAGAAAATAGAAAAGTTTCATGGACAAAATAGCCTTCTTCAATAAACTTGAAAATTACAAATCACTATTAAACAGTAACAAATGTGATTACCATACTAAATTAATAATGTCTAACCTAAATAAACCAAGAGAATTATTTGATATAGTTAAAACGCTAACAACCAATCCAAAGGAAGACAACTCCATGTTTGCTCCAAATGCATTTGCAATGGCAAAATACTATAAAGAAAAAGTGGGCATCATTTCATTGCCTTTTTATCATTATAATTCAACAGCTCCTTCCACTATTCAGGGTTAGAATAAATTTACTATTATTACCGATAGACAACTTGATGATATAATAAAATCTTTAAATACCACAACATCTGTTCTAGACCCTTGCCCAGCCACATGGATTTGTTTGTCTCGTGATGGCCTTGCTCCTTATAAGCTGAATTTAATCAACTCCTCACTAGAACAAGGATACATTCCAGATAATCTAAAAAGCGCCTCTATTCATCCCCTTTTTAAAAAGGTAAGAAGTTTGATATTTCTAATCCAAGCTCGTACAGGCCAATTTCAAGTTTACCTTTTATGGCAAAAACCCTAGAAAAGGCAGCTCAACTCCAACTACAAAATCATGTAGACAGCTTTGCCCCGCTCGATCTTCAACAACATGATTTTACAATTGGGCACGGAGTTGAAACTCTCCTTAGGTCATTAACGGACAAGCTTCAAGGGAATTGAAAAAACGAATTCTGGATTCATTTTAATATTTCTTGATATATCAGCGGCTTATGACTCTATATTACTGTGGATTATTATCTCTTATTTAGTTTAAAAGATAAAAGTTCTTTCATGGTTTAAATCATATTTAACAAATCAAACCATCCAAGTAAAAATGGGTAATATTATATCAAATTCATTTTTTCAAAAGACAGGTATTCTTCAAGGGTCCACTTTATCATCTCTTCTTTTTAATTTATACATTCAACCTCTCTGTAGCATAATCAAGAGCCATGACGTTTATCATCATCTGTATGCTGATGACATTATGTTATACACTCATATCAATACTAAGCAGCTACAATTAGAACAATTAAATGAACGCTTCAGCAATACCACCACTTGGTTGACAGATCATAACTTGCATTTAATTTTTGAGAAAGAGAAAGTCTCTTTATAACAAAAGAGAATTTTTTTATACCTCCTGATTTACTCATTTTAAAGGAAGCAAAAATTCAAGTTAAAAGGGAAGTTAGATACTTGGATGTTATACTTGATCAACAGCTTAGTTTCTCCAAGCATGTGAGCAACTTAACAAAGGCCATTTACTCCAAATTAAAGATGTTTCAACATTTAAGACCACTCCTCTCCGCAAGTGATTTTAGAACGGTAGCTCAGACAATGATATTTCCTCATTTGGATTTTTGTAACACATTACTTATGGATCTTCCAAAGCAAGCTATTAATAGACTTCAGCTAGCTCAAAACACAGCAGCAAGAGTTATATTACAAGTCCCAATCAAAGAACATATTACTCCAATCTTAAAACTCCTTCATTGGCTTCCAATAGAGAGCAGGATTAAATTTAAGGCTATTCATACAATTTTTAAATCAATTCATTCAGAATCCTCTTCTTGCCTGAAAGAGCTTATCCAAATTACTCCTGATAACAGACCATGGAGAAGTATATCTAAAAAATTGCTTGTTATTCCTTCTGAATTCAAGCTCTGCAGTGCCATTATTTCAAAGAGAGTGTTCTCTCTTTCTGCTCCTCTATTATGGAATTCACTTCCTAAATTAATTAGAACTTCTAAGGATCCAAATACGTTTCGAAAACTTCTACAATCTTTTCTATTTAAGGACTACTTTGGTGACTTAATTACTTAAATATAATTTGTCAATGTTATTTAGAGAGTTTACTTCTTTTCATGTATTAGTTATTAGATTTATTTGAAAATTGGTTTAGTTTTATCCTCAGCACTATTTGTTAGAAGTTTTTCATTTTAACTTGTTAAATGTATTTTGTTAATTGTTAATTGTATTTTTCCTTTCATTTTTAAGTTTTTTGTAAACCGCTTTGATTCTCAAAAGGAGGTATATAAGCACAGTTAAATAAATAAATATGTTAGGCCTGCCCATCCATTCTTCTCGCCACTCTTACCATGTCTCCTGGAAAACTAAAATGTGTGTGTGCATCACCATGTGTCAGGGCTGTATCAAGGGCTGTGGCAAGCAGTGCAGCTGCACAGACCACAAGCACAGGAGAGGGGGTGCTGATAACAATACTGGGCTTCCAGGAAGGTCAAAAAGAGTGAGTTGGCTGGATGGAGGGGGGCACCAGATTCATTAGTCACACAGGATGCATTTCTAGCTTGGTACGGTCCTGCCATGTGTCAACAGGCTTTTTTCTAAAATGGCATTTATACACATGTGCCAATCCTCAGAAACTCATGAACTCCTTGGCCAGCATAAGCACAGGGGAAAGAGGAGCCCCATACGTTTAAGCTCAGCTCTACCCAAGCATATTTTCCTGCTCTCCCCAGCTGTCAACATCATCCCAATCTTTTCCTGAAAAAGTGTCCATCTTGCAGAATGGATCTTGCTCAATGAATGTGAAGTCTATTCAGCGACTTAAATTCTGGCCAAGCAGTCAAGGATAAAGGGGGCCTACTTGCAGCTTCTCCTGTATCTTTTGAAGTGGACTTCTCCACAGTGAGAGCCCTTTCAGAACTGTTGCTTGGAAGCCCATAATGGTTTTACCAAAGGAACATGTTTTGACCAAAGGACGATCATGCCACACAGATTTGAATGAGTTCTTTGACTGGATGATCAGAGAACTAGATCAAGGGCATGCAATGGATGTGACTTATCTAGATTTCAGCAAAGCCTTTGATATTGTTCCTCATTGGAGGCTTATCAATAAACTGAGCAGCCTCAGGATGGGTCCCAAGGTGGTGAACTGGATCAGAAATAAGTTTTTGGACAGACATCAGAGTGTGGTGGTAAATAGAATTCACTCAGAAGGTGGTAACTAATGGAGTGCTTCAGGGATCGATCCTGGGACCAGGACTGTTCAATGTCTTTGTTAGTGATATTGCTGAAGAACTGAAAGGAAAAGTTTGCCTTTTGACACAAAGTTTTGCAACAGAGTGGACTCTTTGGAAGGAGTGCACAGCATGAAGAAAGATCTACAAAAACTGTAAGAATACATTAAATCTTAACTGCCAAGCATTAGACCAAAGTGCAGAGTCATTCTCTTGGGATGCAGAAATCCAAAGGAACTGTATGTGACAGGGGGCGAGAGGTGACCAGGAAAGTGACCTTGGAGTGGTAGTGTCTGAGGATCTCAAGGTGGCGAAACAACGTGACAAGGTGGTAGCCAAAGCCAGAAGGATGCCGAGTTGCATGCACACAGGAAAAAACCAGCAGAAAGGAGGAGGCATTAATGCTTCTGTACAAATCACTTGGAGTATTATTGTGTTCTGTTTTAGAGACCATATCTCACAAAGGATATAAAAAGCAGTAAACTAATAACATGCAAATTACCATTGGGTTAAAAAGCATGCACTGTCAGAAAAACTGTGTCACCACAACACCCGGTCTCAGTATATAGCCTGGTGCAGCCCAGAGTTCCTTTGATATTCTCAGTCAGAGTGAAGGTCCATCTCCAGTGCCACCTTAAATATCCTCTTACAAAGGCACGACTTTGATATTCACTTATAACAATATTGACACAAAATCCCTAAGGATGATTCACTGCTACTAAGATAAAAAGAGATACAATTTTAGGATAATAGGACACCATGACCTTTATCCAGCCATAATATTCATATATGCTCCTGGAATCCAAAGTGGAGTAGCCTTGGGATTACAATAGTTTACCCCAGTAAGGCACCTTGCATTATACTGTCCTCCACCTCATTTGCTAGCAGCTATGGCCTTGTGGGGTGGGAACCAGAACTGGTCTGTCAGGACTCAAGGAACTTCAATTAACACCCTAAACAATCAGAAACAAAACCCTAAACAAAGATATGGGTGAGGCAACCTGCACGGAGTGGCAGCTACAATGCTAAACAAGGGCATTGGGGGGGGGGGGACAGATACCACCCTAACAAATGGCACGGAGGAGGGAGGGTTAACCTGCATAGAGCAGCAGTTGCAACTCTGCAACTGTAGCTACCTTACTAGGCAAACTAGATGGTCCATGCTGGTCTTTATCTGTCATCATTTACTGTTACAATGTAACAGGTAAACATAATTGACATTTCTTTATCATGCATGATAGACCAGTCCAGACCAGTGGGATGTTCCAAAGCATCCCTCATGCCAGAGGGGAGAAGGCCAGAGTTGCTAAGAATCACAATTATCCTGCAGCCCCACATACCTTCGACAGGCACTGACCACACCAGGAATGCATCCCATCAGTCTGTTCCAAGGCACAGAACGGCCGCCCAGTATCACCAATGATCTGCAAGCAGCATTGTCCTTCAGCAACATTGGTCCTGCTGCCCGCTGGCGATGACTCATTGCTGGCTTCTGCCTGTATCTTACAGAACGGTAGCTGAAATCTACAGGACTCATCCCTACAGAGGCTGCCACTCATTCAGCACTATCCCCAATGCAGTGTCGCCAGTCTTATTCCAGTGCAGACACCCTCATTGCTCATGAGGCGTGCTAGCTACAGCTACTGTGAACCATCCCACAGCCACCAGTCACCCCCAATAGGGTAGCTGTCTCTGATGGATGTCTACACAGCACAGCTATCCTTGCCAGGCTCCTGGTGCTAATCATAGTATAGTACCCAGCACCAGCCCTAGATGAAAGGGTGGAGATTGTTGCAAACTAACTTTTGCTTTCATGAGACAAGCCTAAGAGAAGCCAAGGGGCCCAGCCGTAGGTAAAAATCTGAGCTCACCTTCCTGCATACATCCAAGGGTGCTGAAAGAACTGAATTATGAGACGGCAGAGTTACTATTAGTAATCTGTGAACTATTATCAAAATCATCTGTAATACCTGAAGACTGGCAAATGGCCATTGTAACGCCAATTTTTAAAAAGGGTTTCAGGAGTGATCGACGAAACTACAGACCAGTGAGCCTGACGTCAGTACCGGGAAAAATGGTAGAAAGGAAGGTCTTGTCTTACTAATCTGTTATATTTTTTTGAAGGTATGACTAAACAGGTAGACAAAAGTGAGCCCGTCGATCTAGTGTATCTCAATTTTCAGAAAACCTTTAACAAGGTCCCTTATGAGAGACTCTCGACAAAATTTAAAAGTCATGGGATAGGAGGCAGCGAACTACTGTGGATCAGGAACTGATTAAAAGATAGAAAGCAAAGAGTTGGGCTAAATGGCTAATTTTCCCAATGAAGAAAGGTGAATAGTGGAGTACCCCAGGGATCTGTGCTGGGTCCGCTGCTTTTTAACATATTCGTAAATGACCTGAAAATGGGAATTACGGGTGAGGTAATCAAATCTGCAGATGACACAAAATTATTCAAAGTTGTTAAACCCAAGACGATTGTGAAAAATTGCAAGAGGACCTTGATAAACTGGAACACTGAACATTCAAATGGCAGATGAAATTTAATGTGGACAAGTGCAAAGTTATGCACTTAGGAAAGAACAACCCAGGTTCCAACAATAGGAACCCACCACCCAGGAAAAAGATTTAGGTGTCATCGTGGATAACATGTTGAAACCCTCCACCCAGTGTGCAGCAGAGGCCAACAAGGCAAATAGAACACTAGGAAGCATAAGGAAAGGAATAGAGAATAAAATAAAGGATGTTATAATGCCTCTGTATCATTCCATGGTGCGACCGCACCTTGAATATTGTGTGCAATTCTGGTCGCCATATCTTAAAAAGTATATAGCGGAATTAGAAAAGGTACAGAGAAGAGCCACCAAAATGGTAAAGGAGATGGAAGGATACCCCTATGAGGAGAGGCTTAAAAGGTTAGGGCTCTTCAACCTGGAAAAGAGACAGCTGAAAGGAGATATGATAGAGCTCACTAAATTAATGAATGGAATGGAAGAGATAAACGTAGATCGATTGTTTATGCCATCAAAAAATAGAAAGACTAGGGGACATGCAATGAAGCTACAGTGCAGCCCGTTAAAGACTAATAAGAGAAAATATTTTTTCACTCAATGCGTAATCAAACTCTGGAATTTGTTACCGGAGGATGTAGTAAAAGCTGTTACTGTAGCTGGGTTTAAAAAGGTTTGGACAAGTTCCTGGAGGAAAGGTCCAAAAACCATTATTAAAGAGGATCAGGGAAATGCACTGCTTGCCCCAGTACAAGCATTGTGGAACCTGTGTGTCTTTTTGGGAAATTGCTAGGTACTTGTGACCTGGATTGGCTACTGTTGGAAACAGGATGCTGGACTTGATGGACCTTGGTCCGACCCAGTATGGCATATCTTATGTTATTATGCCTCCTTCTGCACCATCCCTTTTCCTTATACTTGCAAGTACAGGTGCTGAGAAACCCATGCATGTACTTTTCAACAAGTGGATAGCAGTTTTCAGCTTAGAGGATTTAACCATAATGCCTCCATGATGTCTGTATCTTTTCAGAGACTCCAAAGCAAAGCAAATATAATTATGTCCTGCTTTACCATCTGCAAAACCTCACCCTCTGGGACAGAAAATCGCTTCTTGGGATGGTTCACCCATGATGTCGAGAGATCTAGGGACTTCCTCATTAACTTCAGGAGGGAAGCCCAGGGGAATCTGGGAGCTGTAGTCCTGAGAGCTCTGACTGGTAACAATCATATGGAGCTCATCCACTGCCTGGTTCCAATTAGGTGCGCTGCTCTTCATACTTGAATGTGAGGGACAAAAAGAAACACTCAGCCTTAGCAAGGTACGTTCTCTTCTTTCAACATATTTTAACAATTTGTTAGATTAGGGCTGATAGAAAGGTATTGGGCATCCTAGGCAAACCACCTTTACGCCCTCCCCCCCATCCCAAGACTACTATTCACACATCAATCGTGTAAAAATGCATAATTAGACATCACGGGCCCGATATTCAAAGGCATTTATGCAGTTTTCAGACCTGTAAACCGTGTAAATGCCCCTAAGCGGGATATTCAGCGGCACTAACACGGTTAGTGCCACTGGATATCTGCGGGTGCTGCTGCTACACACCCCGATGCCACACGGTTAGCATCAGGGCGTCATGGGCGTTCCGAAGCGGAGTGGAGGCAGCAACCGTCCCTAACCAGGCAGCGACTCAATATCGCCGCTGCCCGATTAGCTTTCTGGCTGTGCGGCGACCCAGATATTCAGTGCCAATGGCCGGATATGGCCCCAACATTGAATATCTGGGGTTAAACTTCAGCCACCACCGCTGAAAATCGGGCACCATATTTTTAAATATTTGTGTGTATGTGTATGCCCGCTCTCCCTGCAGGATAAAAGATGTGCTGATGGCTCTCGGAGTTAGTGTAGCTGTCAAGATCTATTGTTTGCTTTGACTGCTGCTGTTCTTTGCCGCCTCTCAGAAACTGCCGTCCTAGGTAATGGTTTCGTCTTGCCTAACGACTGTGCCAGCCCTGTGTTAGGCCCAACTTCCTTTACCAGGTTGAAGGTACTAATAACGTCACCAAAACATAGAACCCCATTACCACATAGTGAATCTGATATTTGAGGCTACATTTACAAAGGCTTATTTCTTTCTTTCAGAACCATGCCCTTATAGTCCATCTCGGGCTTTGAGCTTCCTTCCAGAAAATGATGCTCTGGCTAACAGTGAAGGAAGACTCTAAACAGTGCCTCAGTAGTAAATGCACAGCTTTAATCGCCACCATTGTTTCCCTTTTTAGCTTGAACTCCTGAATGTTCTAAGGGTTACCAGGGGTTAGCTAATCCAGCCTATAACTTTAGTATTACCAATCCATGGAAGCCACCCACCAGGCCAGCACCTGCCCCTGCATGCCTCAGGGCTCTGTGCATCCTGACTCTGGAGAGCTTTTCCTTTTTCTCATGAGCTAAACAGACAGAAAGATGCGGATGACTATCGTGTTGCACAATACTCACCACCTGACTCCCTAGTCTGTGACCAGTTTCTCCACTTTACCTTTGGCTGCAGCAGGGCCTGTTGCTCCTTTAGCACTCTTTCAAACTTACTGCGACCATACTCCACAGGCAAATCGTAGCTGTATTTCAAGGAATCCCAGGGTTTCAGTCCTGATTCTTGTCTTCTGCATGGGAGTCATCCTAAGGCCAGCACTTTCTCAGGCTGTTTCTGCCTCAGTGCAAGTAGGTACTAATGCTGTAGTCCATACTTCTGTTGGGCCAGGGGAGAGCATGGGGAAGCCTCCAGAGAGGCCTACACCCCATGTCGTTTTCATGGCCCTGGGTCCAGAGAGCATGAAGCTTCTAGTCTGGTCTTGCCCTCTGTCACCCGGCTGCTGAATCCAAAGGAGCTCAGATGTTCCTTAAGTTAGGGGAGCCTCCCAAACGGGCAGGTGCCTGCCCCTAAATCTCCTGGTCACCTGGAATCCTACTGAGTTTGATTGCTCATACCTTAGATCAGGGGAGCTGCCCTCAAAGGAGATGATACCTGCCCTCTGAATACACCACTCAGGTTATCCTCAACTGAGCCAGCACCTGCCCTCTGATTATTCTGGGGCTCCAAGGTCAATGCCTCTGGCGAGAGTGACCAGAGCTGCAACTCCTTTCCTTCCTGCTTTCATTGGTTGCTGCACCAGTCTCTGCACACCTCTGTGGGAGAAAGAATAAACAAACACAGAGGGATCTCTGGGCTGTACCAGACTATAAGCTGAGGCCAGGTGTTTTGGCTCTGTCTCCATCTGCTGGCAGGAGAAGATAACCCACTGGGCTAGACTGGTCTATCATAGATAATAAGAAAATGGAAATTACACTTACCTAGTAATTGTAGTTCCTTGAGTGACGACAGTTTAGTCCTCCACCTCTGGGTTGTGCACCTCCTTCTGCAGCTTGGAGACCGGGTATGTCAAAATCGTGACATCACTGGATGTAGCCTGCTGGTATCTCCCATCAGCCCCAGTGTACTATTAACAAAGCAGACTCAAAGGAACAATCAACAAGTAGCTATAATTTAACTGTAACTGTAACAAACACACAAAGTGAAAACTAAACCACCAATCCTTACAAAAAGGACCTTTTTTTTTGTTTTTTAACATTCTTCGAATTCCTTGACTCCCCCTGTTCCAGCCCTTGAATCAAATAAGAGAAAAGGAAGTAGAACAGGTCAGTGACCAATACTCACTGCAATCCAGATTCCAAAATGTTCTTTCCATTCCCCGAAATGGATGCCCCTCATTCCCTGAAAATAACTTCTGAACTGATCACTCCTCAGGCGGGAATGAGGACTAAACTATCGTCACTCAAGGAATTACAATTACCAGGTAAGTGTAATTTCCATTTCCTTATCGTTCCTCCTATTTAGTCCTCCACCTCTGGGATGTATCAGAGCAGTAATCATTGGGAGGGACCTTTCCACCCGGACTGCAACACTGCCACCTAGAAACAAACCTCGCAGCGGCAAACCCTACTGAAAGCAAAAAGTACGGACCAAGCGTCCGCTCCACCAATTTCCACCGGTGGACACAAAGGGCGCACTGCTCCGGATATCGCTTACGCCCTAGAAGAGTGAGCTCTTAAGCCTACCGGCACTGAACGAACTTGCCAAAGATATGCTGTCGCAACTGCCTCTTTAATCCATCAGGAAATGGGCGCATTCACCGCTGCCTCTCTTTCGCGGGAACCTTCGAACAACACGAATGAACTGCCCAACTTGTGAAACGTTCCTGAACCTCTTATACTGTCGAAGCAGCCTCTTGTGCCCACGTGATGAAACCAAAGCCTGAACATATTCCTCTCCATCGAATCGAGAACTGGAAGAGAAATTGTTGGACTTAGCAGAACGGAGAAAACCTTCATGGACAAAACGGTCAAACTTCCTACACAATAATGCCTGTAACTGCAAACTTTGTCTTGCCGACCAGAAGACTACCAACAACACTTTCTTGAAGGTTAAGCCCTCCACCGACACCGGGAGGCAGAACTCCAGCAGTTCCATAGCTAATGCTCCTAGAAACCAAGCTGATATCCCCCGGCGGAACCGTGATTCTACCACCGGATTACTCCTTTAAGCAACGTACCCCCATCAACGAGCAAACCTAAATCCACTCCCTGGATTTTTTTTTTTTTTTTTTTTATATAGCAAGCCAAAGCTGCCAAGTGAATGCTCAATGAAATGACTGCCAGATCTTTATCCAACCCGTCTTACGGGAAACATCACACCAAAGGGGCGGATACAGTAGCCGCGTGTGCTTGCCGCCACGAGCAACCGTCTTCAAAAAATACGCCATATGTGCACCTATGTAAGAAACGTAGGCTCTTCCCTGCTCGAACTAAAGTCGTGATGACCGCTCCAGCAGAGCCTTTTTTTTTAAAACTTGCCCTTGTAATGGCACCACCATAAGCAAAAAACAGAAAAACCGATCCACCGGCTGCATTCGAAGCGGCCGCTGTAGCAACGATTGCTCCAACGTCGTTAACCTCCAGGGATGTCCGACGAGTAACGTTATGAGATCGGCATACCACGGGCGTTTGGAACAGTCCGGGAACACCCACAACACTTCTCTGTGATGTGCTTCGATATGCTGCACCACATGCCCTATGGGCGTCCTCAAAGGAAAGACAGAGTAGACCTGAGACAAGCTCGGGCTGCATCCGGGTGTCGCTTCCTTCCGACCTCCTCTCTCATCGTCTGTTGAAGAAGATCTTTTTTTTTTTTTTTTTGCCTGAAAAGTCGCCCTGCGATCCATGATCGTAGATCCCCATCCGTGACTTATTTGCGCACACCCGTCCGGATGCAACCACCATTCCTCGTCATCCACCGAGACCCTGCTTGAGAAATTCCACCATCACATTGCCCTGTTCTGTAATGTGCGCCACCGAATTCGCTGGTAGACGAGACTCCAGCTAGGAGCATTGAGTCCCTGCATCTGTTTTCCCTGGCTACCTCTCCTACCCCGCCCTGCCGATGGAAAAAGTCCACATCGCGGAGTCATCGGAGAACACACACACTGCTCGACCTTTCATCATAGCTTCGAACTTCTCTAGCGATAGCCTGACTGCTCCCAGCTCTAGTGGGCGGACGGACCATTTGCACTCTTGCATAGATTCCGTATCTTGTGCAAAGGGACCTCCACAAAATGTTTCCCATCCCGCGAATCTTGCGTCCGTCTACCAAGGGAGCTACTCCGGTTGCTCCAGAGACATCCCTGCTCTCAGAGATTCAGGAAGCAGGCGCCAACGAATGAATTGCCGGACCCGGGGCAGGCCGAGCAGTCGCTTGTTCAGCGAGGCGGGCTGATGCGGCCGAAGCTGTTGAAGGTAATCTGGTACCCCCCGCCCCCAGTGTCTCTTGCAGCAGGGAGGGACTCTCCTGCCTCATCTCATCCTGCTGGTCCTGCTACTATGACCGCCTGTTTCTCGCAGTTTAGGCCGGCGCCTGCCTCCGAGATCACACATCGGTGACTGCGCATCTTCAGGATTTTTAAATTGCACTGCAGTGTTGTATCTTAAAGATATGAAATGGACCTTGCCCTGATTCAAACTGACACATTCTCCAATAAAGTTTACTTTTGTGCTAATACTACTCACGGCTATAAGGGAGTGCAGCTTCCCTTACTAGCATTATTACAGATTTAATAGATACCTAATCTGGGCTAATAGACAAGAGATGAGCATGTCCGGTTACTCACTGCCTATAGACTGATAAAAGGATTTCATTTGCTCCCAATCCACAATCTTTCATCTTACATACCTGTCTTGTATACAGCTACTTCCCGTTTTCCACAGAACTGTAGCCGTTATAAACCTATATGCCGGATTTTGTTTTGGTTTTTTTTTCTGTCTCCGACTTTCTATCAGACCCTTCTCAGGAGAAAGTTACAAGTATCAACCAATGGCCTTTTAGATGTTTATGTTTATTACATTTGATATACCGCTCAAGCCAAAGCATCAGAGCGGTTTACAATATTACATAAAAGTTACAGAAAATATGAAAAGAACGCCATTAATTAGATAGGACAGAATAAGAGATACAGTGATAGTTAAAGGAACAGAGGAGACAAGAAGAAATGCTCCACATAGCATCTGAAGAGGCAGATATCATACCACCAGGTGTTTAAGCTCCCACTCATAACCTCACCTGACCAGGCCAACAGCACTCTGAAATTTGCCCAGCAACAAAACATGGCCTATCTGACTAGACCTTTCCGTCATGCCTGCATCAAGGCATTGTGCACTGGATATGTTTTGAGCTGTATAACACCAGGAATGCTTAAGGATTAAGCAGGCATTACACCCCTTGATACCATCATATACCAGACACTGCGGTCTGGCCGGCATGGTGGGAAAGGCTGGGGCCCTCCCCAGGAACTTCCTCAATCTGCAGGCTCGTAAATTTGGTAGAATCAACCCTCCCCTGGTAGGGCTGCCTCATGGCCCAGCAGCTGGGATAGTCACAGGCTTTCTAAAGCTCCTGTCCAAGTTAGCATAACATGCAGTATGAAAGAATGCACACAAGGCATTCCTCCACTAACTACATCCCTTTAGATACAGGGAGATGCCTGACCAGGCATTTGAACTGGCTCAAGTAACCTTTTATAAAATGGTCTCAGCGCCTGCAGGCAGAAAAGTAAGCACAAAGACACTATAGCACGTAGGCTTCTGAGCCTGGAAGTGGCAATAGGGTGCCTATGCTAGGGGTAGCCAAACACCTCTGTGATCCATCCAGAAGTAGAAATCAGACTCTTTTCTACCCTGAAACTCTTTATTTGGTAATGCAGCATGTAGTGCAAACCATTGGTCAGGTCATAGCCCCAATGACCTCTCTCAATCTGCTGCCTATAACCTAAAACATAAATTTCAGTGACCCATACATGCCTATATCACCCCTGCTCTGATACAGATGTAAAAATGTGTGCTACTTTCCCCGGGACCCGTATAAAGGCCTACAGGTACAGAGACGCCTACGTTGTATTTACTCAATACCCTGTTGTTAAGATTAATCTGAAAAAGGGACAAAGAGAAAACACATTTGCACCCTAGACTCCTTGCATACTTTATCAAAATATTCAGCATGTAGTTAAACTAAAAAAAAGAAAAGAAACAAAAAGTTTAACGAACGCGTCTCAGGGCCATGCCATGTGCGTTCCTCCCAATGTGATCCTCTGCACTCATCCGCCACGCGGTGCTAACAAAGCGCACAAAATGGCCGCGAAGCCTGGTGGCTGAGGTTTGTTTGTTTTTTTGGCACCAAAACTTGCTGAAGACTCACCGGCTGCCTGCTCTCTGGCTCCTCTTCGCTGCTCCTCTGAAAAGGCAAGAAAGCGCGACGTCCGCAGCGAGAGCTTTTCTGCCGAACCAAGATGGCCCCCGAGGAAAATTAGAATCGGCTATGAGGCACTCAGTATGAGCGTGTGTGTTTCCCGGAGCTCTCCCCCATACCATCTAGGGAGAGAGATCCTGTAATCTGAGCCTTCTGGGCGCGGGAGGGAGGAAGAAAGAATATTAGCCTTTTCTGAGACATCTGTCAGACACAATAGAAATAAAATTAAATTAAATTGAATTAAAGTAAAGTAAAGTAAAGATGAAATTTTAAATTAAGATTAAATTAATTAAGATTAGCCAATTGTAACCGACAATTGTAAATGTACAACTTAAATCCTGACTAAATTGTTCCCTATCTGTTCATCAAGTGAGCCCAGCACCTAGGCTCACTACGTCCTCCTGCTGCATGGAGACTGAACACACTGGGGCTGATGGGAGATACCAGCAGGGTACATCCAGTGATGTCACGATTTTGACATGCCCAGTCTCCAAGCTGCAGGAGGAGGTGCACAACCCAGAGGTGGAGGACTAAACTGGAGGAACGATAAGGAACTTTACTTAAAATCAGACACACACACACACACACACAGACCAGAAAACCCTAAGCAGAGCACAGATAAATCAATACATTTGCATATTTTGTTTTGTATTTTGTGCCCCTATTCACTGTGCCATGGAAGAGGTATCAGGACCACTCCCTCCCCCCCCCCTGCATTGTAGGCTCCTAAAGTGGAAATCGCCCTATAACAGCAGCCTTTGGTCCATGTGTGATGCTTCTGCTAGCACTCTACATGCAAACTACAGACACAGTGTGTGGAGCTCTGAATAAAAACTAAAAAAAAAGATAAAAGATTTTTCCTATTTGCCTTTTCTATTCAAAGTAGATGGGGAGTACACAGAGACAAGGAGACTTAATATGGTGTCCTCAGTAGAGAGGCCAGGGTGAGTTTGCTAATCTGATGAAAGGAATGGACCATTTCTTCTTAAACAGAAATGAAAACAAAGTACATTGAGAAGAAGAAAAAAATCTCCCTAGGTGACTGTGAATGAGGGCTTCAAGTGCCAGGATGCCACCCTGCTTCCACCTACCTGTGCTAGAGGCCCAAGGAGAAAGAACAAACTGTTGGATCGACTTCTCATCCCCCCACCCTTCAAAAAAAGTAAAACTGAAAAAGGCCACTGGTAGAGGCATGTAGCGGGGGCGAGAAGAGAGTTTTAGACAACAGTGCCATGTCAGAGAGGCAGGTGGTGTGTGCAAAAGAACACAACTGCCACTTTTAGAACCCAGAGCAAAGCTCCAGCTGTCTGCAGAACTTTGGGTTTAGCCTTGGATATTGGAAAAAGAGTTCCTATTAGTTGTGATAAGGCATTTCAGCTATGGGGCACACAAAATGTTACAATTAATAATTCCGCTGTGTTAACAACAGACTGGATAAGGGTAAAAGGTCTAGGAAGCTACCGGTAAACCTTTCTGGATTTATGGAAAGCGAGTGCGCTGAACAGCAGCATTTAAATCATAAGAACATAAGATATGCCATAATGGGTCAGACCAAGGTCCATCAAGCCCAGTATCCTGTTTCCAACAGTGGCCAATCTAGGTCATATGTACCTAGCAGTTTCCCCAAGGGACACAGGTTCCACAATGCTTGTATTGGTTCAAGCATTGATATCCTGGGTCCCTTCTTAATAATGGCTTATGGACCTTTCCTCCAGGAACTTGTCCAAACCTTTTTTAAACCCAGCTACACTAACAGCCTTTACTACATCCTCCGGTAACGAATTCCAGAGTTTGATTACACGTTGAGTGAAAAAATATTTTATTTTATTAGTCTTAAATAGTTTACCCTGTAGCTTCATTGCATGTCCCCTAGTCTTTCTATATTCTGATAAGGTAAACAATCGATCTACGTTTACCCGTTCTACTCCGCTCATTAATTTATAGACTTCTAACATATCTCCCCTCAGCCGTCTCTTTTCCAGGTTAAAGAGCCCTAACCTTTTTAGCCTTTCTTCATAGGAGTATCCTTCCATCCCCTTTACCATTTTGGTGGCTCTTCTCTGAACCTTTTCTAATAACTCTATATCCTTTTTAAGATACGGTGACCAGAATTGCACACAATATTCAAGGTGCGGTCTCACCATGGAACGATATAGAGGCATTATAATATCCTTTGTTTTATTTTCCATTCCTTTCCTTATCATACCTAGCATTCTATTTGCTCTCTTGGCCTTCGCTGCACACTGGGCCGAGGGTTTTAACATGGTATCCACAATGACGCCTAAATCTTTTTCCTGGGTGGTGGTTCCTAATGTGGAACCTTGCATCGTGTAACCATAGTTTGGGTTGTTCTTCCCTAGGTGCATAACCTTGCACTTGTCCACATTAAATTTCATCTGCCATTTTGATGCCCAGTCTTCCAATTTATCAAGATCCTCTTGCAATTTTCCACAATCCTCTTGGGTTTTAACAACTTTAAATAGTTTTGTGTCATCTGCAAATTTTATAACCTCACTCGTTATTCCACTTTCGAGGTCATTTATGAATATGTCAAAAAGCAGCGGACCCAGCACAGATCCATGATAATGTGATTATACTAGCTTCCAACCAGTATTCAGATTCACTCCATTTCTCTCCTATTTATCATCAACCACCTTTATAAAGAAAGAAAATCTAAACAAAGTGTGCAACTAAAGGCATTGGGTCCCATATTCAGCTGTGGTGGCTAGCCACTACCGTTGAACTCTAAACCTGGATATTCAATGCTGAGGCCATATCCAGGCCCTGGAACTGAACATCCGGGTTGGCAAGAGTACTGGGAACCTAAACCAGTAGCGGCGATATTCAGCCACTGCCTGGTTAGCTTCTGCAGCAAACATTAGGCCAGACTTTACTGCAAACCATGTAAATGCCTTTGATTATCCCCCCCCCCAATAATTCTTATAACAAGTATCAGTCCATATAGGCCTAAACTAAAATACAGAGAGACCTGGAGAGACTTCTAGTACATGTCTACCATCCACACACTCGCCATCTAGGCCAACACAAAGCCACCAATTCCTTTTCTAAGGGCTCCAATATAGTGTACCATGCTCCCCCGCAACAACCTCCCAATTCACATAACCCAATTTATCCCTCCTCAGCTTCCTATAACCATAAAACTCTCACCCTAAAGCTCTCCACTCCCTAACCTTCCCCACCTTAGACTCATCACCAACCTCAGCTATGATGGAGTCCATAGGTCACACAAAAGAAAAAAAAAAAAAAAGAGAGAGAGACTGGTGGAGACTAACTGGGGGGAGGGGGAGAGAGTAGAGGGAACTAGCTGGGGAGAGAGAAAACTGAGCTCTTTATCTTTCCCCCTAAACCCAGGAACTTGTCCAAACCTCTTTAAACCAAACTATACCAACAGTGTTGACTACATCCTCCAGTACAGAATTCCAGAGTTTCATTATGCATTGAGTGAAACAAATATTTTCTCCAGTTATTCTTAAATGTGCTATATTGCACCTTCATTGTGTGTCCCCTAATCTTTCTGCTTTTTGAAGGAGCAAACAACTAATCTGTGTTTGCCCATTCCACTCCACTCATTATTTTATAGACCTCAAAGAACATACTAAATATTCTACAGAAAGAGGGAGAGCACAAAGAGGCCCAGCAGAGGGAACCACAGCTTCAGGGATTTATTTATTTACATTTCTTTTATACCGCGCTATTCGACATCAGTGCAGTTTACATAAAACATAAAACATACACGTTGCATATAATGAACTGTGTTTACAGGTAACAGGACATAAAACTTGGATAACTTGGGGTAACTGTTTACATCGGATTTTCATATTATACAGGCTATACTCATGAGTGTCTTATAGGGTAGGTTTAGTCATAATATCTATCTTAGACTGCAGGTGACGCTACTGTATCTTCGTCTATCTTGTAGTACTGAAGGAATAGGTAGTGTTTCACTGCCTTCCTAAATTGGAACAAGTCAGTGATTGCTCGTATGTTTGGTGGGAGAGAATTCCAGCTTCTCGGTGCACATAGTTTGAAAGCTCTGTTAACTGTAGCATGAGTGCAGTGGGTTATTTATTTTGGGACAACTAATGAGTTGATCGCTGCCGATCTCCTGGACCTGTTGGATGGTGTGGTATGAATGAGCTCTGCTAGTGATGTAGAGGCTAGTCCATTGATTGATTTGAAAGTAAGCAGCAGAATTTTGAAAGATAGTCTGGACTGTATGGGGGAGCCAGTGAAGATGTTTTAGGATGGGTGTGACATGATCTTTCTTAGATGCTCCGATTAGAAGGGATGTTTTCCTTTACAGCCAAAATAGATATAAGAGTAGATAAATGGAAAAGCTAAGGAATTAGTGAGTCATTATCACAAAAATTATGTCTTAAATGAGGAACTTTAAAAAGAATAGCTATGTTAACCTTATTAAGGCTTCAGCTCTCCTTATAATCATCTTTCTATTAGCCTTTGCTTTTGTACCCAAAGCATACCCAAGCAACCCTAGTTGATAACTACCTGTCCAGTTTGTACATATGGAGGATCATTTTAAAACAGGTGCCTAGTTTTAGGCACTCAGAATGCACCTATTTTAAGCCCATTTTATAAAGCAAAATGTGTGCCCACTTTTCCTTATAAAATAGGGGTGCGAGTGGTCAACAACGTGTGGTAATCTAGGCACGATCACTGACACCAGTCTTAGGGCCGGTGCAAATGCCCTGTACCTAGATTTCTCAAATAAAGTATTTTATCATTTACGTGCATAAATTTGAGCTCTGTCCTTTCTCCACTCTTATGCACACCGCAGTAAAAGTCTGCAACATTGGTAATATGTACGAATTTATCAAATAGTAACAGGCTAAAATATGTATGTAAACACAATTTATGCACGTTGATGGTGCTGTAACGTCACAAGACTCCTTATAAAATTACCCCCAAAGAATGTCATTTGATCAGGGTTGGCTAGATTTACACATTGTGCATTTATGCCACAGAGGTATTTAAATGTCTCTATCATATCTACTCTCTTTCACCTTTCCTCCAAAGTATACATATTGAGATCTTTAAGTCTGTCCTCATATGCTTTATAATGAAGACCACTAACCATTTTAGTAGCCACCCTCTGTACCGACTCCAACCTGTTTATATCCTTTTGAAGGTGCGGTCTCCAGAACGGCACACAATACTCCAAATGAGGTCTCATCAAAGACTTATACAGAGGCACTATCACCACCTCCTTCCTGCTGGCCATTCCTCTCCCTATGCACTCAAGCATCATTCTGGCTTTTGCCATCGCCTTTTCTAATCTGTTTAGCCACCTTAGGCTCATCAGAAACAATCATGTCCAGGTCCTGCTCTTCTTTCATGGACAGAAGTACTTCGCTCCCCGCATATCTTACCCAACAGAACTTCCGTGGTATCACTAACAAAAATGTTAAAAAAGAATCGGACAAAGGACAGATCCCTAAGGCACACCTCTGTTATCCTCCTTCTCCTCAGAGTGAGCTCCATTTACCTGTACCCTTTTCCGCCTCCCACTCAATCAGTTTCTAACCCAGTCACTGTAAGTTCCATTCCTAGGTTGCTCAATTTATTTATAAGTCACCTGTGCAGAATGGTGTTAAAGGCTTTACTGAAATCTAAGTCTCTCCCTTGCTCCAACTCTCTGGTTGCAGTGTCAAAGAAATTAATTAGATTTGTTTAACAAGACCTACTTCTAGTAAAACCATCTGCCTCTCATCCTGCAATCCATTGGACTCCAGAAACCTCACTGTTTTAGCAGCGTTTCCATTAAATTTACTCACCACAGACTAAATGGCCTGTAGTTCTCAACCTCATCCTCACTTCCGCTTTTGTGTAAAGGGACCACATTCGCTTTTCACCAGTCTTCTGGGATCACTCCTGACTCTAAAGAAGCACTGAGAAGGTCATACAGTAGAGCCACTAGAATTTCCCTAAGTTCCTTCAATACCCTCAGATGTATCCCATCCGACCCCATCACTTTGTCTACTTTTAGTTTAGCTAGTTCCTCACAAACAGTCTTCTGAAAATCATTCAAGATCCCCGTCATCTCTGTTCCTATTTGTGGGTGTTTTCTGGGGTCCTGCTCCTGGCCTTTCATCTGTGAACACAGAACAAAAATATTTAAGCAATTCCACTTATCAACTTCTACATTTTCTTCACCTTCTCCGTTGAGCCTGATAGTGCAAAAGTGGCATTTTCTCCTCTCACTAACATATCTGAAAAATGTCTTGTCCCCCCATTTTAGCTATTTTTGGCTATTTTTTCTTCTAGTTGTATCTTTGCTTTCTTGACTATTTTCCTAGCTTCTCTAAGTTTTTTCAAATAGTAATGCTTGTCTTCCTTTTTCTATGTATTTTATGACGGTCACTTTCTTTTTCTTCTTCACTTTTCCAGCTACTTCTTTTGAGAACCATAGCTGCCTCATTTTCCTTTTATTTACTTTCCTAACAAAAAGGTTTGTTGCCCTTAAAGGTGAAATTAGACTTACCTGCTAATTGTTGTTCCTTACGGAACTCCAGTCTGGTCCCGAAACCTCTGGGGTTCCGCTCCTCTTCCAGCAGCTTGGAGACTGAGAAACATCACACTTGTGATGTCACTGGTACATAAGCTCCGGAACCGCCTCCAGACACCAGTAACCTATTGACAAAGCAGACTCCCTGGAGCAACAATTAAGTAGTAAACAATATATCCAACAAGAACACTGACTATCTTTATTCAAAAAGCCCCCATCAATCACACCTGGACCGCAGACTGTTCCAGAAATGCCCCGGTCCGCCTCTCCCCCTGTAGGGATTATGGCATCTACTTAAACTGCAAGAATGCCTATGTTGGGGAAACAAACGCACTCACCTGATCTCCTCTTGCCTGTGCTACTTACTTGTAACTTCCCCGTGCTTCAGGCGCTCGAGAACTACAAACCCCAGGGAGGGATACGGGACCAGACTGGAGTTCCGTAAGGAACAACAATTAGCAGGTAAGTCTAATTTCACCTTCCTTAACGTCCCTCCAGTCTGGTCCCGAAACCTCTGGGGATGTAACAGAGCAGTGAAAAATTAATGGGTGGGATCCTGCAGACCTGCCTGAAGCACTGCAGATCCAAAACAGGTATCCCTTCCCACCTGGACATCCAGCTGGTAATGCTTAACAAAGGAATGCAGAGACGACCAGGTCACTGCCTTACAAATTTCCGCAGCCAGCACCAAACTGCACTCCGCCCAGGACGCCGCCTGCCCCCTCGTAGAGTGAGCTCTCAACCCTTTCGGCACTAACCTGCCCTTGAGCAGATATGCAGATGCGATCGCCTCCTTCACCCAGCGGGCGATGGAAGCCTTAGAAGCTGCCTCTCCCTTTCGCGCCCCCGCAAAGAGCACAAAAAGCCTATCTGACTTCCGGAAGGACTCCGTCCTACACAAGTAGAGCTTCAAAGCCTTCCAGACATCCAGGCCGTGTAAGCGCTTTGAGGAAGAGCTGTCAGCTGCAGAACCAAAAACAGGCAAGGAAACCACTTGGTTCAGATGAAAAAATGAGACCCCCTTTGGCAAAAACGATGGTACCGGCCGCAGGACTACCTTTGACTCACTAAAAGATAGAAAAGATAGAAAGGGTTTTCGACAGGACAATGCTTGCAGCTCCGAAATTTGCCGCGCTGACACAACAGTCACCAAGAATACCACCTTCAAGGTCATGTCCTTAAGCGACGCCCTCGACAGCGGTTCAAAGGGTTCACGCCCCAATGCGTCAAGAATTAGCGGCAAATCCCAGTTCGGTACCTTGGAGGGCACAACAGGGCTACTGCCCTTAAAAAACGTTTAATATCCGAATGTACTCCCAACGACACCCCTTGAACCTTGCCTCTATAGCAGGACAAAGCCGCTAACTGCACCCTTAGGGACGAGGCTGCCAAACCTTTTTGAAAACCATCCTGCAGAAACGACAGGACCTGCGAAATAGAGACTCTCAACGCATCGAGCTGCCTCTCCTGACACCAAGCCTCAAAAATTCACCAGACCCAAATATAGGCCAAAGTCGAATGCCAAGAAGGTACTCTGAGTCTTGCGAAAAGCCTGCAACAACGGATCCTCCAGGGAGGAATCCTCCGACGGCCCCCCGTCGGCATATTTAGTGCCTTCAGCATTTCCAAGATAAGAGCCGGCAACTCCTCTCTCCGAAAAACGCGCACGACCCTGGCCTGATCTTCATGCTCCACAATTTCGCCCTCCTCCAGGTCGTCCTCCAAATGTAACTCGATATCCTGCTCCTCCGAACGGAGGCCCTCCGTTAGAACGGACTGAGCTGACCGCTCCCTGTCGGCCCTGGGCATCTTCGCCAACAGACCCGTCATGTCTGCCTCCATTGGCGCCCCCGGCCGTTTCAGCCCTGAGGTCCCTTCTGAGGCCCCTGAAATCTGCGTACCTGAAGAACTGCTAAGGGCCTTCTGAAGCAGCATCACAAAATCTGAAGAAAAAAATCGCCGCCAAGCCCCCTGGCAGTACGGGCTGAGCAGCAGGAGGCTCAGAAGACGACGTGCCTGGCATGGGCTCCAGAGAAGGGAAGCTTGGGGAATCTGGCTGATGAGGGGATATGGGGACCTTCCCCCTAGCGTCCTCTGCCTGCTCTGCGGCCAGTTCTAGGGCTGCAGTCTCCTGAGTGCAGCCCTTACAAATCCCTGCTTCTGACAGGGTGCCTTTTTTAACCCCACAAATTAAACAAAGAGGTCTAGGCATCCTGTCCTCTGAACGGTGCTCTAGCCCCACAGAGCACCGTGCTGCAGCGGACCTCAACAACCACTCCTAAGCACTACGTACGGCTCCCAGCACCGATCAAACTACTGTGCTGTGCTAAGGCTTCCTGTTCTAATTTCTTTTTTTTAAATTAAATTAGATTCAATGAAGCACTCTCCGTGCCTCCAAACTGACCACCAGAGCACTGCCGTGAAACGAGGCTGCCCGACACTGCTAGTAGCTGCTGAAGGCCAAATAAACTGAACGCGGCCTTTTTCCCGCGCTTTCTCTACGCGGCTCGACTGACCCGCCGACACCGCAGCATTGCGCTAGACCGTGCCCCGAGCCCTGCCAACTCTCCCAATCAGCGAGGCCCCTCTTACCTGCGGCCTGGGATGCCAAGACACGATCTCTGCCGCTCCGGGCTCTACCGCTATGCACGGGAGCCGCCGGGCCGGAGCTCTCAGCGCCGGGCAGGAATGTGAAGCAGAAACTTCTCTCCTGCTGTACTGCCTGTATCCCCGACGGCCTCAGTAGCTCTAGCAGGCAACACTTCTGCGCGCTACGGGCCTCGGTACCAGACTGCTTCTGGTGAGTCTTTGTCCCCCTCCAGTCAAGCAGATGCCACGGGGGGGGGGGGGGGGGTAGAACCTTAGCACCTGCAGCACAGTACCTATATGGCCCAGTCAAACTGAAGGCCTCAGAATAAAATAAAGAAAATAAAGAATACAGAAATTAAAAAAAATAACTGAGTAAAATAAAGGACCAAAATAACGGACCCTTAACCAGCCAAAACCCACTGGCTCCTAACTCTCCTTAATTGCTCCTCTGGTGAGCCGTACTCGGCTCATCACCCTCCAGCTGCTTGGAGACTGAGATGACTGGTGTCTGGAAGCGGTTCCAGAGCTTATGTACCAGTGACATCACAAGTGTGATGTTTCTCAGTCTCCAAGCTGCTGGAAGAGGAGCGGAACCCCAGAGGTTTCGGGACCAGACTGGAGGGACGTTAAGGAAATATCCCCTTTCAGTTTTGCCCATTGTTTTTCTACATCCCCTGCTGTTCCCATCCCGCTAACGACTCCTTGAGGTATTGTTCCATTTTGGCAAAGTTATTTTTTGCTAAAGTTTAGGACCCTCACTTTGAATATCAGCCCTAGTCCTAATACATAACCACACCATCTAGTGATCAGTGGATGCGAGACGATCTCCCACTACAACATTTAAAACACTTTCCCCATTGGTAAGCACCAGGTCCAGTATGGACCCTTCATTGTGTGTTCTGGGACCAGTTGCCAGAATAGTTCTCCTTCTAGAGAATCCTGGATCTCTTTACTTCTAGATGACACTGCAGTAGGGATGTGCCAATCAACATCAGGGATCTATCAATCACCAGTAGCACTTCTCCTTTCATGGCAGTACTACAAATGTCTTCAATTAAATCTCTGGCCACTTCTTCTGCCTGTGAAGGAGATCTGTATATCACACCAATGCAAATGGATTCCCCATTTCCTCTTTCTAGTTTAACTCACACTGCCTCTTCCTTCTCTTGTAAGCCTTGTTGGCAGTTTTAATATTATTTTTTACTTCTCCTCCCTTTCTTCCTAGCCTGTCCTTCCTGAATAAATTATAGCTTGGAATAATTACATCCCAGTCATGGTTCTCTGTGAACCATGTCTCCGTAGCTGCCACTAAATCCAAGTCAGCCTCAAGTTCTGGGATCTTATTTCCCATACTACGGGCATTAATGCAGGTGGACACCATCTCTGCTCAGCAGCCCTTGGAAAATCATCCCATGGTCCAATTAATTGTCTGTCTTGAAGGACTAGAAAAAGGGACTGTTACTTCTGGAGAGAGATCTGCAACTGTGTGTATATACTTCTGGTAATTTTCTAAAAGGAATTTTTTGTACTAAAGCTAATTAATCTGTGAATCCACTATTTTTGTTAAATCAGTCAGGGCCTAGTAGCAGCAGTTTAAGTTTAAATTTAAAACACAGAAGAGAGCTTTCTGGTTACATTTGGAACCCAGCAGAGAGCTTGTAGTTTAAATTTAATAGTCACTCAGGGCCTAGCATCAGCAAAGTACTTTTAGCTTAAATTTAAAACACAGAAAAGAGCTTTCTGGTTAAATTTAGAACCCAGCAGAGAGCTTGTAGTTTAAATTTCATAAGAAGTTAGAGCCTAGCAGCAGCTAAGAGCTATAATTTAAATCAAATCAGAATTTAGCTTAGCACAAAAGGCAAAACAGGGTCTGTACTCTTTGAGCAACAAATAAAGTCTTCTAGAGACCTTTACAAAGAGGCCTTCTACCTGGGGGGCAAGAGACCTGTGAAACGTTTTCAATAGGTGTTAACACCAGGTGGCAGATCAAAAGGCCATTTTGAAAGACTCCTCCTATCCAAGCAAGGACTGTTAATTACCCAGGAAGTTGGTCACAGCTTACTTCAGCAGCACAGGCATAAATAGCTCAACCAGAGCTCTGTGATCCTCTGTCTTGAAGGACTAGAAAATACAACTACAAAACACACCATTATAAATTAGATATCTCCAAACCCCTCCCTATTTATTAGAAACTAATTACACTCTTAAAATCCAGTAAAACAGAAACATCTCTCCACTTTACCAGTGATGCTGCCCGCGTTCTCTCCTTTAGTTATCAGCTGCCGGAACTCCGGCGCTAGTAGAAAAACGCCGCGCATGCGTCCCTTACAAAAAGGTGGTGGTTTTGTAAGGGACGCATGCGCGGCATTTTTCTACTAGCGCCGGAGTTCCGGCAGCTGATAACTAAAGGAGAGAACGCGGGCAGCATCACTGGTAAAGTGGAGAGATGTTTCTGTTTTACTGGATTTTAAGAGTGTAATTAGTTTCTAATAAATAGGGAGGGGTTTGGAGATATCTAATTTATAATGGTGTGTTTTGTAGTTGTATTTAGGTCCCCTGACGAAAAACTAGAACGTCAGCTGGTACTGGGAGTGAACGTTGGGACAAAGATAGAAGATCGTGAAAAGTTCCTGCACAGAAGCTGAGTATCTTTCAGTAAGAAATAAAATGATCAGTTCTATAACAAAGTTGATTCAGAGCTTCTAAAGGGATTAAAAATCGTTAAAACTGGCAATGGGTCATTGATGTGATCAAACACGGATGCCAAGTACAGGGTGAAAACCCAGGTGTGGCAGTGTTAATTTTCAACTGAGACCCTATTTGCTTGTTTTTTCCCTCACGGAGAAAATTTGAACGATAACTTTTTTGTACTATGACAATGCGTACACCAGTGAGAAAGTGTATGAAAGATTTTTGGTAATAGGACAAATTCCTCATCTGCTTACTGCATTGTAATTCTCTCCACACTGCTTTGTTTCAATGTCTCATAATAATGTCCCAATGCCATGAAATAAATGCCCACTGGGCAGTAAATTCCTGTTAAATACGTGCAAATACTGAGAACTCCTCCTCCACCACCAGGATCAAGTCTCCTAATCTTAATCCTCTAGTTGCCTACAGTTGAAATCTAGATTGTCCCAACCCTTGTGTAAACTTCGGTTTCCCTTGTATAGCTAGCATTACACATTCTTCTCCACCATTGCCAAGTCTTCCTCAGGGGTGTCAGTAAAGCTGGGACCTATTCCTCTTTGTCTTTTAGTACCCTACTCTTATCATGAAGTATCTTTATGAAATCATATGGGCCTACCACTGCCTCCATTTCTCACATAGGGCTCCAGTATCCAGTGCTTACGAGCTGCTATGTTGTAGATCCTTGTGTCTGGTGTTCTCAGACCTCCTTTATATCTATCAAAAGTCAACCGAGAGGGGTTGATTTTATAAAAGGAGCCATATAAAATAGCATGCATAAATCCCTATTTTAAAAGGAGATGAATGTGTGAATGGGCACTTACGCGTGCGCTTACAGAACAGTGATTGCCTAAAGCACACGGATAAGTGCTATTGCACATACTTCCACTCTGGGCGTGCACAGGGGCGGAGTTTCGGCAGAACACAAACTTACGTACATAAATTATAAAATACCATGACTTATATGTTTAGCTCTGTTTGCCTCTCTCTCTCCTCTGGGAAGAGAACTACTCCATTCCAAGCTATGTTGGCCCTTTGAATCTGCTTGCTCTTTGTAAGTCTTATCTGCCTCTCTCTCTATATTTATTTATTTATCAGTGTTAGTGTGCTCTTTTACCTCATTTGTACCCTTTGCACTATTGAGCTTTCCTCAGCTGAATAACTTTTATTCCACTCCCCTCCCCTCTACCCACCCAGCCCCAGGCACTCAGTCTCTTATAGCTGTCATCTGCTCATTACCTCGCTTATTCACAGGTGCACTTAATCCGTCACCACAGAAGTGAAAATCCGGGTTAAGGGGGTCAACGGGCAGGCTATGCACCGACACGGCACATAGCCTGCCTAAATCAAAATTGGGCTCTATGAAACTAACAGGTAGCAGATTTAAAACAAACTAGAGTATTTTTTTCACTTGATGAGCAATCAAGCTGTGGAATTTGTTGCTAGAGGAAACGGTGAAGGCCTCTAATATAGTTAGATTTAAGAGCAGTAAGAACAAAAGTTCCTAGAGGAAAAGTCTACAAACCAGTGCTTTCCAAAAACATTTATCCAATATAATCCCACTTTAACATTTAAAAATTCATAGTGATCCCAGATGATGATAAAAGAAAATAGAAGATTGTTAGAAATGTTTTAAAGGTTTTTAAATGTGTTGTTTTTACAAAATATATGCAGAATATAGAATAGAATTAGAAATCTATAAGATGTTTGCTTGCACTAACACATTGGTTCACATATTGGAGTGGAGGAGTGGCCTAGTGATTGGGGCAAGGTACTTCAGGCCGGAAGGTCGGGGGTTCAAATCCCACTAGAGGACAGCAACCTTGGGCCGGAAGGACTGGGGTTTCTAGTCCCACAGGTGCTCCTTGTGGTCTTGGGCAAGCCACTTAACCCTCCATAGCCCATGTTCCATGTAAAATAGTTATCTCCAAGTTATAATGCCCTGTTCAATGTAATTTCAATTTGTTCAATGTAAACCGCACTGATGCAGAATAGCGCGGTATATAAGAGAATGTAAATAAATAAATAAATAAATAATATTCCATTTTCTTATGCTGTACAAAATAAAGATATTTTTCTTGGCCTTGCAAAACTTAGGTTTTCCCCCCATACACCCCTCCCTTAGCTTCCAGGCTATTGCACATAAAACTTAGAAACTCAAGGACAAGAACACTGAAACATGCTGATACAAAAAAAAGCACAGTTACTTACCTGTAACAGGTGATCTCTGGGAACAGCAGGAATAAGTTTTCACATATGGGTATCGTCAGTACCGACGGAGCCTGCGCGGGAACGCTCCCCAGCGTCCAATAAGAAAGCTTTTGGGAGCATCCCACAACGCCTGCGTGCTGCCTTCCCGCCTTTCCCAACCGCCTCTCTCCAGTTCGAGTTTTAAAGCTGAGACAAAGAGAGAGAGAGGGAAGGAAAGATAGATAGAGAGATACAACTCCTAAGGGAGGTGGGTGGGTTGTGAAGACTTATTCCTGCTGTTCCCAGAGATCACCTGTTACAGGTAAGTAACTGTGCTATCTCCAGGAACAAGCAGGAATGAGTCTTCACATATGGGGACTCCCTAGCTGCAGATGCCAGGGAGAGACCCCAGAGTTGTGTATCCTTGAAAAGGGCTCTACCTCCCCCCATGGATCTCTGGCATCCAACCAGGGTAGGTGGGTAGGAGTTGATTAGGAATGAAACAGGTGTTTGAGAACAGCCTGACCAAACGAGGCATCCCGGCGGGAGTCCTTGTCCAAATAGTAATGGGCTGTGAAGGTATGAACCGAGGCCCAGGTGGCCGCTCGACAGATTTGGTCGATGGACACAGAGTTTAGATGAGCCATTGAGGCTGCCATAGCCCTCACATTGTGAGCTGTGACGTGGCCCTCCAGAGAAAGGTTCCTACTCTGGTAGGCGAAAGAAATACACTGAGCAATCCAGTTGGACAGTGTTCTCTTAGAAACTGGAAGTCCTAAATGGGAAGGATCAAAAGCAACAAAGAGTTGAGAAGACTTTCTATGTTGCTGTGTTCTTTGTAAGTAAAAGGCGAGAGCTCTTTTACAATCCAAAGTATGAAGATTCCTCTCTGCACTTGATGCATGAGGTCCTGGAAAAAAGACAGGTAAGTATACCTCTTGGTTCAGATGAAAAGGCGAGACCACTTTGGGCATAAAGTGTGGATTGGTCTTGAGGACTACCTTATCATGATGGAACCTTGTATAAGGAGGATTAGCCACCAAAGCTTGCAATTCACTGATGCGGCGTGCTGAGGTGACTGCAATGAGAAAGATAACCTTCCAAGAAAGGAATTTCAAGGACGTGGTGGCTAAAGGTTCAAAGGGTGGCTTCATAAGCTGGGCAAGAACCAGATTTAAGTCCCATGCCACTGGAGGTGGTCTAATGGGAGGTTTAGTTAAAAGAAGGCCTCTCATGAATCTCGCTATAAGAGGATGAGAGGAAATAGGCTGTCCATTGAGAGGCTTGAGGGACGCTGCAATAGCACTCAAATGGACTCTTACTGAATTTGTTTTAAGGCCTGCATGGGATAGATGCAGAAGATACTCTAGTAAAGAATTCAAAGGTATTGCAAGAGGGTTAAGATCCTTCTCTGAACACCAAATGGTAAATCTTTTCCATTTGAAAGCATAAGAATGTCTAGTGGAAGGCTTTCTAGAAGCATGAAGAATATCTCTGACTTGCTGAGAGAGATGAAAAACTTGAAGGTCTAGGCTTTCAGCAACCAGGCCCCGAGATGGAGAGACTGGGGGTTTGGGTGCCACAACGTTCCGTCTTCCTGGGATAGAAGATCTGGTGCAGAGCCCAACTCCAGGGAAGGAGCTTGAGAGAGATGCAGAAGTAGAGGGTACCACACTTGGCGTGGCCAATGTGGTGCTATGAGGATCATGGAACCTCGGTCTCTCTGAAGCTTGAAAAGTATTTTGGGAATTAGGGGAATGGGTGGAAAGGCATAAAGGATGTCTTGACCCCAGTGAAGAAGGAAGGCATCCTTGGCCTGAACTCCCTGACACGGAATTCTAGAACAGAACCGGGGAAGTTTGGCATTCCACGGACTTGCAAAGAGGTCTATGTTCGGGGTTCCCCAAATTAGAAAAATCCTGGCTACCTGGTCCATGTGGAGGGACCACTCGTGTGGAAGCAGAACTCGACTGAGTCTGTCTGCCCAAGAGTTTTGAACGCCTGGAAGATATACTGCCATAAGATGAATCTGATGCTCTCTGGCGAAGGCCCACAGTCGCAAAGCTTCGTTGCAAAGCGACAGAGAGCCAGTCCCTCCCTGCTTGTTCCCATAGAACATGGCTACTTCGTTGTCCGTGTGGATGAGGACTGTCCTGTTGCTGAGCAGGGAGTGGAACACTCTGAGAGCTAAGAATATTGCTCTGAGTTCCAAGAGATTGATGTGTAAAGAAGTCTCCTGTGGAGACCAGATGCCCTGGGTGGAGAGATCTTGCAGATGATCTCCCCAACCCATTGAAGAGGCATCTGTTGTAAGAGTTGCTTGGGGTAGTGACTGCTGAAAAGGGGACCCCAGCAACAGGTTTTGAGAGGACTTCCACCACTGGAGAGACCAAAAAAGGCGACTGGAGTTTGCTATTTTGTCTGACAGGCAACCTGATGCCCGAGTCCATTGGGTGGACAGAGTCCATTGAGCTGCCCTCATGTGAAGGCGAGCATATGGAACCACATGCACGGTGGATGCCATGTGGCCTAAGAGTTGTAACATTTCTCGAGCAGTTAAATGGGACTTTAACTGTATTTGGGAGGCTAACTGCACCAAGCGTAGGCAACGAGCCTGAGGAAGATAGGCCCTTGCAGTTGTGGTATCCAGCAAAGCCCCTATAAACTCCAGAGATTGAGTAGGGGTGAGATTGGGACTGGTAATAAACATCCCAAAATCCAAATACTGAAGGACACGCATTGTGCAGGTTAGAAAAGTCTTGGCCTCTGACTGAGAGGGAGCTCGAATGAGCCAGTCGTCCAGATATGGGAAAACGAATATTCCTAGAGTGCGCAGAAATGCAGCTACTACTGCCATGCATTTCGTGAACACCCTTGGTGCGGAGGCCAGACCGAAAGGAAGCACCCTGTATTGGTAGTGCTTTCCTCCAAAAAGGAACCGAAGGAACCTTCTGTGTGTTGGATGGATGAGGACATGGGTGTACGCATCCTTGAGATCTAGAGAACAAAGCCAGTCCTGACTCTGAAGGTATGGAAGCAGAGCACCGAGAGAAATCATCTTGAATTTCTCCTTGAATAGAAATTTGTTCAATTCTCTGAGATCTAAGGTGGATCTGTAGCCCCCTGTTTTCTTTGGAATAAGAAAATAAGGGGAGTAGAACCCTGTGCCTTGTTGAAGAAGAGGTACTTCTTCTATTGCCCCTTGGGCAAGAAGGGTGGCAATCTCCTGACCCAGAAGGTTGAGGAGAGATGTTGGAGAATTGAACTGTTTCACTATGGTGTGAGGGGAAAGGCTTAAGAAATGAAGCTTGTACCCTTCCTTTATGATAGAGAGTGTCCATTGCTCTGCTGTGATTTGTTCCCATCTGGGAGCAAAGTAAGTCAACCTTCCTGGAATGGTAAGGGGCTCTGGTTCCTCCAGAGCCAGAAAGGCTAAGTTCTCTAGCTGCAAGTCAAAGGCCCTGAGGAGGCTGAGGCTGCTGGGTCATGGAAGGCCTAGCAGCCTTTGATTTGACCTGTTTAGGTGGTTGCTGATACTTTGCAGCAAAACGACCTGCAGAAGATGCCTGCTGACCATAAGCAGGATAGTATCTTCCCTTTTTGGAAAAAGATGTCTTTTTGAACAATCTTTTCTTAACAGGAGCAGAGGTAGACTTTGAAAGTCGATCCAAAGCAGAGTTTTCAGCATCCATCTGATTGGCCTTTGCTTGCCAATCCTTACCAAAAAGGTTTTCACCTGTACAAGGGATATTCCCTAATTCATCTTGGACCCAGAGCTCCAAATCAGAAGCTTGTAGCCAAGCAATTCTGCGTGCCCCTATGGCAATAGCCGAGGCTCTGCTTACACACTCAAAAGAGTCAAAGGCTGCACAGTTGGAAAATTTGGAGGCATCTTGGGCATGTTTGAGCCAAGTGAGAAACTCCTGCCTTTTATCCTCCGAAATGAAAGGAGTTAAAGTCTGCAGATGATCTGTGACTTATTTTAGAAACATTCCTATATAGAGACTATAGGAGTTGATCCTGGCAGCTAGCATAGAAGCTTGAAAAGCCCTTCGGCCAAAAGCATCTAGGGTCCTGCATTCACATCCTGGAGGATTAGATGAGTGTCTCTTTGCACTCTTTATCTTTCTCATGGCAGACTCCACCACAATAGAGTGGTGAGGAAGCTGAGTCTTGTGGAAGCCAGGACAAGCAGGGACACGATACATGGTGTCTAACCTGCGAGAATGAGGAGAGGTGGTAAGAGGTGTCTCCCACATCCTCAACATGAGATCATACAGAATCTCATGGATAGGTAAAGTAGCTGCCTCTTTAGGAGTCTTAGAATATTGTAAAATATCTAACTCCTTGGCTCTGGGTTCTGACTCAGGGGCCACTGTGATGGAGAGGCCCCTAGCCACTTCCCTAATGAAGTCTTGAAAAGACAAGTCTTCTGGAGGAGACATTCTTCGTTTAGGAGAAGAAGACTCCTGAGGAAGAAGTATCGATGCCTCGACAGAACCCTCAGACTCAGAGTCTTCAGAGGAATCGAAGTATCGCCTGTCTGGGTGCTCTTGTAAAGCCCGATAGCCGTACCGAGTAGGATCGGTATCGGGAGTAACCGGTACCGGTTCGGTACCGATGGGCATCATAGGACAGGGTACCGTTGCAGTCGACACCGAAGCCGATGTCGATGTCGATGCAATCGGTACTGGCACCGGGAGTGATGCCGGTGCCGGAGCCGGTACCGGCAACGTGGATTGTTGCGGTACCGGAGGCGTCGCAGCCTATATGAATGCCGTTAGGGTGCGCTGCATGGTCAGAATCTTCTGATCCATCAACGCCACCAATGTCTGGATGTCGGTACCAGTGGGAGCCACTGGTACCCCAGAACACGGCAACAGGTGATCTGTCGAGGCCGAGCCATCGATGTCAACCTGTGACCCCATAGACAATGCTTTGGAAGCCGTAGCTTCCCGCCAGGGTAATTTTGCCGGTGCGGAATCCTGGAGGGCAAGCCCGGAGGCATCTCGATGTTTGGAGGGAGATCTACCCTTCGAGGACCGGCTAGATTTATGCTTGGTTACCTGAGATCCATGGGAGGAAGAAGCAGCCCTGGAAAACATTGATGCCACCGAAGCTGCATCAGAGGGAAACAGGGTACTGAGCTTGGCTGCTCGGTTCTGCCGACCTCTTTTAGACATCATGGTACAGGACATACAATCCGTAATGGAATGGTCAGGCCCCAAACATTTTAGACACCAGTCATGGGTGTCGGTGACAGAAATAGTACTGCCACATTTTGTGCACTTTTTAAACCCGGAGGCGGGCTTCTCCATGAGGAAAATATTTTTAGGCCTAAGGCCCAAAAACTGAAAATGCACAGTGAAGAAAAGATAAATTGTTTTTTTGGGGGGTTTTTTGAAAGAAAAAAAAAGAAAAGAGACAGCGGTACCGGTCCGACGTCGAAGAAGGCAGACGCGACACAAAAGAATTAAGAAAAAATGAAGAACTTCTTCTGCGGTGACAGGAACACGACCTGCTGGCTCCGCGGAAAAGAAGAACTGGAGAGAGGCGGTTGGGAAAGGCGGGAAGGCAGCACGCAGGCGCTGTGGGATGCTCCCAAAAGCTTTCTTATTGGACGCTGGGGAGCGTTCCCGCGCAGGCTCTGTCGGTACCGACGATACCCATATGTGAAGACTCATTCCTGCTTGTTCCTGGAGATTGCTAGATACAGAGAAAGAAAAGAACTCTGAAAAACAGGAAAAAAACAGGCCATGGGCACAAGGGAAAGGAGGGGGGGATCTCTGAGAAACCATAAGACCAGTAACATAACCATAAAAGGAATAAGGGAAAAAAAGGGGAGAGGGGTAAAAGGGCAGGGATTAAGAGAAGTAAATGGAGGTGGAGATTCATATGACCTAAATAACAATCACTAATAGGTAGGAAATTAGAAATACTTACACCAATAGAATAATATTGGAGGAATTTGTAGAAGAAATGAATGTAATAAATATGGAACTGTTCATATGACAAATTGTGGCCACCCATCTTGCAAGATTGAAAAATAAATAAATAAAAGAAACTTTGGTTTCACTGAAGTGTCTGTTATTGTGACGAAAAATTATTGTTGTTTATTACAAAGATCTCCCCACGTATCCAAAGCATTAGGGCTGTGACAGCAGTAGTCAGCACAGGGCCTTATGTGTCAGAGTGTGCCTAGGGATCCCAATCAGGGCTGGCTCAACCAGTAACCATGACTATGCCGTCATCTAGAGCAGCGTTTTTCAACCACTGTGCCGCGGCACACTAGTGTGCCGTGAGATATTGTCTGGTGTGCCGTGGGAAAAATTCCAATTTCATCCGTAACATGTGGCCTCGGCTCACAAATTAGGGTTGCCAAACCGGCCGGTTTTCAGCCGGCCTGGCCGGTTTTTCCAAGGCCCGGCCGGCTGCCGGCACAGTTGTAAAACCGACCCTTGAAAAGCCGGTTTTTTGCTCTGGCCGCAAGATCGGGAGCGGCCAGAGCAAAAAACCGGCTTTTGTGCCGAAGTCCGCGGCGCAAACGCGATCGCGATTCCCTATAGCAGTGCAGCCGCTGGTTCTGCTTTGTACAGAGCAGCGGCTGCACTACACTTACATTGAAAAGTAAAGAGAAACTGTGTCAGGAGCCCTCCGATCATGCAGAGCCCAAGGAAGTGATGTCATGGGGGCGGGCTCCTCACAGGCTATCTTTCCTTTTCAAATTAACTTTAGCTGCAATAAAGTTAATTTGAAAAGGAAAGACAGCCTGTGAGGAGCCCGCCCCCATGACATCACTTCCTCGGGCTCTGCGATGACCAGAGGGCTCCTGACACAGTTTCTCTTTACTTTTCAATGTAAGTGTAGTGCAGCCGCTGCTCTGTACAAAGCAGAAGCAGCGGCTTGGGCAGAGGGGGGGTGTGTGTGTGTGAGTGAATCAGCAAGGGGGGGGGGGAGTGTGAGTGAACCAGCAAGGGGGGGGGGATTGTGAGTGAACCAGCAAGGGGGGGGGGGGAGTGTGAGTGAACCAGCAGTGGAGGGGGGGGTGGTGTGAGTGAACCAGCAAGGGGGGGGGCGATGGTGTGAGTGAACCAGCAGGGGAGGGGGGGTAAGTGAGTGAGTGACCCAGCAGGAGGGGTGAGTAAGTGACAGGGGGGTGGGTGAGTGAACCAGCAGTGGAGGGGGGGGGGTGGTGTGAGTGAACCAGCAGGGGAGGGGGGTTGGTGTGAACCAGCAGGGGAGGGGGGTTGGTGTGAGTGTTTGATTCCTATTCCAAGAGAATTACTTTATATATAGTCAATATAGGCACAGAGGTAAATTTTTTTAACATTTTCTAATGGTGGTGTGCCTCGTGATTTTTTTCATGAAAAAAGTGTGCCTTTGCACAAAAAAGGTTGAAAAACACTGATCTAGAGCAGCAAAAGACAGCAGCAGTCAAAATCAAACAACAGGTCCTGACAGTCAAAAGTCAAAGAACCAGCAGTACCTCCTCTTACCTGCATGAAGAGTGGGCCCATACATGCCTACAAAGCAAAGCTTAACATTTAAAAGTATGAGATTCAATTATTGAGTTTAATTATTGAAGTCTCAGGGAACAAAGAGCATAGTTACTCACCTGTAACAGGTGATCTCCGGGAACAGCGGAAATTTAGTCTTCAAATATGGGCCACATCGGTACCGATGGAGCCCACGCAGGAACGCTCCCCAGAGTCCTATAGGAAAGCCTTTGGGAGTACTCCACTGTGCCTGCGTGACTGCCTTCATGTTTTCTCGCTCTCTCTCCTCAGTTGGGTTTGTAGCTGAGAAGGAAGAGTAAAAATAACCCTACAACTCCATGAGGAGGAGTGTGGGTTGTGAAGACTAAATTCCTGCTGTTCCCGGAGATCACCTGTTACAGGTGATTAATTACGCTATCTCCAGAAATAAGCAGGAATGTAGTCTTTACATATGGGACTTCCTAGTTCTCAGATCTACAGGAGACTTGGAAACCAGGTCAGAGAGGTCAGACTGGGTTCAGCTGGACATAGACATCCCTGCCATGTAGATCTGGAATAAACAGTGTGTGTGTGTGTGGGGGGGGGGTTGTAGCTATGTTCTAAAGAGATGTTGAAGGACTGCCTGACTGAAGGCTGCATCTTGGCGGGAGTCCTTGTCCAAGCAGTAGTGGGCGGCAAAGGTGTGGATGGAGGTCCAGGTTGCTGCCCGGCATATTTTGTCAATGGCTACTGAGTGTAGGTTGGCTACAGAAGTTGCCATGGCTCGGACATTGTGAACAGTGATGTGCCCTTTGAGAGCGAGTCCTACTTCATCATAAGCAAAAGTGATGCAGTCTGCTACCCATCTGGAGAGCGTATGCTTTATTACAGAAAGCCCCAAGTGAGTGGGGTCAGAGGAAACAAACAGACGTGAGAATTTCCATAGATCTTAAGTCCTCTGCAGACAGAAGGCTAGGACTCGTTTGCAACCGAGTGTGTGCAGGGTGGCCTCTGCACAGGACGAGTGAGGTCTTGGGAAGAAGACCGGAAGTATTACCGATTGATTGATGTGGAACGGCGATACCACTTTTGGTAGAAAGTGAGGTATGCCCTGAGGACAACCTTGTGGTGATGGAATCTGCTGTATGGTGGATGAGCTACCAAACGCCTGTAATTCACTAATGCGCCTGGCCAAGGTCAGTGCAACTAGGAATATGACCTTCCAAGACAAGTACCACAGGTGAGCAGTTGCTAGGTGTTCAAACGGGGGTTTGAGAAGCTGAGCCAAGATCACGTTGAGATCCCATGCCACTGGAGATGGTCGAATGGGTGGCTTGGAGAGGAGGCGGCCTCTCATGAAATGCACTACTAGGGGTGCACCAAGATGAATTGGTCATCGATTGGTTTGTGAAAAGCCGCAATGGCAACGAGTTGAACTCTAACCGAATTGGTCTTTAGTCCTGAAGAAGACGATGACAAGTAGATATTGCAGAAGTGCAGACACTGGTGCATCGAAGGGATTGAAGTTATATCATGAGCACCATGATCCAAATCTGTGCCATTTGAACAAGAAGGCCCTTCTGGTGAAAGTCTCCTGGCTTCCAGGAAACCTATCTTTTACTTCCTGAGGAAGGTTGAGATGCTGGAGCATCACCTCTTCAGCAACCATGCAGTCAGACAGAGAGATTGCAGATTGGGATGTAGGACTGTTTATCCTAGGATCCAGATTGCAGCTCAGATGGATTGGATGCATCTATTGCAGTCGAAGTAGAAGGGGACACCATGGTTGACGGGGCCAGATGTTGGCTATGAGAATCACAGTGCCTCCATCTAGTTGGAGTTTGAAGAGAGTCTTCGGTATTAGGGGTGGGGGAATGCATAGAACAGTCCTTGACCTCAATGTAAGTGAAAAGCATCGTTTGCTTGGCTTAGCTTGGATGGAATTCTGGAGCAGAACTGCAGGGGTTTGCTGTTTTGTGGGATGGCAAAGAGGTCAATGACTGGTGTTCCCCAAGCTTTGAAAATCTGAGCCACTGTGCGAGGATCTAGACTCCACTCATGTGGGTGGAGGATCTGACTGAGCCTGTCCACGAGGTGATTCTGACTGCCTGAAATATACACTGTACGAAGGAGAGAAATGGTGAAGTTCAACAGGCGACAGGCCTCTTTGCAGAAGAGAAGCGAGCCTGTTCCGCCTTGCTTGTTCACATAGAACATTGCCACTTGGTGGTCTGTCCTGAGGAGCACCTGGCTGTTCACAAGGTGGTGTTGAAACACCTGCAGGGCATCCTCGCACAGCCCCAATTAAACAGCAAGCTAAACTGCAGATAAGAAAGAGATCTGTCAATTGTTAAACGTGGACTAATTAACCTTCTCTGTATCTGGATTGCTGAAACAAAGTAGCTTTACTGTAAATGTGGTTGTTGAAACAAAGTAACTTCCCCGTATCTGTGATTGTGAGACAAAGTAGCTTTCACTGCAATTGTGATACATCGTAGGCTCTTTTACCTAGGAGTTTAGTCCTAAACCTGCATCGTGATCTCGTTCCCAGCATACATTACGCCTGTCTGTGCTCAAAATCAATACACCCGGCCTTTTCCCACCACCTTTAATACACAACCTGAAATACCTTAAGTAGTCTCTGGGGAAGCCACTTCCAGTCACCTTAGGCTGACACAGCACACATCATCTAATCATGGCCATCTCCTTACTAGCCTTCACAACCATCTACTTACTTACCAACGCCATCTATGACTAACGCATTCACACACAACCACAACCCTATCCCCCTAATTCATAGCACGAGCAAGAAATACTACCGCAGTCAATACCAACCACCACCAAACCACTACTACAAGAGACAACCACACTTGCTCTATGTAGCACTAGAGCAGCCAACAAACTTAAAATTCAACAAACCATATGTGCGCCAAGACCTCAGGTGTGCCCTCATCAATGCACGCTCGGCCCATAATAAGTGGCCAGCCATTACAGACCTATTAACCAACCTAAACCTAGACATACTAATGGTCACAGAAACATGGCTCTCGGACACTGACACTGTCCTATTAAATCAACTCACCCCTCCTAACTTCTCAATCTACACATGCAACAGGGCTAACAGAAGAGAAGGTGGTGTCTTCATACTAGCAAAAACTGAACTCCAATAATGGACGAACCTAGCCAGAAGCACACAGCATCTAGACACAATCACCATATCCAACAAATACAACACTATCAACCTCATTTATAGGGCTCCAAGCTCTTCATCAGATGAGCTCTCTAACATAATTGACTTAGTCTGTAATCCTGAAAACCCAAGCAAACCAAACTGGCTGTTGGGCAACTTTAATCTCGCCTCCATCCAATCCGCCTTATCTCACACCTTCCTCGAGGCAATGGCCAACCTCAGCTACAAGCAAATCGTAAATGACACCACCCACCACAGAGGGAAATCTCTCGATCTGGTCTTCGCCCCACCCACAGTCACAAGCAAGAAGTGCCAATTTGACCTCTCCATCACCCCTGTCCCCTGGTCAGACCACAGCCTAATAACCTTCCAGATGCCAGCACAACAAGAACAAGATACACTCAGCCGACCAAATATACTGACATCAGCAAACCCTGTACATTTCAAACCACTCGACAAGGAAAAGATTACTAAACATGCACTCCCAAAACTCGCTCAGTCATCATCCAACCTCAATGACATGGTTGCTAATTGGAATGACACCCTTAACTTGTACGCTCAACGGCCGTCCTCTAACAAACTATCAACATCCAATAACCACGCTGGTAAAAGGCAGATAGCTCCATGGTTCTCTCCCGAGCTACGGACTTCCCTACTTCTCCTTAGAAAACTCGAGAGAAAATGGCGGCGCACTCATAACACTTCGGACCAAGCCACATATCTAGCTCACTTGAAAACTCATCGTGAAGCAATATGGGACAAAAGAATTCGCTCCCCCCCGGACCTCCGCCTGGAACCCTCCTTCAAAACCTTTAAAGCCCTCTTAAAGACTCACCTTTTCTGCTCAGCTTTTGATCTTCCCCCACCCCCCTCCCGTCTCTCCCCACTCCCCCAGTAATCCCCTTCTATCTGATTGTCTCCTGTTTCTTTTTCTTGTTCTTACATCCTCTCCTGCCTGTCCTATAACAAATTTGGCGTTCCTTTCTTTTTCTAAGCAGCTTTTTATGCAAATTGTGAACCGCTAAGACGCTATTGCAATGAGCGGTATATTAAGTTCCTAAATAAAGAGAAAGAGAATTCCACTCTGAGCTCCTCAGCCGCTCACTAAGCAAACCACGTGACCTCTTCAACTTAGTAAAATCTTTAACCAAGGAACCATCACCACCACAACAAGAACATATACAGCCACAGCTATATGCCAACTATATTCAATCTAAAGCTGTCAAAACAGGCACAGCCACCATACCAGAACCTTCCCAGTCTCCCCAGCACCAGAATCCACTCATTAAGCTCTCGCCTCCATCCGCGGAAAGCACTGAAAACATTATTGCCACCATCAACACCATCACTGCACCAAATGACACATGCCCAGCATACTGGATCAGATCAATGCGATCGGAACTCAGCCCAATCATAGCTGAGATCACAAATCTGTCCTTCTCAACAGGAATATTCCCACCTGCTCTCAAGCAGACATCCATTCGACCACTGCTAAAGAACATCCAGCTGGATCCAAGGAAGGAGGAGTCTTACCGGCCGACCTCCAGTATCCCACTACTAGCTAAAATTCTCGAGAAGGTGACTCAGAGACAGATCCAGCAACATATTGACACCTCATCCCCCCTAGACCCCAGCCAACATGGATTTAGGGAAGCTCACGGAGTTGAAACACTCCTGACCTCCCTAACCAACACACTTATCAGTGAGATAGCCAACATCAAAAGGGGCATTGCGCTAATCTTCCTTGACATTGCCGCTGCGTTTGATTCAGTTGACCATGACCAACTCCTAACTCGACTCCATGATAAGGGAATCCAGGGTCTTGCATGGGATTGGTGTAAATCCTACTTAGAAGACCGATGGCAATAAGTTCGGATTGGCTCCAACACATCTGAACCTTTCCGGCAAAAGCAAGGGGTACCCCAAGGCTCCTCCCTATCTGCGCTGCTCTTTAACATATACATGCAGCCGATTTGTGAAATCATCCGCTCCTTTGGTATATCCTGCCTCCTCTATGCAGATGATGTGCTGATGTTCACACCTATCAATGTCACGCTTCCTGATTATACAGCCTTAGTCGATTGCTTCAACGCAATAACAGATTGGCTTCTCAATCAGAATCTTCGAATAAATTTAAAAAAAAAACCGAGGTCCTAATCGTCACAAAAAAACAAAAGCTTTTCTCCCCCTTCGACACTAAAAGTAAGAGACGCAGAGTTTCCAATCAAGCCTACCATATGCTACCTGGGGGTGGCATTAGATCAGCAGCTAGACGTCACAACACACATAAGCCGCACTGTAAAGGCCATCTACTACAAGATCAAGACCCTACGGCACCTGAGACCCATGTTGGAGCCAGAGAACTTCCGCACAATATTCCAAGCGCTAGTTACACCCCATTTCTACTACGCAAACATCATACTCCACGGCCTCCCCAAGAATACCCTAAACCTGCTACAATTAGCTATGAATGCTGCCGCCCGCATCCTCTGCGGAGCTTCAAGGAGAGACCACATAACCCCCATCCTAAAAGAACTACACTGGCTTCCGATAAGTTGCATGATTTCATACAAAGCCCTCCTCATTACTTTCAAATCCATTAATAAAATATCTCCCTCCTCAAGTTCAGACCTACTCACTCACACCCCCAACAATAGATCTAGGAGATCATTAGCCGCCAATACGTTAATTATTCCGAGGGAAACCATAAAATGTGCACAATCAACTAATAATAGGGCATTCGCATTCTATGCCCCCAGATGCTGGAACAACCTACCCCCAGCATCAGATCAATCAGTGACCTCAGGCAATTCAGAAAAGCCCTCAAGCACCATTTGTTCCTGATGCACTTCTCACAACCAAACAATGCCTCACCTCCTCCCTCCTCACAACCCAGTCCCTTAATATGAATTACAAAATATGTAATTTACATAACATGTAATATAGACCAGACAGTATTTGTAATCAAGCAGTTGTACTGCTTCAGAGGTACATTATTGTAAATAGAATACCAACATACATCTTTCGCTGCTTAAAATGTACATAGTTTCCCCAGTTCAATCCCATGTTACTTTCCTTGTTATATGTAAACTCAAGTCAGATCTGATCATGTCCTAGAGTCAAATTGTTAAATGTAAACCGCACTGATAATAAAGAGCGCGGTATAGAAGAGCTGTTAAATAAATAAATAAATAAAAAATTCAAGATTGCCCAAAGTTCCAACAAGTTGATCTGTAAGGATGACTCATAAGTTGTTCATAGGCCCTGTGTGGACACCGACTCCAGGTGGGCTCCCCAACCCAGTTTGGATATATCCGTGGTTAGGGTGTGTTGAGGCTGAGGCATCCGAAAAGGTGACCCTCCCAGCAGGTTTGGTGGAGTGCACCACCATAGGAGGGATTAGACTAGTGGGTGGGTGATCTTAATGATGACCCGCAAGTGTCCTGTGGATTGTGTCCATTGGGATGCTAAAGTTCATTGCGCTAGGTGCATAGGTAGTCTTGCATATGGCACTGTGGACACCATGTAACCTAAGAGATGAAGGAAGTCTCAAACTGTTGAGGTTGTCTGTTGACGGATGTGGGTGACTATGATTACTAGTCGGTCCATATAGTCTAGTGGTAGAAAGCCTCTGAATAGCTGAGTGTCTAGCACTGCATCTATAAACTCCAATTTTTGAGTTGGGGTTAGATGGGACTTTGGGAAGGGTGGTTTGGAGTGAAGTGCAGAGTTCTCCTGGAGAGTCTGCCTTCATCAACCAGTCGTCTAAGTAGGGGAAGACAAAAATCCTCTTGTCTCACAGTTGGGCTGCTACAACTGACATGCATTTTGTGAATATCCTGGGAGCTGATGCCAGGCCGAAGGTGAGGACTCAGTACTGGTAGTGGGTCCCGTGAAAGGCAAAGCAAAGATATGTCCTGTGTCCTGGATATATCAGGATGTGGGTATATGCATCTTTGAGATCTAGGGAACATAGCCAGTCTTAGACAGGGTAGGAGTGTTCCAAGGAAAATCATTTTGAACTTTTCCTTGACCAGGAATTTGTTGAGATTTCGGAGGTCAAGGATAGGGCTGTATCCTCCTAACTTCTTCAGTATGAGGCAGTAAGGAGAGTAGAGGCCCTCATGAAGTTCTTGTTGTGGAACCTCCCCTATGGCTCCTTCGGTGAGTAGGCTGAAGATTTCCTCTTTGAGTAGGGCCCTGAGGATATTTGCCTCTAAAGTAAGGTGGAGAAGGTACTTTGAAGTTTAATTGGTATCCCTCCTAAATGATGTTTAAGGTCCACTGTTCTGGGGTGATCATTTGTCAATGGTTGGCAAAGGAACAAAGTTGACCTGCTATTTTTGTTGGACTGGGGCGCTGAAAGGGCAAGATGACCATGTTTCCCAGGACTGAGTCTTGCGTCTGAGCTGCTGGCTGTTGCTTAGCAGTTCTGGACTTCTTAACAGGTTTAGGCCCCTGCTGCTTGCCCTGAGGCTGATAAGATGGTTGTGAATAAGAAGGGTATAACCTCTTCTTTTTAGGATAGCAAGACTTCTTTGCTGCTAGTTTCTTTTTTTGAGGGGTCCACAGTCTTTTTGGAGAGCATCTTCAGAGTGGTATCATCGGTTTCAAGCTGTCCAGCCTTTTCTCTCCAGTTTTTACCAAAAGAGATTTTCCCCAGTGCAAGGAATGTTTCCTAATTTGTCTTGGACCTATTGCTCTAGGTCCGATGCCTGTAACCATGCTAGTCTTTGAGCACTAATGGCAATTGCTGATCCTCTACTGGTGGATTCGAATGCATCGAAGGCTGCCCTGTTTACAAATTTGGAGACATTCTGGCTGCTTTTGAGGACTCAAAAGCTGGCTTCTTTTCCTCTGGGATGAAGGGCAGGAAGGCTTCCCAATCCTCATTGATTTCTTTAAGGAACATTCCCATATATAAGGTGTAGAAATTGATCCTACTTGCCAGCATGGAGGCCTGAAATGACCTTTGAGCAAAGGCACTGAGATTCCTCGATTCCCTGCCGGGGAGTATCGACTCATGTGTCTTACCACTTCTGTTGCAGCGCATCATTGATTCAACTACCATCAAGTGTGTCTTTTGAAAGCCTGGGACCTCCAGTACTCAATACATTGTATCAAGGTGTCTACTGATGGGCAAGACTGATGCGATGTAGGATCTTATGAACTGGCAAGATCGTTGCCTCCTTCAGGGCCAAGGGGTACTGTAAAACCTCCAGTTCCTCCACCCAAGGCTCCAGTTCCACTGCAGCTGGTATCAATAGCCCTGCCACCATGTCCTGAATAAATTATTGGAAGGACATGTCCTCCGTTGGGGACTTCCAACGAGAGATGGTGCTTGGAGGTAACAGTTCTGATGCCAAAGCTATATCCAGTAGCTCCTCAGAGTTGAGGAACCAATGGTCTGAATTGGAGGCCTCAGAATCTGAGTTTGGCAAGCATTATCTGTGCCGATGACCGTGTGAACGGTGCTGCCAGTACCAGTCATGCTTGATGTCCTCCCCTTGCTGTCTTAGCAGCAGGGCTGAACCTGGAATTGACTAAATTGATGGGGCTCTAAACACTGATCCCAGTGGTGGAGCAGAGGCATGGGGAACGTGGACATCAGGTGGTAGCACCGGTGGCAATACCGATGTTGGTACCGATACTGCTTCTGCTGTCGGTACTGATGTCAATACCAATGTAAGCGATCCTGGAATCATCGGTGCTTGGGGTACCAAGGCTGCTAGGAGAGCCGCTAAGGTTTTTTCGATGTATAGTATATGCTGATCCAACAAGATTGCTGGTGTCTGGTTCAAAGACAGAACGGGGCTTGCAGCCACCGTACCACAGCACAACACTGGGGGCTCTGCCGAGGTTGATTCCTCAGAGGTCTCCCGGTTCCCCACAGAGGCTTTGGAGGACAAGTCCTCCTGCCAGGGGCGTTCAATTTGATGGCTAGCTTCAGAGGATGTCTATCTTTGGGGAGTCCCTATGCTTTGAACAGGACCTCTTCCTCGATCCTCTCGATGTCTCTTTGGATTCTTTGAGTGAAGCTCAAGACTCCTTCGGATCTTGTGAATATTTTTGCGGGATCTCAAAGTTTTTCTTCCTCTTAAGAGTCCGAACTATGTTTTGAGGTCTTCAAGGTTTTGGATACCTTTGAAGCCGATGAAGTTCGGGAGGATGTCGATACCAACGAGACTGAATCGTATGAGAAAACCTCCGACAACTTTCTGGCTCTCTTAGTCATCTGCTTACAGAGGGAGCAAGAATCTGGGTCATGGTCGGGACCAAGGCACTTGAGGCACCATTCGTGTGTCCGTAACAGAAATTGCCTGGAAATACTTGGTGCATTTCTTGAAAGTGCTAGGATGTTTCTCCATGGTGGAGAGGGTAGGTCTAAGGCCTATAAGGGGCATGATGTCCTTGAAGGAAAAAATGAAAAATAAACGAAGTAAAAAGAAATAAAAACTGAAAGTACCAGAATCGGGGGCAATGCCGAGTGAAAAACGGGAAGGCAGAACCGCTATTCTGAGAAATGTTTTCTGCGGTGACAGGAAATGTGAAGTTACTGATCCTGCTGGCTCCACGGAAAAAGAAGAACTGAGGAGAGTGAGTCAGAAGTACGGGAAGGCAGTCACACAAGTGCAGTGGAGTACTCTCAAAGGCTTTCCTATAGGATGCTGGGGAGCGATCCCGCACAGGCTCCTTTGGTACCGACATCACCCATATGTGAAGACTACATTCCTGCTTGTTCCTGGAGATATGAAGGTTCAACAAGGACAGTGGTTCTCAACCTTGTCCTGGTGTACCTCCTAGCATGAACATGCAAATCTCTCTCATGCATATTCATTGTGGATATCCTGAAAACCTCATTAGCTAGGGGGAGTACATCAGAACAGGGTTGAGAACCACTGGTCTAGGGTACCCAGCACCCTTGCATTAGCCCTGATCCCAGTATGAGTTTCCAGTCTAACAGGAAGCCTACTTAGGAGAGGCAATGTAAGCGATCTTGGAGTCATTGGTGCTTGGGGTACCGAGGCTGCTAGGAGAGCCGCTAAGGTCTTTTCGATGGATAGCATATGCCTGTGAATATTCACTGATTCACAGGCTATGCTATATGGAGTGGAGGAGTAGCCTAGTTGTTGGGGGTTCAAATCCCACTAGAGGACAGCAACCTTGGGCTGGAAGGACTGGGGTTTCTAATCCCACAGGTGCTCCTTGTGGTCTTGGGCAAGCCACTTAACCCTCCATAGCCCATGTTCCCTGTAAAATAGTTTCCTCCAAGTTATAATACCCTGTTCAATGTAATTTCAGTTTGTTCAATGTAAACTGCGCTGATGCAGAATAGCGCGGTATATAAGAGAATGTAAATAAATAAATAAATATCCACCAATTCAGGCATATGCTATTCACCAATTCAGTACCGCCATGTTGATTGCCCCTACTGGACATAAATTAGAATGGAAATCCAGAGGGAGGGTGGGGGGGGGGGGGAACAGCCTCATTTTTGTGATCATCTACTGATAATGTGACCCCATTTAGGGTCCCGACCCACAGTTTAGGAACCACTGCCATAAACAATTATTAGCCAGGTAGATCTTAGAATGCTATCTATCATTCATCCTTGGAAGGCAACTATAAGAAATGGATCTATTTGGGCTATGCAAGGTACTTATTAGTGACCCAGAATGGTCACTGTAGGAGACAGGATGCTGCGTTTGATGGACCTTTGGTCTGGCCCATTATGGCATAAATTATGTTCTTAATAAGTGAAAGTAAGCCAGAGATGAACTTGAGTCTATGGCACTGCAAAAGGAAGCAATCTGGTCAGACTAGATGGGCCAAACTTTCTAATATTTGCCATTAGTATTCTTTCCAACCCACTGGAAGATGGAAAGAACTATATAGAAGGGATCGAGAATGTCTGTCTGTCTGACTGTCTGGGGACATAACAACTCTGAAAATTTAATGGAACAGGATGAAACTTGGCATGAAAGAAAAGCCTATAAAAAGACACAGCATATTTGAAAATGGACCACATCAAATTTGGAGTTCAAAAAAATAAGTCACCCAAAAATAATACCCAATGTATTTCTTTGGGCGAAGGAGCTGTAGCTTCTGAACATAGAAACTTACCATGAGACGCAGCAGTTGAAGAGGCAGATTGAAAGGAGGAATTCCCTATGTTCTCTTCTCTCCCAGCCCCCCAAACTACTCTCCTCAACTGCCGCACTCTCCCCCCACACACACACAAACAGAACTGCCCCACCACCCTGCAAACTGCCGCAACTGCCTAATCAATCCCAGCTACCCGCCAAGAAAACGCATGCACCACACTCACACAAATAAACACATACACGCGCACCAGAGGTACAGACTACACACATTCAGTATACACACACTCTGTAAACGATTCGCTATCCCAAATGAGATGCATTTTAGTCATTCTAATCTATATTTTATTTTATTTTATGTTTATTCTACTAGGAAAACTACTAACTGAATCACACAGTTTTCTTACTGATTGCTGTGAGGCCCATTTTGATCAGGGCATGTCCAGCTCGTCCGGACGACCAAAATCTGGACGGGCTGGATTTGCACCCAATTCTGCACCCGCGGAAGCAGAATCGGGACAAAGGGCTTAGACAGGCCAGATAGGCTCCACGATTCAGTAGCACTGCATGTCCAGCAACCTCCCCGCCTAACCCTGCCAATGCTCCTGCATGGAGGCATGGTGCTGCGGTGTCCCGTCACCATGGCACTGGGATGCATGCAGGAGCCCCGCTTCCCCACGACACCTTAAACTGCTGTTTCCTGACGTCCAACCCCCGAATGGGCCTGCCAAGGCTGGGATCGGACTGTGAGGAACCTCTGCTGCTCATCACCTTGTTGGGGCGGTCCTTCACGTCTGGCCACCGAATCAAGGGGACTTATTCCACCTCCGAGGTGGAATAAGTCCCCTGCCTACCTCAACCAGCCTGGACGTACAGGGCCGTGACCGGAAATAGTTCATGGGCCCACCTCCGCACCACCCACGCTCCTCCTCCAGCCCACCCTCTCCCACCCCCATCCAGAGCTCCATGCACATCTCCTCTGTACGTGCAGGGAGGTTTAGTATTGGCAACGGCCCCAGGTGTCTGGCAGGGGATGTACATCCAAACTGGATGTGCATCCCTGCTGAACGCTGTTTGGAATGATCCCCTATGTGTACTGCCTGATTGCCTAATGTCCCCTCCCCCCTCCCTTTAACCCAGGATCCCTAAAAAAACTGCCTTCTGGATATGCCCCAACACAAACACGCACATACACACAAAATAGACAAACATACAAAACAAACACCATGGGGGTAATTTTATAAAGTCTTTTTCGCATGTATGTAGCCACAAATATGTGTGAAAGGCCTGTAATAAAATTCCAACCAGCGTAAAAGTACACACATTGACATAAGAACATAATATATGCCATACTGGGTCAGACCAAGGGTCCATCTAGCTCAATATCCTGTTTCCAACAGTGGCCATTCCAGGTCTCAAGTACCTGTCAGGTTCCCAAAGGTACTTGAGACATGATGCTTCAGGGTTAAGCAGTGGATTTCCCAGGTCCTCTTTAATAATAGAGTGGAGGAGTAGCCTAATGGTTAGGAACACTGGCTTGGGAACCCAGAGACCAGGGTTCAATTCCCACTAGCACTCCTTGTGGTCTTGGGCAAGTCACTTAACCCTCCATTGCCTCAGAAAAGTCCAAAGTTATCAATGTCCCTGTTTAATGTACATTACCAAGTTTAAGTTTCAATGTAAACCACTTTGATTGAAATGATAAAGCAGTATATAAAACCTGACAAATAAATAACGGTTTATGGACTATTCCTCCAGGAACTTGTCCAAACCTGTTTTGAACCCAGCTACACTAACAGCTTTTACTGTTGTTGTTGTTAAGTGCCGTTGAGTCGGAGTCGACTCATGGCGACCCTCTGGATAGCTATCCTAAATTGTGTTTGGTCTTGAGTCAGGCGGCTCATTGTTGACAGACTGGTACCCGTAGCTGCTGTTATTGTATCGATCCATCTCATTGCTGGCCTTCCTCTTTTGCGTTGACCTTCTATCTTGCCAAGCATGATGTCTTTCTCTAATGATCTCTCTCTCCGCATAATGTGTCCAAAGTATGAAAGTCGAAGTCTTGTCATCTGAGCTTCTAAAGAAAGCTTTGGTTTGATCTCCTCTAGTACAGACTGGTTTGTTCTTCAGGCAGTCCATGGTATACACAGTATTCGCCGCCAGCACCATAATTCAAAGGCATCAATTTTCTTCCTGTCTATCTTTTTCACTGTCCAGCTTTCACATCCATATGATGATATTACAGCTTTTACTACATCCTCCAATAACTAATTCCAGAGTTTGATTACACGCTGAGTGAAAAAATATTTTCTCCAATTAGTCTAAAATGTGTTACACTATAGCTTTATTGCATGTCCCCTTAGTTTTTCTACTTTTTGAAAGAGTAAACACTGATCTACTTTTACCCATTTCACTCCAATCATTATTTTGTAGACCTCTATCATTTCTCTCCTCAGCTGTCTCTTTTGCAAGTTGAAGAGCCTTAACCTTTTAAGCATTTCCTCATAGGGATATCCTTCCATCCCCTTTACCATTTCTGTTGCTCTTCTCTGTACCTTTTCCAATTCTGCTATATCCTTTTTAAGATATGGTGACCAGAACTGCATACAATATTCAAGGTGCGGTTATACCATGGAGCAATACAGAGGCATTATCATATCCTTGATTTTATTTTCTATTCCTTTCCTTATGATTCATAGCATTCTATTTGCTTTCTTGGCTGCGGCTGCACACTGGACAGAGGGTTTCAATGTACTATCCACGATGACGCACAGATCCTTTTCCTGTGTGATGACTCCTAATGTGAAACCTTGCATCGTGTAACTGGAGTTTGGATTTTTCTTCCCCAAGTATATAACATTGTACTTGTCCACATTAAATTTCATCTGCCATTTGGATGCCCAGTCTCCCAATTTTTCAAGGTCCCCTTGCAATATTTCACAATCCTCTTATGTTTTAACCACCATGAATCATTTTGTGTCATCTGCAAATTTATTCAAAGTTGTTACAACACAAGAGGATTGTGAAAAATTGCAAGAGGACCATGAGAAATTCGGAGATGGAGAATCCAAATGGTAGTTGACATTTATTGTGGACTTGATGGTGCGTACTTTGCCGGCAGGCATGTACAGGGTGGAGTATGAGCAGAGTTTGAAAGTACAAATACACTAATCTCTGTGCGTATTAGTATACTTACTTAATGCACAAACATTTTCTTGTGCTCTAGAGCAGGTGTAAACATCAGCACCTACATTAAGGCACTGTTTCTCTTACGCTAGTATTTTATAAAGACACATATGCACCTATGCCCCTTCATAAAATAGCGCCAACATAGGTGCCTGCTTGCCCTCAAACTAGGTGCCTTTTTATAAACAAGGCCAGCCAAACCACTAGGCAAACAAGGTGGTCGCCTAGGGAGGCAGCTTCTGAAGGGCGGCAAAGAACAGTGCATTTAAAGCTAAACAACAGATTCTGACAGCTGGGGGTGGGGGGCCCATAAACCTTAAATTCTGCCTAGGGTGACAACATCTTAATTCATCTTTTTAACAATGACTACACTAAATATTTGTGTTCAATGTTTTGTGAAGTCAAGCTGTGGAACATGTACACAACCCTGATACTGCCCATCACCCTCCTCTTCACCCAACTCCTACCACCTCAGGCAACCAACCACAACCTACTAACAAACACTCCATGGCATCCAGCACTGCTCTACACACACCTCCAGTATACACACTGGAACACACACCAGACACCCAAGCACAAGAGGCAAAGCAGGCACAAGTCCAACACGCACATAAACTCAAACAAAGCACCGAGACCACTAAACACCCCAGCTACAATCACAATAGAGCTTATCAACGCCAGATCCATACGAAACAAAATTAACACAATAGCAAACCACATAGAAGATCAGCGACCTGACATACTGTGCATCACAGAAACATGGCTCACCCCCACCGATAACGTACTACTTAATCAATTAGTACCATCCACCTACTCAGCATTCAACTGCCCACGTGCATAACGGAGAGGAGGAGGGATTTTGATCATCGCAAAAAACAGCCTAAGACTCAAGTCAAGAAGTGCCTCAAACACAAACCAATGCAACACCATCACTGTGGAAAACAAACGGATGGCCTTATGCCTCACCTACAGAGTCCCAAATGCGCCACCAGATGAACTAGCCTCCACCCTAGAAGAGGTCTGTGCCATCAACACAAATCACAAACCCCTGCTACTATTAGGAGACTTCAACTTAAAATCGACCAACACAAAGGATGCAGAAGCTTTCCTACGAGCTATGGGATCCTTACAATACACCCAACTGATCAATACCCCGACACACAGACATGGATCATCACCAGACCTCATATTCGCACCCAACTTTCTAATGGACAGCGGTAACATATCAACACCCGATGTCACACCTGTACCGTGGTCAGACCGTCACATAATCAAAATAAAGATAATGCCACAAGGGCAAAACCACGATGAGAAACTGGACAACCCACCAGCACAAAGAAGATTTAAAAGCTTCAACAGGGACCAATTTCTACAGGACACACTACCCCACCTGAACACGGAAGAGGATCTAGACAAACAAATCAGAAAATGGAACAGCATCATCAATGCTGCTGCCAAAGCCACCGAATACAGACCAAAGAAAGCTCGCCGCACCAAAGCACATCACACACCTTGGTACTCAAAAATCATACGGAATGAGAAGAGGGAACTCAGGAAGTTAGAACGGCGATGGAGACACACCAAGTCGCCCAACAATCAGGCACTATACTTAACAAAACAAAAAGAATACAACGAACTCATCAACCAAACGAAGAAAGAATACCACACCAACATCATACTCAAATCAAACAACAAACCGAGAGAGCTCTTCGAAATTGTGAAAACCCTCACCAAGGAACAGAAAACCGAGAGCGAAGTGCAAATAGACCCACAAGCATTCGCAAATCATATCCAAGAAAAATTCCATTCAGCTTCACAACGGAAAACAGACACAAGAACCAAACCAGCCACCCCCTCAAGAAACACTTGGGACAAATTCAGCAACCCATCCACAGAACAGCTCTCACACACCATCACAAGCACGGCCCCAACAGACCCATGTGCAGTTACATGGATTAAGGCGACAAAGTCAAACTTCATCCACACCATACACAACATGGTGAACAGTTCACTAACCCAAGGAATCATGCCTGACCAGCTAAAACTCGCCACAATAAGACCAATCCAGAAGAAATCACCACTCGACAAGAACAACCCAGCAGCCTACAGACCTATCTCAAGCATCCCTCTACTGGCAAAGGATTATTGAGAAAGCGGTACAACATCAGCTACAAGAACACATCGACAACCACGCACAACTGGACCTCAACCAACACAGTTTCCACCCCAACCACGGAGTCGAAACACTCCTGCTATACCTATTTAATGACATACTACACCTCATAGACAACAGAAAGAAAGGAATACTTATGATCTTCATTGACATTTCATCAGCATTCGACACAGTGGACCATGGAACTCTACTAGCAAGACTATAGAACATTAGATTATACGGAGCCACACTGGAGGTGGTTCCACTCCTACTTAAACAGACAGACAGATACAGGTCAAGATCTGTCCCAACACATCCCGACCCATAAAGGTCATGCAAGGCGTACCTCAAGGATCCGCCGTATCAGCACTATTATTTAACCTCTACATCCAGCCAATATGCAGCATCATAAAAGAACACAGGATAAAATACACAATCTATGCGGACGACATAATGATATACACACCAATCACCCTCGACAACCCAGACTACACCAAGATAACAGAATGTCTCATGCACATGAACAGCTGGTTTCAAGACAACAACCTGAACATAAAACTACAGCAAGACCGAGGCTCTAATCATCACATGAAACTCTGACTTCATCCCTCCTTGCAACATCAAGATAGACAACTCAACCATACCCATACAACCAGAAGTGAAATACCTCGGAGTGACCCTGGATAAAGACCTGAACCTTCAGTCCCACATCAGCAGAACCACCAAAAATGCATACCACAGGATGAGACTAGTCCGACGTCTCAAACCCCTCCTCTCTCAGGAACACTTCCACACAGTCTGTCAGGCACTAATAACCCCAATCCTAGACTTCTGCAACCCAATCTATCTTGGCCTAACAAAACAGACACTCAGGCCACTGCAACTGGCGCAAAACACAGCAGCACGCATAATAACTGGCACCATAAGACAAGAACACATCACACCCACCCTAAAAGATCTCCACTGCTACAAATCAGCTCCCGCATCAGATACAAGACAATCATAAACATATTCAAAATCAAGCAACAGTCATCAGCTTTCAGCCTACACCCACTCATACAACCTGAAAGCAGCACAAGACCGAGGAGAAGAGGCACATCCAACCGTGTCAACACACCTAAAGACATCAACAAGGTATGCAAGGACACCAAAAAACGAGCCTTATCAAAGGCAGCACCAACAATCTGGAACGAACTCCCTGATGAACTACGGTCAACAAAAGACATTAAGGACTTTAGGAAACTGCTAAAGACGACCCTCTTCATAGAGCACTACGGTGACGTCACTTAAACTGTGCAACAGACAACACCCCAACTCAACACCCTACCCTAATGACATGATTATAGTATTAAAGTCCTGATGTACATAGTATTGTAAATAGCGCACGTTGTAAATAGCTCACCAAGAATCAATGACCATCTACACACACATGCACTCACTGCTCAAAGCATGCGCACACTAGACACTGTATTTTGTTGATTGTTTGCTGTGTAGACCGCCTTGATTGTAGGAAAAGGCGGTATAGAAATCCGTTTAAATAAATGAATAAATAAATAAATCGCACGCCACTCTATAGCATTTAGTGTAGTCATTGCTAAAAAGGTGAATTAAGATGCAGATATAGGCAAGCAACCTCATTGATGAAGGGGCCTTTAAATAATGTGACGTCAGATGCTATGGGCGATCTTTGAACTAGTCGTCGAGGCTGTTTTTAAGCTCCTGAAGAAGCCTCTGTTGAGGTGAAACGAAGGCCTTTGTCGGGCTGCTGGCGACTAAAGAATTCTCTTAGAAAAGCTTCAATGACATCTAAGTGTTTATGGATTTTATTGAATGTTGTTTAGATGTATTCGTTATCACTTATCTTCTGTTTTTGCAGGAGTAGCGAAAGCTGTGGAGGAGCGGATTGTAGCTCCGCGGAATGCTTTTGTAGAGCACGATGAAAGTTTTGGGTGTATCTATGTGGTTTTAAAAGTTAAGAATTGGAGAATAATTTTGTAAAATTGAGATACTATTATTTATAGTTTTTTAGGGAAAATAATTAATTGGTGATAGAGAATCTTGTAAAGTACTTTCCTAGATTTAATAATGATAGTAATTAAAATTGAAGGGAGTTGGAGACCAGTGATGTGAGTATCTCGCTATTCCCTATGGCAAAGTAATTTGTCGTGTGAAGGATTGTATAGCCACAGAGAACACAAGAAGCGAGCGGTAATAGTGGTCACAAACGCTTTATTAGTAAAGAAACGCCCCAACGCGTTTCGGCAACGCCTTCATCAGGTATATCATTATCAAGACATCATTGAAGTTGGCAATATGAGTTAGAAGATATTTGTTTCGGGCACTCCCACTTGTGAAAGTTATATTTCATCAGTCTTATGATTCACATTACCTATATCAACTGTAACTATGCATTTTTTTAAAATATATTTTATATTTGATTGTAATACCTCCTTCTCAAATAATCAGCAATTTATCAGATTTTTGTACATATAGGTAAACTTTATGACCGGTTTATGTTATAGAAGGTGGTTGTTTGTCAATTCGGTTTTTTATTCTCTGGTCTTCAGGTTGGTTTCAATTGCAATGCTGAGATGTTTTTCCCCTGTTATGCATCGCCTCGCTGTTATTATTTTTTTTAGTTGTTTAGCATATTACTGTGCAACTGAAGAGGAACATCTACGATATTCTTTATATGCACTAAGAGAAATGTTCCTCTCGTCATTAACTATAATTGATTTTTTTCTCAGAATTATCTCACGTTTTTTAATTCTTCAATTTTGCTGTGTCTAATCTGATAGTGTTGTAATACTCTGTTGATACATAGCCGTCTGTATGCAGCGTCTTTTTATCACAACTGTATGTCCATTATCAATGTGTCAGGAATATCCACATTCCTATAATTAATTAGATACAGGTCCTTTGCATACTGCTGCATTTGGAATTCAATTTTTAACCAACTCTGATTTTTTTTTTTTTCAACGGTCTGTTTATTACATTCACAGCAAAAAACAAAAACGGTACAAACAAACCATGTTCTACAATTTTTGGATAGAGCACTGTCTCCCAGGTGAGGTTGTATCTTATCCACCACCTTGGGAGGATGACAACAGACAAAATAAACAAAAAAACAGTACAAAGCATTATCCCACGATACCCTCCCCATATCGGAATTTAATTTTTAACCAACTGGCCGCTTTACCTCCTATATGTAACTGTGTTGTTTTTTATTCACATATCTATTGCATCCCATTGCTGAGATGAGTTTCCCCTGTTGTGCATTGTTCCACTGTTATTTTTAAGTTTCTCAGCACATTATTGACAGCTGTGTGTTGTATTATGGATTTTAGGGTCCTTCTATACCGTGCCATTATGCAGTTTTTAATTATTTATTTATTTATTGTTTTGGCAGCTACTCTATAACTTTTAACATTTCTAATAGGTATCTACTTTTTCTCCTTTATATATTATATTTTTAATATGTATCTCTAAACTATTTATTGTGGTTTATATTAGATAACTTTATCTAAGTAAACATGTATATATATCTATTGTGCTATCCTGGTCTGGTTTCTTTTGGTTGGTTCTGGGTTTCCGTTTTATTCATGAAACTTATTCATATTTCCAATATTGATTCTGTGAAATATCCTTTTTTAGAAATTAAATTGTGACATTATTTTTTAGCTGTTTCAACTATAGGATTGACTCATTACTACGAATCTCTACTGTGCGCTCCATTGTGTTTAGTGAAGTTTATAACTGTGAGTATACCTATAGTTAAGTATATTTGGAAAAGTACAAACTTTCTTTCACTTTGTTCATTCAGTTATAGTTTTGTTCTTTATTTTTATCACCTTTCTATTATATAATTTTTAAACATATCTCATTATATATATATTATATATACATACACACACACACACACACACATATACATTTTATCTATTTCTGTTTTTTAATATGTTTCGTTTAACTGTGATGTTTTTATATTTAAATGTTATCTTTATCTTTCTTTATCTTTATTAAAACTTATTATACCGCCTGAACCTAGAGGCATACAGCGGTGTACAATAAAAAATAAAGGAGACTACTGTCAGAAATAGAAAGGAACGCCAATTCATTTACAGGAAAGGATAGCAAGGAAGAGAGAAATAAAAGAAAAGTTAAAAGAAAAGTACAAACGGGTTGGGGAGGAACAGTCAGCTGCCAACAGCAGAGGAAAGGGGGAAAGGAAGGTCAAAAGCCGTGCAAAAAAGGTGAGTCTTAAATGAAGCTTTAAAGGAGCGGAAGTTGTGTTATTGTTATTTATACATTTGTTCCTGTTTGTTTGAAGTCCTCAGCCCCCTGATGAAGGCACTGCCGAAACGCGTTGGGGCGTTTCTTTACTAATAAAGCGTTTGTGACCACTACTACCGCTCGCTTCTTGTGTTCTCTGAGGGTTTTTGCGAGAAGGTGCCCCTTTGTTTGGTTTCTGGATTGTATAGCCATCCTGAGGTCTCTCCCTTAAAGTAATAAATTAATTTTAGGGTCGCTCAATCAAACTTGAGGTTGTTTTATGTAACATTTTAGGAGTATTTAAATTTAAAAATTTGGTAAAGACTACGAGATTTTTTGTATTTTGATTAGTTTACTCTTAGGGGAGCTAATTTAGTTATATTATGCGCAAAACTAACCCATTTGGAGAAACTGCCCCGACACACATATATGCAGAGTTTGGAAAGAATTCCATGAGCCATGCTCTGCATGCTTGCCCCGCCTTTTAAACTTTGGAGGCTATTATATAACTATTGCGAAGCACTTTAATGCACAGACAGATAGTCCCGGCACTTCCATTAGGCAAATTAAGCAGTCACCTAGAGTGGATGGCAAATAAGTAGTCAGCTAACTTCATCCCGGCAGCTCGGTCCCGTTCTGTGGCCAGCAGGAGAAAGGTACCGAAAAGCACATCAGTTTCCTGTGAAACATAAGCAAATATCACGACAGTTCAGCCACTCGCCTACAGCTGACATGAGAAAGCACACGTCAGCGTCCTCTGCAATGTGGGGCCAATCTTGAGGATCATCTCATAAGACTGATCCAGAAACTGATGCACCCCTTTTTAGGCTGTCTGGGGGACAGGAAGTTCAACTGTCAGAATGTTTACTTATGCTGCACAGGAAGTTGATGCACTTTTAAGCACCTTTCTCCTGCCAGTCATGGAGTGGGGGAGCTGAGTTGCAAGTCAAAGAAGCGCTGGAGTAAGGAAGGTGACCTTGGTGGCAGGGGATGGCCATATGGAAAGTTTGCTTAGTGCATCTAGTGAACCTGCACCGGCCCTGTGCAGAAAGGCAAAAGAATAGGAAAAACCAATAAACTAAACTGAACTTTCTAAACCCATGTTTCCCTCCTCTGACATGCTTTCAGACCAGTCAGCTACGAGTGCCTTGAAACTGATTCTTCCTCTGATGCGGCAACATGGTACATCTTATGTTATCTTTTTACTGTTCTCTCTCCACCAGAGGCAGAGCCAAACAGAAACTAAGCACTTCCTTTTCTTAAAAACACCTAAGATACAAATCACAGTCTTGTCCTAAAAAATTAAACCTGGTTTGAATGGTTTTCTTTCATTTAATGTATGAGATGAATAGGGCCGCCATCTGACTCTATTGCATAAAAAACAGGTTAATCCAGTCCTGGTTTCACAACTCTGTCCCACTGAGCTAGCGGAGGAAAGAATAGAAAACTACAATCTATGAATGCAACAGGATAAAACCAGGTTTGAATTACCCTAGAGAAGTATGCCACTAGAAGCATATGACAGGAGTACAACAGATGGGCCAGCACAGAGCTGCTACCTTCACTTACAGATTTATAGAAGCCAAATCTATAAAACAGAGAACCGGGCCCAGAGTTGGTTCAAGGTGTTGGCACCCTAGGCAAATTAGAATGCTTTGCTCTTTGCCGACCCCAAGAAGCTGCCGTCCTAGGCGACCGCCAAGATTGCCTGCCAACCTTGCAGAGAACACAGGCAGGGAAGCAGCATTTTGAACCAGCCACTCATCCAGAGCATACCAGCAACTCTGACCATCCACACGTGACACCTTCATATGAAGTCAGTGGGTATTTACAATAGCAGAAGGTGACAGAATACAGGAAGTACTTTGATTGTGGTCCACATAATCTAAAGTGCATCCAGACAGTAACGTCTGTTTTATTCTCTCTGGTATAGTGAAGAGGTAAGCTTCTCCCTAGCTGCAACCTCCCAGATTTTGTATAACTATTTAGCTTTTTTTACAGGGATATTGTGGTTGCTTCCTGTGCTTAACCAAGGTGGTCACTGAGGATGAAATCATGTGCATCACCAGCTGTAAGGGTAGGCTTAACCAATAGGCAAGGCCAGGTGGTTGCCTGTGGTGTGATCTTCCGAGGAGCAGTGAAAAATAGCTGGGCAGTTTTCAAATAGCCCATTTGCCTGGGCCAATGACTTTGCAAACTGTCCTCATTCCCCCCCCCCCCCCCCCCCCCCCACTTCTAAACATACAAAGCAAGGTTTAATATTCAAAGGAATTATCCAGGTAACAGCGACCATTATCCAGATAATTCCTTTAGCTGCCACAGTCTGTGGATATTCAGTAGTATTACATGGATAGTGCTGCAGAATATCCTTGCAGACGGCCCCGACACTATCCGACAGAGCCACTGCAGTGCAGCAAGGGATCCGGATAGTGGCAACATTCATTTTGCTACCCAGATAATGGTGAAATTAGACCTCACCTGCTAATTTTCTTTCCTTGAGTCTCTCCAATCCAGTTAAGTCCAGACGTATGGGTTATGCTCTATCACCAAGCACTAAGAACCACTGATTTGATGATGTCACATTATAAGGATCCATGTGGAACTGTTCACTTCAGTGTTCTAATAACAAAGCAGACTTCACCAAGACAAGAATTAAACAAATTTAGAGACAACTTGAAGAACTATTTACATTTTGTCAAACAGAGGAATTTAGTGATGACTCACCACAAACTCCAGAACAGCCAATCCAACAATTTGGAAACTTTATCTTAATACCCGAAAAAGTACATATGAGAAAGCAAAGGACAGATGCCTATAAGCACCTTAAATTCTGCTACGTCCGGACTCACCAAGAAAACAGAATGGACGGCTTCTGGACTGGACTGGAGAGATTCAAGAAAAGAAAATTAGCAGGTAAGGTCTAATTTTACCTTCCTTTTCGTCCCTCCAGTGCAGTCCAGACATAAGGGATGTAATAGAGCAGTACTCAACAAAGGGTGGGACCCTTAAGCCCAGCCTGCAACACTCAAGCACCAAACCATGCATCTCGTCTTGTCTGAACATCCAAGCAGGAGTATCACACAAAGGAATGTAGAAACAACCATGTTGCTTCTCTACAAATACCAACCCCAGGGACAAGACTATACTCAGCCCACGATGCTGTCTGAGCTCTCGTCGAGTGAGCACACAAACTCTCTGGAAGTGCTCTATGTTTGGCCAAGCACACAAAAGCGATAGTTTCTTTCAACCACTGCACAATAGAAGCCACTTCCTCGGCACTCCAAATAGATGATACCACTTCATAAACTCTTCAGTACGTTTGAGATAATGACGGATTCTGCAAACATCCAAGAAGCACAATGGAACTGACTCCGCACCCTCCTCCGAACCGGAAATCACCAGAATAGTCTGATTAAGGTGAAACGCCGAGACCACCTTTGGCAAAAAAAAAAAAAGAGGGAACTGGATGAAGAACCACCTTTTCTTTGGAGATCACTAAGAAAGGCTCTTTACTTGACAAAGCTTGCAGCTCCAAAATCTGATGGGGGGAGCAGATAGCTATAAGAAAAACATCTTCAAAGTAAGAACCTTCAAAGAAGCTCAACCTAAAGGCTCAAAGGGAGCTTCGGTAAGCAGCAAAAAGACCAAATTCAAATCCCAAGGTGGAATCAATTGATGCGTCAGAGGCTGAACTTGCTTGACACCTCTAAGAAAACAAAGTACATCTGGATGAGAAGCCAGGGAAGACCCCTGAAAATGGCCTTGATAGCAGGATAAGGCTGCCACCTGAACCTTTCAAAGAATTTAGAGCAAGACCCATATCAAGTCCAGCCTAGAGAAAGGCCAGCACATCCGGCAGCAAAAAATAGAGAGCCTGAAGACCCCTCTCCTCACACCAATTCTCAAAATATGCAAGACCCTAATATTGTAAAAGCCAGGGAAGTCGAACGGTTGCATGCTCAAAGCAATGTCACTTTGACCAGAGGACAGTAGCCTTTTTGGTTAACCTAGCTCTCTCAAGAGCCAAGCTGTAAGTGAGATTTGAGCTACCTCCAGCATGAGAACTGGACTCTGCCTCAGAAGGATGTCCACCAGAGGAAGGCGCCAAGACTCCTCCACCACCAGTCGAACTAGATTCGCATACCAGGGCCTCCAAAGAAATCCGAAGCTATTAAAATTACCAGAGCTCGATGGGCCTCTATCTTTTGTAGCACCCATCCTATGAGAGGCCACAGCGGGATTACATATAGAACACTGTCACTTGGCCACTGCTGAGCCAGAGCATCCAGGCCTTCCAACATCCTTTCTCGTCTGTGGCTGAAAAAAACAGAACACCTTCGCACTGGACGTGGATGCCATCAGATCCATCACTGGCATCCCCCAATGGTGTACTATTTCCTGAAACGCTGAATTCTCCGGGGACTACTCCCCTGGATCTAAATGGTGATGAGTTAGAAAGTCAGCTTGCTCATTTTCTGTTCCAGTCACATGAGCTGCTGACAGATGCATCTCTGCCCAGTGAAGTAGCGGCAAATCCTCCACTGCCAGAATTGCACTGCCTGTGCCACCTTTACATTTGAGGTAAGCCACAGTGGTCACATTATCCAAGCATAGTCCCACTGCCTTGTGTTCCACTACAGTGAGAAAATACTGCAAAGCAAGAAATATCGCTCGCATCTCCAAGCAGTTTATGGACCAGGTCCTCTCCACCAGGGTCCATTGACCTTGGGCTATTTGGGCTCTACAATGAACTCCCCATCGAAAAGACTGTCATTGGTTGTCACTACCACCCATTCCAGAGGTTCCAACAGCATTCCTGCCAACAACTTGGCAGGGTTCAACTACCAGCTGAGGCTCGACCTCGCCTCCTCCAAGCAATGCAACCTCTTTCACAGAGAGTGTCTCTGAGGCAACCACTGGACCTTCTGAAGAGGACACATGTGGGCTATGGCCCATGACACCAGATCCAATGTTGCTGCCATTAATTCCAGAATTGAAGATAATGTCATGCACAGGGAGACCACATCCAGCAAAATCTCTGGATCTGGTTCTGTATCTTTTTGCTGCATTCCGGGAAACCAACTCCAACTTGATGTTGAAACGATCACATAGATATGTTAAATCTTGAGTTGGTTCCAAACTGCTCTTGTTGAATTTGATAATCCTCCTGCAATGATTGGGGTGGGTTATCAATCACTCTGTTGCTTCCCGACTCTCTTGCACTGATTTTGTTCTGATTAGCTAATTGTCCAGATAAGGATGAACCAAGACTCCCTCACTTCAAAGAGCAGCTGCCATCACCACCATCACCTTCATGAAGGTCTGAGGTGCTGTGGCTAGGCCAAAAGGTAGAGGCTGAAACTGGAAATGTCACATAGGGACCGCAAAGTGAAAGAACCACTGATGGCCTGGCGAATAGGAATGTGCAAGTATGCGTTGGATAAATCCAGAGAGGTCAAAAACGTGCCCTTCCTTACAGCTACTATGACCGATCTTAACGTCTCTATGTGAAAATGAGGCACTCTAAAAGCCCGATTTGCATGTTTCAGGTCCAGAACCAGAGCCTTCTTTCTTGGGAACCACAAAATAAATTGATCATCATCTAAGTTTGTGCTCGTTTGGAGGTACCTCGACCACCACTCCTAGCTGCACTAGCCTCTTGAGAGTGTCCATTACTGCCTTTGCTTTGGCAGAAGCCTTGCAGGAGGACAAGATAAAAGCATCAGAGAGGTCGTGACAACTGCAGAGCACTAACCTCTCGAATGACTTCCAAGACTCACTGATCAGAAGTTATCTAGACCCAAGTGGAGTACAAGGTTTGCAGCTGGCCTCCCACGGGAATCACCTCCACCTGAGTCCCCCCTCACTTCATTAGGACTTCTTGGAGCTTCCCAGGCGCCCTCCAGCATCCATGCCTCCTCCTCGAAAGGGCTGACCTCTAGGATAGCAAGAATGTTGAAAGAGGTGCAATGCCCGAAACTTACGAAAATCCTTGAAGTGATCCCTCACGGAAGTCAAAGGTCTACCTTCCATAGGTTCGTCCTCTGGCAACCTTGGGACCTTGGAATCTTCCATGTCCTTCATCAACTTCTCCAGCACATCCCCAAAAGGAGTTTTCCCTTAAAGGAAGATTACTAAGTTGAGTCTTGGAAGCTACATCCGCTGCCCAGTTATGCAGCCATAGGAGACACTTATACTACAGAGACCATATTCTTGGCTCTAACCAGATCATAAAGTACATCCACCAGATACGCTGAGCCCAACTCCAGCTTAGCAGCCTCAGATAATGTCCCGGAAGGGTCCAGATCTGACTCCAGCAAACTCAGTGCCCATCTCAAACAGGCCCGAGCCACGTAGACTTCACAAATAAATGCTTGTAACACTAGAGCTGTGACCTTGAACGACTGCTTCAACACCGTTTACAGCTTCTCCTCAGGTGGAATAGGATACAGGCACAGCATAGATCTGATGCCTCTTAATCTGGCTTCTGTAACCTCCCATCTGGCCTTTATCATCTCTTTAATGGCACTATGCAGCAAATAGGACTTCTGAGGCTTCCAAATTCCCTGCAGGAGAGGATCCTCTAAGGTAGTGAAAGCTGCTAAGAAGTGAGCAATCAACACCACCCAACGAAAATCCCTAATAATAGAGGGATCCTCATCTGGCGGAATTTCACCTTCCTCCAGCTCCTCTCCAGAGGATTCACCCCAGCATCCAGATGGGCCTAGAGGGTCCTCCGAAGCTTCAGAAAGGACGAAAGCCCAGTCATCCTCCACTTCATCCCGCACCCTAAAGCACTGAGTAGCCAGCTCTGAAGAGCCCTTGGTCACAGGCACTAGATTCTCTCTTACCCCAAGTGCCTCAATGCCATGAGGAGAACTTTACACTAGACCATGCTTCATGCAGAAGGCCTGGCGCATAGTAAAACAAATTCAGGCGAAAAGGGAATACCTGGAAGTGCAGAAACTCCTCCTGAGCCACCCGACCTTACTCCTTGACACCCCGTGGAGCCTGGATCTGTAAAGTGCTTCTCAGAAGGCTGTACCACTGCTGTTTGCACTGAATCCAACATGGCCAGGTTTCCCACTGAAACCGCGGGTTCCTGAGGGGAACTGGCTTACAAGCTGAATCGCCTCCCAATGCTCCAGTTTCTGATAAAAAGAAACAGCCATGAGACCGTCGGCTTCGCAGTCGCGGCATAAACCGGCTGATGAAATCTCACTGCAGTGGCTGCCACAGGAAATGCAAGCCTATGGCATGAAGAAAAAACGATATTAAAAAAGAAAAAGCTGCACAGTCAAATAGCCTCCCTCATACCTCGAGCGCCGTAAAAAAGTGAAAATGTAGCATTTCAGCTGCCCCCCTCCCTGCAAGGAAAAAAACAACTGCAAGCGCTTCTCCTGCAGACCACCTTTTTTTTTGTTAATAGATTTAAATAGCCAGGCCCTACTGCAAAAAAATGATTCCCAGGACCCTTCCCAAAAGTTGAGGAGGAGGAGGAATGGAGGACTGCAGGGGTTTCTTCAGAGGATACCCTGGCACTATAGGTGGGGGACTAAGAGGGAGGGCCCCAGACCACCAGGTTATGCACCCCAAATTTCAAGGAAGTTGAATTAACAATCCTGAGTCAGCAACGGAGCAGGAATCACTCCTTTCCTCATGAACAAATTTGCCTCTTAATTTATTTATTTTTTCTCATCACCATCTGCTGGAGACTGTGAAATACTGAAGTGCGCAGTTCTGCATGGATCCTTATAGTGTGACATCATCAAATCAGTGGCTCTCAGTCTCCATCTGCTGGTGATAGGGCATAACCCATACGTCTGGACAGGACTGGAGGGATGATAAGGAATGCATAAATGGACATCATCAGGTCAATACTCAAATACTGCAGTTGGCGTTTGTTTGAAACACTGGCTACAATGTTTAAATAATTAATGTTAATGGTGGGGGGGGGGGGGTGGAGGCTGAAGGTTTACCTAGGGCACCCAGTACCCCTGTCCCTACCCTGCTCAGTTCCTCCATCCAGAGATTCAGCAGGGATCTTGCTTACTTATCAAGGAAAACAAAACCCAACTGAGAAAAGTCTTAGCATATTTGCATAAATCATTTTACAATCAAAACCTAGTTATAAATGTTTATTCCTACCAAATCAAAACCGCAAATGCTTCTGCATACTAGAGTCACCAGCTCATGGGGGTGGGGTGCAGGCAGGTCGCTGGCCCACTAGCCACAGGACTGGAGGCATAATCTAATGCTTAGAGCAGCAGGCTGGGTACCAGGTAAGCCAGGGTTCATATCCCACTGAAGTTTCTTGCGTCCTTGGGAAGTCACTTAATCCTCCATTTATTTATTTATTTTATTTATTTAGACAGTTTTGTATACCGCCTTATCCTTCAATCAAAGCAGTCACAACACAATTGGGGGATACATTTAACACATGGGGATATGAGATATGCTTCAAGTACAAACTTAGGGCTCAATATTCAGCAGTGGCGGTTAGTCCCATCACTGAATCTAAGACCTAGATAGCACTGAAGCGAACCGCTGCTCAGTTAGCTTTGGTAGTGAAAGTCAGGACAACCTTTACTGAGACTAACTTTTGCCACTTAGCGATAACCAGGCAATATCGCTGCTGCCCAGTTATTGTCCCCGGGACGCCCTAATGCTAGCTGGCACCCGGAGATATTCAGCAGCACTAACCATACCGGCCAAGGCAATGAACGCGGTTAATCACTCTCAATATGGGGCTCTTATTATAAGCCCTCTGGAACCGAGAAATACCTACTGTACCTGAATGTAATTCACCTTAAAACTACTACTGGAAACACACAAGCTAAATACCAACAAAAAAAGGATCACAATGTAAGCCCAGGGTCTGCATCATTTGACACTTATCTGTTTTAAGCATGCCAGCTGTCTGTCATCCCTTGATCATAACCACTCCCTGCTCTTGCATAAAAACAGTAGGAATGATTTATGATTTATTATTGCTTAATATACTGCCTCTCGGGTTACTAGCGAGGCAGCTTACAATCAAAAGACAAATAAATAAAATTAGAAAGGGGAAAAGAACTACAATATTCATAGGAAAGAGGAGTCAGGAAAGGTAATTGCAGACAACTTCCCTCCAGCCCGACTGGATATTCACCACTTTCCAATAGGATCAACAGCTACATGGACAGGGAATTTCTAAGAGATGTAGAGCAATGGGGAAGACTGGAATGGATGGAGAGATGGTCACAGATGGAATTCCCAAAATCACTCCTTAGAAGAAAGTCAAAGGCAACACATTCTTGAGACACGGTGAATTCAGGGTTAAGCTGCCCTACTTTCACTGCGCCCACACAATCTGGCACAGAACCAACCAGCTACATCTCTGAATTCAAACCCTTCACTCCCTCCAGAATCAAATCTCCTTTTCGCATTTTAAGTACATGTCAGGATCCTTTCTAATTTTCCTTCAGTGCTAATCTCCCCCCTCCCCCAAAAAATCCAGCAACCTTAAACTACGGTGGGCAAAGCAAATGTATCGGCCAACATCCAAACACCCCTGGAACCGAGCCGGTTGCAGCCTGCTTACCTGCAGAGAAACCCCTTCAGACATGTTGGCTCCTGCTTCTCCCCTGAGTCAGGAAGAACATACTACAGCTTTCATCCTCGTAACCCGCCTGAAAACCGGGCTCCTCGCTTCTTTGTCTCTCCTGAAGGTTGAAAGATTTTGCTCCCCCTTCTTCTTGCATCGGGCCTCCCTTACCACCCCAGCTCCTCTGACCAGGATCCAGAGCGGAGAGGAAGTAGGAGGATCCAAGGGATAGGATGCAAAAATGCCAAAAAAAAGCCCCCCAACAACAACAAATCCAACAGGCTACTGGCTCAGGGGAGCTTCCCCCTACAAGTTACAACCAGTCAGAAAAGCTACTGTAGCGGAAAAAGATCTGAGAGGATTAGCAAAACACAGCACAGCTGTCTTGCCAGGGATGGACATTGGCAACACACCTCTAGGGCTTGTAGTTCCTCTGCTATAGGGACGCCCAGCCGAGGGCGCCCATCCTTCCAACAAGCCTTGAATTCCCGGAAGGACTACAATTCCCGGCAGCACACGGGGTCCATGCCCGGACATTGGCAGGTGGGAATTGGGGGCGGGCTGCAGGTTATTTTCACAACACGTCTGGGAGAAACGTAGCCGCGCAGTCGCGCACGCAGGGAGATAATTGAAGGGTCGGGTTATATTTTGTTCTGAAAGTATAGAAAGCATCTTCTATTCCTGCTGGAGTGGATTTTGAGTACGAGATGATGCTGTTTGTTTTGCCAGTAGCTGCCATCCTGCCAGTTGGAACTCTACAGGCCCTATTTTTAAGGGGGGTTTGGACGCAGCAATTTTTTTTTACCCCTATTTTTATATCCCCCCTTCCTGCTGGGCTCAGTCACTACAGCGCCATGGGCCAGAAGTCATAAACTGATACATACAGGGGCTGCTCAAGGCAATCTGCTGCCTGAGTACTACTGAGCATTTGTATTGTGCTACAAGACGTGCGCAGCGGCATGTAAGAGACAGTCCCTGCTCATCAGAGCTTGCAATCTAGTCAAGTCAGACAACACAGTAGGTGTAGACAGGGATACATGTAAGGGGAATGGTAAGGAAACACAAAGGAGATCAGGTGAGGCAAGATCGAAAGCAGTAGCGAAGAGGTGAGTTTTCAGCCTGGATTTGAAAAGGATCAGAGAAGGCACCTGACTACAGACTCAGGTAGTTTGTTCCAGGCATAAGGAGCAGCAAGGTGAAAAGAGCGAAGTGTGGAGTTATCAGTAGAAGAAAAGGGTACTTTCTGGCCTGAGGTAACCTGTCCCAACCACTGAGCCACTACTCCCTAGCCTTTTTTAGCTATATAACATCTTTATTTCGACAATTTCCGGTCGCTGTCTTTTTTTTTTTTTAATTTGTCAATCGTTTACATCTGTCTTTTTGAATTTTTAAATAACTTATATGCTATGAGATGTTCTCACTTTTTTTGGGCCACCCTGTATATTCTGCATCCACAGAAACCTCTCCCTCGACAATGGGTGCAGAGCAGAAGTAGGACATTGACCCAAAAACTCAATATATTTTAAACAAATCTGATTCTGGTCATCTCACTAACAAACATTGTCCAGTACCAGGCATATTGGGAACTAATATAAAACCCTACAAAAGTCACCTAAGATCTACAAGGCCAAATCTACCATATCATTACCAGCATAAACTTCCAAAACTCATACAAGGATCCACACTGTCAGCCATGCTCTTCAACATTTACCTTCAACCTCTTTGCTCAGTCATACGCACTTATAACATCAGCTTCCACATATATGCTGATGATATCATGCTCTACGCCCCCATCACAACCACAAACCCAACAAACACCCACCTCTCAGCATGCTTCTCTGCAGTGTCCGACTGGCTACAAGCAAACAACCTATCCATCAACATCAAGAAAACCGAAGCCCTCATAGTGACAAAAGACCCAGACTTCACACCACCAACACACCTCAACATAGGAACCACAAGCATTCAAATACAACCACAAATAAGATACCTGGGCATTATTATTGACCAAGCCCTCACCCTAAAGCAACAAATCGCCAAGACCTCCGGAACCATATTCCACAAAGCAAAAACAGTGCAACGTCTCAGACCCCTTCTTGAACATCAAGATTTCCGAACAGTAATGCAAGCCACGACACTCCCACATCTGGACTACTGCAACATAATATACCATGGACTTCCAGCCACACAGACCAACCCCCTTCGAACAGCATTGAACACCACAGCAAGAATCATTCATGGAGCAAAGAAAAACGACCACATCACCCCAATTCTGAAAGACCTACACATACTTCCCCTCGAAGCAAGGACTAAATACAAAGCCATCCTACTCACCCACAAAGCCATCCACCAAACACAGAACACCCAGCTTCACACCCTACTAGCTCGTCCAGCTCACGGCAGAACTACCAGACAAGCCTCCAACAACTCCCTCACCGTCTCTCACAAAAGAACCAATGCTCGCAACGGTCCTGCAATCGAGCCTTTAAACTATATGCCCCATCTTTATGGAATTCTCTACCGAACTGTCTCAGAAACAATGCCGACCTTCCATCTTTAAGAAAACAGCTAAAAAACATCCTCTTCCAGGAATACTTCAACACGACATCCACTAAAAAACACAACTAACCCCGGATCCCGACCACCATGAACCACTGATCAAAACCATACTAACCTGTCCGTGTCCAATGTCTGTCCCATGTCCAATGTATGTCCTATGGCTAAATCATCATTGTTGCCTCCCTGGTGTTGGCCCCGCCCGTTTACTTAATTCCCCCACCCTCAATGTAACGCTGCTTTGACCCGGTGAAAAGCGGGATATAAATGAAGTTAAATAAATAAAATAAAATAAACAAGGGGCTTATCCAGAAAAAAACAGCACTATAAATACTGCAGCGGGCCCTAGAACATCCATACACCTATTTGAAAAGCTGAACAAGTCAAATTACTACAGTGTAGTAAAGATCCCAATCTACAAACTCCATGTTAACAGAACACCTAGCCTTGGTTGCACATTCAAGCACAGCCCCTCACCAGGTACAGAATAAGTGACCACAACCTAAAGTAAAAATAAAAATATGTACACAAAAATTAAACTAAAACCCCAAGAAGCCAGACTCCGCATGCAGTGCAACATCAGATAAATAAGATATAAAGTTTCCCATACTGCGGAAAATATAAAGATAGCACAAAATCCAGTCACTAAAATGAAAATAAAATTATTTTTTCTGCCTTTGTTGTCTGACCATTTTATTCTCTGATCATGCCGGTCCCAATCTGAGGCTTCTGCTTTCCTGTCTTCTCTTAGCTCTCTTTCTATGGTTAGTATTTCTTATCTCTTCTTTTGTTTTATTCACTTCCTTCCGTCAGCCTATTTCCAGTCCCAGTCACCCTTCCCGATATCAGCCCCCTTTCCAGTCCTCCCCTTCCAGTACCTTCCAATGTCAACCCCCTTGCATTCCCAGGACTGCCACTGGTGTCCATTCCCTTCCAGCCCCCCTCCTTCTCCACTGTCCAGCCCCTTTTAGTCAAAATACCATCTCAGGTGTCAGTTCGCTTCCAATCCCAGTGCCACCCCCCCTCCCCACTATCAGCTCCCTTCCAGTCACCCTAGCCTTTGTCAATCCCCCTTCTAGTGCCATCCCCACGTGTCAGCTCCCTTCCAACCCCAGTGGCCCCTTCCAGCATTCTCCTCATTACTCAGCCACCTACCAGTCCCATCCCAAAGTGTCAGCTGCCTCCAGTCCCACCCCCAGGGGCAGCTGCCTCCAGTCCCATCCCCAGGGGTCAGCTGCCTCCAGTCCCCTACTCCCCTAGTGTCATCACCCCTCCAGTACCATCCTCAGGTATCAGTTCCCTTCCAGCCCCCACCTTCCCCAGTGTCAGCTCCCTTCCCCCCCCCCCCCCACCTTCCCCCTTTGTCAGCTCCCTTCCAGCCCTCCTTCCCCTGGCAGCCCCTCTCAGCATCCTCTCCCATCCAGTCTCATTCTCCCATCCCCCTGCATCAGCCCATTTGTAGCCTAGTCCCCAGTTTTCTTCCAGGGCCAGCAGCTCTCTCTTCCCCTCTCTGCCATCAGTGCATTTCCATTTCTAACCCCCAGTCTTCTTCCAGGGCCAGCAGCTATCTCCCTCATCAGCCCATTTCCAGTCCCAGCCTATTTCCAGTCCTCTCCCCCCCCCCATCAGCCCATTTCCAGTCCTAGCTCATTTCCAGTGCTTGCCCCCCCCAATCAGCCCATTTCCAGTGTTAGCCTCCCATCAGCCCATTACCAGTCCTAACCCTCTGATAAGCCCATTACCAATCCTAGCCCCCCTATTCAACTCATTTCCAGTCATAGCCCCACCTGTGATCAGCCCATATCCAGTCCTATCCCCCCATCAGCTCATTCCAGTCCTAGCCCCCCCCCCCCCATCAATCTATTTCTAATCCCAACCCCCTGAGCAGCCCATTTCCACTCCTAGCCCCCGATCAGCCCATTTCCAGTGCTACATAAGAACATAAGATATGCCATACTGGGTCAGACCAAGGTCCATCAAGCCCAGTATTCTGTTTCCAACAGTGGCCAATCTAGGTCATACGTACCTAGCAGTTTCCCCAAGGGACACAGGTTCCACAATGCTTGTATTGGTTCAAGCATTGATATCCTGGGTCCCTTCTTAATAATGGTTTATGGACCTTTCCTCCAGGAACTTGTCCAAACCTTTTTTAAACCCAGCTACACTAACAGCCTTTACTACATCCTCCGGTAACAAATTCCAGAGTTTGATTACACATTGAGTGAAAAAATATTTTATTTTATTAGTCTTAAATAGTTTACCCTGTAGCTTCATTGCATGTCCCCTAGTCTGTCTATATTCTGATAAGGTAAACAATCGATCTACGTTTACCCGTTCCACTCCGTTCATTAATTTATAGACTTCTATCATATCTCCCCTCAGCTGTCTCTTTTCCAGGTTAAAGAGCCCTAACCTTTTTAGCCTTTCTTCATAGGAGTATCCTTCCATCCCCTTTACCATTTTGGTGGCTCTTCTCTGAACCTTTTCTAAAATCGCTATATCCTTTTTAAGATACGGCGACCAGAATTGCACACAATATTCAAGGTGTGGTCTCACCATGGAACGATATAAAGGCATTATAATATCTTTTGTTTTATTTTCCATTCCTTTCCTTATCATACCTAGCATTCTATTTGCTCTCTTGGCCGCCGCTGCACACTGGGCCGAGGGTTTCAACATGGTATCCACAATGACGCCTAAATCTTTTTCCTGGGTGGTGGTTCCTAATGTGGAACCTTGCATCGTGTAACCATAGTTTGGGTTGTTCTTCCCTAGGTGCATAACCTTGCACTTGTCCACATTAAATTTCATCTGCCATTTTGATGCCCAGTCTTCCAATTTATGAAGATCCTCTTGCAATTTTCCACAATCCTCTTGGGTTTTAACAGTTTTAAATAGTTTTGTGTCATCTGCAAATTTGACAACCTCACTCGTTATGCCACTTTCCAGGTCATTTATGAATATGTCAAAAAGCAGCGGACCCAGCACAGATCCCTGGGGTACACCACTATTCACCTTTCTCCATTGGGAAAATTGGCCATTTAGCCCTACCCTCTGCTTTCTCTCTTTTAACCAGTTCCTGATCCACAATAGTACACTTCCTCCTATCCCATGACTCTTTAGTTTTGCCAAACGTCTCTGATGAGGGACCTTGTCAAAGGCTTTCTGAAAGTCCAGATACACAATATCAACCGACTCACCTTTGTCCACCTGATTATTCACTCCTTCAAAAAAACATAACAGATTAGTAAGACAAGATCTTCCTTGTCTAAAGCCATGTTGGCTGTCTCCCATTAGGTCATTACGCTCTATCATTTGATTTTCTATGCAATTCATGCTATGGTGCTGGAATCAATAAGGAAGTTTCAAACTAGCGGGTCTCAGACTTACAATGGCATGAAGTTTTAGGGTTTATTGCTGCCCTTAATAGCATGCCTGTTCGCATCAACGACCCTTTTGTACTTCCATTCTTTTAACTCTCCTTTAAGTATCCAGCTACTGGGTGCTCAAAATTGTTTCTAAAATTATGTTTCTTAATTCACACTACTAAAAAATGTTGTAGACATTCCATTAAGTCAAGAAAAATTTGCTAAAATGCTTTGAATTGTCTACTTAGCTCGCTGTGTTGTAGATGTTCATCATCATACGATAATCAATTCTGTTGAAGTTAAAGTTGAAAGTCCCGACGCTATTGTTTGACGCGCCTCTGCGTTTCTCCAGTCCGGTTCTTCAGGGGACTATCTAAATGTTATTACTATTGTGAAAAAAGCACAAAAACACCCATGCATAGTGAAATTAATGTAATCCATTATCCCATTAGAACTCGACAAATTTTCATCATTTCTACTACTTTAAATCGATTACCTGCCTTTAGTGATGCTGCCCACGTAGAATAAACAGACCATTGGTTCCTCACAGAACTCCTTCTCTCGATCTGAAAAAACACCGCGCATGCGGGTTTGGAACTTGATCCTGCCTATTTAAACCCCTTCTGACTCCTCCCAGCCTATGCGTTTCGCGTCCATTGGAAAAATATATATGTGTCCCCACAAACTGCTTCATATAATGATAGTTGTTCTCTCATTTATTATCTTTTGTTATCGCATTACACGAAAATTATTTAAACACATAATCCCCAATCTATTCCTGAATTTAATCCCGCCGGGTGAACTGATCCCACGCGATGTATCCAACGCTGCTCTCGAACCAATAAAGTATGATCTCTCGTTTTACCACTTGTTCCGATGTGTACCTGTTCTATACACCAGCAACGTAAATGCTCGAAACTATGTGCTTGCGTCATACAATGAGTTACAAGGGGAGCTTCCATTCTTTTGCACCGGATCCTGCTCTCATGTTCCTTCATTCAGATTCTGAATTTGCGGATGATCTTCCCTATGTATAACAAGCCGCAAGGGCATTGTATTGCATAAACTACATAGGTGGAATCGCAGGTAGTGGTGCTCTTCAACCAATATGTAACTCCCTTGTAACTAAACTGATTTAATGTTTCAGAAATGTTACAGATAGTACACTGACCACATGGATGATGACCCGATGTATCTCACGTTAGTTCAACCGATTGTGTTGTGCGTAAAACTGCTGGACTAACATATTCTTTTAAGTTCTTACTTCGTTGCCACACACATCGGATGGAATGGTGTTGCATACTTGGCAAAATTTTCAAAACTCTACTATTCTTCTTTATACTTTTCTGTATACTCACACTAATTGGAGAGTATTTTGTCACCAAATGTATAAAATGTGAGTCACTTTTAATAACCGACGGCTGAGAATTCAATATTAAGGCTCGATCATTGTATAGAGCCCGTTTGTACGCTCTAGTGACCACTCTTTTTGGATAACCTCTCTGAATGAATTGTGTTATCAAACATTTGGACTTCTCCTTAAAATCTTCCCGACTAGAGCAGTTCCGGCGATATCTTAAGAATTGTGAAAATGGGAGTCCCTCTTTTAGCCTCGGGGGGTGAGCACTATCAAATTGCAAAAAAGTGTTTCTATCAGTAGGCTTATTAAACACTGTTGTCTCCCACTGATTCATCCCCTTACTTATTCGAACATCCAAATATGTTATACTAGTCGCATTAGACTCATATGTGAATTGTATATGTGGATCACATTGGTTAAGCCAATGAATGAAGTCCTGTAATTGATGTGCAGTGCCCTGCCAGAGCAAAAAAACATCGTCTATATAAATGAGCCAGGTTTTTATCTGTGCCATTTGTGGAGCTTGAGGCATCCATTTTGCTTCAAAATTCCCCATATATAAATTGGCCACCGAGGGAGCACAGGTGGCTCCCATGGCAACACCTGCCAACTGTTGATACAGTTGGCCCTCAAAGATGAAAACATTTTTTTGTAACGCCAGTTGTGCTATTTGGGATATAAACTCAATATGCTCTGTACTAAGATCCCCCCTATCCTGTAAGGCCTTGTTAACTATAAATAATGCCTCTGATTGTGGTATGTTTGTGTACAACGATTGTACATCAAGAGTGACCAAAAGTATCATTTCCTGATTCGCCCATTGGGCCAATCCTCCAAAGTGTTTAAAAAATGAGTGGTATCTCGAAGAAATGATGGAATGTTGAACAACAAAGGTCTCAAAAATGAATCCAAATAGATGGATAATGGCTCAAGCAGCATGCCTCTGGTGGACACAATAGGACGCCCCGGTGGATGATGAAGACATTTATGAATTTTGGGGACTGTGTAAAATTTAGCAAATGTGGGGGATACCGCATTTAAAAAACGAAATTCTTTTCGAGAGATTAGCTTGGCTGTTAGCGCTCCAGTAGTAAGCTTCTTAATTTGTTGTTGTAAAGTGGGGCTAGGATCTACCTGTAGTGTGTAGCATATGTCTTTGAATCACTTAATTGTGCTCGTGCTTCTTCCAGATAATAATTACGATCTAAAACTACTACTGCCCCTCCTTTGTCTGCTCGTCTAACCACCAAATCTTGTCTATTTCGAAGCTCCTTCAAGGCTTGGCGTTCCTGAATCGGTAAACGTTGGTTGTACAAAATAGGTTTCTTCTTTAACTCTTCATTAATATCCTGGAGAACTAGGTCTCTAAACATACTTATAGCTGGAGGAAGGGGGCTAGGTGGAACCCAATTAGATGTCAATGGTAAAGGGATACGACTAGAAGGAGTCTTCATGGCAGTTCTCTCAATACTAGGCAATGCAGTGAAAAAATAGTCCTTTATGTGCAATTTTCGGGTCAAAGCCTCCAGATCGACTCGAAACTGAAACTCATCGAACCCAATATTAGGGACAAACGTTAATCCTCTCTCTAATAAATGTATAGGCTCCGTGGATAATGAACATCCCGATGTGTTAACCACCAGATTATTCAAACCTTCTTTCTCTGGGGTCTCTGTCTCCCTCGATCTGTGGGCTCTCCTTTGCCATTCACTTTTTTCTTCACTGATTTGCCGGTTTGTCGCTCTTCTAAAAAAGGCTTCCCCGAAGATCTGCTGGAATCAGAGCTGTCATTTCCTTCAGTAGAATCATTAAAAATTACTTGACGTGTTCCTTTTTTGGGCTTCCGATTTTTATTCATCCACGGATATACGTATCCTGTGGAATAGTCGGTTCCGTCACGTTTCAGGTTTTTTTGTTTTTTAATCATTACTTCCTGTCTTACTTGATCCTCTTGTTTCTGCTGTTCCTCCTGACGCCGTGTGAAATGGTCTTCTGGAATTTTTGACTTTACTAAGGCAGTCTTTAAGTTAATCTCCTCAGTCAATGATGTGATCTGTTGTTTAGATGAGTCTACTATGTGGACCAACAAATCTAGCGAACATTTATTCAAAATCTTGTTCCAGGTCTCTATAAACTCTGGTTCCATTGTCGCCATGCGTGGTTCCTTATATATTCTTAATCCTCGTGGAATTTGGCATCGACTGATGTATTCAATAAGAGATGATCTGTGTAACTCAGTTTGTGCCTTCTTTTTCTTCAATTGTAATATCGCCTCCCATAATACTTCTGCATCTTCTGTTAGGTCATCAGACGCTATTGCATCCTGTGAAAACGGAGTTTTTTCTTGCAGTAAAGATGTAATATAATCCTGTGGATAACTTATAATTTCTTTCCACATATTTTGACCTTCCATTTTGTGTGTCATAACAATTCGAGTTGGTCTTGTGTCAGAGCGATCTTAAAACTAGAAAATTAAATGTACCCTACGCTCTATCATTTGATTTTCTATGCAATTCATGCTATGGTGCTGGAATCAATAAGGAAGTTTCAAACTAGCGGGTCTCAGACTTACAATGGCATGAAGTTTTAGGGTTTATTGCTGCCCTTAATAGCATGTCTGTTTGCATCAACGACCCTTTTGTACTTCCATTCTTTTAACTCTTCTTTAAGTATCCAGCTACTGGGTGCTCAAAATTGTTTCTAAAATTATGTTTCTTAATTCACACTACTAAAAAATGTTGTAGACATTCCATTAAGTCAAGAAAAATTTGCTAAAATGCTTTGAATTGTCTACTTAGCTCGCTGTGTTGTAGATGTTCATCATCATACGATAATCAATTCTGTTGAAGTTAAAGTTGAAAGTCCCGACGCCATTGTTTGACGCGCCTCTGCGTTTCTCCAGTCCGGTTCTTCAGGGGACTATCTAAATGTTATTACTATTGTGAAAAAAGCACAAAAACACCCATGCATAGTGAAATTAATGTAATCCATTATCCCATTAGAACTCCACAAATTTTCATCATTTCTACTACTTTAAATCGATTTCCTGACTTTAGTGATGCTGCCCACGTAGAATAAACAGACCATTGGTTCCTCACAGAACTCCTTCTCTCGATCTGAAAAAACGCCGCGCATGCGGGTTTGGAACTTGATCCTGCCTATTTAAAAGAATATGTTAGTCCAGCAGTTTTACGCACAACACAATCGGTTGAACTAACGGGAGATACATCGGGTCATCATCCATGTGGTCAGTGTACCATCTGTAACATTTCTGAAACATTAAATCAGTTTAGTTACAAGGGAGTTACATATTGGTTGAAGAGCACCACTACCTGCAATTCCACCTATGTAGTTTATGCAATACAATGCCCTTGCGGCTTGTTATACATAGGGAAGACCATCCGCAAATTCAGAATCCGAATGAAGGAACATGAGAGCAGGATCCGGTGCAAAAGAATGGAAGCTCCCCTTGTAACTCATTGTATGACGCAGGGACATAGCTTCGAGCATTTACGTTGCTGGTGTATAGAACAGGTACACATCGGAACAAGTGGTAAAACGAGAGATCATACTTTATTGGTTCGAGAGCAGCGTTGGATACATTGCGTGGAATCAGTTCACCCGGTGGGATTAAATTCAGCGATAGATTGGGGATTATGTGTTTAAATAATTTTCGTGTAATGTGATAACAAAAGATAATAAATGAGAGAACAACTATCATTATATGAAGCAGTTTGTGGGGACACATATATATTTTTCCAATGGATGCGAAACGCATAGGCTGGGAGGAGTCAGAAGGGGTTTAAATAGGCAGGATCAAGTTCCAAACCCGCATGCATGGCGTTTTTTCAGATCGAGAGAAGGAGTTCTGTGAGGAACCAATGGTCTGTTTATTCTACGTGGGCAACATCACTAAAGTCAGGTAATCGATTTCAAGTAGTAGAAATGATGAAAATTTGTGGAGTTCTAATGGGATAATGGATTACATTAATTTCACTATGCATGGGTGTTTTTGTGCTTTTTTCACAATAGTAATAACATTTAGATAGTCCCCTGAAGAACCGGACTGGAGAAACGCAGAGGCGCGTCAAACAATAGCATCGGGACTTTCAACTTTAACTTCAACAGAATTGATTATCGTATGATGATGAACATCTACAACACAGCGAGCTAAGTAGACAATTCAAAGCATTTTAGCAAATTTTTCTTGACTTAATGGAATGTCTACAACATTTTTTAGTAGTGTGAATTAAGAAACATAATTTTAGAAACAATTTTGAGCACCCAGTAGCTGGATACTTAAAGAAGAGTTAAAAGAATGGAAGTACAAAAGGGTCGTTGATGCGAACAGGCATGCTATTAAGGGCAGCAATAAACCCTAAAACTTCATGCCATTGTAAGTCTGAGACCCGCTAGTTTGAAACTTCCTTATTGATTCCAGCACCATAGCATGAATTGCATAGAAAATCAAATGATAGAGCGTAGGGTACATTTAATTTTCTAGTTTTAAGATCGCTCTGACACAAGACCAACTCGAATTGTTATTCCCATTAGGTCATGACTATCTACATGCTGAGTAATTTTATTCTTTATGATGGTTTCTACCATTTTTCCCGGTACTGATGTCAGGCTCACCGGTCTGTAGTTTCCCGGATCACCCCTGGAACCCTTTTTAAAAATTGGTGTTACATTGGCGATCCTCCAATCTTCAGGTATTAGAGATGATTTTAATGATAGTTCACAGATTACTAATAGCAGGTCTGCAATCTCATATTTCAGTTCTTTCAACACCCTTGGATGTATACCATCCGGCCCAAGTGATTTGCTACTCTTCAGTTTATCTAATAGTTGTAATACATCTTCCCGATGTATCAATATTTCCTTCATTTCTTCCGCACCTTTAAATACCACTTCAGTCATGGGTAACATCCCTACATCTTCCTCAGTAAAGACTGAAGCAAAGAATTCATTCAATCTCTCCGCTATCGCCTTGTCACCTCTTAGTGCTCCTTTAACCCCTTTATCATCTAATGGACCAACTGACTCTCTCACAGGTTTTTTGCTACGAATGTACTTGAAAAGGTCTTTACTTCGCGTTTTTGCTTCCGCAGCAAGCTTCTTCTCAAATTCTCCCTTTGCCTGCCTTATCAATGCCTTGCATTTGACTTGCCAGTGCTTGTGCTGTTTCCAGGTTTCGTCGTTTGGCTGTTTTTTCCATTTCCTGAAAGATTCTTTTTTTGCAACAACAGCCTCTCTGACCTCACCTTTAAACCATGCTTGCAGTTTTTTGGACTTCCTTCCACTTTTCTTAAAGCGTGGAATACAGCTGGTCAGGGCTTCCAAGATAGTATTTTTCAACAACAACCAAGCCTGATGTACGTCTTTAACCTTTGCAACTGCTCCTTTTAGTTTTTTCTTAACTGTTTTCCTCATTTTATCATAGTCTCCCTTTCCAAAGTTAAAAAGTAGTACTGTGGATTTCCTTACTATCCCTCCTCCACTAATTAAATCAAAGGCGATCATGCTATAATCACTATTGCCAAGTGGCCCCAACAACCTTATCTCTTGCACTAGATCTGGTGTTCCACTAAGGACTAGGTCTAATATGGCTTCCCCTCTGGTCGGTTCATGAACCAGCTGCTCCAAGAAGCAGTCATTTATTTCATCTAGGAACTTTATCTCCCTAGCATGTCCTGAAGTGACACTGACCCAGTCGTTACCGGGGTAGTTGAAATCACCCATTATTATTACTGCACTGTAACTTTTGTTAGCTTCCTTGATTTCTTTGAGCATTTCATCATCCATTTTGTCATTCTGGCAAGGCGCTCGATAGTACACCCCCACTGCCATTGCCTTCCCCCTTTTACATGGAATTTCAATCCATATAGATTCTACAGCAGATTTTGTTTCCTGCAAAACTTTAATCCTTTCTGACTCAATGCCCTCTCTAACATAGAGAGCAACCCCTCCACCAATTTGATCAGCTCTGTCATTACGATATAGTTTGTACCCAGGTATCACAGTGTCCCACTGGTTGTCCTCCTTCCACCATGTCTCTGATATTCCAATCATATCTAACCTTTCATTTAGTGCTATATATTCTAACTCTCCCATCTTAATTTTTAGACTTCTAGCATTTGCATACAAGCATTTTAGAGAATGTATTTTACTCATATTAATTTGGCTATTGTTAGACATGGGTAATTTGGGATCTTTAAGCTCAGTCTGCTTCATACTTGAGGGCATTTGGGCTACTTTACTCTTTTGTGGAACCTCTCTGCTTTTGGTAGTATCCTTCAAAGATACATTCTTCCGAACCATCCGCTCTTGGGCGACTGTCGGCTTTCCCCTAATATCTAGTTTAAAAGCTGCTCTATCTCCTTTTTAAAGGTTAATGCCAGCAGCCTGGTTCCATCCCGGTTAAGGTGAAGCCCATCCCTTCAGAAGAGCCCCTCCTTTCCCCAGAATGTTCCCCAGTTCCTAACAAATCCAAAACCCTCATCTCTGCACCATGGTCTCATCCACGCATTGAGACTCCGGAGCTCTGCCTGCCTTTTGGGTCCTGCGCGTGGAACAGGAAGCATTTTGGAGAACACTACCCTGGAAGTTCTGGATTTGAACTTCCTACCTAAAAGCCTAAATTTAGCCTCCAGAACCTCCCTACCACATTTTCCTATGTCATTGGTACCAACATGTACCAAGACAGCAGACTCCTCCCCAGCACTATCTAAGACCTTATCTAGGTGGCGCGTGAGGTCTGCTACCTTCGCACCAGGCAGGCATGTTACCAGGCGATCCTCACATCCACCAGCCACCCAGCTATCTACATGCCTAATGATCGAATCACCAACTATAACGGCTGTCCTAACCCTTCCCTCATGGGCACATGGCCCTGGAGAAACTTCCTCGGTGCGAGAGGGTTTTACATCACCTGGAGGACAGGTCCTAGTTACAGGATCACTTCCTGCCACACCAGGGTGATGCTCTCCTGTCACGTGACCTCTCTCCTCCATGGCAACAGGGATGCTGCCAGACTGGAGGTGGGACTTCAGGACTATAGCCCTGTAGATCTCGTCTATGTACCTCTCTGTCTGTCTTATGTTTTCCAAGTCTGCTACTCTAGCCTCTAGAGAACGGACTCGTTCCCTGAGAGCAAAGAGCTCCTTGCATCTAGTGCACACGTAAGACCTCTCACCAACTGGGAGAAAATCATACATGTGACACTCAATGCAAAAGACTGGAAAGCTCCCATCCCGCTGCTGGACTGCTGTCTGCATCTTAGTTTTAAGTTTGTGTTTAGATCTAAGTTCTTTACTTACTAAGGGTTGCTATGGATATTTATACTAATAAAACTGTACCTAATACGTGTAATATACCTTATTCACCTGAAGCTTAACTAATCTCAGGTCCTTAGTGTATGACTGATTTGGGTAATGAGCTTCACCTGAGAGCACCTCCTGTCTTTTAAGATGTGTAAGTACCTATAAAGCTACGATTATCCCAGGGGTGGGTGGGTGTGGGGAGGGAAATAACTTTCTGGTTACATTTCATACCCAGTAGAGAGCTTGAAGTTTAAATTTAATAGTCACTCAGGGCCTAGTAACAGCAAAGTACTTTTAGTTTAAATTTAAAACACAGAAGAGAGCTTTCTGGTTACATTTGGAACCCAGCAGAGAGCTTGTAGTCTAAATTTAATAGTCACTCAGGGCTTGGCATCAGCAAAGTACTTTTAGCTTAAATTTAAAACACAGAAGAGAGCTTTCTGGTTAAATTTAGAACCCAGCAGAGAGCTTGTAGTTTAAATTTCATAAGAAGTTAGAGCCTAGCAGCAGCTAAGAGCTATAATTTAAATCAAATCAGAATTTAGCTTACCTCAGCAGCACAAGACAGGGTACTGTGTAGCAGCCCTCTTTTAATATGTGTTCTCCTCTGTGTTTTATATTTAAACTTAAACTGCTGCTACTAGGCCCTGACTGATTTAACAAAAAATAGTGGGTTCACAGATTAATTAGCTTTAATACAAATAATTCCTTTTAGAAAATTACCAGAAGTATATACTCACAATTGCAGATCTCTCTTCAGAAGTAACAGTCCCTTTTTCTAGTCCTTCAAGACTATCAGTGCTATCCCCCCTCAGCCCATTACCAGACCTAGCCTCCCCTAATCAGCCCATTACCTGTCCTATCCTCCCCCCCATCAGCCCATTACCAGTCCTATCCTCCCCTAATCAGCCCATTTCCAGTCCTAGCCTCCCATCAGCCCATTACCAGTCCTAACCCACACTGATCAGCCCATATCCAATCCAAGCCCCCCCCCCAATCAGCCCTTTACCAGTCCTAACCCTTCCCCCCGATCAGCCCATTTCCAGTACTAGCCTCCTCCCCCAGAAGAGCCCCACTCCTGTCTGACCGGCCTCAGAGGAAGCCAGGAAAACCTGAAGCCTGGCGTCCTGGCTCACCTCTGCAGAGCCATGAGAAAGAACAACATTTCCCTTCTTTTCTGCAGTTCTCTTAAAGTTGAGTCCAGTGGCATGCTGAATGTTGTGAGCATTTCCTGTCTTGCATGAGACAGGAAATGCCCTCATTTACCATCAGTGCACCGCCAGGCTAAACTTTAACAGAGCCGCAGGAAAGAAGGGAAACGCTGTTCTTTATCGCGGCTCTGCAGAGGTGATTCAAGGTGCCAGGTTTAGGGCCTTTCAGGCAAGTGTGGGGCCTCCTGGGGCAGCGGTGGGAGGATTGAATCTGACACTGCTGAGAAGCAGCAGCAGCAGCTTGTCCGTCCTTTTTTTTTTCTTATAATTTTGAAGGTGGAGTGAGGCAGCTGTTTTGGGGCATTTTTTGCCACCCTCAAAAGTTTGCCGCCTGAGGCGACCACCTCACTCTGCCTCATTATAGAGCCGTCCCTGCTCATATAATTCCTGTTCCTAAGTCACCTAATTGGCTTCCCTTCTGTTTCTGTATCCAATTCAAACTCCTCCTTCTGACCTTTAAATGCATTCATTCTTCTGCTCCTCACTATCTTTCCTCTCTTCTCTCCCCCTACAACCCTCCTCATAAACTTCGCTCCTCTACTGGCATGCTCCTCTCCTTACCCTTTTCTTCCACTGCTAACTCCAGATTTCCATCCTTTCACCTTGCTGCTCCTTATGCCTGAAACAAACTTCCTGAGTCTGTACGACAGGCTTCATCTCTGCTCCTTTTCAAATCTATGCTAAAGGCTCACCTCTTTGAGGCTGTTTTTGGCTTCTGATCCCTTAGTCCCTTGCATCTCCTTAACCTTCCCTATTCTATCCTTATTCCTATCTTTTGTCTTGTCTGTCTTGATTAGATTGTATTTATTTTATTTTTATTTATTTATTTACATTCTCTTATATACCGCGCTATTCTGCATCAGTGCGGTTTACATTGAACAAACTGAAATTACATTGAACAGGGCATTATAACTTGGAGATAACTATTTTACAGGGAACATGGGCTATGGAGGGTTATGTGGCTTGCCCAAGACCACAAGGAGCACCTGTGGGACTAGAAACCCCAGTCCTTCCTGCCCAAGGTTGCTGTCCTCTAGTGGGATTTGAACCCCTGACCTTCCGGCCTGAAGTACCTTGCCCCAACCACTAGGCCACTCCTCCACTGGATTAAATGGATTTCTATACCACCTTATCCTTTAATCAAGGTGGTTTACACAGCAAACAATCAAATAAATACTGTCTTGTGTGTGCATGCAGTGAGACTGTGAATGCGTGTATGTGTCGGGTGTCATTGACTCTTAGTGGGCTATTTATATCGTGCGCTATTATACAATACTAAACTATTACCTTGCATCCTTATGTCCCCCACCCCACTCATGAGATTTTGATAATTGACACAACAGTCATGATCATCCCAACCCCCCCCCCCCCCCCCACCACCACCACCACCACCACAACTATTCTGTAAAAATGCATAATTGGAAAACATACTTAAAAATATGAAACTCCGGGGGCAATTTCCCCAAATGGGTTAGTTTTGCACATAACAAAAACAATAGCCAAAAGCAGGAGAAGAGTAATCCAACTATAACAAAAACCTACTGAAAACCTTACAAGGTACACAATTCACAACACACAAATACCAAATAATCTTATAATATTTATAACCAGGCAAAAAAATGACCTCAGATGTCACAACTCCACATTTAGTGATAAATCACTATATGGTGTTGGTAGACGCTCACATCACCGGTCAATGCCTCCCTACCATCCTAAAAATTTTTTAAATCAATTCACAATAAATATAGTACACCATAATTACCACTGGGAAAACATCTCAGGAATATCAACCAAACTAGAAATTACCTAAAAACAAACTTATACATTCACACTCAATTACCATTCAATACCACATACATACAACCACTTTCACACTGGAAACAGCGTCATGTATTAAATACTTGCAAGGCTAAACGTAGCCTAATATAGTCCAAGAGCGATACCTAAAAGCAAAATGAAAATTACTGCAGAATCTGAAAGCATTACTACAAGCAATAGATGCAGATAACTTAGCTTTATAATGACGAATTCTCATCCAGCAAAGTTCTAGCTCTTCAACATGCGCTGTTAGCCAATTCCAACACCAACAGAAGAACCGGAGAGAGGAATACACAGCTTAAAGCTCAAAGGTTGACCAGAGCTCTGCAGTAATTTTCATTTTGCTTTTAGGTATCGCTCTTGGACTATATTAGGCTACGTTTAGCCTTGCAAGTATTTAATACATGACGCTGTTTCCAGTGTGAAAGTGGTTGTATGTATGTGGTATTGAATGGTAATTGAGTGTGAATGTATAAGTTTGTTTTTAGGTAATTTCTAGTTTGGTTGATATTCCTGAGATGTTTTCCCAGTGGTAATTATGGTGTACTATATTTATTGTGAATTGTTTTAAAAAAAGTTTAGGATGGTAGGGAGGCATTGACCGGTGATGTGAGCGTCTACCAACACCATATAGTGATTTATCACTAAATGTGGAGTTGTGACATCTGAGGTCATTTTTTTGCCTGGTTATAAATATTATAAGATTATTTGGTATTTGTGTGTTGTGAATTGTGTACCTTGTAAGGTTTTCAGTAGGTTTTTGTTATAGTTGGATTAGTTTTGCACATACCATGACAGTCATGAGCCTCATTTCTAAGCACTTTTAACCTCAGTGGTGAGTAAATTATTGGAAGCGCTTTGAAAGAGAAAATAGTGAGGTTTCTGGAGTCCAGCGGATTACAGGATCCGAGGCAGCATGGATTCACCAGAGGCAGGTCTTGTCAGACAAATCTGATTGATTTCTTTGACCGAGTGACCAGAGAGTTGGACCAAGGGAGAGCTCTAGAAGTGGTGTATTTAGATTTCAGTAAAGCCTTTGACATTGTTCCTCACAGGCGACTTATAAACAAACTGAGCACCCTAGGGACTGATCCTAAAGTTACTGTTTGGGTAAAAAATTGGTTGAGTGGGAGGTGACAAAGGAAGTTACCAGTGGTGTGCCCCAGGGATCTGTCCTTGGTCCGATTCTTTTTATCATCTTTATTAGTGATATTGCGTATGGGCTATCGAGTAAGGTTTGCCTCTTTGCGGATGATACCAAAATCTGCAATAGAGTAGACACCCAGGAAGATATAGATAACATGAGGAGGGATCTTGCTAAGCTTGAAGAATGGTCTAGAATCCGGCAGCCGAAATTTAATGCTGAAAAATGCAGGGTCATGCATTTGGGCTGCAGCAATCCAATGGAGCGATATAGTATAGGGGGTGAAGTACTTTTGTCCACTAAAGAAGAGCAGGACCTAGACGTGATTGTGTCTTATGATCTTAAAGTAGCTAAACAGGTAGAAAAGGCGATGAAAAAAACTAGAAGGATGCTTGGCTGCATAGGGAGAGGAAAGGCCAGCAGGAGAAAGGAGGTGATAGTGCCTCTGTATAAGTCTTTGGTGTGACCCCATTTGGAATATGGTGTGCAATTCTGGAGACCACACCTTCAAAAGGATATAAACAGGTTGGAGTCGGTGCAGAGGGTGGCTATTTATTTATTTAGCTGCATTTATATCCTGCTTTTCACCGGGTCAAAGCGGTTGGGGGATACATTTAACACGAGGGGATATGAGACACATACACTAATACTTACAGGGAACATGGGCAATGGAGGGTTAAGTGGCTTGCCCAAGACCACAAGGAGCACCTGTTGGACTAGAAACCCCAGTCCTTCCGGCCCAAGGTTGCTGTCCTCTAGTGGGATTTGAACCACTGACCTTCTGGCCTGTAGTACCTTGCCCCAACCACTAGGCCACTCCTCCCTCTACTAAAATGGTTAGTGGTCTTCATTATAAAGCATATGAGGATAGACTTAAGACTCTTAATATGTATGCTTTAGAGGAAAGGAGGGATAGAGGTGATATGATTGAGACATTTAAATACCTCCGTGGCATAAATGCACAGGAGGAGAGCCTCTTTCGATTGAAAGAAAGCTCTGCTACGAGGGGACATAGGATGAGGGTGAAAGGGGATAGACTTAGGAGTAATATGAAGAAATATTTCTTTACAAAAAGAGTGGTAGATGCGAGGAATAGAGTCCCAGTGGAGGTGATAGAGATGGACAGTATCTGAATTCAAAAAAGCTTGGGACAAACACAGAGGATCTCTTAAGGAAAAAAAAGGGGACTGTTGTAGTGGTTGATATGGAAGAGCAGACTAGATAGAATATGTGGTCTTTTTCTGCCGTCATGTTTCTGTGTTTCTATGTGTGGGCCCATCTCCCTGCAGGTAAAAGAATGTATTTAGTGATTCTTTGAGTTTGTGGGGTGTGAGGTTCTATTGTTTAGCTTTGACTGCTGCTTCTCTTTGCTGGTAACACCCCCCCCCCCCCCCCAAGAACCGGTTGTCCTAGGCAACTGCCTAGTCTTTATAAATGTTTGGTCCGGCCTTCCATGGCAGCGGACATTGGCCAATGAACCATCGGACTAGTCTTGTCTTAAATAGTTATTTTTCATTACATTTTACGTATTAGATATCAGCACATGTGGATATATATTGAACGATAAGACTGGGTAATGGAATGAGGTATTTAAGATTACATACAGTATGGTTCGTTAGCTTCAGAAAAGACATGTTTGAACATTCATTCATAGTTTGGTTGGAAAAACAGAAGTTAAAGAGAAAATGGTTTCAACAGAAATATAATATAACGGGATGAATATAAGTGTGCATTGCAATGCACTGTGTGCCTTTGGATCAATGCTGACTCCTGGCAACCCAGCAGCTACTGGATTTTCCTGGCAGTGTGACTGGAAATAGATTGTCAGGCCTTTCTTCCGAGGCGATAGATGGTTAAGTGACTTACGTGTGCATTAGGTTCATATAAAGGGAAAGTAACCAAACTTAAACAGAGTCACTGTATTTTTAGGCAAAACTTGCTGATTTGTTGAATTGCCTAAAAGATTTATTCCAAGTAGTGCAATATTTACATGATAGCCAGAGGGGGAAAAAAACCTGTAAAAATAGTATAGTTACAAGTAAAGTGATTGTTAATCATCCTAAAATGATTAATGGGCTTCATTATAAAGCATATGAGGACAGACTTAAGGATCTTAATATGTACACCTTAGAGGAAAGGCGGGATAGAGGTGATATGATTGAGATGTTTAAATACCTCCGTGGCATAAATGTTCAGGGAGAGAGCCTCTTTCAATTGAAAGCAAGTTCTGCTACGAGGGGACATGGGATGAGGGTGAAGGGAGATAGATTCAGGAGTGATATGCGGAAATATTTCTTTACGGAAAGAGTAGTGGATTCATGGAATAGTCTCCCAGTGGAGGTGGTGGAGATGAGGACAGTAACTGAATTCAAAAAAGCATGGGACCAACACAGAGGATCTCTAAAGGTAAAAAGTGGACTGTTGTAGTTGCTGTTATGGAAGGACAGACTAGATGGGCCTTGTGGTCTTTTTCTGTCGTCATGTTTCTATGTTTCTATGTTTCTAATAGCAAGTTAGGGATATGGGGTAGGGGAGATTTGCATGCTGTTGAGTTAAAGGATGTAAACAGTAGTAATGTATATGGTTATTTATTTATTTATTTAACATTTCTTCTATACCGCGCTATTATAATCAGTGCGGTGTACATCGAACAAAACATACTACAATGCATACAAGCAACATTGAGTTTACATAGAACAGGAAAAGAAACATAGGACAACCGGGGTAACTATTCACAGGGTAACTATTTACAGGTTAAATTAGTATTGTCACCAATACTCTAAGCTAATTTGGTATCAACTTCATTTTGTGGACAGGCGTAAAATTAGTGGGTGGGCAAGAGTATAGGCTAACCATTTTCTGGTTGTAATATGGTGCTATGGTAGCTGTGACATGAGAGAAGTTTACCCGATGTGTGGGTGTCAGGGTTGGTGTCAGGGTAGCATATTGTGAATAGGTGGTGTTTCAAAGCTTTACGGAATAGGATTAAGCTTTTGATGCCACGGATTTCATGAGGAAATGCATTCCAATTTAGGGGAGCGAATATGGAGAAAGCCCTGTTGGATGTGGTCTTAGTACATGACGTCATCATCCTGGGGACTATTAAGGTGTTCATTGCTGTGGATCTCCTGTCTCTGTTTTCCAGGGTGCTGTGGATTAGTTTGCTAAGCGGTGTAGGTGGGTAGTTATTCAGGGCTTTGAAAGTAAGAACTAATGACTTATATTGGAGTCTGGCGAGTAACGGTAGCCAATGCAGATTTTTCATGATTGGTGTTATGTGGTCAGTTCTTGATGATCCAGAGAGAACTCTTGCAGCTGCATTCATTGCCAGGCGGAGCGGATTTAAAGTTGATTGAGGCAGGCCGTGGAGGGCGATGTTCGCAAAGTCCAGGTGTGGGAGGACTAATGCCTGAAAGGTTGTCCGGTAGTCATTGGATTCCAGTAGGGGGCGGAGGTGACGTAATGTTCTGATCTTGTGATATATAGACTTTGTAACGTTCTTCACATGTGTAGTCATATCTAGGTGCTGGTCCAATGTGATGCCCAGATATCTGATTGTAGGTTTGGACTTCAATTCTACATCGTTGACAAGTAGTGATGGGGGGGGGTATGAATTTACGGTTCTTTGTAACAAAAAGGACATCAGTTTTACTATGATTGATCCGAAGGTTTTGTGTCAGCAGCCAATCAGCTACCGCTCCGAAACAATTGATTATTGGGGAGAACACTGGTTGGTCAATTTTGAACGGCATGTAGAGGAGGATGTCGTCTGCGTAAGCTAGGCACCGTACGTTGAAAGATCGGATCAAATCACATATCGGCTGCATATATATATTGAACATTAGTGCCGATAAGGACGATCCTTGAGGTACCCCCTGAGATTGCAGGAATGGTTCCGAGGATGTATGACCTGTTTTTACTTGTTGCCACCTGTTGGATAGGTAGGATTTACACCATTCAAGTGCTGTGCTTTGAATCCCCTTTTCTTTCAGGCGTTGTAGAAGTATGTCATGATTCACAGAGTCGAAGGCGGCGGAGATGTCCAGGAAGATGAGGACAAATCCTTGTTGGATGCTGTCCATTCCAGTGACCAATTCGTTGAATAGGGTTGTGAGGACTGTGTCGACGCCATGCGCTTCCCTGAAGCCGTGTTGTGACGGGTCTAGTGGAGCTTCAGTGTCAATATGGTGCTGGAGTTGTTGTTGAGCAGCTTTTTCTATGATTTTTGCAAGTTGGGGGATACTCGAGATTGGCCTAAAAGATTCGACTTTGGACGGGTCAAGTCTGCTATTTTTTAATAGGGGCTTGATGGAGGTGTTTTTCAGGCGCTGTGGGAACGAGCCTGTTAGAAAAGACTGGTTCAATATATTGCACAGGATTTGGCTTAGGTCATGACGTAGCTCTTTGATCCAATTGGCTGGACAGGGGTCGTTGGGTGCTGTGCTGGGATTGATAGAGGCGACAATGCTCTCCATCTCTCTATTTGAAACCACAGTGAAATTACATAGTGGAGTTGCTTGGGGTGCTTTAGACGGTATGGGTGAGGTACTGCTACTCATGTTTATGTTGGTCTTAATCATCTTTGATTGCAAGTAGTTTGCAAAGTCCTGTGGTTGTGGCATTGAGGGTTGGGCAGAGACCGGTTCGCCCGTTATGGATTTTACTAGTCTGAATAGGGCGTGTGGTTTATTGATGGAACGTTTCAATAGATCTGTGTGGTAGAGTTTCCTGCTCTGTGTTATCTTTCCACGGTGGGTTATTAGGTAAGAGTTGTATGTATCAAGTGACTCTGAGGAGTGTGATCGTCGCCACCGTCTCTCAAGTTTGCGCAGGTGGTGGAGAGATGAGCGAAGGTCAGAAGAGAACCATGGTGCATGTTCCCGTTTCCTTATTTTCTTTTCAGTGTGAGATGGACAGGAGGCAGCTCGAAGGTTCTCGTCCCATTTGGAGATGAGATCATCTAGGTTTAGAGACGTGTTGGTCATAAGTGGCAGAAGATTTTCCAGGACTACGCTCCGGTTGAATGGTCGGAAGCGGGCAGCATGGGTATCAGGAGTGTTTGATGACATTTGGCTCTTGTAGGATGTATTAAAGGGTATAATGAATCTAAGGAGGTTGTGATCTGACCAAGGCACAGGTGATATATGCAATGCAAGGTCTTGGGCTGTTGAGTCGTTGAGATGGGGGGCAAAGATGAGGTCCAGTTTACCTCCCTTAGAGTGAGTGGGGGAGTCAACATGTTGTTTGTAGCCTAGATCCTCTAAGGCGTCTAGGAATGCTGTTGAGTGGCTATCATGAAGAGATGGGAGGTTGAAATCGCCTACCAACCAAGTTGGGGAGCGTGAGGTGGACGACATGCAGGCAAGCTCAATTATTGTTGGAAGATCATCTGGTAAAGGGGTGGGTGCCCGATAGAAAAGGTTAATTGTGCATAGCTCATTAGCTATGGTGAGGGAATCAAGGTGGGCTGAGCTAGAGGAGTTGCATAGCTTGAAGTGTAGATCGGCTTTTGCAAGGATGAGCGTCCCGCCTCCTCTCTGGATGGTCCTGTGACATGTGTATAAATCAAATCCAGGTGGCAACATCTGATTCAATAGGGCATTGTCGCAGTCAGATAGCCATGTCTCCGTGATCATTAGGATGATCAATGGTCAATGGTAGCAGGCCATTTTGATCTTACTGATCTGGCATTTATCAGTGCACATTTCAGTCGGCGCTGGTGATGTTGTTTCTCGGCTTTTGTCTTTTTGATGTTTTGGAGGGGAATGGTTGGGCAAGATTGTCAACAGTGAATGAAAACTAAAAAAAATAGTGTAAGGGATCTCGAACGCAGGGCCCCTGTCCAGTGAGAATTGTAAAAGGCCTGGTTAATGTGATTAATGAGCTATATACAGTTTTTGTAAATTGGTCCTTGAAGGATAGTTACCTGGAAAGCTAAAAAAGACAGTCCTTGGGTCCATACTGAAGCCAGATGGAGACCTTTTGTGGCAAAGGCAATGGAGAATGCAGTATATCAGCACATAAAGGATGATATTGGAAAATTAGTTTCATCAGTACCAGTATGTTTTTTGTAATGTTTACAGCACGGAAACCCTGCTGGTGTCTACCATTGATAAATGGTTATTGGAGTTAGAATCAAATATTGCAGTCTTTACGCTATTTTATTTATTCATTTAAAATGTTGTATATACCACCTAACTGTTTCTATTGAAACAGTTGAAGCGGTGTACAACAATTTCATCATACTCATAATAAAATTATAATAACCATCATCCCTAGCCCCTCCCCCCATCAGCTTTCACGATGTTAACAGTAAGGTCTTACTAAAGAAACTGATGGATTTTGGTAAAGGAGATGACGTCTTGAAGTGATTTCCATCATATCTATCAGATAGGAAATATTGTGTTAAAAATGGTACGGCTCCTCAGACTGTTTTTCGGCATGCAAAGGTGTGCTAGAAGGGTCAGGACTCTCAGTTCATACCTGTGTGCTCTTTGTGATAAGTTGCTTGGCACAGCAGGGGATACATTTCCAAATGTATGCAGATGACGTTATGTTGTTTGTAAGCTGTCTAAAGAAGCTTGATATAAAATTGGCAGTGACAGTGAATTATGTAAAACAGCGTGCTGGATGGTTAGAAGAGAATGCACTAAGTTTTAACGGCGAAAACTCATGTCATAATTATATTAAGAACAAAAAAGTTGACACAAATGAATTGTCATTTAGAAATCCTATAAGACAGGTTGTCAAATTGGTATTTTTGAAATTTAGAATACTGCAAAAAATTTAAAGCTTTTCTAACGTAAAAAGATATGTGCATTGTATTAAAGTTATTGCAACGTTATTTTGTCGGGGTTGCTAGCAGTGTTAGATGGTCCCTACAAATCATGCAAGAATTGTTCAGTTCAGTTAATAACATCTATACCCTACAGAGAGCCTTTCACCCCTGCTGCGATTCTTATGAACTGGCTCCTGATGAAAGAACAAATAGTTTGAAATATTGCAGATGATGTTTAAGATATTAAGAATGGCAAGGCCCTTGCACAGTTGCAGGAATGTTTGTAGTATGTTTACTAAACCGTGTTAGTTTTAGCAGCCAAAAATGCGTGGTAAGCAAAAAACCTCAGTGGTATCTGCAGGGGGTGTTCTCAGGCAAGATCCTGCAGATACTGCTGAGTTCTGGATTTCCCACAGAGACCCTGCATTACCTGTCTCAGCAAATTATGTGGGAAAAGTCCTGCAGTACCTGCCAAAGCAGGTACCGTGGGCTCCTGTGGTAAATCCATGCGGAGGGATGGTACGATCGCGTGCGCAGCTCTGTGCCCGATTGCTCACATGTCCCTCCAAATGCCACAATTGGGCCATCCCCACCCCCACAATATTGTCGGTACTGACAGTATCCAAAATAATAGTGGTGGCCCCCTGCAGCACCAATCCCCCCTGGATACAGTAGCTGTTGTGATGATGAGAGCTGTGCTGAACCGATGGAAACAGAAGAAAACAGTGAATATGCCTTTAAGATGAGAGACAGGCAAGGTATTCACAGGGTTCAGACTGCAGGCAAAGGAAAGAAGCACGTAGTTGCTGAAGCTAAGCCACACCCAAGCCCTAACGTAAGTGCAGGCTTGGAGGGTAATGATAATCACCTGTGCAAAGACAGGGGAGTGTTAGTTAGGAAACAGCTTTATAAGCCTTGTTCAGAGGAGAGGAGAGAGAGACGTGGGAAGTTTGACTTCAAGTTGGAGAATGGCTCCAGCAAGAAAGGAAGCAGCAACAGAGGAAGCAGTCCTTGTAAGAGAGGTACTCTTAATTCAGAAACCAGCAGATGGGTGGCTGGGAGAGTTGCTGACAACGAGGAACAGATTGCAGTGCAGAGTGTTTGTGAACCAGCTCAGAGAATTCAAGCTGCCAGAAGGTGGGTGAATACGGTTACAACTGGAAGTGACCAGAACCCACCTGAGAAGCAGAGTTGAACACGATTGAAGCATTGAGGCAATTGTTCCAGGGAAAGAAGCCCCACTCTCAAGGTACAAATATTTCATATCAGGGAGAGCAGCTGTGGAAGGAAATTCAGAAGTTCCTACAGAATAGTAAGCTTGAAGGAGTTAATGAAGACCCAGAGACAGACAAGCATTTCGTAGCACAGGAAGAAATGCAAATTGACTCTTTTGGGCAGGATTTTGTTACTGAGGAGTCTCCTATGGACTGTTCTTTGTGTAAGAAGGAAGTTTGAAAGTTGGTGATAAAAAGTGCTGAGAGAAGAAGCTTTTGAGAAGCAGGGTTTTACCTAGCCATGTGAATGCCAGGAACTTCTTCTAAGGTAAAGAACCCTTGCTTAACCTAGAGTTTGGTAACCACAGCAGCACATGATAAATGAAGAAATTTAACTGTGTTGGACGAACAAAGGAAGCTGTGATTTATGTGCTGAAATGTTTTGCTGAAAATAGCCTCACTTGTTTAAAGGTTCTTTCAGTTTCTTCAGTTCCAGTTGCATATGTTTCCTGTTATTATTTACTTGGAGAATAAACCTTATGTCTGCGTTGAACTTTAATGCTTATGGGAACCTAAATAAAAATTCTTGTTTTGCCTTATAAACCAATGGTCTCACACTACTTTGTCTTTGAGTAAAAGAATCAACTACAAGTCCCAGAGTTCCCTGCTGGAGACAAGGATAGTAACTCTTTATTTAAGGACAAACAATGGCAGCCCTATGCCTGTAAGCCTTTGGCCCAGGTGAGGGTCATGACACTGTCAATCCCCATCAGGAGTTGCTCAGGGGGGATTGGCACATCCCCCTGAATGAAAAGGTTTCCCAGCTAGCCAGTTGGCTAGGCCTCCCTCCCTCCACCCCCCAGATCATGTAATGGAAGGGTGGGGTCCCCACAGCCCTCCTCTCTCCCCTCTCATTTTCCCAATCCAAAAATCCTGTCTTGGTTAGCCATTCGGCAAAGGGAGGGGGGGGACCCCTAAGCACATACCTGGAATTACCCTTGTGGTCTAGTAGCAAAACAGGGCAAGGGCTCTCTATGCTCCTTCCCCATCATGTAGTCAAAACAAAATGGCCACCATTATGAAGTGCTGCCCTCTAGCCTCACAAGATCACGGCTGTCTTTGTTAGGGCTTATGAGAAGGGTAAGAGGGGGGCAGAGGGAAGGGGGCTTAGTCCGACTGGCTAGTCGAGAGACCTTTTCAATCGGGGAGTGCACTGATCCCCCTTGGGCAGCTCCTGATGGGGATCGGGAGCTGTCCAGAGGGGATTGGTGTTGCAGGGGGCCACCACGTTTATTTTGGATATTGTCAGTACCGTGGATTGCAGCATCACAGCACCGACAATATTGTGTTGGGGGAAGCCCAATTGCAGCAGTAGGATGACTGATAGCCTCCAGGCCAGAGCCTGTATTATCAGGCCTCCCAGCAGATAACGGCACCTCTTGAGGTGGCATTATCTTCCGCTGTGATCAGGCCCGATTTTGGCAGCTACCATGAAAAATCTTTAATATGCGGCAGCATCCAACCATTGCCACCCCCACTCCCCGCTTTGATCCCGCTTTGATCCCGCCACAGAAGCAGCACTCGGGCTGAAGGAGTGCAGGTATAACATCTTCGCCGGCGGTCTCTCGCTCGATCCTGACTCGAGCGGAGCCACACGGGCTGGAGATTGTCGGCTCATCAGCAGCAGTGGAAGGAGAGCTACCCGGGCCTTTGTTGATGGGGTAAGGCTTCCTTTTAATATTTGAAGGCAGGCAACTTGAACGCAGCTGCTATTGCTTTTTGCGATGGAGCCTTCGGCTTCCGTTTTGGCGCCATTTGCGTTGCTGTTCGGGGGCGGCCATTTTAGGACTGTGTGTCTGCCGCATGGCAGGGAATCACATCTTTGGGGGGTTTTCTTCCTTTTCTTTTATTTCTCCCATGTTTGTCCAGCTAGTTTCCTGCTTCCTGTGGCACGTTTATTATCTCGGTTTCAGGTGCGCGGGGGTAGTTGGTTCTGGATAGGATTTCATACCCTTCTTTGCTTTAGTTAGTTGATATTGTAACCTTGCTGTGTCTGAGTTCACCTTCACCTCTAGATATGATGGTGGTAGTTGTGGCCAAGAAGTGACGCAAACCCAGACAACAAGGCACAAATGAACTAACCTCGTTCACTGCTCAGAGCAAAATGAAGGAAATAAACTAAAAGGATTTTCTTGAGCTCAATGATAAGTATAACAATTTTACTTGTTATTATAGATGATTAAACCTAATAACAGATTTATTTACATTGCATTCAGAATCTTTTTTTTTCAAAACCTGAACGTTTATATAACTTTTATCTTTACAGAAAACTTCATACAGAACTTCTATCAACTTCTATTCACAGGTATGTATCTATTTTCCTTCTCACAAAACAGAATCTCTATGAGCACTTAACTCTCCGTAGTTGCAGTAGTTGTTGGTATCTGTAGCTGTAGAACTTTCTTGATAGATTTGATGACTTTAATATTCCTTTCGTGAGAGCTCTTGTGGATGTAAAACGCCGGTGTTGCTCAGCTGATGGTAGTTTCCAAACACTCACCTACTACCTAAGCTTTAAATAAACCAAAAATAGAAAACCCTATCTATCTTACAAACCAGCGAACAATTCAAGATTCCCTAACTGACTAAATAAAAAGTATAATTAATGTCCCTAAATAATGAAGCCTGTTCTTTACTGTTTTCCCTAACTACTAACAGAGCTTCATTTAAGAATTCACTTCCCAAGACAATGCACTCATTCATCAATCTCATATGGTTTCGGGCATATTTCTCATCATCAACGACGTCAGTCACTTACTGTGCAAGTAGCCTTTCACTTTAAGATTTCAGGCACAACATACTATAGGCTACGTAATAGCAAACCACTCCTCAAAAGACACTTCCACTTCCTCTTAGTCTCTTTCCCTTAGAGAACTCTTATGGAATCTTCAACCAATGTCACTTGCTTCACTACCTGGCAATACTTCTCAATCAGTACTGTCCAGTGCCACACAAAATCAGAGTTATCGTTTACTTAGCCTGATTTTCATATAGTCCTAACAGCAATTCCACTCTCAAAAACAATTTCTCACATATTGGTACCTTTTTACTGGGAAAAATAGTACAGCTTTCCAGACACAGCACAACACACTTCTGCTTTCTTTCACTGTCCAAGCTCTTCTACAACTATATTTTTGCCTGTTGCCAAGGTTACGGTGACTCTTCTGACATCACCTATTTGCATTCCAGAGCCTCTAACCAATCACAGGCATGCTTTAGGAATATGCAAATGAGGCATTAAAATATGTTTTGAATTCTGCAAAAATCAGTTTTCTTTTCAACTGTATTTTCCCATTAAAGTGAATGGCTAAACCTTAGCTTGGAAGTTTTGCACATTAAAGACTTTCCAAAATAGTCCAGAATCTATGATCCTATTCAGCTTATCTAACTTAAATACTCTATTATTTCCAAATTCAAATTCATACATTTTTATAGGCGTTGTACATTTTCCATCAAAAAATCACCCAAAACGTTGTCCAATTTACATAACAAGTATATTCATATTTACTTAGAACTCCAAACTATCGAGTATAATTAACAAAAATTCAAACCGGTCACCAACTTCAGCGCAGGCGCCAATTTTAACCCTTCGCCAAATATTCCGTGATTTTGCTGGAACCAAACTCGGGCAGAAAATCACTACAAGACCCTGGCTGCATTCAGGCCTCCAGACGCGAACACGTGCGTGCCCCAAAGACATTTCTTAAGCCCCCGAACCACCTAACCGGGCCACCAACTTCATCTCCAATCGGTCCCAAACCCCGCCAGACCCTGATCCTCGCGGCTGACTCCCCTCAAGTAGGAAAAAAAAGTATTATTTTTTTCATATTTAACCCTTAGGTTACAATATAAAAAAAAAAAAGAGAAAAAGAAGAGGAATTAATAGGAAAGGACAGTTAGTCTGATGGGCTAAAAAAAAAAAAAAAGGGCTGCCCTCAGTGTGTGGTCTGCAGCACCCGCAGGGGAGCGGTGGCTGACTCCGGCATTTGCAGGGGTTGTGCCGCGGTGTCGTCTAGCATGGAGCAGCAAATAAGGTCAGGGGGGCTCAGGACCCCCAAGATGCCCCAGCTGGAGTGGAGGCAGAAGCTTTGGGGCCCACTGTGCATGGGGTCACCCGGGACGGAGTCGCGGGTCTGTCAGGTGCCCTGTCTCCCTTGGGTTCAGGTGCACAACTTGGGGATTTTTGCCCGGATTTTATATTACTTATGCATCAGGTGTTTTGTTTACGGCGGCAGGGGAAGGTCCCGGAGCACTTGTGTATGCCTGGTCCAGGTCAGGAACTCACTCTAGGAGGCACAAGGGTGTGTCCCCGAGGGCCCCTAAGAGGCTGCGACTTCTGGGCTGCTGTCCGAGGAATCCGAGTGGCTGGACATGGAGGAGGCTGAGTTGGAACTCGAGGCCGGTATGGAGGACCTAGAGGAAGGTGAGATACAAGAGCCGGAGGATCAGGCAAAGATTGTTAGGATATTTAGAAGAGAGGAGTTAACGGAATTAATCACGGAAGCCATTCAGACACTTAATCTCGCTGCGCCTCCGGCGGTGGAAGAAGACAATGTGGAAGACCCGGTCATCCAAGCGGTGAGGCAGACACAAGTGGTGTTTCCCGTTCACCGAGTGGTAGACTGCATGATCCAAAATGAGTGGGATCAGCCAGAAGCGGGTCGAAGAGGGAGTCGAACGATGAATAGGCTCTATCCCTTAGCTGACAGGAACAAGGAGAGGTTTCGTTCACCACAAGTTGATGCTGCGGTCTCAGCGGTTATAAAGAAGACCACTATACTGGTGGAAGGTAGCGTGGCCTTAAAGGATGCGCAGGACAGGAAAGTGGATGGTTTATTGAAACAGTCTTTTGAAGCTAATGCCCTGTCATTGCAGGATTCCATTTGTGAGGCTTGGGTGGCGAGAACATGTCTCCGATGGTCTCAGCGCTTGCGTCAGTCTACTCGGCTAGAGCAGGAAGAGTTTAGGGAGTTGGATCGCCTGGAGTCGGGGTCTGCATATTTAGCGGATGTGCATTACGACTTGATTCGGGCGCTTGCCAATAGCATGGCTTCCTTGGTCGCTGCCCGCCACTCTCTTTGGTTGCGGGATTGGGTGGCGGATGGTTCGTCCAAGGCGTGTCTCAGTAAGCTCCCGTTCAAGGGGCGGTGGTTGTTTGGTGAAGACCTGGACAAGTTGGTGAAGGAGCTTGGGGAGTCCAAGGGAGGGAGGCTTCCCGAGGATAAGTAATTTGTTAATTACTGCCAAACAAGCTGTGTATAACTTGTTATGTGTTATTGTGTTATGTATTTTTGTATAATATCTATTTTATGCTCTGTCCACTTTTGTTACCCCTCTATCCTGTCTTTTTTGGCGTTCTGTTTCCTGGATTGTGGTGCTAAATCAATTTTTTATTGTACACCGCTTAATGCTTTGCAAAAGCGGTATATCAAATTTTAATAAAGATAAAAGATAAAGATAAAGGCGGCTCCAGCATTTCGGGGCCAGTTTCGGGATTTCAGGAGATTCCGCACCTCTCGTTTGGGGGGTTTACAAAGGGGCAGATTCGCTTCCAGAGCCCAGGGGTTTCGTGGGTTTTGGGGAGCAAATAGAGGCTTCGCAGCAGCCTTCTCGGCGGGGTCTCGAAAACCACAATGAAAGCAGGCGGGTCTTGATGGTAAGTCAACCAATAGGCGGGTGACTTCGGGAATTTCTTCCTGCCTGGACCCAAATAACGTCCGACTAGTGGGTCTTAGAGGTAATTCGCGAGGGTTACGTGCTGGAACTGGCAAGGCCGGTGCAGGACTCCTTCGTGATGTCTCCCTGCAAAGGTCGGCAAAAAGCCTTGGCAATCCGCGGTACGTTAGATTGGCTCTTACAGCTGGGAGCGGTCACGCCGGTGCCACTTGCAGATTACGGCATGGGTCAATACTCAATTTATTTCGTAGTGCCGAAAAAGGATGGAGCAGTTCGGCCTATCTTGGACCTCAAAGGAGTGAACAGGTGTCTTCGGGATCCGCATTTCAGGATGGAAACATTGAGGTCGGTCATTGTGGCAGTGCGTCAGGGAGAGTACTTAACTTCCCTCGATCTTACGGAAGCGTATTTACACATTCCAGTCAGAGCGGCTCATTGGAGGTTTCTGCGGTTCGCCCTTCCTTGGGGGCACTATCAATTTCAGGCATTGCCGTTCGGTCTGGCGACAGCTCAGGACCTTTACCAAGATCATGGTAGTGGTAGCGGCGGCATTACTGAAGGAAGGGATTCTAGTTCATCCTTATCTCGACAATTGGTTGATTTGGGCGAAATCCCAGTCAGAGAGCATGTGGGTAACAGACAAGGTGGTAAAATTCTTGCAGAGTCTCGATTGGGTGGTCAACCCAGCCAAAAGCCGCTTGGTACCTTCCCAGGATCTCGAGTATCTCGGAGTACGGTTCAACACTCAGAAGGGAGCGGTGTTTCTGCCGGACCGTCAGGTGCAAGCTCTTCGGCAACTGGTGCGCAAGTTCAGATCTGCTCCGGCGCCCTCAGCGTGGAACTATCTTCGGGTGCTGGGGACCATGGCAGCGACCCTGGAAGCGGTGCCTTGGGCCAGGTTTCATATGAGACCACTACAGAGAGTGCTGCTTTGCCGCTGGTCACATCAGTCCGATTCCTTAAACAAACGGCTCCCCTGCCCGTTCAGGGTCAGACAGTCCCTTCGGTGGTGGCCACGTCTGGACTCACTGACAGCGGGAATGCCTCTGGAGCAGCCGGAGTGGATACCATTGCTAAGGGACGCGAGTCTCGCAGGATGAGGAGCGCATTGCGAGGGCCAGTTCGCACATGGCACTTGGTCAGCTCTGGAGAGCAGTTGGTCGATCAACTGGCTAGAAATAAGAGCGGTCTATCAAGCGCTGCTAAGGTTTGAGGCTACGGTGTCAGGTCGAGCAGTGAGGGTGCTGTCCAACAACTCAACGACGGTGGCCTACATCAATCGGCAGGGAGGCACAGGAAGTGGGGCCATGGAAGAGGAGGCAGAGCTGCTGTTTGCTTGGGTGGAGCAGAGATTACCAGTGATATTGGCAGTGCACATTGCAAGAAAGGACAATGTGATGGTGGATTTTCTCAGCAGGGTGTGAGTGGATGCCGGAGAGTGGGAGCTGCATCTGGCAGTATATGCCCAAATAGTTCACAGGTGGGGTCTGCCAATCATGGACCTCATGGTGACTTTCCAATCAGCAAAGACCAGTCGTTTCTTCAGCAGGTGACGGGAGAGAATGTCCGAAGGGATCGACGCCCTGATGCAAAGTTGGCCGGCGGCAGGGCTTCTTTACGTCTTTCCCCTGTGGGTGCTCATAGGGCGAGTAGTTCAGCGTATCGAGGCCCATCAGGGAAGGGTGCTGTTAGTAGCATCCAATTGGCCAAGGCGGCCGTGGTATGCCAATCTTATTCGCCTGCTCGATGGGAATCCGTGGAGGCTGCCGGTGTCGGAAGATCTGTTGTTGCAAGGCCCGCTGCGAATGCCTCAGGTGGATCGGTTCTCGCTTACGGTTTGGCCATTGAAAGGGTGAGGCTGACCAAGAAGGGTTATTGGCGGCAGTCATCACCACCCTATTGAAAGCAAGAAAACAGTCAACGTCTCTAGCATATGTGCGTATTTGGCGCATTTTTGAGGACTGGTGCTCGCTGCATCAAGTTCGGATGACGACAGTGTCTGTTTCCTTGATTTTAAGTTTTCTGCAAGATGGCTTTGATAAGGGGCTAGTGGCCAGTTCCTTAAGAGTACAGTTGGCTGCTATTGCCTGCTATAGGGGCAAAGTGCAGGGTTTTACGCTAGGTGCTCACCCCGATGTTTTGCATTTCCTGAAAAAGGTCACCAGGCTGCGGCCCTCGAGGAGGATTGTAGTTCCGCTGTGGGATCTCAATTTGGTCTTAGAGACATTGACCAAGGCACCTTTTGAACCTCTACACCAGGCATCTGTGAAGGATTTGACCCTGAAGACTGTGTTTTTGATAGCAATCTCTTCGGCGAGGCGAGTTTCAGAGTTACAGGCGTCATGTAGAGAGCCGTTTTTGTCCTTTTCTAGAGAGAAGGTGGTGTTACGGCCAGTCCCGTCATTTTTGCCAAAGGTGGTTTCTGCTTTTCACATGAATCAGACGGTTTCTCTTCCAATTTTCGGTTCCTTAGGAGGAGATGGCTCTGATCATGATTTACGCTGCTTGGATGTCAAATGCGTGTTGTGGCAATACTTGAAAGTTTCGGGTACCTTCCGCAAGTCGGACCGTCTTTTTGTGTTGTTTGGAGGTCCCCGCAAAGGGGAGGCGGCGGCGAAGGCAGCTATTTCCCGTGGCTTAAGGAGGCGATTGCGTCGGCATATCTCTTGCGCGGTTGGGCAGTCCCGGTGGGTTTACGAGCCCACTCTACGAGAGCGCAGGCGACTTCCTGGGCGGAGCACAGTTTGGTTCCGCCAGGGGAAATCTGTAGGGCGGCCACCTGGTCGTCTCTTCATACTTTCAGTAAGCACTACCGCTTAGACGTTCAGGCAGCAAAGGATGCCTGTTTTAGAGCGGCGGTGTTACGAGCCGGATGGAAAGGTCCCGCCCAATGATTACTGCTCTGTTACATCCCAGAGGTGGAGGACTAAACTGGAGGACCGATAATGAAATGATACACTTACCTGGTAATTGTAGTTCCTGAAGGGACTCCAGTTTAGTCCTCGTTCCCACCCGGGGTTGGTTCGTGGGCAGTACAGGATCACTTCGGTGTGGTGCAAACCTACAGGTAAGGTAGGCTTCGAAAGGAAGTCTTTTACTCATGACTTGGTTCTTGTCTATCTGTTTCTGTCTATTCTTACTCTTCGTGCTGTCTTACGCTATAGAGGGCAGAAGGGAAGGTTCAAGGCAGTTTCTCTCTTGTTGGGGGGAAATGTAGGTTACATAGTTTCTAGTTATACGTTATACGTTCATGGTTTTCTCTGAAGTTTTAAAACTTTTTGTTTATATGATAGCTACTTATTTGTTGCTCCTTTGAGTGTGCTTTGTCAATAGTTCACTGGGGCTGATGGGAGAGGCCAGCAGAGTATATCCAGTGATGTCACAACTTTGACATGCCCAGTCTCCAAGCTGCAGGAGGAGGTACACAACCCAGAGGTGGAGGACTAAACTGGAGTCCCTTCAGGAACTACAATTACCAGGTAAGTGTAATTATCATATTTGTGGTATAGAAAATTATAAAGGCTGTAAATAAATGCATACCTACATTATGCCCCCAATTTTAGCTCTAAGCAGAACATATGAGGTAATTTGTACAGAGCTGAATGTATGTTACTCTGAACATCTTGCTGGGCAGAATGGATGGACCGTTGTCTCATTAGTTTCCTCCCCTTCTCAAATCCTGCCCTTTTTCCTTTGGCCACCCTTAAAGGTTTGCAACTTATTCAAACTACTGCAGTGAAGCTAATGAGAGGAGCACGCAGGTTTTATTCTGCTGTGTCTCTTTTGCCCACTCAACATTGGCTTCCAGTATCTTACCTATGAAATATACAATTCTTATCTTGATGCATTGCCCATTTGGCAGCAGCAGTATGGGAGAGTGCTGGTGGAAGAGGATCACATTTCTGTGACAATAGCAACAACACTGGCATTACCTGCATGGAAGAAAGGCCTGGACGTGTACTTCTATATCTGGCCACGAAAACCCAACGGATAGTCACAATGAGCTGGAAACTGAGTTCCCCCAGATTGGAAGACACTCAATTGGCTAATGGAAAAGAGCTGAAAACTCTTCAGAGTACAGCCAGCATTTATGATGTGGTTGGAACAAAACCCGCAGGATGTCTGACTGCTGATGTAGTTGTGCATGAAATGAGAGTCAGAAGCTGGAAAGATGTCTTACACACAGTACAGGGACATGGGATGTACGAAATATGAAACAAGGGAAGATAGAACTGGTCAAGAACAAAATGGAATCTGCACAACTTGATCAGTTGGGTGCCAGCGAACTGAAATGGACTGCGGTCAGGCACTTTGAATTTGATGATCACATGGTCTACTATGCCAGAAATGAAAAACAAAAAAGAAATGGTGTTGCATTTATAATTAAGAAAAAAATTGTAATGAAATACAGTGCAGTCAGTGAATGCTTCATTTTCTATGGGGGTTATTCTGAACCACGAATAAGCCGTTTACACGTGCAAGTTGGATGTTTTTGGCACTTACACATCTAGACGCGATTCCGACGACAGAACAATTTCCAGATACAGATGAGAAAGACGGGTAATCTGGACATGGGTGTGGAGGGGAGGAACATTGGCGTGTCGAGCCGCTTAAACGTCGAAACCATATTCTGACAAAAACATGTATGTACTGAAGGGATAATTGGCTCAGGTCTGCTTTATATGTTTGCTTTATATGACGGCACCCTTGCCTGCTGGAAATGTACATAAGCAACATATGGATGGCACAGAAGAAAAAGCATGTGGGCTGCAAGAGAGAGTACATGCGGCCTACTACAAAAGAGTCTAGGGAACCACACTTTGGACAGGAATGTGCAGAGTTTGGGCCCAGGAAAAATACAGGCCAAGCTAGAAATAATGAGCAAAAATACTCTGAGCCCTGAAGATTGCAATTAGTGCCAGGAAATAGAATAACACAGGAAGAAGCAGAGGGTTATGGTCAGCTGCACAGATAAGCAGACCTTGAAACATGAGCTGCAAATGACCTGATAACTAGGGGAGGGTCCCGGGGAGAGAGCTCTGCAGGAATTCTGCAAACGACATAAGAATTTATGCAGAACTTGCTGGAACTTGTCAGACGGCTGCCTGGGTGAGAATGTTCACAGTCTTGGCAAGTGCATATATCAATATGATTTGCAAGGGATTGTGGGAAATGCAGTTCATTCACACCAGACACTGCTGCTCACAATAATTAGTTGTCCTTGAGGGTAAAGCCAATAAGATATTTATTTATGGGGTTATTTCTCCCAACACAGATATGCTTGGTAGCACATAAAACAGGATACTTGCTTTCAGTGTTAAACTTGGAAAAACAAAAATCAGGAAAAACAACAGCTGAACTTGTCAGGCAATCAAAGCAAAAGAATAAAGACCTGGTTGGTAACAAACTGGTCTTTTCTGTAGGCTTTAGCTAATATTCTCTTAGCAGTGTATCAAACAACAAACAAGATCCACAAAGAAGGGAAAAACTGTTCTTTTCAGGTTAACTTCTTATATCTTCCCACATAGATTCAGAAGTGATTCTCTCAGAGCTCACAAGCAATTAGGTAAGGCTCAATTGCTAGCAGTTACCCAGCTGAAACCCCTTAGCTGGCTTGCTTTCTACTGCGTGGGTCAAATCCTGCTTCAGGAGCTTTCCTGAGTAGATTAAAGAACAAGTTTGTATTTCTTTGTGATGGTTGCTGTACTTTATAACAGAAAATTACCAAAGGAGTTTAGACAGAGAGCAATCCATATAATCACTGCCTGTATCTAAGACCGCTCCTTCCCCTTCTTCAATAATCATGGGTTCAATATCATGGATTGGCACAGAGGAATTTCTCAATGTAGCACTCTCAGGAGAATACTTGTTTCCCTGCTGTCTTTCAAGGTTATAGCTAGGGCATAGATCAGTGTTCATACCTGAGTTTCCATTGCTGTTAGAGTTCCTCTCTAAATAGCCTGGCCAGTATGTAGTCCAGTTCTTATGTCCAGCCTTCCAATCCAGATCCCTGGACACAGGATCTCTCTTCACATACCTTCTGGCACGGGTCTTAGGGTCCCTTCCACATGCAGCCGTCTCCCTCACAGGTACCGTCTGGAGATTCCTAGCCCTGCAGCACCATTCCTCTGGCTTTCCCCAGTCCAATGGTGTATGCTGGCCCTTGGAATGCCTTCCAGTATACGTACTGCTCTGGACTCCTCTAGATCTCCCTAAGGCTTTTCTCCTCTTTCTTCCAAAGGGTTTCTTGCCCTCTCTGTCCGTCCGGTTTGGCTTCTGTTCCTGATGATCCTCCAGATGAAACTGTCCAAGATCATGAAGATGACGATTCTGAGGATGAAGATGAGGATAATTCTCTGTAGAATAAACTCTACCTTTATTCTGCTTTGATGAGTGCTCCACCCTAGCACAGCGCAGCTGTGCTGAATCAGGCCCTGCCCTTTGAGATGAGTGCTTAGGGATTACCTCATAGCCCTCCTGATTGAACACACGTTTCCCCACTTCAGCTCCTCTAATGACTGTTGGAAACCTGGTGCATTCTGGGACTGGTAGTCTTTTATGGCAAAATTCTGTTTTCTTATTTCTACCAGAACTGACAGGTTGCTTGTTCAGAGTCACTTCACCTTTCCTATAGCTCCTTCCTGAGCTATGACAAGCTTCCTTATCACAAACTTTCTGGAACTTTGTAACAGAGAGGCATAAAAGGGGGCAACAGCAGAGCATCGGGGGCAGCCTTCTCTCTCTCACCGTTGTGGAGGTAGAGAACATTGCCTGCACTCAGATCCCTCAGACAGACACTTGTGTATCTGTGCTTACAGCTTTTTGCTTGTACCAAATAAAAGAGTTTTGCTGACAAGTGACTGTGATTTGAATTCTTTTCTGGTGCACGGCTCCCATGTGCATGGGCAATTGGCGTAATGAACCCTACAGTACATCTTAGACGTCTAAGTCAGACCTGCTAATACGTGGAATAGCAGCCTATGTCGGCTAAAGTAGCACTGTATTGTAACAACACAGAAGGGCATCCATGTTTAAATAAAGCATACTGTATCATAAAAGGATCTAGACGAGTCCATAACATAGACATGGGGAAAAGAACTACGTACCCTGGGGTAAGCAATATAGCATGTTGCTATTTTTCGGGGATGCTACTCTGTAAATGCAATTCAGATTGGCTACGTCTGGAAATTATAATAGGCCGAATGGACCTTTGACCGAAGGGAAACAAACTGAACCATGTGGAAGCAATAGGGGTCCAATGGTAGTCAGTAACAGAGGGCATTTTCACAGACAACAGATCTGATTGGTGTGTAAAAATGTCTATGTCATGCAGATAAACCTTATGCATATGACATGTCCCAAGCCTAAGTGCAAACCAGTAACCTCTCTCCATCTAAAACATCTTCCCATTAAAAAACTAAGCATCCACCTTTATCAAAGGGCAGTACACTATTCTATCAATTGCTTATGGAAAGGTCCAATAAATTTCACTAGTGGTATTTCACAATACTGGGGTGGAAGCGTCTCCCTTTCTGTTCCACATACTGTGAAGGTGGTTAAAAATAGGTCTGAGTACGACTTTGGAGCCATATGCACATGTCAGAACACTCACTACTGTTGCTTTTCTGGGGGCGTGTCCACGCCAGAGTTACATGTTTTGACGCGGTTACACACACAACTATGTATATGTGCAAATGCTCAGAATACCGAACACGTGTTTACGTCTAGATTCACGTGTACGTCCGTCTTCCGCATTACATGTGGATAGCCACTGCAGTTGAAAACGTGTAACCTTTCCTGTATGCTACGCCTCCTGGCTATTTTGGGAACCTATGTTGTGCAACATATCGGCCTCTACAGCAACACTGCCAGTGACACGGTAGGTACAAACGGTCTATAGTGTAACTGCGAGGGTATGTGTGCTGGGGCCTGTGACCCAGATGCATGTCTGTGGTACATGTGGCCCTGTGGGAGACAGTGGTATGCATGGACCTGGGTGCAGAGGCCAGGTGCCCTGCACAGACATCCACCACAGGACAGGCAGGTGTGGTCATGTCGCTGTCCGGGGCAAGGATTGAGTGGCTTGCATGTGGGTGTGGCAGGTCCTTCCCCAGCCCCATACTGTGGTCACTGTACAGGGTTTGCGCATGTTTGGCCCCCCTCAGTTGCATGCCTGTAGGTGTTACATAGATGTTACATTGTATATGATGGCAGATAAAGACCAGTATGGTCATCTGGTCTGCCCATCAAGGCGGCAAGAGTAGGTGCATCTGCCACTCCGCGTAGGTCACCCCTATTGAGATTTAAGAGATAGTTATGTTTATATTGATGTTATCCTGTTGCTATAAAGGGATCCACTGTGTCTTCCCATTCCAATATGTGTTCTGTCACTGTGTTTGCCCCCACCACTTCCATCGGGAGGGCATTCCAAGCATCCACCACCCTTTCCGTGAAAAAGTATTTCCTGCCATTGCCTTTCAGTGTACCCCCTTGCGGGTTCAAGTTATGCTCTCTAGTTTTACAGCTTCCCCGTCTTTGGAAGAGGTTTGTTTATTCATTAATGCACTGTCAGTATTTAAGGGTCTGAATCATATCTTCCCTGTCCATCCTTTCCTCCAGAGTGTACATATTTAGGTCTTTAAGTCCTGTAAACGGGGGCGCTAGGCGTGAATGTCCACAGTCTTGGCAAAGGAAAAATACTATTATGACTTGCAAAGGATTGTGGGGAATGTAGTCCATTCATACCAGAATCAGCCGTTCACAAAATAATGAGTTGTGTTGCTCGAGTGTAAGCAAAGAAAAATATATTTTATTCATGGGGTTAATTCTCCCACACAGATTTACTTGGTAACACAAAAGGACACTTGCTTTCAGTATTGTACTTAGGAAAAACAAATCATGATATAAGCAACTGAGCTTCTTAAGCAATCAATCAAACAATAAAGACCTTGATGGGAAACAGAAAAGGTCTTTCTGAGGGCTCCTGCTAATACCTTTTAGCAGTGCTCCAAAAGCAAAAACAAAACCCAAAAGTAACCAAAAACTGTTCTTTTTCAAGGATAACTTTCTTCTAGTTTCACACACAAACAGTAGTTTCCTTTCAGAGCTCACGTGTAACTGTGCATGGCTTAATCACCAATAATTAGCCAGCTGCAAACCCCTTTGCTGGTTCACTTTCTCTACGTGGCTCAAATCCTACCCTAAAGCTTTCTTGTAAACTTTTCTGGGTAGATAAAAGAACAAGTTATATTTCCTTTTGATGGTTGTTGTATTTGTGAAAGTATTTTACCACAGCAGCCTAGACAGAGAGCAATCCATGTATTCATTCTGATCATTTAAAATATCTCCTTCTTCTTCAACTATCATAGAATCAATATCATGGTCTGGCTCAGAGGAATTCCTTAATGGAGCACTCTCAGGACAATACTTGTTTCCCTGCTGTCTTCCAAGTGAAGAGCTAGGGCATAGATCAGTGTTCATACCTGAGCTTCCTTTGTTGTTAGGTTTCCTCTCCAGATATCCTGGCCAGTAAGTAATCCAGCTTTTATGTCCAGCCTTCCAATCAAGATCCCTGGACACTGGGTCTCTCTTCACATACCTTCTTGCACTGGTCTTAGGGCCCCTTCCAAATGCAGCCGTCTCCTTCACAGGTGCCATCCGGGAATTCCTGGCTCTGTAACCCCACTCCTCTGGCTTCCTCCAGTCCAATGGAGTATGCTTGCCTCTGGAATGACTCCCAACACACGTACTGCTATGGGCTCCTTCTTTAGACCTCCAAGATGTTTTCCTCTTCTTCCTTCCACGTTGTGGCTGCTGCTGCTTCCTGATCTCCCTCTCCTTCTTGAACTCTGAGTTCCTCCACTGATTCTGTGTAGAATATGTTTTACTTTTAACTTGTTTAGAGGGATACTCCACCCTAGCACAGCTCAGCTGTGCTGAATCAAGCCCTGCCCTTGGAGATGAGTGATTGGGGATTACCTCAAAGCTCTCCTGATTGAACACACATTTCCCCACTTCAGCTCTTCTAGAGGCTGTTTGAAACCTGGTGCATTCTGGGACTGGTAGTCTTTTATGAAAACATTCTGTTTTAGTATTTCTACCAGCAAAGACAGGTTGCTTGTTCAGAGCCAATTCACCTCTTTTATAGCTCCCTCCTGAACTATGATAAGCTTCCTTATCAGAGTCCCTTCTCATAGGTCTTCTGATGCAGGCTCCCAAACATTTCAGTCGCCTTCCTCTGAACTGCTTCCAGCCTTTTCATATCCTTTGCCAGATATGGTCCCCAAAACTGAACACAAGGTTCCAAGTGTGGCCTCACCAGTGGCTTGTACAGTTGCATTAGTACCTGTACCTTTCTGCTGGTACATCCTCTCTGTATGCAATCCAGCATCCTTCTGGCTGTTGCCATAGCCTTGTCACACTGTTTTGCCACCTTGAGATCCTAGGAAACAACCACTCCAAGGTCTTTCTCCTGGTCCATGCACACCAACCTCTCGCCCTCTATCACATACATTTCGGTTGGATATCTGCTTCTCAAGTGCATGACACTGCACCTCTTCACATTAAATCCGAACTGGTAAGCATTAGACCATTCCCACAGCTTTGGTAGATCTTTCCTCATGTTATCCACTCCCTCAGGGGAGTCCACTCTCAGCCTGCTTCTGACCCAGACGTAGATCTCCTTTGTACACTAGGCTGATTGTGATTCCAATCCCGGGGGACATGTCTTGGCCCACAGGACCCAAATCTCAAACAGGCATGTACATGCAGACCAGGTCCACAAAGCGGCCTGCCTGCATGTACAGGTCACCCCAGCTCATTTGGTCTTGCCCGTACAATGGAGTTGTGGCGCCATTGCATCCAGTCACCTTGACACTGCTGCTTCATTGTATGGCCACAGTCACCAGCACCTGTGACCCTCTACCCACAGCCTGATCCCTGATCATGCCTCCCTAGGCTGGAAACAGGTTGTGGGGAAGGTTCTCTGCCTCCACTCACTGCTCTACAGCCCCGGCCTGCAGTCCACTGCCACATCAGGGAACCTATTCCACCTCAGAGGTGGGAGACGTTCCCCATCTATGCTTTTGGCCCCAGATGTACAGGGCCAACATTGGACTTGGCCCTCAGCAAACACCCATGACCCACCTTGACGTCGCCCCCATCCACTCCTCTGCCGCTCCTGTCTATCTTCCACACACAATGTTTGGGAATGTTTGATTGGAATGGGAGAGGATGCGGATAGTGGGGATGGACATCCCAACAGGCTGTCCATCCCCACTATGTTCTGCATGTGTAACCAAGTTGAGGTTTTCTGTTCATGTAGTTTCTATGTGACAGTGCCACTTGTTCTCTTTCCCCAGTAGAAGTTTTATTGGTATTCTCTGAGATGTATTGGTATTCTCTGAGATGTATTGGTTTAATAATTGCAGAGTTGCCTTTTGATAGGTAGGGTTTGGTGCTTTGTGAGTTCTGGTAGTGCTGTTATGATACAGCAGGTTTGCTATAGGTTCTAAATGGTCAGTGTTTATAGCACTTTCTAATGTGTCTGGCGGTTGGCACTGGAGTATAGTACAGTAATGTAGAAATCTGGTAGTCTTTCTTTATCCAGATACTCATTAAGAGGCATGTTTACTAAACATTAGTGCATGTTAACATTATGCAAATATTTATGCAAATGAGGCCCTGCAATGAGTCTCCACACATGGCCCTGCACCCCCCTTGGGCCGCCCCTACCTCCACTCCAGAAGAGGCTGGGGAGATGGAAGAGAAAGCATGAGACGCTGGACTTTGGGGCTGCCGCATTACCACCATTTAGTAAACACCTCCCTTAGATTTAGTTTAAAACCCAAGAAGGAACCAAATCTAGAAAATTCCTGTATAACTTCCTCTAGCATCTGTTATGGGTATCAAGATGTTATCTGCAAAAGTTGTCAGTTCTAGTAGATTATGGATCATATCAACTCCCTTAATCTCACGCCTCTCCTGGACCTTCACCTATTGGTCTCCTATGATTTTGCAGCCACAGGAAGGGCTGATAACCCTGGTTCTTCACATGGAATTTGCTTGTCTCTGCAGAATTACCATGAGAGTTGAGGAAGCTGTCTGAAGCCAGTTGGCTCTGTAAAGGGCTGAATGAGGCAGAATGATCAAACTCCCTCCCTCTCCCATTCCCTGCCTCCTATGCTGAAGATTTTGTTGCAGAAGGAAAAATAGGAGAGCAGTTCTCAAACTGTGTTCTCCTCCTCTGTCAGAATCTTTCTGGATGCACCTGTAAGGAATTGTCTTCATCTTCTTTTCCATTCATACATTCAGAAATACCAGGTGCTGTAGACTTAATGCACAAATAAAAGGCCTGGCAGTCTACTTCTGGTTACAGCTTGCCAAGAAAACTAGGGGATAAGGACAACTATACACAAGGTCACCAGGAGTCAGCACTGGCTCAACAGCACTCAACAATAGTCAGGAACTTGCCTTTTGACCTGCAAGATATTCCAGAGCATCTCCATACTACCAACTCCATCATACTCAAGATTATTTGAATTCAAGGGGAGCTCCCAATAGGTACTCTCTCACTTCCTTCTCTCTTCTCTTAGGCTCCCTGAACCTTCTGGATAAATTGGACTACTACCCCAAAGGGTCTGTCTCAGCTTCTTCAGGCCTGCTTGGAGATCCTGTCACAACAATATCATGGTTGAGTAATCCAGTCACTTTAATCCTTGGGTGCTGATCCTACCACAGCAGGTTTTCAGAAGTAGAACTCGTCACCAAATTCTAAGGACTTCTTCCCTCCAGACACTCCCCACCATGGATGAAGAAGTGCAATCTCAGAGATGCCAAGTTACCCAATTCCAAGAGTGAGATTTTAAGTTGGTCCTGGATTTCTGACAATCTCATCCAGATACATTATAGGACCCGCAGCACTGATTACAATGGGTAAAATCTGGGACTACAAATACCACACTGCATGCAAAGCAAATTTAAAACCAGAATGGGCAAAAATACTCACTCATGGAGCTGGATAACTTGGAAACTCTGCAATCTAAAGCCTCTTTCCCAATGGATTTTGGCTCCTCTCCCCATCTTATAACCTTAGATAACCCCTCAATGTTTCCTCTGGTGGAAAGGAGGCAAAAGACTGCATTCCCTCAACTTTTTCTTAAGAATATGAGAACATGAAAGATGCCATACAGGGTCAGACTAAGGGTCCATCAAGCCCAGTATCTTGTTTCCAACAGTGGCCAATCCAGGTCACAAGTACCTGTTTAGGATCCCAAAAGTACACAGATTCCATGCTGCTAGTCACAGGGGTAAGCAGTGGATTTCTCCAGTCCTCTTTAAAAATGATTTATGGACTTTTCTTCCAGGAACTCATCCAAACCTCTCTTAAACCCAGCTACACTAACAGTGTTTGCTACGTCTTCTGGTAACTTATTTTTTATTTTATTTATTTTATTTAGCTGTATTTATATACTGCTTTTCACCGGGTCAAAGCGGTGTTACATGGGGGATGGGAGAATTAAGTACAAGGGTGGGGCCATTACCAGGGAGGCAACATTGATGATTTAGACATAGGTAAGACTTTGGACATAGTAACAGCAAAGTACTTTTAGTTTAAATTTAAAACACAGAAGAGAGCTTTCTGGTTAAATTTGGAACCCAGCAGAGAGCTTGTAGTTTACATTTAATAGTCACTCAGGGCCTAGCATCAGAAAAGTACTTTTAGCTTCCATTTAAAACACAGAAGAGAGCTTTCTGGTTAAATTTAGAACCCAGCAGAGAGCTTGTAGTTTAAATTCCATAAGAAGTTAGAGCCTAGCAGCAGCTAAGAGCTATAATTTAAATCAAATCAGAATATAGCTTACCTCAGCAGCACAAAACAGGGTACTGTGTAGCAGCCCTCTTTTAATAAGTGTTATTTCCCTCCCTCCCTCCCCACACCCACCCAACCCTGGGATAATCGTAGCTTTATAGGTACTTAAACATCTTAAAAGACAGGAGGTGCTTTCAGGTGAAGCTCATTACCCAAATCAGTCATACACTAAGGACCTGAGATTAATTAAGCTTCAGGTGAACAAGGTATATTACACGTATTAGGTACAGTTTTATTAGTATACATATCCATAGCAACCCTTAGTAATAAAGAACTTAGATCTAAACACAAACTTAAAACTAAGATGCAGACAGCAGTCCAGCAGCGGGATGGGGGCTTTCCAGTCTTTTGCATTGAGTGTCACATGTATGATTTTCTCCCAGTTGGTGAGAGGTCTTACGTGTGCACTAGGTGCAAGGAGCTCTTTGCTCTCAGGGAACGAGTCCATTCTCTAGAGGCTAGAGTAGCAGACTTGGAAAAGATAAGACAGACAGAGAGGTACATAGACGAGACCTACAGGGATATAGTCCTGAAGTCCCATCTCCAGTCTGGCAGTATCCCTGTTGCCATGGAGGAGAGAGGTCACGTGACAGGAGAGCATCACCCTGGTGTGGCAGGAAGTGATCCTGTAACTAGGACCTGTCCTCCAGGTGATGTAAAACCCTCTCGCACCGAGGAAGTTTCTCCAGGGCCATGTGCCCATGAGGGAAGGGTTAGGACAGCAGTTATAGTTGGTGATTCGATCATTAGGCATGTAGATAGCTGGGTGGCTGGTGGACGTGAGGATCGCCTGGTAACATGCCTGCCTGGTGCGAAGGTAGCGGACCTCACGCGCCACCTAGATAAGGTCTTAGATAGTGCTGGGGAGGAGTCTGCTGTCTTGGTACATGTTGGTACCAATGACATAGGAAAATGTGGTAGGGATGTTCTGGAGGCAAAATTTAGGCTTTTAGGTAGGAAGTTGAAATCCAGAACTTCCAGGGTTGCATTCTCCGAAATGCTTCCTGTTCCACACGCAGGACCCAAAAGGCAGGCAGAGCTCCGGAGTCTCAATGCGTGGATAAGATAATGGTGCAGAGATGAGGGTTTTGGATTTGTTAGGAACTGGGGAACATTCTGGGGAAAGGAGGGGCTCTTCCGAAGGGATGGGCTTCACCTTAACCGGGATGGAACCAGGCTGCTGGCATTAACCATTAAAAAGGAGATAGAGCAGTTTTTAAACTAGATATTAGGGGAAAGCCGACAGTCACCCAAGAGCGGATGGTTCGGAAGAATGTATCCTTGAAGGATACTACCAAAAGCAGAGAGATTCCACAAAAGAGTAAAGTAGCCCAAATGCCCTCAAGTATGGAGCAGACACAGCTTAAAGATCCCAAATTACCCATGTCTAACAATAGCCAAATTAATATGAATAAATTACAATCTCTAAAATGCTTGTATGCAAATGCTAGAAGTCTACAAAATAAGATGGGAGAGTTAGAATATATAGCACTAAATGAAAGGTTAGATATGACTGGAATATCAGAGACATGGTGGAAGGAGGACAACCAGTGGGACACTGTGATACCTGGGTACAAACTATATCGTAATGATAGAGCTGATCAAATTGGTGGAGGGGTTGCTCTCTATGTTAGAGAGGGCATTGAGTCAGAAAGGATTAAAGTTTTGCAGGAAACAAAATTTGCTGTAGAATCTATATGGATTGAAATTCCATGTAAAAGGGGGAAGGCGATGGCAGTTGGGGTGTACTATCGAGCGCCTGGCCAGAATGACCAAATGGATGATGAAATGCTCAAAGAAATCAAGGAAGCTAACAAAGGTTACAGCGCAGTAATAATAATGGGTGATTTCAATTACCCCGGTATCGACTGGGTTAGTGTCACGTCAGGACATGCTAGGGAGATAAAGTTCCTAGATGAAATAAATGACTGCTTCTTGGAGCAGCTGGTTCATGAACCGACCAGAGGGGAAGCCATATTAGACCTAGTCCTTAGTGGAACACCAGATCTAGTGCAAGAGATAAGGGTGTTGGGGCCACTTGGCAATAGTGATCATAGCATGATCGCCTTTGATTTAATTAGTGGAGGAGGGATAGTAAGGAAATCCACAGTACTACCTTTTAACTTTCGAAAGGGAGACTATGATAAAATGAGGGAAACAGTTAAGAAAAAACTAAAAGGAGCAGTTGCAAAGGTTAAAGACGTACATCAAGCTTGGGTGTTGTTGAAAAATACTATCTTGGAAGCCCAGACAAGCTGTATTCCACGCTTTAAGAAAAGTGGAAGGAAGTCAAAAAAACTACCAGCATGGTTTAAAGGTGAGGTCAGAGAGGCTGTTGTTGCCAAAAAAGCATCTTTCAGGAAATGGAAAAAAGAGCCAAACGACGAAACCTGGAAACAGCACAAGCACTGGCAAGTCAAATGCAAGGCATTGATAAGGCAGGCAAAGGGAGAATTTGAGAGGAAGCTTGCTGCGGAAGCAAAAACACGAAATAAAGACCTTTTCAAGTACATTCGTAGCAAAAAACCTGTGAGAGAGTCAGTTGGTCCATTAGATGTTAAAGGGGTTAAAGGAGCACTGAGAGGCGACAATGCGATAGCGGAGAAACTGAATGAATTCTTTGCTTCGGTCTTTACTGAGGAAGATGTAGGGATGTTGCCCATGACTGAAGTGGTATTTAGAGGTGCGGAAGAATTGAAGGAAATATCGATACATTGGGAAGATGTATTACAACTATTAGATAAACTGAAGAGTAGCAAATCACCTGGGCCGGATGGTATACATCCAAGGGTGTTGAAAGAACTGAAATATGAGATTGCAGACCTGCTATTAGTAATCTGTGAACTATCATTAAAATCATCTCTAATACCTGAAGATTGGAAGATCGCCAATGTAACACCAATTTTTAAAAAGGGCTCCAGGGGTGATCCGGGAAACTACAGACCGGTGAGCCTGACATTAGTACCGGGAAAAATGGTAGAAACCATTATAAAGAATAAAATTACTCAGCATTTAGATAGTCATGACCTAATGGGAGACAGCCAACATGGCTTTGGACAAGGAAGATCTTGTCTTACTAATCTGTTATGTTTTTTTGAAGGAATGAATAAACAGGTGGACAAAGGTGAGTCGGTTGGTATTGTGTATCTGGACTTTCAGAAAGCCTTTGACAAGGTCCCTCATCAGAGACTTTTGGCAAAACTAAAGAGTCATGGGATAGGAGGCAGTGTACTATTAAGGTTTAAGGTTTATTTATTTGATAAAAACCGCCTTTCTGGGATAATCAAGGCGGTGTACAATGATAAAATTACATTAAAACTTGGCCAAGGCCGAGAAAAGGAAAAGAAATATACAATTTGTAAATAGGACAGAAGGAGTAAAGAAGACAAGGACAAGACAGGACACAAGAGGCAAACGTATAGTACTAAGAAGGGGGGGGGGGGGGTCATACAAATGGGGAAGGGGTGTCGAATGCCAGGGAAAATAAGTGGGTCTTGAGGTTGTGTTTAAAGGTGACATATTGAGATTCCAGGCGAAGGGAGGGAGGGAGAGAGTTCCAGAGAGCAGGACCAGCAAAATAGAAGGCGGAGAAACGGGTGAGCTGTAGGCGGGCACGAGCGGGGGAAGGGAGGGCAAGACGATTAAGATGGAAAGAACGGGGGGTGTACCTGGGAGAATGGAAAGATAGTAGGTCAGCTAAGTAAGAAGGGGTACCAGTGTGAAAGACCTTGTGTAGTAGAATTAACATCTTAAATTGGGAACGGAAAGGAACAGGCAGCCAGTGAAGATGGAGAAGTATAGGAGTGACATGATCGCGAATAGAAGAGCGGGTGATAAGACGTGCGGCAGTGTTTTGTATGCGTTGAAGGCGGGACAACTGATATTGAGGAAGACCAAGGAATAAGGAATTAGAAAAATCAATACGAGACATTACCAGGATCAGGAACTGGTTAAAAGACAGAAAGCAGAGGGTAGGGCAAAATGGCCAATTTTCCCAATGGAGAAAGGTGAATAGTGGTGTACCCCAGGGATCTGTGCTGGGTCCGCTGCTTTTTGACATATTCATAAATGACCTGAGGGTGAGAGAGCAGCCTTGTGTGGGAGCAGCCATGGTACTTCCTGCCGCGGAGCAACATGTTCGGCTGGAGCCGGGTGCCTGCTGAGACAGCTGCAGGCAGAGAGTGGTCGCCGCTGGTGTTGAGGACCCCCCACGAGCCCTACAAAGCACAGCGGGTGCTGTACCTTGCTGGTGAGAGAGCAGCCTTGTGTGGGAGCAGCCACGGTACTTCCTGCCATGGAGCAACGTGGTCGGCTGGAGCCGGGTGCCTGCTGAGACAGCTGCACGCAGAGAGTGGTCGCCCCTGGTGTTGAGGACCCCCCACGAGCCCTACAAAACACAGCGGGGCTACACGCGGCTGCGTGTTCACGGCCTGCGGGGTCGCGTCCTAAGGGGCGTGTCACAAGGGGCTAGACTTGCATCTTGTGTGCTCCTTTGGTGCTTCTTTGGTGGTCTTAGGAGCGCCAGCAGTGGTGTGTTGTTCATGGGGAAACGGAAGGCGAAGTCATCAGCTAAAGCACCGGCAGGAGAAGGAGGTAAGGTGTCTGGTCCCATGGACAAGCATGTTACTGCCCTTCCACTTGCTAGCCACTCCTTGGATGGGGCTTTTTTGAGCCCGGACATCCGGACCCCACCTCCTTTCCCTCAGCCTACTCACTCGTCTACTCCTTTGAAGTTACCTTCACAAGTTATGTCTCCTGTATTAGTTCCTGTGGACCCTGCTGCATCTGAACAGGACTCTTTACCACTTACAAGTGAGGTGACTCTTTCGGATATTTGGTCAATGCTTCAAAAAATTGAGACCAGATTGACTACTACTGTTACCTCTTTATGTAATTTCTCACATGATGTTGTCACAAAGGTTAAAGTGATTGATAATCAAATGACTGATCTTGTGGGTTCCTTGACCCCGGGTGGATTCTCAACTCCGATCGTATAAAGATTCTCATCTTGGCTATCTTAAAGATATTTCTTCTGTTTCTTATCGTTTGGAGTTGCTTGAAAATCACCAGCGTGCAAGAAACCTTCGTTTTTTAAATTTTCCATCCACTCGTTTACTTTCTCCTGAGATACTGTTGAAAAAGTACTTGTCTGAAATCTTGCATTTAGAGGATTCTGTGGATATTGTGCAAATGTATTCTTTTTTTCCTAAAGTTGGGACCTCGGGCAAGACTAAGGATGAATTTCCTTTGAATGACTCGGCAGGTCCTAATCTTACGGAGTTTTTGCAGGATTCACTCAATGTCATACCAAAGCGGTGTACTTTGGTGGTGACTTTTGGGTCTGAATCCCTTAAGTTGAGAATCATACGTGCTTATTTCAAATGTAAAGATGTGTTGTTTTGTGGGTATTGTCAGCGCTCCCCCTTGTGGCCAGGCAGTTGCCTAGGTGTAAGGGCGTGCCCCGATCATCCTTCTTAATGAAACTGGCCTCTTCGCATGTAGTTGTGTCTTACAGATTATAGCCGAGATCGAAGGTCACAGGAAAATTTCTTTTATTTGGAAAATAAAGTTCTGCATAACCAAATTGAATTCTTTGGCTAGGAATTCAGCTACTACAAACAAAACTCAGGATGCTTCTTCATTCACCAAAACATAAGCCTTGATACACAGTCCATGCCTTGGCTTTGTTTCTGCGGCTTAGTTTAAACACGTCTCCAAAATCATTCCTTTACAAACAGAAATCGGTTCCCAGGTCTCCAGGATGCAGCACAGCACCTAACTGTTTCTTTCACAGGTTTTAACAGCACTTTAACATCCTGGTCCACCAACAGTTTAAAACTTATGATATTTTCTTTTTCCAAAGGTGCTTTCATACTTTAGTTTTCACAGGCATCCATTAACTCTTGAAGCTTATTCAACCAGCTCTCATTAATTGCCTAATTAAAGTCATTAGCCTCAGCAGAGAATGTTTCTCCCTTTAAAACTTCTGGGTTTTCCCAATTACTTTAAAACCCTTCAGTTTCTTACTTCTGACTGGCACAGAAAGAACATTCTATTTCCTTATCAGAATAATCATTCTCTATATAACTGTCTCCTATTTCCATTTCCTCTTCACTGGCTTCCCTCAGTGACTTGCTATCCACAGCGTCTGCATGGGAAGGCTTCAACTGCTGCAACACTGTTTTCAGCTGTTCCCATTGAGATCCCTCCCTACATGAGGTTGTGGGGGAAGGGCATGAAAGAGCTTTCTTATTCAGAAGCTTTTTAAGAGCTTGTAATGGGCTCACCTTGCTAGCAGTAGTGTGTCTCCTTTCAGACCCTGCCACAGATGTACACTTGCTTTCTGGTCCTCCCAGGAATATTCCTTTCTCCTGCTCCCCAACAGTACCTTGTTTAAAACAGGCTCTCCAAGGCTCCACGTTAGCTGCAGACTTCCTGTCAGCTGAACTGCGTTCTAGGCTTGAGCTGTCTCTGTACTGTTTGCAAGAGGAATCCCTTTTTGTATGGCCAGTCCACCAGCTTCTAGAGAATATCTCCTTCTCAGAAGATTCCTCCCCCGAGCTTGCCTCTGCCCTTTTCTCCAGCTTTCTCTCAGACCTCCTCCTGGATCTCTCCTCTTTACCACGCTGATTCTCCTCTCTGCCACGCTGATTCTCCTCTCTGCCACGCGGCTTTCTGCCACGCTGCTTCTTGTGACTGAAACTTCCCTGCTTAAATGCTTGGGGCTGTCCTATAGCTCTAGACTCTGCCCCCAAACCACTCCCATTACCTCCCTCGGTTTCCATGGAGACTGGGTGTGTCTCTGGTTCTACACTTCTGTGCAGGGAGTTTTTAGCTTTGTTTAGAGTTTTAACCCCTGCTGTGCCTGCAGTTCTGTTGGGTTCAGGGAAAAAAGACTGTTTTCCCCCTTTTCCTTCCACTCTATACCTGCTTCGCCACCACAGTATAAGCTTCAGGTTTTTCCAGATGTGGGCAGGGTCACTCAGGCTCGACGGAAGCAGTTCCTCGAGCTCAGAGCTAGAGTGGTGGCTTTGGGGGCTTCCTTTTTTCTGAAGTTTCCTTGCCGTTGTTTAGTAACTTATGAAGGTCATGATTATGTTTATATTGATGTGGGTTCTTTGCGTCAGTTTCTTGTGGACAAGGAGGGAGTTAGTAGGCAGGAAGATGTGTAGGTGGGTTGGCTCTTTATTTAGCTTCTTGATCTGGAGTTAATTCTCCTTTTTTCTTCTATAAGATTTTCTTAGTCTCTCCTTCGGGAGTTTGTGTGTCTCTCTCTCTCTAGATGTGTTTTGATGATGTGGTTGATATATTGCTCTTGAATGTATTATTTAAATGGTTGGAATTTTTCTCTTGCATATGTAATTTTGTATTCAAGAAAATCTAAATAAACAATTAAAAAAAAAAAAAAACCCAAGAGGATTGTGGAAAATTGCAAGAGGATCTTGATAAATTGGAAGACTGGGCATCAAAATGGCAGATGAAATTTAATGTGGACAAGTGCAAGGTTATGCACCTAGGGAAGAACAACCCAAACTATGGTTACACGATGCAAGGTTCCACATTAGGAACCACCACCCAGGAAAAAGATTTAGGCGTCATTGTGGATAGCATGTTAAAACCCTCGGCCCAGTGTGCAGTGGCGGCCAAGAGAGCAAATAGAATGCTAGGTATGATAAGGAAAGGAATGGAACATAAAACAAAAGATATTATAATGCCTCTATATCGTTCCATGGTGAGACTGCACCTTGAATATTGTGTGCAATTCTGGTCGCCGTATCTTAAAAAGGATATAGCGATTTTAGAAAAGGTTCAGAGAAGAGCCATCAAAATGGTAAAGGGGATGGAAGGATACTCCTATGAAGAAAGGCTAAAAAGGTTAGGGCTCTTTAACCTGGAAAAGAGACGGCTGAGGGGAGATATGATAGAAGTCTATAAATTAATGAACGGAATGGAACGGGTAAACGTAGATCGATTGTTTACCTTATCAGAATATAGAAAGACTAGGGGGACATGCAATGAAGCTACAGGGTAAACTATTTAAGACTAATAAAAGAAAATATTTTTTCACTCAACGTGTAATCAAACTCTGGAATTTGTTACCGGAGGATGTAGTAAAGGCTGTTAGTGTAGCTGGGTTTAAAAAAGGTTTGGACAAGTTCCTGGAGGAAAGGTCCATAAACCATTATATTAAGAAGGAACCCAGGATATCAATGCTTGACCCAGTACAAGCATTGTGGAACCTGTGTCTTTTGGGGAAACTGCTAGGTACTTGTGACCTGGATTGGCCACTGTTGGAAACAGGATACTGGGCTTGATGGACCTTGGTCTGACCCAATATGGCATATCTTATGTTCTTAGTCCTGTAAAATAGGCAGGCAGGACCTTCGTTCACCCCTCCCTCGTGAAATCCATCTGCCCTGTTATCCTTAAGCCCAATGATCACTTTGCTCACAATTATGGGTAAAACAAAGCCACAACTTTATTGCTAGATCAACATAATCGATACAAATATATATAAATATATGCATATAACATATGTACAGTGGGACCCGCTCCAGTCACCCGAGCCAGTGTGGCCATGGCCTCTTCTCTTGCTCTCAAGCCAGCCCACCGCAGGGGCTAGGGGCCCGCCTTGCCAAATTGATCTGGGCCCACTCCTGTACAAGGGGCCTTGCCATGCTGTATGACTGCCTGCGCCGGGCGGCTGTTGTGAATGGGGACTCGCCGGAGTGCCCCACCTTGGTGGCAGCTAGGGTGCCCTGCCCCTTTTGCTCACACTCTGCGTGTGCTTGTGGCCTGGCTCTGGTAACTGCCATGGATACATAGAAGCATGCCTTTCACATGCCCCCCATTAAGGAAACCTCTTGCTGGTGCCCAGTAACGCCAGGGTTTGCTGTGTGCTGGCCTGAAGGACATTCTCCAAGGTCTCCTGTAAGTCATTTAGGAACAAGTCCGATCCAATGTCCGACAGGTGAAGCAGGTCCCCAGTGAAGTATTTGGGCAATAAGGGGTGTGTCCATTCATATCGTATCTGCCATCCTCCAGCGTGCAGGACACAGAGGGCAATCTGCCTGTTGACCTTCTTGAGCTCCCTGCTCCATAGGCAAGTGTCCACCCACCAGAGGCGAGGGATGAGGTCGGACCAGATGAAAAGCGGGCGGGGGACGTTGTGCGCCACCCAGGAGAGATCCATTTTGATCAGGTTGCTGAAATACTTTCCGGAGACTGTTACAAGGTTGTTCCCTCCCAGGTGCACAACTAGGGCCTCAGGCGGGGCATGGGTCTGTAAACACTGTCGAAGGAAGGGCCACAGATGCCCCCACTCCATGCTCGGGAAGCCCAGCCATAAGAGGCACACACCACGATCACAAAGTCCAACGTGAGTCCCCAGGGGCTGTGTGGATGCCCTTTCAGCTGCCTGGTGAAGAAGTGACCCACATCCCAAACTATGTGTTCTGCAAAAGAGGAAGGGGTATGGTTAGTGGAGGCAAAACAGTCAATCAATGGTGCCAGTCAGATCTGGATAAATATATGAGGAGTAAGCACGGGAACGCTATTGCCCCAGCTCCTGGTTCACTTGTATTGGAAGGCCCCTCTCTGCCACCACCGTCACAGCCCCAATATGAAAAGAGTGCATTTTGAATAGGCTGGAGGGTAATCCCAGCACAACTAACGATTTCTTTAACACAGTCGCAGTGGAATTTGGAGAGCGGCATGCCTTTAAGGTGTATCAGGAACTGTGAGGTTGAGGAGGGCCGTGCTGCGAGATATTGGAGCATGTTGGCCACAGGACAAGTGCAAAGCTTAGGTACTGCCTTGAGGGAGATAGCTTGCTCCTTCCTCCTAGGATCATTTTTGGCCCCCATAATCCGAATGTGCAGCAAGTCCTGTGACACCAGGACTGCCGAGAGCTGAAGACTAACCTCTTAGAGGCTGCCACAAGCTCGCTGATTCGGAAAGCGCCGAAGAAGGCCAGCGTAAATGCTGCCTGGAACAGACAGGTTTCATTTTCGAATGAACAAGTGAAGGACAGCGCCACCGAGAGCCTGTCCAGTAACTCATGCTTGATCAGACGTTGTGTATCAAACTGCCAGGGAAGGCTCCGTGCTCAGCCCTTCATCAGCGTTTTTTTTTTATTTAAAATTGATCAACCAATGCTTTATCATTACAGAGCTTTAACATACATCATTAACATTCACCATCCCAACAAGGCATCCCCAAACTTTCCCTTATTCACATCCTTAATATGGTAACTTTTATTATAAACCTTAATCCACTCCCCATCTTCCCTTCCCCCCCACATCCCCCAACTCCCCACCCTCTCCCCCCCTTCCTTGCCATATTCCTTCATTAACCCTGATCAATTTATTGCTACCCACTTTGTATAATTCCCCCATACTTTTAGAAACTTTGTTGGCCTGTTGTTTTTCAGTGCCGTTAACTTACTTAAAAGGTATACCTGGGCCAATGAAGCTCTATACTCCCCGATTTTCGGTACTGAGCTCTGCTTCCATCTATGCGCTATTAATATTCGAAATGCCACACACCCTAAATTGAGGAACATACCTTCCGAATTATTTAAATTCCCCGGTTTCATTCCCAGCATTGCTACCGCAGGTTGGGGAGCAACGTCCTTCTCTAATATTGTACTTAACAGCTTAAACACTTCCTCCCATACTTTATACAAGGTCCCACAGTACCACCATACATGAAGATAACACCCCTTAGCACCACACTCCATCCAACATTTATCATCCCTCAGCTTATACATACAGTACATTTTTTCCAGTGTCAAATACCACCTGAACATTATTTTGTAATTATTTTCAATAAGATTAGCCACTAACAGCCCCTTATATATGTTGCGGAATATACGTTCCCACTGAGTCACATCCCAATTTTCTCCAATATCCTGTTCCCATTTTTCCTGGAAGCCCCTTTTGGATCCCTCCCCCTCCATCATATTATAAAAACTAGTCACAATTTTTTTCCTTTGCCCCAATCAAAACTAGTTTTTCAATTTCAGTCGGGTCTCCCCTGAGCTCTGGTAGTATTTTATGTCGAATATAGTGACATATCTGATTATATGGGTAATTGTCTGCCTTCTCTAGTCCATATTGCTTCATGACTGTTTGAAAATCCACAATCGTTTTCCCCTCTAAAAGCTGTCCTATGTGGGTTAATCCTTTCTTGCTCCATTCCTCAAATACACTTTTCCCCATTGACGGAGGAAATTTTGGGTTCCCACAAATAGGAATCAACCGGGAGACCCCTTTTGCACACAGCCAAATATACTTCCATTTCTTCCACAAACTCCAAGCCCTCTGCACATAGGGATTTTGAAACCGCTCTCCCCCTTTTTTCTCTATAGGTATCCACATCAATTCTCCTAATTCCCCCCCCCCCCAATAATTCCTCTGTTTCCATTTTTACCCACTCTTTTACTTCCTCCACCCCCTATTCCACAATGGCACTAAGCTGCGCCACTTCTACGTATCTCTGCATATCAGGTATGGCCATCCCCCCATTCTCCCTCCTCCTAGTAACAGTCTTCCAGGCCACTCTATTCCTCCTTCCCCCACCTATAAATTTCATAATAATCCCTTGTACTCGTGCTAAAAACTCTTCGGGCACCCGCAATGGTAAGGCCCTAAAACGATAAAGCCATTGTGGTAATATCATCATCTTGCTCGCCGAGATCCTACCCAGCCAGGATAATTTGTTGCTTCCCCATACTTCCAGCTCTTTCCTCATCTTTTTCTCCATCACCCCAAAGTTGGCTCGGAACATACCTATATCATTAGCCATTAGATATATTCCCAGATATTTCACACTGTCTTTGGCCCACTTAAATGGAAATTCCCCCTGTATTTGTGGTTGTGTCAATACCGTTACTGAGATATTCAGAATTTCAGACTTGGAAGCATTTATTTTAAAACCTGAATATTCCCCAAATTCTTTTAGAATCTTATAACTTGCTTTCAGTGAATCCTCTGGCTTTGTCAACATAAATAAAATATCGTCCGCAAATAATGATATTTTACTCTCCAAGTTCTCTCCCTTAACCACACATATATCTGGACATTCCCTCACCCGCTTTGCCAGGGGTTCCATAGAGAGTACAAAAAGGAGGGGTGAGAGCGGGCAATCCTGCCTAGTTCCCCCGCCCAATTCAAACGCTTTAGTATATTCCCCATTAATGGCAATCTTTGCTAAGGGTTGCGTATATATTGCTTTAATCCAATTATTATACCCCCCTTCAATCCCCATATGCTCCAGCACTTTTAACAGATATGGCCAGGCTACGCAGTCAAATGCTTTTTCTGCATCTATGTTCAGAAGAATCATTTGCTCTTTCCTCCTCCTCCCCTTCCATATGGTATTTAATACCTTCCGGATATGGTCTGCAGTGTGCCTACCTGGCACAAAACCCGCTTGATTTTCATGTACTAGTCGCAGCATAAAGGGTAGCAGTCTATTAGCTAATATCTTTGTGAAAATGTTAAAATCTGTCCCTAATAATGATATGGGTCTATATGAACCACATACACTGGGATCTTTCCCCTCTTTCGGTAATACTGTTATACCAGCTGTTCTCATGGTCTCTGGGATTTTCTCTCCATCCTTAAAAGAATTGTATAATCTGGCCAGAGGCTCACATAGGATCTCTTTAAAGACTTTATAAAACTTGTTGGTAAAGCCATCCATCCCTGGAGTCTTATTTGCTGGCAAAGCCTGGATCACCTCACATATTTCCCCCTCCCGAATGGGTGCAGAAATCTGGGCCGCTTCTTCTATTGTCAGCTTAGGTAATTCTATTTCTAATTATTTATCTATATCTTCCCCCTCTTTTATATTCCCTGCCATATATAGCTGCTTATAGAATTGCACAAACCGTTCCTGAATTTTTTCCCTCGTTCTTACCTCCTGCATCCCGAATTTTAGTTATAAAGTTCTTATTTTGACGCTGCTTGAGCCTTTATGCTAGCCACTTGGGTTTATTTCCTAGTTCAAAAAATTGCTGCTTCAATTGGTCTTGGGCAAACTTAATATCTGCCAGCTCTAATTCACCCAATTCTCTTCTCACTTTCCTTAATTCCTGCAGATTTATCTCACTTAGATCCTGTTTTTGTAATCCCTCAAGTCCCCGGATCTTCCCCCTTAAATCTTCTTTATGACCCTCTTAATTTTTTTTCATATGTCCCTGCTGATATCAACTCTCCCCTCACCATGACTTTCAAACATTCCCACGGGGTCTCAACTTTATGGTTATCTCTGTCATTAATCTCCCAATAACTTTTTATGGACTGTCTTATTTTTTGCACTACCTCAGGCTGTTCCAATAATGATTCGTTTAATATCCATCCCTTCTTCTGCTTTCCCGGATTTCCCAGCTCAGTCAATCTGTACTGGCGCATGATCCATCCAGATCTGTTCCCCAATTTCACAATTCTCAATCTTCTCTACCAAAGCTTTAGAGACCCAAATCATATCTAGCCTGGAGAATGACTTATGAACTGGTGAATAAAATGTATAGTATTTTCCCGTCCTTTCAACTTCCTCCAGGTATCCTGTAATCCTAAGTTTGCACCCATTAATTTTAACTTCCTCCTACTCTTCGCACTGCCCTCACTATACCCTTTTGAGTTATCTAACTGGGGGTTGACAGTCAAATTAAAATCACCCCCCATAATCACCTGCCCTTCCGCAAACTGCTCCACCACCGCTGCCAAACTCTCCAAAAATACCCCCTGTGCAGCATTCGGTCCATATACATTTACTAAAGTAATCCATTGCTCTTGAATTTTCAATTTTAAAAGCAGAAATCTGCCTCCTTTATCCTGTTGTACCGCATCCACCACATATGGTAATCTCCCATTAAGCAGAATTCCCACTCCCCCCTTTTTCAAATCAATTCTATTGGATGCATACCATCGCCCTGGGAATTTCCTATGTGCCACCCTCCACTCATCAGCTTTCTTCAAATGAGTTTCTTGTATGAAAATAATGTCTCCCTTGAGTCTACTAATTTCTTTGTACATTCGTTGTCTTTTGATTGGTGAGTTTAAGCCCTCACATTCAAGGTTAATACCCGTAATCTAGCCATTTTCCATAAGAAGCTGTCTTCCCGCTGCAGCCTCTAATCTGGCAAGCAAGTCCCCCTCCCCCCCCTTATCCCTCCTCTTGCCCCCCTCCCCCTCCAAACTTGGTCATCTCCAACCTTCCCCCTCCTATAAGGCATGACATACCAGACCCCAAATCAGTATATACACACATCTATTTATACCTGGCTCTATTACACCATTCACACACCTTATCTCTTTACATACTTTTTACTCAAGCTTTATATTGTCACGCCCTTTCCCCTTACATCCAGTATGGAGGGGCGTGGTTATCATAGAAAGTTTCACCTTCTAGCCTTTAACTGACTGGTTCCTTTGCAATGCCTCTTGGGAAAGGTAGTTCAGTCACAATTCACTTGGCTTTCAGGTAAAAAAAAAACACTTGTAGTTGGCTCGAATGATAAGGCCATGACAGAAATTTATTAACTCAAACGCAAGGTTCACAAATATCATCTTTGGATTCTTTCTCCAGGATTCTTCCAATATACATCAGGACATAAGTAAACTCAAAGCAAAATATCAGCTTATAGTGTTCTTCAGCTCAAAGAGAAAGCCTTTTAACAGCCAATGCTACCAGCTTTGGCTAGCATTGCTGGTTAAAGCAAACAAAAACAGCTTTTCCTTAAAGGTAGTTTTCTTTTCTTACAGTCCCAACACTTCCAGCAAAGTAAAACTTTCATCAAGAACAAAACTTCTCATAAGCAAAACCATGCTCTATGCAAGGTTTTAGGAATATTCAAAAGCAAATCAGAGCTTTACTTCCTCTCACTGTTAGCTCGGCTTCTTGCCGGTGCATGGCTCTGGATAGCAGGTGTTTAACAAGCACAATTAGGCAGCTTCAGCTTGCTCTTACTTTCTCAGCAAACGTATTTCTTCTTTAACACAGGACATGCACAAAACATCTACAGGCTTTCAAGGCTACCTGACTCTGGAGGTTTTCTCTTAAGGTTGGCTTTCTTTCAACTCCTCTGTAGTTAAGGATTGGCACAAAGAACAATCCATGAAGGTCTCTCCTTCATGGTTCTATCTCTCCTTCCAGCTCACAGGGTTCATCTGACTGCCTCTCGTTAGAGCTGAGAGTATCTCTTGCAACTCTGCTGTGCTCCATATTAGACAAGTTTCTAAGGCTCATACCTGGGCCTGGGCTTGTAGCAGCTTCTCCTTTCTCATGCTCTGGCCACCATTCTCCTGTGCTTCCCCGTCCTGTCCTCCAGCTTGTGTTCCTTCTGCCTGTGTTCCAGCTTGGATCTCTCAGTGACTCTCTCACTGGATCTCTCTCTGGATCTCTGCCTGAATCTCTCCCTGCTGTATAATCTATCTTGGACTTAAATCCCCAAGGCTCCAGCCCCACCTCTTCTCCTCTCAGGTGACGGAGATCAGTTTGCCTCCTGGCAGCTGAGTAATTAGGGAACTCAGTGACGTAAGGGTCTCTTACCTTGGACTTGCATTCCCTCTCCTTTACTCCACTAGGGGAACTCTGAAACCTATCCCAGTTGTGAATTTCCTGCTTTCTAGGTGTGATTGGGGTTCTGTTTCTCTGACCTTGCAAAATAGGTCCTTTTGTAAGGGTAAATTCCTTTCCTTTTTCCTAAGTCATGATAAGCTTCCTTAATCACAATATATATGGCTCCTCCCCATTACATTATGTCCACAGCTGTGCATCCTTTCAACCTCTCTCTTCCTCTTGTGCCACATTCTTCTTCTGTCTCCTTAAACGCTTGTCTCCTTGGGGCGCCCGTCTCCAGCTGCCTTCTCCTTCTTGCCTCTTCGCTGCCTTGATGCTGTTGACTTCTGTCCCTTCCATCCAGCCTGCCTGCCGCATAAAAAGCTTAGCTTCCCCCATAGTGCGGATGTGGGATAGCACCCCTTCCATACTGAATTGTAATCCAAAGGGATAGGTCCATTTATACTTGATTTGTTCCTCTCGCAGTCTCTTTGTTAGGCCTGCTAATTCCCTCTGCTTCCGCATAGTAATCGCGGACAGGTCTGCATACACCTCAATTTTCTGGTTCTCCCAAGTGATTTCTTAGCTGCACTCATAACAGCAATTTTTGTTGCATACGCTTGGAAGCAGGCAATTATATCTCTTACTCGTCCCTCTCTCCAAGGGCCGAGCGCTCTGTGTGCACGTTCTATCCTCCAGCAAAGCTCAGTCCCGTCTATACCAGCCTGTTCCACTATTTGATGACTTATTTGCTCCACCAATTTTATACAATCTTCTTTGTCTTTACTCTCAGGCATTCCACGTAATCTTAAATTCACCCGGCGAGATCTGTTTTCCAGATCTTCCATTTTCGCCCACATCTCTTCCTGCTCCCCCACCAGGGCTTTCACCGTCTCTTGCATGTTCTTTACAGTACCTTCTTGCTCTTCTACCTTATTTTCCACATCTTCTAGCCGTCGCCCCACCTCCCGCACATCCACTCTCAACTCCTCCATTCAGGTGTGCACCTCGGCTTTGAAGTGGGCTAGGTCCTGCCTTATGGTAGTGAACCAACCTTTTAGCTCCCCTTTCAGGCCTTCAATCTCACTTTCTCGTTGTTCAGCCTCTCTGCCAGCTTTGCTCACCTCTGCCCCCGACAACTCACATGGCGTCGCCATCTTGTTTTTCCCCGCGGTGCTCCCGCACGTGGCTTTAAACTCATATGCTTTTAGGTCTGCCGTGCTCTTCTTCAGCGTCGTCATCTCTCAAGATTATCCCCAGTTCCTGGTTTAGGGTCTCGGGTTTCACACTCTTCAGGAGCCGTCTTTTGTCCAGGTAATTAGATTTTCCGACAGAGCTCTACTCTTAAGCTGCCGTCTCGTCCAGTGACATCATTTCCTCCTCTCCCTGTCATCCGCGTTTTAAGCAAAATGTTGTCACATGGGTTCCCCCAGCCTGCCAGCTTAGTGAAGAAGGAAAAACTGGCCAGGTGTGACTGAATGGCTTCTCGAGACAGGTCCTAAGAACCTGTGCTCGTGACATATACCACCAATAGCCCTGGGTGTGGAATTCCATGTCTACAATCTTGTGATGCCAGGTAGGACGAAACAACTATATAGCCTGGATGTATGTTGCCTAGATGCAGGGGGCTACCGCCTGTTGGACGAGCTGCCAATCCATGTGGATGCCGTGTCCCATATCAAGTCCAGCAAGGGGGTGGGGTGCTTGTCTGCCACTGGGGCAAGTCACCGAAATGAGTCCCACTGTAAACGGGAGAGGGAATCAGCAATGTCATTAGATTGCCCAGGGACATGATATGCATGCGCTGTAGCATTCAACTGCAAGCATTTCAGAACAAACTTCTGCAGGAGCTCAGCCACTATGACACACTTGGCGGAGTGACTGTTCATGACAGTGATGACCGCCTGGTTGTCACAGCAGAAAATGATTCTGTGGTCCCGCAGGTGATGGCCCCAGATGCAAAGGGCCACATACAGGGGAAAGAACTCAAGGAATGTGATATTTCTGGTGAGCCACTAGTTACGCAGGAGTTGAGCCAGAGGGCAGCAGCCCAGGAACCCCTAAAAACATGCCAAAGCCAGAGGCTTCCGCCGCATTGGTGAAGAGATCCAATTCAACATTGTTGCACATGCTCCGCTGCCACATGTTCACTCTATTGAGCGTATTGAGGAGATATGCTCAGATATCCATGTCCTGTTTCAGGCTCTGTGACATACGAAGACGGTGGTGACTCTTGTGCAGGCTGGCCATCACATGCGTGAGGCATCTCAGGAAAGGGCGACTCATTGGGATAGTCCTACATGCAAAGTTCAATGAACCAATGAGGGATTGGGACATCCGGAGGGTGATCTTCCATTGACCGTGTACAGCAGCGAGCTTCCCTTTGAGGTCCTCCTTCTTGTCACGAAGCAGGCGGGTGATGCCTTGCCTTATGCCAATTTCAGTGTCCAGGAATGACAATGTCTAGACGGGTCCAACCATCTTGTCCTGGGCCAGTGGGATGACTAATTCCTTTACCATATCCTGGAATGTTTCCAAGCACGTTGCACATGAGGGAATGTTCCGGGCCAATGAACGGGAAGTCATCAAGGTAGTGGACCTTGGATCGCAGGTCAGACTGTTGCTGCACCACCCAGTGGAGAAAAGTGCTGAAAGCCTCAAAGGCCGAGCAGGACACTGAGCAACCCATCTGCAGGCATCTGTCAAAGTAGTACCTGTCCTTGAAGAGGAATCCAAGTAGGGGAAAACAGGTGGGGTGGATAGGGAGGAGCCGAAAGGCCAACTCTATGTCCACCTTCGCCAGGTATGAACCCTGTCCAGTGGACCTAACAATGTCCAGGGCCTGGTCAAAAGAGGCGTACTGCACTGCACAGGCCTCGGCCAGAATATAATCATTCACAGAGTCTCCCTGGGGGAAGGAGAGGTTTGTGTATTAACCTAAATTACCTGGGGTCCTTTTCTGGGACCACTATCAGGGGAGAGATGCAAAAGTCAAGAAATGGTGGGCTGCTGAAAGGGCCAGCCATTCACTGGAGGTTCACCTCTTTGTCAATCTATAGTGAGCAATGGGGCCCTGGGTGCGCCCCTGAAATGGGATTATGAAGCCAAAGTGGAAGCCCTTCCTGAGGCACCTAGCATCCATCCTGTTAGGGTAGATGTCAATCCAGGGGTCCAAGGCCATGCTGGAAACTGGCATCGGGGCTCGTTGGAAGGCGGAGTTACTGCTTCGGTTGCTGTACGGTCTTTGGTTGCATCCACCTGGCACACCGGGATGCGGGGTGGGAGACTGCCAAGTGAAGGCAGGTATATAGATATTTGCAGTCACAAAAGGAACACGTGCCCTTGTTGTAGCACCTGCAGACGTCGGCACTCAGTGCAGGCTTGCTTGCGGCAGTTACACTTCGCTTTTGAAAACTCTGGCTGTAAGTTCATCCTCCAAAGCCAAATCCCCACCCTATGACATGTCACGGAAATACTTGTCATAAGATAGCCAAGCATACCCCTCGTACTCTTTTGTGGGACTGACGATGGTGTGCTAACATGTGTTTGAGCTGGGAGGGATCTTTGTGGCACATGATGCTGATCATGCAGGCATATTCAACAGTCCAGTTGAGGATGGTACATGGAATTTGCTGCTCTCCTGGGCACAACAGATCACCCGTCCTAGCTCTCTTCTTCGCATTGCGCTGGTGCCTCCCTTTTAGAAGCTTGAAGATGTCAAAGTATTCCCTTCAGATGACCTTCTTCCTGAGGGTCCGTGGGGCAGTCTCACACAATTTTATTGTGCTCGACAGCATGGCGACATGGGGTGCCAGCCACCCTAGCTCTCTCAGCCTCAATGGAGAAAGAGGATGAGGCAGACAAATTACTGGAGAAAGAAGATGAGTGTGCCCACCTATGCCTCTTCTTGCGCTTGTGTGAGGGTCTCGGGGCCAGTTCGGCATGGGCGTGCTGGGCATCAGGGGCACTCACCAGGGGGATAGATGATGAATCAAAGGAAATAGTCTTACCTGATCTCTCCATTGCCATGGGTCCCGTCAGAGCTTCCCCAGATGCATTTGTTGGCACCAGTTGCTGGGACTGCGGGGGCTGAGTGCTGTCCATTGGATGCGCTGCCAGGGTCTTGCAGTGTGGCACTTCTGAGGGCAAAGATGGATGGTGGGTGGCCTCGGGGGGGGGGGGGAATTCCCCCCTTCTGGTTGTAGTGGTGATGGCTGTGTCTTTTTCATTAGGAGCTGCCGTGGGAGGGGGACTGACCTGAAGAGCTGCTGCACGAGGCACGGTACCCCTTCCTGTGGTGCTGGTGATGTGAGTGGTGGCCCCACCTGTACAATGATCTATGATGATGCCGGTCTGCGTCGAGCTTGACAAGCTCCAACTCCTGCTGCTCTCACTCAAGGATGTAGAGTGATGTCCTCTCCTCTGCCTGGGTGGCATCCTGGGTGTGCTGGTTCTTCGGTCCCACCACTTGGATGCTCCAAGGGATTGGGAGTTATGAGACGGAGAACGCCTCCGAGGGGTGATCAACGCAGATGGATCAGGTGCCCATTGCACCATGTCATGCAGGAGTTCTAGGTTGCTTGAGTTGTGTGTGGAAGAAGTAACAGGAGAGTTTGTGTCCAAGCCTGCGGTCAGGGAGATTGGTGTGGGCATGTTGTCTGCAGCTGGTCTAGTGTCCCCTGAGAACTGCCCGGGAGTCAAGGGCATGTGTCGTACAGCTGGGGCTAGGCTCTGCACTGCAGCCTCCCCCTTTTGAGTCAGCAGGGTGTTGGGTGTGCCAGCATATTGTGTCGGACATTTTCAGTCTTTTGGGGTGGTACGCAACTCCACTTGTGGTGTACAGGGCCACGCTGGGACGAGGGGCAAATGCCTTGAAAGTGTCCAGGTGATTACTGGGCTGGAACGGAAGTTCTCCTCACTGCGGACGTCTTCCAGGCATGCTGATGGTCTGTCTATGACCACGGCCGCTCAGTTCTGCTGTTCTTGTGAAGAAGCTGGGCCAGGTCAGTAGTCTGCTCCTCCATTACAGACCCTTCCATGTGCTGGGAACCTGCCACCCACGAGGAGTCCAGAGGGGCAGCTCAGCCCAGGGCTTTCTTCTGAGGCAATGTAGGGCCAAATGGCTTGCTCGAGGCCAAAAAGGGTGCCCATGGCGGGAACCTGGGTTCTTCGGTTACCAACCCAGTAATCGCCAGGCTACGGCTCCCCTCCTTATGGAAGTTCTAAAAACAGCTTTTTTCTGAAGGGGGCTCTGAAAAGAGCCTTTTGTTGAAAAGGGTTCTGAAAAGAGCCGTGTGTTGAAGGGGGCTCGAAAGGCATCTTTTCTTAAAAGGTGCCTTGAGCAGGCTCTCCTTCTTGCCCCCCGGCTGCCTCTCATCAGGCTCCTCAGCAGGCAAGGAGCAGAAAGCATGGGTGTTGTTTAAAAATACTATCTTAGAAGCTCAGACCAGCTTTAAGAAAAGTGGAAGGAAGTCCAAAAACCTGCCAGCATGGTTTAAAGGTGAGGTCAAAGAGGCTGTTGTTGCCAAAAAAGCATCATTCAGGAAATGGAAAAAGGAGCCAAATGACAAACTGGAAACAACATAAGCATTGAAAAGTTAGATGCAAGGCATTGATAAGGCAGGCAAAGAGAGAATTTGAGAATAAGCTTGCTGTGGAAGTAAAAATACGTAATAAAGACTTTTTCAAGTACATTCATAGCAAAAAACCTGTGAAAGAGTCAGTTGGACCATTAGATGATTGAAGGGTAAAAGGGGCACTAAGAGGGGACTTGGCCATAGCAAAGAGACTGAATGAATTCTTTGCTTCGGTCTTTACTGAGGAAGATGTAGGGATGTTGCCCATGACTGAAATGGTATTTAAAGGTGATGCTGCAGAAGAATTGAAAGAAATACTGATACATCCGGAAGATGTATTACAACTATTTGATAAACTGAAGAATAGCAAATCACCTGGACTGGATGGTATACATCCAGGGGTGTTGAAAGAACTGAAATATGAGACTGCAGGTTTACTATTAGAAATCTGTGAACTATCATTAAAATCATCTGTAATAGCTGAAGATTGGAGGATGGCCAATGTAACGCCATTTTTTAAAAAGGGTTCCAGGGGTGATCCGGGAAATTACAGACCGGTGAGCCTGACGTCAGTACCGGGAAAAATGGTAGAAACCATTATAACGAACAAAGTTACTGAACATTGTGGCAAGGAGGCCTATCCGGAGTCCGGGGGAGGACAAAGAGACAGGGAATTCACCCTAGTAAAGGGCCCCCTTTCACCAAATCAGGGTAGGAAAGCCACAACCACCTCTAGGAATCAGAAAACTTCCACGTGGCCCACATTTCATGCTCCCCCTAGTGGAATGAAGGGGAGAGGATACAGGGCCCAGAACCCCTATGGCAGGGAATGATCCAAGCACTCAGGTGCCCGAAGTCAGGCTGATTGCCATCACCTGAGTAGGGAAGGGTTGAAGCTAGAGCCATGGAAGTATAAACCTGGGCCAGAGTATGAGAGAGAGGGAGGAGAAGCAGGAAGCCAGGCTGACACGAGCAGAGGCACAGAGACAAGCAAGGGAAGCTTGACTGGTGCTGAGCAGAGCAGAGGAACTGAGCTTCCAGGAGAAGAAAGTGCTAATTGGCATATAGCACGTCTGCAGGAGAGTTTGGAGACAGGAACAAGAGAGATTCCAAGATCCCCCTGGAGGCTGTTAGCTGAGCACTGTGAGCAAGATGGGGAGTCAGAACCCATGCAGCTGGGAGAGCCCGAGGTGAAGCTGAATGATGAGGACACTCCCATGGACTGTTCCTTTTGCCAAGCTTTAAACCTGGGAACGTAGAGAAAGCAGGCCAGTCCTGAAAGAAAGTCTTCCAGGAAAAAGGTACCCATATTCCACAAGCAAGGTGGCCGTGATTCCCATGTGTTTGTAAAGGGGACGTTTACAGGGACTAAGGAGTAAGCCTGGAACTGTGATAAGCTTGTTAATCACCTGCTGCTGGAATGAGGACACTGGGTTAAGATAACGTAGCTATTAGAACAAAGCTTTCTGTTGCCCCTGAATTATATTTGTTACTTGGAAGGTAACGAAGAAAGGTTTGAAGCTGAATAGAAGCTAAACTACCACAGACTTTAAATGTGATTTTGTTTTGTGCTTTAGCCAGCAAGGCTATGAAAGAATGCAATATCCTTGCTGTTAAAGACTGTGTATCCTGAACTATAGAGAACCTTTAAAACAGCATTTTTGTGTTTGTGTTTTGTTTTTGGACAATGCTCTACTTCCAAGAGTCCTGAACAACTAATCCTGCATGTGGTATGGTCGAACCATTGTGTACAAAAGAAATTTCTGTCATTTGCCTTACTCTTGAGCCTGACTACAGCTTTCTGCCTGATGCACTCATACAGCTAAACAAAGACTACATTTCCCAGAGGGCACTGCGGGGAAATAGTTTGAAAAAGCTGAAAAAACGGATAGCAGAAAGTTCTTCTAATAACCACGCCCCTCTAAGCTAGAGGCGAGTGGTGGTGGTGTGACAACATATAGATAGTCTTGGCTTGATGGGAGACAGCCAACATGGCTTTAGCCAAGGAAGGTCATGACTTACTAATTTGCTATGTTTTTTTGAAGGTGTGAATAAACAGGTAGACAATGGTGAGTCGGTTGATATTGTGTATCTGGATTTTCAGAAAGTCTTTGACAAGGTCCTTCATGAAAGACTCTCGGCGAAATTAAAAAGACAAGGGATAGGAGGCAGTGTACTATTGTGGATCAAGAACTGGTTAAAAGACAGAAAGCAGAGGGTAAGGCTAAATAGCCGATTTTCCCAATGGAGAAAGTGAATAGTGGAGTATCCTTGGGTTATGTGCTGGGTCCGCTGCTTTTTAACATATTCGTAAATTACCTGGAAATTGGAATAACGAGTGAGATAATCAAATTTGCAGATGACACAAAATTATTCAAAGTTGTTAAAACCCATGAGGATTGTAAAAAATTGCAAAAGGATCTTGACAAATTGGAAGACTGGGCATCCAAATCGTAGATGAAATTTAATGTTTTATCCAAGTTCTCTGACCTTGTTCTCTGTAAAACCAAACAGTTTGTTGTTCTGGTCTGTTGTTATATTGTGAACCGCGCTGATGCTGAATAGAGCGGTATATAAGAGCCTGTAATAAATAAATAAAATAAATAATGTGGACAAGTGTAAAGTTATGCACCTAGGAAAGAACAACTCAAACTATAGTTACATGATGCAAAGTTCCACATTAGGAACCACCACCCAGGAAAAAGATTTAGGCGTCATTGTGGATAACATGCTGAAACCCTCCGCCCAGTGTGCAGCGGTGGCCAGGAAAGAACATAAGATATGCCATACTGGGTCAGACCAAGGTCCATCAAGCCCAGTATCCTGTTTCCAACAGTGGCTAATCTAGGTCATACGTACCTAGCAGTATCCCTAAAAGACACAGGTTCCACAATGCTTGTATTGGGTCAAGCACTGATATCCTGGGTCCCCCTTTTTTTTTTGCCAATTAGAATGCTAGGAATCATAAGGAGGGGACTGGAAAATAAAACAAAGGATATTATAATGCCTCTGTATCGTTCCATGATGCGACCACACCTTGAATATTGTGTGCAATTCTGGTTGCCGTATCTTAAAAAGGATATAGCGTTATTAGAAAAGGTACAGAGAACAGCCATAAAAATGGTAAAGGGGATGGAAGGATACATCTGTGAAGAGGCTAAAAAGATTAGGGCTCTTCAATTTGGAAAAGAGACAGCTGAGGAAAGATATGATAGATCTATAAATGAACGAATGGAATAGAACTGGGAAACGTAGATCAATTGTTTACACCATCAAAATATAGAAAGACTAGGGGAGATGCAATGAATCTACAGTGTAACCTATTTTATTTGTATTTATTTTTATTACATTCTCTTATATACCGCGCTATTCTGCATCAGTGTGGTTTACATTGAACAAACTGAAATTACATTGAACAGGGCATTATAACTTGGAGATAACTATTTTACAGGGAACATGGGCTATGGAGGGTTAAGTGGCTTGCCCAAGACCACAAGAAGCACCTGTGGGACTAGAAACCCCAGTCCTTCCGGCCCAAGGTTGCTGTCCTCTAGTGGGATTTGAACCCCCAACCTTCTGGCCTGAAGTACCTTGCCCCAACCACTAGGCCACTCCTCCACTCCTTTAATTTAAGACTAATAAGAGAAAATTTAAGATTAATAAGAGAAAATATTTTTTCACTCAACGTGTAATCAAACACTAGAATTCGTTACCAGAGGATGTAGTAAAAGCTGTTAGTGTAGCTGGGTTTAAAAAGGTTTGGACAAGTTCCTGGAGGAAAGGTCCATAAACTATTATTATAGGGGACCCAGGAAATCCACTACTTGCCCTAATACAAGTATTGTGGAACCTGTGTCTTTTGGGGAAACTACAAGGTACTTGTGACCTAGATTGGCCACTGGTGGAAACAGGATACTGGGCTTGATGGACCTTGGTCTGACCCAGAATAGCATATTTTATATTCTTAAGCGGGCAATCGGTAGGCAATCCATTGCAGTGAAGCAGCAAAGTGCAAACAATGAATGAATCCAGGAGTTAGTTGCAGGGTCCAAGCCAATTTATTGTGCACAAGGCTCAGACAAAGGACTGAGCAAAGTTTTACAGAAGCATATTCATTATATACATTTCTTTTCAGTTTGATACATGCAGACTTTCTGTTGGTCCCAACATCCCCTGCACTTCTCCAATCAGAGACCCTTTCTGGGCTTCGCTCTCTGTTCCCCCTTCTAGGATCGTTTTAACAAAGGCACAGTTTCTAGGTATTGATACAATTCTACAGCGAGGTCGTTTCTAGCTTCAGGAATGCAAGTATTGAAACATTTCTATCATCAGAACACAAGAGAATAATAAGGGATTTATGAATTCATGAAAAACTTCTTATAAGCAGTTTTCTCAGACTTTCGGTCTTTCTCAGCACTTCTATCCTCAGGTGGGGGTTGGGATCCAGGCCTTTCATATTTGCAGGCTATTATAGGCCATAGCCTACCACAGCAGCAGCCCAGTGCAGGGAAGCTGGGGCAGAAGCGAAGTGACGAAGAAGCAGCTCTGGAGAATCAGAAGATCCGAAAGGAGGATCGCACTGCTCCTTTTGCTTTTATCAGGAGCTGTGATCTTGTCCGGGCACGTGGGGCAGTGACAAATGTTGCGAGACTTGTCCCCTGTGGTGGGAATTTTTCCACCGTGCCCGGCGAGATCCCAGCCCCCTTCGAGAGGCAGGGGAGAGGGCGCCACCATGTTTTACTGCAGGCCCATCAAGATACACTCATCCCCTTGTTCGTTTTGTTCCATTATATATTGACTTGTAGTTCTGATTTTCTTTGGGGAATGCAAAAAAAATCAGAATTACTTTTCCATGCATACAGTAAGAGGAAAACCAGGATCGGCTTACGTGTTCCTATTGAAAACGAATCATTTGGAATTACTAATTTTGTGAAACTATAGGGCCTTGGGATTCTGACAATTCATTTTGTTCCCTTAGAAACGTCGGGATAAAGCATTTTAGAAGATAGCAGGTATAAACTGTATCCTGCCTTTTTGCCCCCAAGCAGCTCTGAATGGGTTTTGGTTGACTTCTTGTTTCTAAAAGGTTTTATCTTGTGCTGAGTTTGCTGCTAACGTGTTGCCAAATAGCTATCGTATTTATACTAAATCGCTGATATCATACATCATCAAAAATTGCAAGAACTCCAAAAACATACGATTGTTTATTTTACTGATCCCCTATATTTTGCGAGGCCTAAGGATATAACGTCAGAATACATAAGCTAATCTTCCGGGTGCCCTTCCGTTCCACTTCCGGGTGCCCTTCCGTTCCACTTCCGGGTTGCCTACCGTCGCCAAGCCAAGCGAACCCGAGTCCCGTAATTTATTCTAGGAGTGGGAGGAGAGGCGGGCGAAGCGGAGGCGGACTTTGTTTTCATTGGCTGTCTCTTAGTTCCTGCAGCCACTCACCGGAGACCTTACTTTCTCCACCTCTTGTCTTGGGGCCTGTCTTCTGATAGGTGGAGAAGAGGAAGCGGTGGTGCTAACCGTCTGCCCTTTCCAATCCTCGCTCAGTGTGACCGCTTCAGGTAACTTTATTAGTGTATGGCTGTTTTCCATTTGCTTTTTTTGTTGTTTTTGTAATGTAGTGCAATCAATGAGTCGAGGCTTCTCTTCCCCTGCCCCATGTCCCGCCTGCCTCGAGGTAAGCAGGGGTAGGAAATTGGCAAATTATCTGGTAACAATATGAGAGCATTTTGTTGAGCTTGGTTCCGGGTTTCGAGCCTCAGCTGCTGAGGAATGATGGGGACGTGGTGGACATTGTAATGTTTGCTTTTATCTCTGCTGCTCTTTGGAAGAGCAAAGCATGGGATCATAGGCAGCAGAATGGAGTGGGCCACGGGGGGCCCTGGCCCTGGCCCTGCCCCAATCACAAAGGAGTTCTATTCTAGTGTCTCTGCATGGGATTTTTATAAGTACAGTGAGGACTTCCGGGTGGACTGCAAATCTTATTTGTCAAAATCCCAAGGGTCAGTAGTGACTCCTCTGCTTTTTTAATATGTTTGTGTCACACCCCTGTGACTCTCATTCAAGCTCTGGGTTTATAAGTTTCTTTTATGTATATGATTTCAAGATCTCACCAGATATCAATATCTTAAACTGTATGGATGTAGTTGCTGAGCGGCTCATTTGTATGTACTGACACTCAACTTTAGAAATTTTATTTATTTTATCTGTACAAATAAAGGTCAGCAAGTTGTAAGTGATGTTTTTATTGGATCAACTTAATATATTTTTGACAAACTATACTATTCATCGGGCCTATGAAGGGACAATGCAGCTACACTGGGTTTAAGTAGTGCAAACTTACCTTGAATTTATTTTATCAAAATTTATATACTGCAATACCTGTAATAAAACATTATAAAAATAGCATATCACATTTGTTTATATCATACCCCAAAAACCATTGCTTTTTTAACATATTCATAAATTACCTGGAAATGGGAATAACAAGTGAGGTGATCAAATTTGCAGATGACACAAAATCATTCAAAATTGTTAAAACAAGAGAGATGTTGGGGTTTTTATGGGCTTCCCCTGTGATTATTTGGGGAATTTTCTATTTAGTTTGGCTGCTTGTGTTCAACCCCAATGTATATACAGGACCTGCTTTAAACAAATTGCTTATGCCACTGTAAGAGCATGGAAACTTTTTTTATTTATTTTGCCAGGTCTGTAACATCACAAACTTTGCTTTTAACTTATAAGGTTCAAATTTCAATATCAATCCATAGCATCAATACAAATTTCAATATCAATCCAAGCATCAATACATCTATAACAAGCAAAGCACCTGACTTACGTGTAAAAGGTACTGGAGTCAGAGACAGCCTCACTCCAGTGAGATCAACTAATGTCTGTCTGTCCATCAGAATTTCTTCTCTATATTTATATTCATTTTTAGGCTCAAATTGCTGATAAGTAGATTTCCTTTCCTTTCTTATTCTTTATTATTTCAAGCAAATCTGCTCTTTAATCTTTTACCCTCTTGCTTTCCCCTGTGGCATCCTGTCTTCCCATTCTCATGGCAGTCCTTGTCGCTCTGGCTTTGTTTCCTGCAGATTAAGTTCTTCGTTCTGTTCCCCTTTGTTCATTCAAGGGGCCCAGGTGGCAGCTTTTTCACTAGTTGTGTAGTTTTCAGAGCCTCTCATTGTGTCAGCTCTCTGGGACAGGATATTAGCTCATTTCATAGCTCAATCTTGCTGGTTCTGCAGTTTCAGTGTGCAAAGAGTCAGAGCAGGCTGTTTCTTTCTTAGGCCTAAAGCTTAGACGTTAGCACAAGATGGATTCAACCTGTAACAAAGGTACCTGAAGGGGGATTCATTTTTCCCCTTCAGATTATGAAAAATTGCAAGAGGACATTGATAAATTTGAAGATTGGACGTCCAAATGGCAGATGGAATTTAATGTGGACAAGTGCAAAGTTATGCACTTAGGAAAGAACAGCTCAAACTACAGTTACACAAATGCACATTAGGAACCACCACACAGGAAAAGGATTTAGGTGTCATCGTGGATAATATGTTGAAACCCTCTGTCCAGTGTGCAGCGGTGGCCAAGAAAGCAACTAGAATGCTAGGAATCATAAGGAAAACAATGGAGGATAAAGACAAGGACTTAACAACAAACTGAGCACTCTAGGGATGGACCCTAAAGCTACTGATTGGGTTAGAAATTGGTTGAGGGGGGAGTGACAAAGGGTACAGGTAAATGGAGCTCACTCTGAGGAGAGGGAGGTTGCTAGTGATGTGCCGCAGGGATCTGTCCTTTGTCCGATTCTTTTTAACATCTTTGTTCATGATATGACATTTAAAAACACACCTTTTCACACTCCACTATGGTACACTACAAGATTCTGGCATACAACCTGTTGTTGTTAAATGCCGTCGAGTCGGAGTCGACTCATGGCGACCCTCTGGATAGCTATCCTAAATTGTGTTCGGTCTTCAGTCAGGCGGCTCATTGTTGACAGACTGGTACCCGTAGCTGCTGTTATTGTATTGATCCATCTCATTGCTGGCCTTCCTCTTTTGCGTTGACCTTCTATCTTGCCAAGCATAATGTCTTTCTCTAATGATCTCTCTCTTCGCATGATGTGTCCAAAGTATGAAAGTCGAAGTCTTGTCATCTGAGCTTCTAAAGAAAGCTTAGGTTTGATCTCCTCTAGTACCGACTGGTTTGTTCTTCGGGCAGTCCATGGTATACACAGTATTCGCCGCCAGCACCATAATTCAAAGTAATAAATAGCCCTCATTATATCGAGCTATCTGCCATGACATAAGCATTGACTCACTCTACGCCTGTATATAGTTACTGTTCTATTTTTGCTGTTTAATATTACCGTTTTTGTATATAGTTTTTCAGTGTTCATTGTATTCTGAATATGTACTTATTTTTGTCTGTACTATTCAAATGGTTGTTACATTGTAAACCGCGCTTGATCCTTTGGAAAACGCGGTATAAAAATGTTCAATAAAATTGCAGGACTGTCGGGTAAGGTTTGCCTCTTTGCAGATGATACCAAAATCTGCAATAGATTAGACACTCAGGAAGGAGTAGATAACATGAAGAGGGATCTAGCTAAGCTTGAAGAATGGTCTAGAATTTGGCAGCTGAGATTTAATGCTAAAAAAATGCACAGTCATGCATTTGGGATGCAAAAATCCAAGGGAGCAGTACAGTATAGGGAGGGGAAGTACGTCTGTCCACAAAAGAAGAGCGGGACCCAGGCGTGATTGTTTTTTATGATCTTAAAGTAGCTAAACAGGTAGAAAAGGTGACGGCAAAAGCTAGAAGGATGCTTGGGTGCATAAGGAGAGGAAAGGCCAGCAGAAAAAAGGAGGTGATAGTGCCTCTATATAGGTCTTTGGTGCGACCTCATTTAGAGTATTGTGTGCAGTTCTGGAGACCACACCTTCAAAAGGATATAAACAGATTGGAGTTGGTGCAGAGGTTGGCTATTAAAATGGTTAGTTGTCTTCATTATAAAGCATATGAGGACAGACTTAAGGATCTTAATATGTATACTTTACAGGAAAGGCAGGATAGAAGAGATATGATAGAGATGTTTATCTCTGTGGCATAAATTCACAGGAGGTGAGCCTCTTTCGTTTGAAAGCAAGCTGTACTACGAGGAGACATAGGATGAGGGTGAAAGGGGATAGACTCGGGAGTAATATGCGGAAATCTTTCTTTACGGAAAGAGTGGTAGATGATTGGAATAGCCTCCCAGTGGAGGTGGTAGAGATGAGGACAGTATCTGAATTCAAAAAAGCATGGAACCAACACAGAGGATCTCTAAAGGAAAATAGGGGACTATTGTAGTAGTCAATATGGAAGGGCAGACTAGATAGGCCATGTGGTCTTTTTCTGCTGTTATGTTTCTATATTATAATCCCTCTGTATTTTGCCATGCTGCGACCACTCCTTGAGTATTGTGTGCAGTTCTGGTCGCCATATCTTAAAAAGGATATAGCAGAATTAGAAAAGGTACAGAGAAGAACCACCAAAATGGTAAAGGGGATGGAAGGATACCCCTATGATGAAAGACTTAATGGTTTAGAGTTCTTTGACTTGGAAAAAGATGGCTGAGGGCACATATGATAGAATTCTATAAAATGAGTGGAGTAGGATGGGTAAATAGACATTGTTTACTCTTTCAAAAAGTAGAAAGACTAGGGGACATGCAAAGAAATTACAATGTAGCCCATTTAAAACTATTAGGAGGAAATATTTTTTCATTGAAAGCATCATCAAACTCTGGAATTCATTTCCGGAGGATGTAGTAAAAGCTGTTAGTGTAGCTAGGTTTATAAAAGTTTTGGACAAGTTTCTGGAGGAAAAGTCCATAAACGATTACACAGGTACACTACCAAAAAACTGCCTCCAGTTTTGCAACTGATTCCTATAGATTTTGGGGTGCTGAATCCAGGAAAAATAGCCAAAATGTTCCATCACGTCACGTTTTCTTGCAAAATTAGATTTCTTACCCATCTAAGGAATGTTCACATAATTTCTTTTTAGCCGACTGCAGTTTATTTTCTTGGCCCAAAATAGAGGTTGTAATGGTTAACTAACTAGAAACACTCCCTCATGATATTTTAGAGTGTTTTGTATTCATTTTATACATTAACAGGACAATTGGGAGGCGGGGGGGCTAAATCCAGTACTCGCGCTGGCGCATGTTCTTTCCTGTTTTCCTCGCCTCGTTCGCTCGCTCAAACACGGTGGTTGCGACATGAACGTTCCTGTCAAATTTCAGTTTCTTGCAAGTTCATTATTACCTTTTGTTTGCTCAGTCGTAATCCAGCTTTATTCCGAAGTGGTTCACTACAGTTGTAGTTTGCAGTGCTGTGTATTTGTGATGGCTCACAGAGCCAGAGGTTGCGTCAACTCTCCGGACAGTTTTTGTTTTATTTGTGGGGAATATACCGTGAAAAAGCGGCAGAGGAACATTTCTGCATTTATTAAAAAAGTATATTTCGCCTATTTCGGTTTGAAGTTAGGCGATCAAGACAAACCGTGGGCTCCTCACAAAGTGTGCAAGACATGTGAGGAAGATCTACGCTTATGGATGAAAGGTAAAAAACAAGCATTTCGTTTCGGAATACCTATGATGTGGCGTGAACAAAGAGACCACAGCAGTGACTGCTATTTTTGCTTTTGCATTGTGAAGGGATACAACTTAAAAAATAAGAACGTAATAAGTTACCCCAACCTTCCCTCAGCAATTAGGCCTATGCCTCATAGCAACGAAGTACCTGTGCCTGAACCACCAAAATCTTTGGATCATATTTGTGTGGACGGTTCTGATCATGATGAGACTCATCAGATGGCTTTTCCCGATGAGTCCAGTACTTCCGAGTTTGAAACTGAACCAGATCCGAAACCTGAACTTTTCTCTCAAGCTGAATTGAATGATTTAGTCCGGGATTTAGGACTCCCAAAAGATGCTGCCCAACTGCTAGGTTCTCGGCTTAAACAGAAAAATCTATTGTCACCAGGAACAACTTTTTATTGGTACCGCAACCGCGAGACACAATTTTTGAAGTATTTCAGCAAAGAGGAAGATTTGGTATTTTGCAACGATATATACGGAGTGATGGAAAAGTTTAAACTCAAGTATGATCCTGCTGAATGGCGGCTGTTCATTGATTCGTCAAAAGACAGCATAAAAGGTGTTCTTCTTCATAATGGCAACACATTCGCTTCAGTTCCTATTGCTCACTCTGTTATTCTCCAAGAAAAATACGAGAATTTGGCCCTGATTCTTCAGAAGATTCGTTATGATGAGCATAAGTGGATGATTTGTGGAGACTTTAAAATTCTATCCATGCTATTAGGGCAGCAATCCGGTTTCACCAAATATCCCTGCTTCCTTTGCTTGTGGGATAGCCGGGCCCGCGACCTACACTGGGGGGAAAAAAGACTGGCCAATTCGGGAGTATTTGAGACCCGGTGAGAAAAATGTTCTTCATGAGAGCTTGGTACCTTGTGATAAAATTCTATTACCACCTCTCCACATTAAGTTGGGTCTCATTAAGCAATTCATCAAGTCCCTTCCAAAAGATGGTGAGTGCTTTCGGTACCTTTGCTCAAAGTTCCCCCGACTTTCTGAAGCAAAGCTAAAGGAAGGAGTGTTTGTTGGCCCTGATATAAGGAAACTCATTTCAGATGGAGCATTCGCTGAAACGATGTCTGAGAAGGAAAAAGAAGCCTGGGATTCCTTCAAGGATGTTGTTCTCAAATTCTTGGGGAACAGGCGGGATGAGAACTATAAGGATATTGTTGCCAGGATGCTCAATGCCTTCAAAGAACAAGGCTGTAACATGAGCCTGAAAGTCCATTTCTTGCACTCCCATGTGAATTACTTTCCCGAAAACTTGGGGCGTACAGTGAAGAACAAGATGAAAGGTTTCACCAGGACATCAAGGACGCAGAGAGAAGGTACCAAGGAAGATGGAACACCACTATGATGGCTGATTTCTGCTGGTTGCTGCTGCGGGAAACCCCAGATGAAAAATACGCCAAGCAGCGCACCAAGAGAAGCATTCGGGGGAAGAAGAAACGGGCCCACCAGGAGATTGATTGACCCAAGAATGACTTTAAAATCTAAACTGTGTTGACAAATATCGTGGTTTTACTAAACTTTGAAATAAAAATTTGCTAGTTATTACCACAGTGTCGGATCTCATTTATTAGAATTTTATTTTCACACCATCGGGTGTTTGTCTTCATGTATTGCAATGGTGCGGTTTGCGTTTTCTATTCTTACATACATACCTGTACAACATTTTTTGCACATTTCTTTGCTTTGCTTTGTGTCTAACCTCGCTCCTTATATGCTCAATGTTTGTGCACATGTATGTGGCTGTTTTAAGTGCAGACAATTTTGCTACCATCACAGTGTGTTTTGTTGACATTACTCTATTCTTATGTGCTGCCTTGTTACAATTTTCTTTATTCTTATTTGAATAACTACTAAACAATTAGTATAAAGAATTCATCCAAGAAACTTTTATCTCGATCGCACTCAATCTGAAACGTTCACCTCAAACTGCTAACCCAATGTAGCAAAAAATCTGTACGTGATGGAGCAAATTGGTTACCAGATTTGGATTCAGCGCACCAAAAAACGTAAAAATCAATCGAAACATTAGAGGCAGTTTAAAAAAAATTTTTTTAGTGTACCTGTGTTATTAAAGAGGACCAGAGAAATCCACTGCTTACGTAGGGCTAAGCAAAGTGGAATCTGTGTACTTTTTTGAGAACCTGAGAGGTACTTGTGACCTGGATTGGCCACTGTTGCTAATAGAATACTGGGCTTGATGAACCTTGGTATGGCATATCTTATGATCTTATGTAAAAAATATGTCCTATAAACAAATACTATAAAATAAAATACAAAGCAGTGTGGATCATACACCTATTTCCCCCCTCCCACCTGACTATCCAGCTTAGACGCACAGACAATATGGTTCACTAGGAAAACAACTATTCCATCTTTTTCAACCTTTATCCTGGGTGCTACTCTTTCATTTAAGAACTTGGTCACCCTGTGGTCAAACTTAGATTGTTTGCTAACATTTAACCTTCCCCCCCCACCAAATCTCTGCAATTGTGCAAGCTTCATTTTATGTTCATCACAAAGTTTGCTCCATCAAGGTATCTGCTTGAGGAGAAGAATCTTTAACTGTTAATGCATACAGTACTTAACAAATAGTTTAAAAATCTCAGTAATAAAACAACTTTAGCTAATGCAGACTATAGCTGTAAAATTGCTGTCTTATGCTCACAGGTTTGATCATGTGACCCCACCCCCTGATTAGCCAGCATTGATTCCCCATATTTTCTAGCTATAAATTCAAAATCTTACCATTGACCCACAAGGCTCCCTATACCAGTTCGCTTAAATATTTAGCTGATGCACTCATTACACTTATTTTTCATAGCTGTGCGTCTTTCCTCCTCACTGTGCCTGCTGTTTGTTTCCTCATGTTTTTGTGTTTGTATTTTTTGTCATTATATTTCTGTTTTTCTTTGTAGACTGTCGTGGTTAAGGTGGTCAGTCAAATCAAGTAAACTAAACTAAACTGCTTTTATCCAATTGTCCAAATTGCGATATACGTTTTATACGTTAGCAATGAACAGTACGTTTCCATTTTAGATCCGTCACTGCTGAAGAGGAAGCACGCACAGCATCTCTGAGCATTTCCGCTTGCAAAACCACTGAGCTTGCCAAGGGTTCTAGGACAAGGCCTACTTGTCTCTACACAGTGAAAAATGGCACAGAAGAATTTTGCCCAGGTAAGGACAAATTTAATCTATTAGGTGGGTGTGGGCAGAACCATGTTTCTCTTCATCCGCCCATCTCTCTCTATAATTTGCTACATTTGTGTGTTGGTCATTTTGTCCTACAAAAAATATTTGCACATGTTAAGAATTAATTTCAGTTTCTTGGGTTTACTTTTGGCATCCTACCAAAAACTGTCATAATGATTTTAATAAAAAATAAACAAAAAGGTAAAAATGATTTTCTTATGGATGCCAAGACAGAAATATGTTGCATGGTTCAAGCAGGTCAAAACATGTTTGAGTTTGCAAAATAACATTCTGACCATTGCTCATCTTTTATTTTTGTTAAAGCATGTGGGGCAGTTTCTCCAAATGGGTTAGTTTTTATGCATCAACCAAAAAAAATCCCTGGGTCACATACACATAAATTATAGCTCTAACAATCAACTACAATAAATGATCAAGGTCAAACCTAATACTCCTAAGCACTAGGCAACTTCATCAGTCTGCCTGAACAGCCACCTTAATCCAAAAAAAATGATTAACTTTTTTTCAAAAATTTTTAAAAATCTTTTTAATAGAGAGAAAAGGTTTCAGTAGTTCTATCATATTCCTCACAGGCGACTTATAAACAAACTGAGCACCCTAAGGATGGACCCTAAAGTTACTGCTTGGGTTAGAAATTGGTTGGGTGGGAGGCGACAAAGAGTACAGGTAAATGGAGCTCACTCTGAGGAGAAGGATGTTACCAGTGGTGTGCCCCAGGGATCTGTCCTTGGTCCGATTCTTTTTAACATCTTTGTTAGTGATATAGCGGAAGGGCTGTCGGGTAAGGTTTGCCTCTTTGCGGATGATACCAAAATCTGCAATAGAGTAGACACCCAGGAAGGTGTAGATAACATGAGGAGGGATCTAGCTAAGCTTGAGGAATGGTCTAGAATTTGGCAGCTGGGATTTAATGTTAAAAAATGTAAGGTCATGCATTTGGGCTGCAGCATTTCAAGGGAACAATATAGTATAGGGGGTGAATTACTTTTGTCCACTAAAGAAGAGCGGGACCTAGGCGTGGTTGTGTCTGATGATCTTAAAGTAGCTAAACAGGTAGAAAAGGCGACGACAAAAGCTAGAAAGATGCTTGGGTGCATATGGAGAGGAATGGCTAGCAGAAAAAAGGAGGTGATAGTGCCTCTGTATAAGTCTTTGGTGCGACCTCATTTGGAGTATAGTGTGCAATTCTGGAGACCGCACCTTCAAAAGGATGTGAACAGGATGGAGTCGGTGCAGAGGGTGGCTACTAAAATGATTAGTGGTCTTCATTATAAAGCATATGAGGACAGACTGAAGGATCTTAATATGTACACCTTAGAGGAAAGGCGGGATAGAGGTGATATGATTGAGATGTTTAAATACCTCCGTGGCATAAATGTTCAGGGAGAGAGCCTCTTTCAATTGAAAGCAAGTTCTGCTATGAGGGGACATGGGATGAGGGTGAAGGGAGATAGATTCAGGAGTGATATGCGGAAATATTTCTTTACGGAAAGAGTAGTGGATCCGTGGAATAGTCTCCCAGTGGAGGTGGTAGAGATGAGGACAGTAACTGAATTCAAAAAAGCATGGGACAAACACAGAGGATCTCTAAAGGTAAAAAGGGGACTGTTGTAGTTGTTGATATGGAAGGACAGACTAGATAGGCCATGTGGTCTTTTTCTGTCATCATATTTCTATGTCTCTATAATCCCTCTATATGGCAGAAACCTGCCCGAAGGGGATATGTTTGTTCACCATCACCAGCCAGAAATCTTTCCAATATAAGTTTTTTATTTTTAAATTTGAAAGCCAAATCTTTATCAATTATATTTCAATAAAATAAGTAAACGCCATCAACATAAAGTGTTTCCGCAAAAAAGAGTGAACACCATCACTTCACGGTACCAGTTCTCCTGCAACAGACGACAACAGCAAACTTAACTGGAGGGGGGCAACAAATGGCCACAAATAATTACTCAAAAGTACTTAGCTTGCAATAGTCAGCTCTTCAGGCAGAACGATCACCCGCGGTCACCCAACAGAGATCTCTGTTTCACCGTTCCCAGCTTCATCAGGGCCGATTCTCACAAAATGTTTGTTCTCAGCATTCATTCCAACATTTTTGTGAGAATCACTAGGGGAGCAAATTGAACCAAAGACCAGATAATGCTGAATAAAACCATTATGGCTCGTGCTAAGAAAAGCAGAAATCTCATTATAGCATGGATTAACTATAGGAAAGGCTTTGATAATATTCCACACTCCTGGATAATACATTGCTTGGCAATGTACCAAATGAACTCTAGGTCGATTGCCATATTTTTATAGTGAACCTGATGTACTCAAACCATATTCTATCTGACATGTGAATTTGGATGGTTCATCATTCCTAACATCAAGATCCAGCAAGGAATATTTCAGGGAGATTTATTGTCACCACTTTTGTTTGGAAAGAATTTAATCCATTGAGTGCTCTTATTAAGTCTTTGGGCTACGGGTTTGGCCTTAATCGTAAAGCCAGCAAAGATTCAGAGGTAGCATCACACTTACTGTTTGTAGATGACTTGAAGCTCTATAGTCCCAGTGATCAACATTTAGCAAACAACTCTGTTTTTAGTAAAAAGCTTTCCAGATGAGATCAGGATGGTTTTTAGAGTGGTCAAATGTGCTAAGGCAGCCTTTCTTAGAGAGATGCTTTCCATTTTGCTCAATTTTCCTCATACTGATGACTGTGACATAAAGGATCTTGAAAAGGAAGGTGTTCATAAATATCTAGGATTAGAGGAGAGTGTAACAATCTCACATAAAGTACTGAGAGAAAAAAATCAGCAAAAAATATTACAAGAGATTAAAATACTGAAAGGTGCTTTAAAATCACAGAATAAGATACAAACCATTCCTTATTGTCCTTGCCACACCGGTGCTTATAAATGGGAATTCCTTGATATTATTAATGGAAGACAGATCAGACCACATACAGTAATAACCTTTAATGGCTGGTACAGTCTCCCTTCCTCTCCAGTCTTTGCTCTGTCTCCATCTGAGGACAGAAGGCTGATGTGGCAAGGGCAAATTAAAAAAAGAAAAAAAAAACAGCAATGAACCTGTAAGAGCGCAGCGTGGCCTGGGCCAGGCTCATTGATAATTTACTCTGCATGTGCTGACAGTGGGGGAAGATGCTGATCTTCCTGGGTGGCTCCCCCATTGGAAGCTTTTTATGGAGGAGCTTTCTTTTTTTCAGGCGATGACCTGAGCTTGCTGGTGGCTTCGACTCCTGAGCTTGCTGGTGGCTTCGACTCCAGAGTCTTGTGGTAGTGTTGGGGTATTTGACTTCTTAGGTTTAGGCACTTCCCCTGCAATTGATACGCTTGGCCACTTCTGCACTTCACACCGGTATGCTGGGCTTACAGGAGGCTGTGGCTCTAGAGTCCTGTGCCTTCTTCCAAGCACAAGGTGAAAGTGAGGAGCACTGGCCTTTCTGGATTCTTCCTGGATTTCATGACCGCCATATACCAGCCTATCTAATGATTGAGAAGGGCGCTGTGGCTCCTTCCAAGGTCTCTGAGCTGCTTCTTGGTCAAGAGGTCCATAGCGCCCTCAGTTCGCTTCTCAGCTCAGGCTTGAGGGGAAGCTGGATAGCCTGCATTCATATAAGGAGCTGGCATCAGTAGTTCGACAGGATCCCTCCCAGTCAGGGAACGAACTGAACAAGGAGGACAGGGACTAGCTTGAATGTGAGGGATAGGAGGACAGTATGCTGACCCTCTTCAGTGGGGATGAGCTCTCAGAACTCATCAATTATGTTTCTAGCGTCCTTCAAATGGTAGGAGGACTTGCAGTCTTTGGCTGCCCCTACTGGGGACCCTATCCTCGGGGTATTGGGAAGCCATGCAAACCGTTTTGGCCTCATCCTGCCATCAGAGATTTGATGGATGCAGAATGGGTTCAACCAGGATCTCATGCAGAGATGCCAAACTTCTCATGCTGGAGATATCCATTGTCAGCTGCCAAGAAGAAGAAGCTTCTTGATCTCCCTAAAGTAGATGCTGCTATCTGTGCAGGCATACTGTTGTGGTTGAGGGAGGCTCAGCACTTAAAGGCCTACAGGTTTGGAAGATTGAGTCCTTGATGCAATCCTTTTAGGTGGCAGGGCTTTCCCTCTAGGCAGCTTTTTTTTTGGGGGGGGGAGGCGGGTTATATAGCCAGGACACACCTGCGATGGCTCTAACAGCCCCCAGCCATGAAAGAAGGGGTAGAAGCCTCTAGGGCTGAGGTAGAGCTAGAACTTTTGGAATCCATGGTGGCATTTCTGGAAGGGGCAATGTGCGATTTGGTTAGGCTTTCCTCTAAGCCATTGGTTCTCAGGACACACCTAGCCAGTCAGGTTACAGTGCACTGCATTCATGGTATGCAGATCTCTATCATACATTTTATTGGGTTATCCTGAAACCTGGCTGGCTAAGTGTGTCCCAAGGATTGGATTGAGAACTGTCTCTTGACAGCAGCTTTGGCTGAGAGATTGGGTAGCAGATCCTGCATCCAAGGCTCACCTTAATATACTGCCCTTTAGAAGCTAGTTTCTCTTAGGTAAGAAGTTGGAGAAATTAATTAAGGAAGTGATTGATTGCATGCCCCGTGACTCTGAGGGATAGGCCAAAAAAGGGCCAGAAGTCATCTTCCATGAGGGAGACCTTTTGCCCCTTTTGAAGGTTTCAGGATAAGTCACAGCCCTCCTAGCACCAAGAAGCAGGTTTCCTTTTGTGAATTTGGTCCTTCTGTGGAGTCGGGGTGGCAGGGGTAGAAACATGACAGCAGAAAGAGACCATATGGCCTATCTAGTCCACCCTTCCATATTAACTACTATAGTCCCCTTATTTCCTTTAGAGATCTTCTGTGTTTTTCCCATGCTTTCTTGAATTCAGGTACTGTCCTCGTCTCTACTACCTCCACTGGGAGAGTAGTCCATGCATCTACCACTCTTTCCTTAAAGAAATATTTCCACATTTTACTCCTGAGCCTGTCTCCTTTCATCCTCATCCTATGTCCTCTTGTTGCTTGTTGCAGAGCTTGCTTTGAATCGAAAAAGGCTCTCTTCTTGTGTATTTATGCCACGGAGGTATTTAGTCTCTAGTCCCACCTTTCCTCTAATGTATACATATTAAGATCTTTAAATCTGTCCCCATATGCTTTATAACGAAGACCACTAACCATTTTAGTAGCCACCCTCTGCACCAACTCCATCCTGTTTATATGCTTTTGAAGGTGTGGATTCTATAATTGCACACAATACTCTAAAATCAGGTCACACCAGAGCCTTATACAGAGGCACTAACACCTCCTTTATTCTATTGGCCATTCCTCTCCCTATGCACACAAGCATCCATCTGGCTTTCGCCGTCACCTTTTCTATCTGTTTAACCATTTTAAGATCATCAGAAACAATCACATACAGGTCCTGCTCTTCTTTCGTGGACAGAAGTACTTCACCCCCTTCTTGGATTTTTGGACTGTACCATCTTCTTGGATTTTTGAAGCCCAAATGCATGATCCTGCATTTTTTAACAATAAATTTCAGCTGTCAAATTCTTGACCATTCTTCAAGCTTAGCTAGATCCAAGCTCATGTTGTCTACTCCTTCCTGGGTGTCTATTCTATTGCAGATTTTGGTGTCATCCGCAAAGAGGCAAACTTACATGACAGCCCTTCTGCAATATCTCTAACAAAGATGTTAAAAAAAATCGGACCAAGGACAGATCCCTGTGGCACACCACTGGTAACATCCTTCTCTTCAGAGTGGGCTTCATTTATCTGTACACTTTGTCGCCTCCCACTCAATCAATTTCTAACCCGTTATTTTAGGGTCCATCCCTAGGGTGCCCAATTTATTTATAAGTCGCTTGTGTGGAACGATGTCAAAGGCTTTACTAAAATCTAAGTACACCGCATCTAGGGCTCTCCTTTGATCCAACTCTCTGGTCACCATTCAAAGAAATCAATCAGATTTGTCTGACAAGACCTGCCTCTGGTAAACTCATGTTGCTTCAGCTTCTTCAATACATTGGACTCCAGAAATCTCACTATCCTCTGTTTTTTAGCAGCATTTCCATGAATTTACTCCCTACAGAGGTCAGACTAATCGGCCTGTAGTTCTCACCCTCATTCTTATTTCCACTTTTGTGTAAAGGGACCACACGTGCCTTTCTCCAGTTCTCTGGTAATACTCCCATCTCTAAAGAAGCATTGAAAAAGTCAGTCAGTGGAGCTGCTAGGATGTCCTCAAGTTCCTTCAATTTTCTCGGATGTATCCCATCCGGTGCATCGCGTTATCTACTTTTAGTTTAGCTAGTTCCTCATGAACACAGTCTATTGAAAATCTTTTAAGATTCACGTCCCTTCTGTTCCTATTTGTGATTGTTTTCTGAGGTCCTGCTCTTGGCCCTTCGTCTGTAAACACAGAACAAAAATATTTGTTAAGCAGTTCCACTTTACTTCTACATATTTCTCTCTTTCACCTTTGAGTCTGAGAATACCACTTTTGCACTTCCTCCTTTTGCTAACATATCTGAAAAATGCCTTGTCCCCCCATTTTATAGTATTGGATATTTCTTCTTTTTTTTTTTTTTTTACTTTCCTGACTACTTTCCTAGTTTCTCTAAGTTTTTTTTTCCAAATATTGATGCTTGTCTTCTCTCTCTCTGATCTCCTTGTATTTTATGAAAGCCACCCTCTTTTTCTTCACCTGTCTAGCTACTACTTTTGAGAACCTTAGTGGCCTCCTTTCTGACAAAAAGATTTATTGCCCTTAACTATCCCCTTTCAGTTTTACCCATTGCTTCTCAGCATCCCCTAGCTGTTCCCATCCCGCTAATGACTCCTTAAGGTATTGTCCTATCTTGACAAAGTTAGTTTTCCTAAAGTCTAAGACCCTCAGTTTTAAATTTATTTAATCAGCCCTAGTCCAAATACAGAACCACACCAGCTAGTGATCACTGGATGCGAGATGTTCTCCCATTATAACATCAGAAACACTTTACCCATTGGTAAGCACCAAGTCCAGTATGGCCCCTACACGTGTGGGTTCTGTTACCAGTTGTCAGAGTAGTTCTCCCTGTAGTGTATCTAGGATCTCCTTACTTCTAGATGACACTGCAGCAGGGATGTGCCAGTCAACCCACTGAAGATATGAGGGCCTACATGGTGCTGGAAGTCTGGGGGAAACTGTCCAGATTTTATCCACAGGGATTCAGATAACCTCAGATAAGTGGGTAGCCGTTTGGGGTTATGAATCCAAATTGTGAATACCTATTTAGGAGAGGTTTTTGGACTCTGGAAGTTCTGCTCTTCAGGAGTGCACTCATTTGGGAAATATTGACTTATCTTCTGGCCTTGGAGGCTATTGTTCCAGTCCCATAAGAGTAGAAAGTGCAGGGATATTATTCCCATGTACATTGTGGTATGCAAGAAAGGAGGTTCCTATTGCCTTATCCTGGATCTGAGAGGTCAGTACCTCCATTAAAGGTTCCCAAGTTTTGCATGAAGACATTGTGGACAGTCATATTTTCTGTCCTAAAGGGCAAATTCATCACCTCATTGGATCTGGTGGAAGCCCTTTTGTATATCTTAATTCATTCGGCGTTCAGCACTGCCTGTGGTTTGCAATATTGGGCAGATCTATGCTTTCAGTTCCTAGTCTTGCATTCAGTTTGGCATGGCACTGCAGTCATTCACCAAGATTATGGACATGATCGCTGTCTGGTTGAGATGAGATGGGACTCATCCAGTCATGCTGTGAGCACAATGGTGATCTTTTTTACAGATCGAGTTGATGCCTTCTAGAATCCTTAGGCTATGTTGACAACAGACCAAAGAGCAATCTCCATCCTTACCAATCCATGGAGTACCTGAGCATTCTGTTCAACACCCAGGAGGGGATGGTCATAGTGCAGATCTGATTTTAGGGTCCCAGTCTAAGCCCAAGGTAAGAGATTATCTACGGATCTTGGGCTTCAAATATTGAGGTGGTTCCCTGGGTCCATACGCACATGCATCTGTTGCAGCAGGTTCTTCCGTCCCACTGGAACCCCTGCTCAGGGAGCTCCACATGCAGATTGCTTTTTTTCTTTCGGTTTATATGGCAGTTACAGTTCAGGGTATTCTTTGCTAAGCTGATAGCTCTATTGTTCGTCCACAATTTCTCTGGGTTCCTCCGGGGGTTGTGGACCCAGTGATCAGTTAGGCCAGTCGAATATCACTTAAGAGCAAAGTAAAGACACAGCACTACATGCTAGCGGTTACAAAATGTATGTATTAGCACAGGATATATGTATATACATTGTATGCATAGATTAAGGATACATCACCAAACCGGGCATCCTCCTCACAGTCTGTTCTCTTCAGCTGGGAAAACCCAACAGCGCAGACTGGAACCAGGTACAGGACATGTCACGCTCGTCAGCGGAGAAAAGACTGCTTTGAGTTCAGAGATTTTCACTGGTTTACTAAGAGTCATTATATTAATGATCTTAGCTGGTGGATCACTAATAGTGTGCCATTGACATGGAAGAGGGGTGATATGCTATCTGTGTTTAATAGGAAAGAAGTTGTGAGTGGATGTTTCATTTATATTCTATTCAATCTCGGGGTTTAAATCTAGAATACGAATGACATTCATTTGATTAGTTTGGTCCATTTAAATATCAATTCTGCTTTCCGGTTATGTGTATGTTGTGACTGATCAACTGTTTGTGGTTGTGATTGGAGGTTGGGTTTATGAATGAATAGTCTGGAGTATTTTGATCAGTTGGTCTGAGAGTTAGATATTTTATTGGTTATGAGTGACATTAATAGCTGATTGGGCTTTTTTGATTATGGAAATACTAGTGTATTGTGATTGGTGGTTGGCTGTATTTTGATTTTGTGGATGATTAAATGACCTAATGGTGATTGGTTGTGAGTGAAATACTAGTGTGTATTGTGATTGGTGGTTGGCTGTTTTTTGATTGGGCGGTTGTTTGAATGATTTGATGGTGATTGATTATGTGCAAAATAGCTGTGTGATTAGTTTATGGATTCTCCATGGGGGTGGCTTAGCTTTCTTTATAATGTAGGTCATTCTGAGTTGTTTGAGGTTTGCATGGTTGGACCCTGGCATGAGATGTTTTTGAAGTTGACTTTCCCCTGATACGGATGAATACCACCGAAATGCAATATTGCATCAGTTGAGTGTGCCTTGTATACCCTGAGCCGTAAGTTGCCTATATTACTGTAGATTGTTTGGGTCCTAGCTTGATGTTTATGTATTGTTAGTAAAATGTCTAATCCTATAGACTGATGGTGATTCATACAGAGCTGGCCCAATAGCCTAAATATCTTTGAGCTTGATTGCCGGAAATGTTTTGAGGTCCACACGGATTTAGATACCCATTATTGGTTATTTAAGATTAACTTGGTGGGAATTTTCTTTTGTTTTGAAGTCATAGTTCTATTTCCCTTTATCTTTATTCGAAAATTATGATTAGGTGGATGTGATACATTAAATACCTTTATGGAAATGGGTAACAGGGGTAACATATGGAGAGCAGTGTGTATAAATGCCCGTAGCATGGGAAATAAGATCTCTGATGTTGAAGCTTTGGTGGGAATGGCTGACTTGGATTTAGTGGCAATTACAGAAACATGGTTCACAGAAAACCATGATTGGGATGTAACTATACCTGGCTATACTTTATTCAGAAACGACAGGGTAGGAAGAAGGGGAGGAGGAGTGGCACTATATGTAAAAACTACTATTAAAGCTTTGGAATTACAGAGCTTAAAGGGGAGAGAGGAGGCATTGTGGGTTAAACTAGAAAGAGGGAAAGAGAAATCTATTTGCATTGGTGTGATATACAGACCTCCCTCACAAGAAGAAGAGATGGACAGAGAGTTAATTGAAGACATACGCAGCATTGCTAGGAAAGGGGAAGTGCTACTGATAGGAGATGTCAATATGCCAGATGTTGATTGGCACATTCCTGCTGCAGTATCATCTAGAAGTAAGGAGATCCTGGATTCTTTACAGGGAGAAGTATTCAGGCAATTGGTAACAGACCCCACACGTGAAGGAGCCATACTGGACTTGGTGCTTACCAATGGTGAAAGTGTTTCTGATGTTGTAGTGGGAGATCATTTTACATCCAGTGATCACTAGATGGTGTGGTTCAGTATTAGGACCAGGGCTGTTAGAATCCATTCAAAGCTGAGGATCTTAGACTTTAGGAAGACTAACTTTGCGAAGATGGGCCAATACCTCAGGGAGTCGTTAGTGGGATGGGAACAGCTGGGGGATGTAGAAAAACAGTGGGCAAAACTGAAAGGGGATATTTTAAGGGCAACCAACCTTTTTGTTAAAATGGTAAATAAAGGGAAAAGGAGACCCCTATGGTTTTTGAAAGAAGTAGCTGAAAAAGTGAAGAAAAAGAGGGAGGCCTTCATGAAATACAAGAGATCACAGAGAGAGGAAGACAGGCATCTGTATTTGGAAAAACTTAGAGAAGCTAGCAAAGTAGTCAAGAAAGCAAAGATTCAAAAGGAGGAGGAGGAAATAGCCAATGCAATAAAATGGGGGGATAAGACATTTTTCAGATATATTAGTGAGAAGAGGAAGGGCAAAAGTGGTATTGTCAGACTCAAGGGTGCAGGGGAGGAATATGTAGAAGCTGCTAAGGATAAAGTGGAATTGCTTAACAAATATTTTTGTTCTGTGTTAACAGATGAAGAACCAGAAGCAGGACCTCAGAAAACACCCACAAATAGGAACAGAAGCGAGGGACATCTTGAACAATTTTCAGAAGACTGTGTTCGTGAGAAACTAGCTCAACTTAAAGTAGACAAAGCGATGGGACCGGATGGGATACACCCTAGAGTACTGAGGGAACTTGGGGACGTTCTAGCAGCTCCACTGACTGACCTTTTCAATGCCTCGTTGGAGTCGGTAGTGGTGCCAAAGGACTGGAGAGAGGCTCATGTGGTGCCTTTACACAAACGCGGAAGTAATGATGTGGTTGAAAACTACAGGCCGGTTAGTTTAACTTCGGTGGTGAGTAAATTATTGGAAACGCTGCTGAAAGAGAAAATAGTGAGGTTTCTGGAGTCCAGCGGATTACAGGATCCGAGGCAGCATGGATTCACCAGAGGCAGGTCTTGTCAGACAAATGTGATTGATTTCTTTGACTGGGTGACCAGGGAGTTGGACCGAGGGAGAGCCCTAGATGTGGTGTATTTAGATTTCAGTAAAGCCTTTGACATTGTTCCTCACAGGCGACTTATAAACAAACTGAGCACCCTAGGGATGGACCCTAAAGTTACTGCTTGGGTTAGAAATTGGTTGGGTGGGAGGCGACAAAGAGTACAAGTAAATGGAGCTCACTCTGAGGAGAAGGATGTTACCAGTGGTGTGCCCCAGGGATCTGTCCTTGGTCCGATTCTTTTTAACATCTTTGTTAGTGATATAGCGGAAGGGCTTTCGGGTAAAGTTTGCTTCTTTGCGGATGATACCAAAATCTGCAATAGAGTAGACACCCAGGAAGGTGTAGATAACATGAGGAGGGATTTAGCTAAGCTTGAAGAATGGTCTAGAATTTGGCAGCTGGGATTTAATGTTAAAAAATGTAAGGTCATGCATTTGGGCTGCAGCAATCCAAGGAAGCAATATAGTATAGGGGGTGAAGAACTTTTGTCCACTAAAGAAGAGCGGGACCTAGGCGTAGTTGTGTATGATGATCTTAAAGTAGCTAAACAGGTAGAAAAGGCGACGGCAAAAGCTAAAAGGATGCTTGGGTGCATACGGAGAGGAATGGCTAGCAGAAAAAAAGGAGGTGATAGTACCTCTGTATAAGTCTTTGGTGCGACCTCATTTGGAGTATAGTGTGCAATTCTGGAGACCGTACCTTCAAAAGGATGTGAACAGGATGGAGTCGGTGCAGAGGGTGGCTACTAAAATGATTAGTGGTCTTCATTATAAAGCATATGAGGACAGACTGAAGGATCTTAATATGTACACCTTAGAGGAAAGGCGGGATAGAGGTGATATAATTGAGATGTTTAAATACCTCCGTGGCATAAATGTTCAGGGAGAGAGCCTCTTTCAATTGAAAGCAAGTTCTGCTACGAGGGGACATGGGCAATGTTCCCTCTAATTTTCTGTAGGCTGTGTGCGCATAAAATGTCAGCTGTGCAGCTTTTGAAGAAAGGTTAAATTTTTGTGCGCTACATAACGACACTCAGAATTATATACTTTAAAATTTGACTATACGTCAGAATACAGTATGTGCACCACATTGATTTTAATCAAATTAAATGAAAATAGACGATTCCTGTTCGGTAATCCAGTTTAGTCCTCCAACATCGGGTAGTGCCCCTCCTCCTGCAGCCTGGAGACTGGACCAATCAAGTCTTCTGTAGTATATATGCAGATGGAGCTCCCAGAAGCCCCCAGTGTGTCCAGTCTCCTTGCAGCTTGCAGACTTCTGTGCCCTTTCTGGGCACACTAAGTGACACTTGAAGGAGCAACACTAGTTAGTTCTTTTGGGGTTTTATTTTGGGTCCTTTATTTACCATTTCTTTGCTAGGTAGCTGTATCTTTAAAAAAGAAAAAGGAGCATTGCCACAGGGGACATCCTGGGGGAAGACAGACCTGCATTGGGCTCCTGCCTTCCTGCCTGGGAATATCTGAAGCCTGGGTTGAGCTCTCCCCAGGACTGTTCGGGGAAGAGCCATACCTGCTACAGCATTGCCTGTCACTTGGAGGAGTTGGCTGAGTTCCTTGCTGTTCCCTGAGCTGGTAGGAATTTTCCTTGCTTTATCTTTTCAGCTCTGTTATTTTTTGCATTGTCAGAGGCTCTGTCGGCTCCCCTGGCTTCCGAATTGCACTTTTTCCTGATTTTTTTCGCTTGCCCTGTATTAGAGGGTCGTTTTCTTTCTTTTCCATATTATTTGGTTACCTTTGTATTTTCGCGCCTTTTTTTATTGTGGGTGAAAAAGTGCGGCGGCCATTTTGGATTTCTAAAGTGTGCCTTTTAATGGCACTTTTTAACACTTGTGCAAGGGTTCCCCCTGGCATTTTTGGGTTTCTTTTGCTGGCGATTTTGCTCAGGGCACCCCTAGGATTCTGGGGAGTATTTTGTTTTCTGTAAAAAAAAAAAAAAAAAAAAAAGTTTTAATTTTAAAGCTGTACTGATTTGAATATGGTTAGTCCCTTTGCTGTGGGCTTCCCTGTTCCTGTTTCCTTCTTTCCCCCTGGAAGCAGGTTGCCTTAGCATGGCTGCCAAACCTCAAGGTGGGATTTGTGGGTCCCGCAGAGGTACAATGACTGACTCTGGCATCTGTAAGAGCTGTGCTGCAGTTTATTCAGCACTAGAATGTCTTCTCCCTCTGCTGTTTGCAGCTCTGTGGTAACTCGATTGATTTTTCTTGATTTTTCAGCGATTTTAGGCATTTCTCTCATGCCTGCAACCCTCCCACCTTCTTCTTTGACTTTTTAAGTTAATTCCTTAGCTTTTGGGGGTTTTAATTCACTCTTTTGGTGTTTTATTTTTGCTGGTGGCCATTTTGAATAGCTAATGAGCCTCGGTTTTTGGCGGGAAGCCAGATTACTTCTCGGCTGGCTTCTAAAAGCTATATTGTTGTTTCAGTTTTTTTCTTCTTTCCACAACACTTGCTAGAGGTCAGTTGTGCAGAGGTTACTTTTTTCTCTGCCTCTGTATGAACATAATGGATAAAAAGTACAGAAGGCATGGATAGAGAACAGTATGCAATTCAGAGCCACAGTACAATGCTGAGTCACTGATGAAGGGTGCAGGGCTCATGGCTTCTATTCCCCACTGTGCCCAACAAAGAAGGCTGGCTGAGGTATTACCTATTATGGGGAATATTGTTAAATGCCTGTTCCTGCAGGACGCAGTTATTTCTTTTTAGTTCTCCCTGTGCCTTATTCAGGTTTAAGCTGCATAGGCTGTCAGAAGAAACACAGGGACCTCAGGCATCAGCTCGGCTCTTCCCCCCGCATCTTGCTTCCCCTGAGGAACTTGGGAACTCCGGAGCTTGGCTTCGGGGGAGCTCTCCATTGGCTTTACGCTGCACTGAGTCTTTACCACGAGAGTTTGAATACCTCCAGGAAGTTCAGGTATCATTTTCTGTAAGAAAACTGTGCGTACTCTGTTTTTGTTTTTTTCTTCCTTGCCTCAGCTGCTCTGGGATGCTTTCAGCTGTATCCGGACCGGCTGCCCCTGAGTTGGAAGTGCCTACTTTGACTTTTTAGTCCACAAACTGCAGCCGGGTTACTTTGTACGTCCTACTGATTATTGTACCTGTCTTATTCAATATACCATTTGGTTGAGGTTTTAAGTCAGTGTTTTGGATCCTGACTGTTTTGGGCTCGGCCTAATTAAGCATGCTCACTGTAATTTCCTATGGCTGGATTGAGCTTCTACATCCCTCCCCAGAAACACCTTTCAGCCCCTACCATGGAGGTCTGAATGGCTGCGGAGGGATCCCACTCTAATTTCCCTACTTTCAGTCACTGTAATTGCCTTACCCTGACCTTGAAAGTTTCTCTATGCCAGCACAGTGAATGACTGACAGTTCCCTTCTCAGTTCTGCGTATACCTGACAGTTTTTCGGTGCCAGCGGCTGTTTTGTTTTTCTCTTCAGTGTTTCTTTTTAGAGGCAACAGCTCTAAACAGCAGTTTCCACACACTTAATCATGCTGTGGAGGCACGTGCAGTTTCAAAATCCTTTTCTTAAACAGTCTTGGGTTTCCCTGAGCCTTCCTTGTTTTTTGTTTTAAATGCAAAAAAAAAAAAAAAAAAAAAAAAAATAGATAAATAAATAAATACATGAAACCCCACACAAGAAGAGGAAAGGTGGTTTAAGTCTCTACAATGCTTTTTTCTATGGCTGTATTATATGTGAAATGTAATCAGCCGAAGGGTACATTAATAGCTTGCTTGTGTTACACCTGCACGCTGCATCCCGGAGGCTTTCCCCATACCCACTGCGTTGCTAGCTGGGTCCCCCAGCACCTTTTCTCCCCCCTCCTCAGAGCCCCTGCTGCAGGATCTTCCACAGCCGCTGCAGACCACATTACACATTCCCATCCGGCCGTCTCATCAACGGTTTCTCCACTTCGCTCTTCCGTGGGGCCACTTCCAATTTCCGGCCATGCCGTTTGGTCTCGCCACGGCCCCCCGCACCTTCACAAACGTGATGGTAGTGGTCGCGGAGGCCTTGTGCACAGAGGGCATCCTGGTCCATCCGTATCTCGACGACTGGTGGATTCGGGCAAAGTCCAGTCGGGAGTGCGTGCACGTCACGAGCAGGGTGGTGGCTCTGCTGCGGTCCCTCGGCTGGGTGGTGAAAGATTGCAAGAGTTGTCTGTGCCCGACTCAGGATCTCGAGTATCTGGGAGTGAGCCTCGACACAGCACGGGGCTTGGTGTGCCTGCCGGAGCGCCGCATTCGGTCTCTTGTCCGACTCTTCAGGGGGATGCCCGCTCCGTCTGCATGGTGATAGCTACAGTTCCTCGGTACGATGGCAGCGACCTTGGAGGTGGTGCCCTGGGCGCGCTTCCACATGCGCCCGGCTGCAGATTGCCCTGCTGCGCCGTTGGTCCAACCAATTCGACTCGTTGAACAGGAGATTGACTTGCCCAAGGGCGGTTCGCAGATCACTCCGGTGGTGGCTCTCCTCCGAGAACCTGGCGCGGGGGATTCCCTGGAGCCTCCACTTTGGGTTCCGTTCACAACGGATGCCAGCTTAACCGGCTGGGGGGCTCACTGCGAGACCCGCTTCGCTCAAGGGGAATGGTCTCCCCTGGAGACTTCTTGGTCGATCAACCTCCTCGAATGGCGGGCGGTGCGGCTAGCCCTCTTGGCCTCAAAGCCCTAGTTCTCGACCGGCCGGTGCGAGTCCTTTCGGACATTGCGACCACCGTAGCTTACATCAATCGCCAAGGGGGCATCGGCAGCATGGCCCTGGAATCTGAAGCGATGGCCTTGGTCAATTGGGTGCAGTCTCGTCTTCCGGCCATCTCGGCAGCGCCTATTGCAGGCGCAGACAATGTTCAGGCCGATTTTCTCTGCAGAGTGCGGGTGGACCCCGGAGAGTGGGAGCTAAACCCGCAAGTTTACGTGCAAATAGTTCGTCGGGGGGGGGGGCGCCCTTCATGGATCTCATGGCGACATTTCAACCGGCCGAGACAGGACGCTTCTTCAGCAGGCAAAGGGAGCGTATGTCCGAGGGGCTCGACGCTCTCATTCAGCCGTGGCCAATGTCCGGCCTTCTTTACGTCTTTCCTCCGTGGGTTCTGATTGGCCGGGTCGTTCAGCGCATCGAGGGCCATCGGGGTCGAGTGTTACTGGTGGACCCGGACTGGCCTGGGTGGCCCTGGTATGCCGATCTGGTCCGGCTGAGCGACGGCATTCCTTGGCTCCTATCCACGCTGCCGAATCTTCTTTTTCAGGGACCCTTGCGGATGCCCCAAGTGGGTCAATTCTCGCATACGGTTTGGCCATGGAGAGGGCTCGGCTGAAAAAGAAGGGTTACTTCCCCCGCGGTGATTTCTACCCTACTGCGGGCGGGGAAAACGTCCACTTCTCTTACTTACGTTCGGATTTGGGGGATCCTTGAAGACTGGTGCTCCCGGCGTGGAGTCCGGGCGGCGACGGTTTTCGTTTCCGTCGTTTTAAGGTTCTTCAGGTTGCTTTTGATAAGGGCCTTGCGGCTAGTTCTCTGAAAGTCCGGTTGGCGGCTATCTCTTGTTATCGATGCAAAGTTTTAGGCCGTCTCTACGGTTCTTATCCGGACGTACGTCGTTTTCTTACGACTGTTTCTCATTTGCGGCCCTCCCGCAGGATTTTCGTTCCTCCGGGGGACTTGAATCTAGTGATGCGGGCCCTGGTTCGTGAACCTTTTGATCCCCTGAGTAGGGCGTTTCTGAAAGATTTTACGCCGAAGACGGTTTTTCTTGTAGCCATCGGTTCGGCACGGCGTATTTCAGATCTACATGCGTTGTCCTGCCGAGAACCTTTTTTGTCTTTTTCCCCGGTCCCTTCCTTTTTGCCGAAGGTGGTTTCCCCTATTCATGTGAATCAGGCAGTGTTTCTTCCAGTTCTTTCTTCCCACTCTGTCGGGTCGGCGGACAAAGGTCTTCACCGTCTCGATGTGGGTCGTGCACCTCGTCGTTCTTTGAAGGCTACCGAATCTTTCGGAAGACTGACCGGTTATTCGTGCTCTTCGGTGGTGCACGTAAAGGGGAAGCGGCGGCTAAGGCCTCCGTTGCAAGATGGCTCAAGGAAGCGTTCGCGTCTGCGTATTTGTTGCAGCAGCGGTCTGTTCCGGAGGGGCTACTGGATCATTCCACTAGGGCTCGGGCTACCGCTTGGGCGGAGTATAGCCTAGTTCCGCCAGCAGATATCTGTAAGGCGGCCACCTGGTCGTCTCTGCATGCTTTCAGTACACACTATCGTTTAGATGTGTCAGCGGCTCGGGATTCCTCTTTTGTTCGGCGGTTCTGCGCGCCGGATGGCAAGGTCCCGCCCGGTCTTAACTGCTCTGTTACATCCCGATGTTGGAGGACTAAACTGGATTACCGAACAGGAAATGGAAATTACACTAACCTGGTAATTGTAGTTCCTGGAGGGTCCAGTTTAGTCCTCCTTCCCTCCCGACTATCTGTTATAAAAATGCGGCGCGCTTTCCGAACGGTGGATCATAAGACGGTTCCTCTTGCCGTTCGAACCTTTTTTGCAGCCGCGTTTTTGGCTATGGCTCTTCCTTTCTCAGGTGTTCAGTCAGCTCCTGAGATTTCTGATACGGAGCTGTATTTTGATTTCTGGGGCGTTGGTTCCAGTGCAATACAGTGTTCTGACTTCCTCGTTTGGAGAGAAAGTTGGATATTTTTGTGGGGGGAAACAAATTGTTCTTTAATTATGTCATTTTGTATATTAATCTAATGTGTTGCTTCGTTAAGTATGCTTTGTTACTAGTACACTGGGGGCTTCTGGGAGCTCCGTCTGCATATATACTACAGAAGACTTGATTGGTCCAGTCTCCAGGCTGCAGGAGGAGGGGCACTACCCGATGTTGGAGGACTAAACTGGACCCTCCAGGAACTACAATTACCAGGTTAGTGTAATTTCCATTTACTAAATGAAGTGGAAAATTTCTAGCAATTACAATCACAACTTTTAAATTTTAAGACATCTGTGCTTTTTTTCTTTCAGAATCAGAACCGTAATTTTTGTGCGCTCTGTTGTAAAGTATGTGCGCTCGCTTGGTGAGGTGTGTGCGCGCGCACATGCGCACAGCTTAGAGGGAACAGTGGACATGGGATGAGGATGAAGGGAGATAGATTCAGGAGTGATATGCGGAAATATTTCTTTATGGAAAGAGTAGTGGATATGTGGAATAGTCTCCCAGTGGAGGTGGTAGAGATGAGGACAGTAACTGAATTCAAAAAAGCATGGGACAAACACAGAGGATCTCTAAAGGTAAAAAGGGGACTGTTGTAGTTGTTGATATGGAAGGACAGACTAGATAGGCCATGTGGTCTTTTTCTGTCGTCATATTTCTATGTTTCTGTGTTTCTATTTATATCTGATTTGTTCTTTTTGCAGTCCCTGGTATACACAAGTATTTTTCACCAGCACTATAATTCAATGGCATTGATTTTCTTCCCGTCTATCTTTCACAGTCCAACTTTCGCATCCGTAAGATTTTATTGAAAATATCATGGCTTGGACAACTCAAATCTTTGTATAGAGAGCATCTTGTCTAGGTCCTTCATTGCCATCTGCCAAGAGTGCAGTATAGACATATGCAAATGAGCTTTTTGGCTTTATGGGCTCTGTCTTTGAAATGCTGCTTCAGGCTTTTGCCGTTTTCTGTCTGCTTAGCATTGTTCTACAGCTGCAGATATCATCTTTGCCATGTTTTTGGCCCATCAGTTTCATTCTGCTCCTTTAGACTTTCAAGTCAATCAAAACCAGCCTCTTCTAGGCTGTGGTACCAAGTGACTTCATGTGCAGTATACACTCCATGATTCTCTTCTGTCTTCTAGATCTACATAGTACATCTTTAGCACCTTCAGTCGCCCCCTCTCCCCCTCCCCCCACACAATAACTGATGAATTCCCTTGTAGTGAATATCTTATAGACTAGCTAATTTATTGATCTGATGAAGTAAACTCTTGTCCTAAAAAGCTCATGCCTCAACAAATTGGTTAGTCTATAACAGTTGTTCTCAACTCCTAGTCAATGTTCCCTCTAAGCTGCGCTGGGTCCGCCGGCAACATTCCTGCCGGCGGGGGTGGGGGGTGTGCACTGTGATCGTCGCTCTGCCCCTCCCCCCACCAGCGGGAATGCCGGCGGAGGACCCAGCGCAGATTAAAGTGAACATTGCGAGGTTGCCGGCGGACCCAGTGCAGCTTAGAGGGAACATTGCCCCTAGTCCATTTTCAGGATATCCACAATGAATATGCATACAATGGAAGCAGTGCATGCAGATCTGTCCTCATGCATATCTATCTCATGCACATGTTCATTGTAGATATCCTGAAAACCTGACTGGCCTGGGGGTCCTAGAGTAGTGGGTTGAGAACCACTGGTCTATAAGGTGCCACATGCCTTTGTCATTTTTGCTACTGCAGACTAACACGGCCACCTTTCTAAACATTTTCACCGTGTTGTGATAAGCTCTGAATAAACATTGCTTCCCTTTGCAGGTTCCCATGACGTTTGATGACATTGCAGTATATTTCTCTGAGGAGGAATGGCATTGTTTAGAAGAAGGGCAGAAGGCTCTCTACAGAGATGTGATGATGGAAAACTTTGAGAACCTCACCTCACTTGGTAAGTCTGTTCTTGTAATAGCAATAAATTGGCCACCTCTGTATTATTTCCAGGTGAATTCCCAGCAGGAGTGGATATGGCATGGTGCCACGGGCTCAAGCTTTGTGCACAATGCAATGACTTATTTCTATAGCTCGGTATGCATTAATTTTTCATTTCTCACTTCAAATATTCAAGACACTGAACGGGCCTGTAATTATTGCTACAGAAATGTGTTCTGTTCTCTCGTATTAAGATTTCATGCAGGTTCTTGATAACAAAGCACAAGAACATCAATGAACTATGGGTAGCTCTGCATTAATATACGGAATGCTTATGCCTCTCTGCATGTGCTATAGCTGTATAAACCAATAAATAGTTTGAAAGAAAACCAGACCTGGATTACCATACAAAATATAGGATGAATGAAAGATGGCAGGAGACAGCTACCTGAGCCGGTGTAAATAGATTTAGCAGAGAACCCCTATACTGCATGTGTGCCTTCTTGGAGCAGTTGGTACATGAACCGACTAGAGGGGAAGCCATATTAGACCTAGTCCTTAGTGGAACACCAGATCTAGTGCAAGAGATAAGGGTGTTGGGGCCACTTGGCAATAGTGATCATAGCATGATCACGTTTGATTTAATTAGTGGAGGAGGGATAGTAAGGAAATCCACAGTACTACCTTTTAACTTTTGAAAGGGAGACTATGATAAAATGAGGAAAATAGTTAAGAAAAAACTAAAAGGAGCGTGTTGTTGAAAAATACTATCTTGGAAGCCCAGACCAGCTGTATTCCATGCTTTAAGAAAAGTGGAAGGATGTCCAAAAAACTGCCAGCATGGTTTAAAAGTGAGGTCAGAGAGGCTGTTGCCAAAAAAGCATCTTTCAGGAAATGGAAAAAAGAGCCAAACGACGAAACCTGGAAACAGCACAAGCACTGGCAAGTCAAATGCAAGGCATTGATAAGGCAGGTAAAGGGAGAATTAGAGAAGAAGCTTGCTGCGGAAGCAAAAACGCAAAATAAAGACTTTTTCAAGAACATTCGTAGCAAAAAACTTGAGAGTCAGTTGGTCCATTAGATGATAGAGGGGTTAAAGGGGCACTAAGAGGCGACAAGGCGATAGCGGAGAGACTGAATGAATTCTTTGCTTCTGTCATTACTGAGGAAGATGCAGGGATGTCACCTATCACACTTAAATTGTACATAGTTCCCCCAGTTCTTTTCCATGTTACCTCCCTTTTATATGTAAACACTGGACAATTATGCTGCCCTTGTGTCAAACTGTAAACCGCACTGATAATAAAGAGCGTGGTATAGAAAAGCCTTTAAATAAATAAATAAAGGTACGGAAGAATTGAAGGAAATATCTATATTAGATAAACTAAAGAGTAGCAAATCACCTGGGCCGGATGGTATACATCCAAGGGTGTTGAAAGAACTGAAATATGAGATTGCAGACCTGCTATTAGTAATCTGTGAACTATCATTAAAATCATCTCTAATACCTAAAGATTGGAGGATCGCCAATGTAATACCAGTTTTTAAAAAGGGTTCCAGGGGTGATCCAGGAAACTACAGACCGGTGAGCCTCACGTCAGTACCGGGAAAAATGGTAGAAACCATCATAAAGAATAAAATTACTCAGCATGTAGATAGTCATGGCCTAATGGGAGACAGCCAACATGGCTTTAGACGAGGAAGATCTTGTCTTACTAATCTGTTATGTCTTTTTGAAGGTGTGAATAAACAGGTGGACAAAGGTGAGTCGGTTGATATAGTGTATCTGGACTTTCAGAAAGCCTTTGATGTTAAAGCCTATTTTCTTCCATTAGGTAAAACTGGAGGTCGGGTGGATTTGGGGTCTCCCAAGACAGACACTCTTGATGTGTCTGCCTTGTTAGAGTCACCAGGTGAAGCCGAAATTAAGGTATCTACATTGTTAGTTACTTTCGCATTATCCTCAGACCGGGAATGGCTGTTGAAATTGTACTTCAAAAGGCGCTCTGTGTTGTTTATGGGTAAGAGAGTTGTTATCTTCCCAGATGTATCCAGAGAGACCCAAAAGAGGCGTAAGGCCTTTTTGCTTTTGAGGTCTGGGGTCCTTTCTATTGGCGCTACAATGATATTACGATTTCCTTGTAAGTGTATAGTTTATTTTAGAGCTAATAAGTATGTTTTTCTTCAGCCTGAGGACCTCTCCATGTTTGTATCTTCTCATTTGTTGACTTCCTCACCTATGGATAAACAATCGTCTTAAGAAATATGCTCCGAAATATACCCTTCCTCTTGGTAATTTGTATTAATATTACCTAGTTCTTGGAACGTGGCTTCACCTGGCCTTGTTTGTTTAAGGTTCACTTCCCCCCAGTATTGTGGGCTACACTGTACTGTGTATTTATCTTTGTTTGTTTTATTTCCTATTGTATCTTTTCTGCACAGTTAAGTTTTCTGTACAAGCTTTGCTTGGTATATAATGTAAAATTGCATAAATAAATAATTAAAAAAAAAAAAAAAAGAAAGCCTTTGACAAGGTCCCTCATCAGAGACGTTTGGCAAAACTAAAGAGTCATTGGATAGGAGGCAGTGTACTATTGTGGATCAGGATCTGGCTATAAGATAGAAAGCAGAGTGTAGGGCTAAATGGCCAATTTTCCCAATGGAGAAAGGTGAATAGTGATGTACCCCAGGGATCTGTGCTGGGTCCGCTGCTTTTTGAGATATTCATAAATGACCTGGAAAGTGGAATAACGAGTGAGGTCATCAAATTTGCAGATGACACAAAACTATTTAAAGTTGTTAAAACCCAAGAGGATTGTGAATAATTGCAAGAGGATAAATTGGAAGACTGGGCATCAAAATGGCAGATGAAATTTAATGTGGAGAAGTGCAAAGTTATGCACCTAGGGAAGAACAACCCAAACTGTGGTTACACGATGCAAGGTTCCACATTAGGAACCATCACCCAGGAAAAAGATTTAGGCGTCATTGTGGATAACATGTTAAAACCCTCGGTCCAGTGTGCAGCGGCGGCCAAGAGAGCAAATAGAATGCTAGGTATGATAAGGAAAGGAATGGAAAATAAAACAAAAGATATTATAATGCCTCTATATTGTTCCATGGTGAGATCGCACCTTGAATATTGTGTGCAATTCTGGTCGCCGTATCTTAAAAAGGATAGAGCATTATTAGAAAAGGTTCAGAGAAGAGCCACCAAAATGGTAAAGGGGATGGAAAGATACTCCTATGAAGAAACGCTAAAAAGGTTAGGGCTCTTTAACCTGGAAAAGAGACGGCTGAGGGGAGATATGATAGAAGTTATAAATTAATGAATGGAGTGGAATGGGTAAACGTAGATCGATTGTTTATGTTATCAGAATATAGAAAGACTAGGGGACATGCAATGAAGCTACAGGGTAAACTATTTAAGACTAATAAAAGAAAATATTTTTTCACTCAATGTGTAATCAGACTCTGGAATTTGTTACCGGAAGATGTAGTAAAGGCTGTTAGTGTAGCTGGGTTTAAAAAAGGTTTGGACAAGTTCCTGGAGGAAAGATCCATAAACCATTATTAAGGAGGGACCCAGGATATCAATGCTTGACCCAGTACAAGCATTGTGGAACCTGTGTCTTTTGAGGAAACTGCTAGGTACGTATGACCTAGATTGGCCACTGTTGGAAACAGGATACTGGACTTGATGGACCTTGGTGTGACCCATTATGGCATATCTTATGTTGTTATGTGTGTCTGAAGGGGGAATGCAGCAGGAGCACTTTTTTAATGCAGTTAAAGTGTGTGTAGTCTACCAGTGATGTGAAATAAAGGCTGTTGTCATCAATGACTGATAGCAGAGGATAAGCACTGAAGTATCCTCTTTCCTCCCTTTCTCCCCCCTCCCCCCAAGTCTGAAGCACATTGCAGCCCTCTGGTTTCACTTTCTTCTGACTCATTTTCAGATATTGATTATTTACACATTCCCTAAATGAGTCTCCCTTAAACATATACATCATCATAAAAGAAAAATAATACTTTAAAAATAATGCTCCTTAATCAAGCCCTAAAAAGATCTATCTCTCAGTCCGTATATATATCTTTCTTAGGCAGATGCTTCAACCAAGATAATTGCCTTCAACTTCGTATGAAAGGATAGGAAGTTACATTCTCCCTTTAAATCTTGTGGCAGGGCATGTCATGTTCAGTGCTAAGGCCATGGGATTTCAATATGCTCCAGCACGGATGTCATTTTTTTTAAAGTGTCAAACTGGTGCATGCCATATTGCAGACGAGAAACAAGAGAAGGGAGCCTTCTGCAGGAAAGTAAACTGAAAAGACCAGCGGAGGGCAGGGACCACAGCCAAACCTATGTTAAAACAGGATAACCTTTTGGGTCTCCAATAAAGTTATCCAGTTTTCTTTCTTTTTTTTAATTTATAGTTTTTTTTATTAGTTCTCAATTTTTACACTCCCAATATCACAACTGGTACAACCGTTATCAACCAAGATTGCAACATTTACAAACGTTTACCCATACCATCTACCACACCCTCCTCCTCCTCATACATTAAACACAAACTCAAAACTCAAACTCCAACCCTTATCCCCCTCCCTGCTTCTCCCTCTTCAATATATACATTCCTTTATGTTCATTGTTCTATATCAGGCATCACACTTGTACATTTACACACTTCAATCCTAGAGTCCTCATATTCCTTAACCCTTTATTCATAAATCATTCACCTGCTTATGTTTCCCTTGTACCCCCTCATCCTCTGTTTTCCCCCTCCCCCTCCCTCCCCCCTTATGCTCCCCTCTCCCCCCTTATGCTCCCCCTCCCCTCCCTCTCTACTCCTCATTCCTTCCCCTCCATCCTCCCCTAGTTTTGCCATACTCGCCCCACACCCTTCCCCCTCCAGCTCTCTTACCACTGCCTCACCTTTTTATATTTACCAACCGCATGCCTTCAATGCGCTTCAATCATACATAAACCCCACAGCTGTTCCAACTTATTCACTACCTCCTGCAGCGGAGGTACCTCCACATTCTTCCACCATTGCAAAAGACTCATACGGGCGGCTACAATACCATAGCCCAGAAACATTCCCCTATCCCCTTCACCATCAACCCTCCTCCCCGCTTTGAGCACAACCATTGCTGGCATCATTTCTATCGGCCCTCCCATAATCTCCCCACATAGCCTTCCCACCGTCCCCCAATACTCCTGCACCTTTGGACACCGCCATATCATAAGGAGTAGATCCCCCCCCTTGCCCCATACTTCTTCCAATACTCACTCGGTCTATCTGGGAATATTGCCCGTATCCTCACTGGCGTCCAATACATCCTATACCTTAACTTTAGGCTATTTTCTAGCATTGGAGTTCCCCTAGCCAACTTGTAGGTTCTCACATATATGTCTGCCCACCGGCTATCCTTCCACCTCTGCCGCCACCTCTCCGGCTCTCTCCCCCTCTGTAGGAGCATTTTATATATTTTGGAAATTGCCCCTTCCTTTGCATCCCTCTAGTCCAGTCCCAGAACCATAGAGTTTAGAATCTCCTCCAGCAGCTTTGGAGACTGAAAGACGACATCGCTTTGCTGGCAGCAGTATAAATAGAGAAGGACCGCCCCCTTTCACCAGTACTTTCAGTCTCCAAGCAGCTAGAGGAGATTCTGAGCCTGGGTCTGGGCTCAGTTAGGACAAATAAGCAGAGCTTGTTTTTGGGGTTTCCCTTTAAATTTATAAAGATTAGTTGGGTTTAAGGGGGGAGTTTTTCTTTAAGATTTTAGGTTCTAATTGGCTGTTTTTTGTTTTTTTGTGCCAGGTGGAGTGCTGCCCCTGAAGGGGATTCGGCTCCTTTCTGGGTTCCATCCTCGTTTCTTCCTCTCTTCTTCTCTTCTCCCTCTTCTCCTCTTTCCTCCCTCCCCCCTTCCCCCTTCCCCCTTCCTCTTTCCTCTTCCCCGTCGTGTGAACGAGCACTGGGGGCAGAGACAGTTTGGAAATAGCCTCCCTGCTCCCGAACCCGCTGCTAAGGGTGAGGAGCAGGTGGCAGGCGCGTTCCCCTTGCTACAGGGGTGGACGGCAGGGCCCCTTTGACACGTGGCGTTTCTAGCGCTAGAGCCGAAGCCGCAGTCCGGCTGAGCTCAGCGCGTGGAGGCCTCCCTGTAACAACCAGCACAGGTGGAGCATAAAAGCAGAGAGAGGACGGTGAGTAGCCTGGCCAGCGAAACGGGCTGTTTTGCCCGCATTTGGTTGGTGAGCTGGTGTCAGGGGAGAGGCCTTGGTGGAACAGGTTTTTGCCGTGCAGGGTGAGGGCCGCGTGTAGCCGCGCGGGAAATAGCGGCGGCCGCCGCCATTTTGAAGGCACAATTTACTTTTCCCGGGTCTGGGAGTAGTTTAGCATGTTCAAAGCTTCGTTTTTGGGGGGGATTCGGCAGAATAGCCTGGTGCCTGCAATTGGTAGGAGTATAGTTTAAAAAAAAAAAAGACACATTAAAACTATATATAGGTATAGAGCTATAAATCTGTCTAAGAAAGGACAATTACTGCTGTAAGGTACAAGAGCGGCAGTTGCTGTGCTATGCCCGCGAAGCCTCGGTGCTTGGTCTGTGGCACGAGGCGCGGTGATCCGGTGGACTCCGGGGTCTGTAGGTCTTGCACTCTGGGGACTAAGGGGATGGACCAGACGCCTGAGGAGGCTGCGTCGGAGAGGGAGACGGTTCCTCAGGAAAGAGGGGAGGTCCTGGCTACGGCTCTTGGCTCAGAGGAGCCGGTGGCAGGGCCATCCTCGGGTGAAGGCTCGGCGGGATCTTTGGGGCTGGGTCAGGTAGCCGCTGCTCCGCTGATACCGCCGAACCTCTTTGCACTCATGCAGCAGGCGTTTGCCTTGCTCCAACCAGCGATGACGGTTCCTCCTCAAGATTCCCAAGGACTGAAGCAGGCAGGGGCTTTGGTCTGTTCTGAGGAGGCTGCTCCTCCGGCCAAGAGAGCTTGGGGGCCTGGGGAGGACGGTCTGGCGTCGCAGCTTGGGGAAGAGCTAGGAGCGGTAGACGTGGATCTGGACGAGATCTCGGAGGACGAGTTGGAAGAGGGAGAGTTGCCTGATACGGAGCAACAGAGTCGGGTGGTCAGGGTGTTTCGGCGTGAAGAGCTGCCAGCCTTGATTGACGAGACTCTAAAGATGCTGAATATGCCCGCGGGCGGGGCGGCAGCGGAGGAAACTTTGGAGGATCCACTATTACAGGCCGTCCGGACGTCCCACAAGGTTTTTCCTGTGCATCGTGTTTTTAAAAGTATGATTCAAGAGGAATGGTATTTGCCAGAGTCGGCCCTAAGGGGCTCAAGGGCCTTAGCTAGACTTTATCCCCTGGCCGATCAGGATAGGGAGCTCTTTCAGTCTCCGAAGGTGGATGCTGCGGTATCGGCATTTACGAGAAAGACTACAATTCCCATTGAGGGAGCTGCGGGCTGAAGGATGTACAAGACAGGAGGTTAGATACTCTGTTGAAGCAGGTATTTGATGTATGCGCCCTTTCCATGCAGGCCTCGATAGCGGGGGCATGGGTGGCGAGAGGCTGCTTGCGGTGGTCCCAGGGGTTGCAAGGGGATCATTTGCAGGGGCACTTGCAGGATGCAGCTCGGTTGGAGTCGGGAATGGTGTATTTAGCGGACATCCATTATGATCTCATTCGCAGCTTGGCTAAGAGTACGGCCTCAGTGGTAGCAGCCAGGCGATATCTCTGGTTGCGTAATTGGTCGGCTGATAGTTCGTTTAAGGCTCGACTTAGTAAGCTGCCATTTCGGGGAAAGCTCTTGTTTGGTGAAGATTTGGAGAAGTTGGTCAAGGATCTGGGCGAATCGAAAGGCTTCTGGAGGATAAGCCCAAGCAAGTCCGGAGTTCTTCGGGGTTCTGGGATCTCCGAGGGAGTTTCGTAGGTTTCGGTCCACTCGATTTGGCCAGCCCCAGCGGGGCAGATTTGCGGCTGGAGGACAAGGTTTTCGGGGATTCCGGGGAGCTGGCAGGGGGTTCGCTCCCTTTCCGTCCTCGGCCAGTAAAAAGTCACAATGAGATAAGGCAGATTCAGGTGGCGGTAGTTCCCATAGGCGGTCGGTTGCGGGAGTTTTACCCTGCCTGGGTCCGGATTACATCGGACCAGTGGGTCCTCGAGGTCATTCGAGAGGGGTATGCACTAGAACTTCATCGACCCGTCTTAGATGCCTTTGTCCTGTCTCCTTGCAGAGCTCCACTAAAGTTGCGGGCGGTGTCGGAGACGCTGCAGTGGTTACTGCAGCTCCAGGCGGTAGTGCCCGTTCCTTTAGATCAATGTGGTTCCGGTCGGTACTCCATCTACTTTGTAGTGCCAAAGAAGGAAGGCACCTTTTGACCGATTCTAGATTTGAAGAGGGTAAATCGGTGTCTCGGGGTCGCTCATTTCCGTATGGAGACCCTGCGTTCTGTTATTGCGGTGGTCAGAGCGGGAGAGTTCCTGACGTCACTGGATCTGACGGAAGCTTATCTCCATATCCCGATTCGGCAGTAGCATCAAAGGTTTCTGCAGTTTGCGGTGCCATTGGGGCATTTCCAGTTTCGAGTGTTACCCTTTGGACTCGCTACGGTGCTGCGGACGTTCACCAAGATCATGGTAGCGGCAGCGCTCTGCAAGGAGGGTGTCCTGGTGCACCCGTACTTGGACAATTGGCTGATTCGAGCAAAGTCGAGAGAGGAGAGTGCCGCGGCCACAGCCCGAGTGGTGCAGCTGTTGGAAAGCCTGGGGTGGGTGGTCGACTTTACAAAGAGCAGCTTGATTCCCTCGCAGTCTCTCGAATATTTAGGAGCTCGCTTCGAGACGCAGAAGGGGTCAGTGTTTCTCCCAGCCAATCGAGCGCTGCGACTTCGGACGCTGGTAAGGCGATTTCTTTCAAAACCAGCACCAACGGCATGGCAGTATCTGCAGTTGCTCGGCACGATGGCAGCCACCATCGAGGAGGTTCCGTGGGCGAGGGCTCACATGCGGCCGTTGCAGAGTGCGCTGCTCCGGAGGTGGTCTCATCAACAGGATGCGTTGTCGCAGCGACTGATCTGTCCTCTGGAGGTGCGTCAGGAGCTCCGTTGGTGGTTGCGGACGGAGAGTCTGGCGGCGGGGGTACCTCTGGACCCTCCATCCTGGAGATTGATAACAATGGATGCAAGTCTCCTGGGGTGGGGAGCGCATTGCGAGGGGTGCTTTGCCCAGGGTCAGTGGTCTCGAGTGGAGAAGACGTGGTCCATCAACCGGTTAGAGATGCGAGCGGTCTTTTTGGCCCTGCGGGAGTTTCAGGAGTTCGTCGGTCAGGCGGCGGTACGGGTTCTGTCCAACAATGCGACGACCGTGGCCTACATCAATTGGCAAGGCGATACGGGCATTGTGTCCCTGGAGACAGAAGCGTCTCAGCTATTAGCTTGGGCCAAGCAGCATCTCGAAGCTCTTTCGGCACAGCATGTAGCCGGGGTGGACAATGTCGAAGCAGATTTCTTGAGTCGCCGCAGAGTGGATCCGGGGGAGTGGGTGCTTCACCCAGACGTATTTGCACTGTTAGTGCGACGCTGGGGCATTCCACTAATGGATCTAATGGCGACCTTCGAGTTGGCGCAGGTCGCGTGGTTCTTCAACAGGAGGCGAGAACGAATGTCAGAGGGTCTCGATGCGTTAGCGCAACTGTGGCCGGAAGTGGGTCTTCTCTTTGTGTTTCCGCTGTGGGCTCTCATAGGCTGGGTGGTGTGGCGCATAGAACAGCATCACAGACTGGTGGTTCTAGTAGCGCCCGACTGGCCCCGAAGACCCTGGTATGCGGATTTGGTGCGGCTACTGGCGGACAGGCCGTGGAGGCTTCCACATGGGGACGATCTCTTGTCGCAGGGTCCGTTACGCATGCCCCAGGTGGCTCGATTCTTGCTTACAGCTTGGCTCTTGAAAGGGCTAGGATGACGGTCAAAGGGTATTCGGCAGCGTCATTTCTACGTTACTGAGAGCGGGGCGGCGATCCACATCACTGGTGTACATCCGGGTTTGGCGCGTTTTTGAGGCTTGGTGCGAGGAGCGTGGTCTGCGGCCGCTACGGGCCTCGGTCTCGCAGATTCTTTCATTTTTGCAAGATGGTGTGGACAAGGGCTTGGTGGCCAGTTCCTTGCGTGTGCAATTGGCAGCTATTTCCTGCTTTCGGGGCAAGGTTCAAGGTCAGTTGCTGGGGTCGCACGGCGACATTAGACGTTTTTTGCGGGCGGTGTTGCTCATGCGACCTCCTAGACGGAGTTCAGTGCCGGCCTGGGATCTGAATATCGTGCTGGAGGCCTTGCTCAGAGCACCTTTTGAGCCTTTGGGCGAGGCATCGCTTAAAGATCTGACGTTGAAGATGGTTTTTCTGGTGGCAATCTGTTCCGCGCGTAGGATTTCGGAATTGCAAGTGTTATCCTGTAAGGAGCCATATATGTATCCTTCTTCAAGAATAAAGTGATTTTGCGGACGGTTCCGGCGTTCCTGCCAAAGGTGGTTTCAGCATTTCATATTAACCAGGTAGTGTCGCTTCCGGTGTTTTCTATTCGTCAGAAAGACACATCTGAGGGCAGGTTGCACCTGTTGGATGTTCGTCGTGTGCTTAAAAACTACCTCCGCCGGACAGCGTCTTTCCGGAGGTCAGATCGGTTGTTTGTCTCTTTCGGAGGTCCGCGCAGAGGAGAGGCGGCAGCGAAGGCGTCTATTTCCCGCTGGTTGAAAGAAGCAATTGCATCGGCGTACCTCTTAAAGGGTAAGCTGGTGCCGGAGGGTCTGCGGGCTCACTCGACGAGGGCGCAGGCGGTGTCTTGGGTGGAATTCAGTTTAGTTCCGGTCGAGGACATTTGTAGGGCGGCAACTTGGTCGTCCTTGCACTCTTTCTCGAAGCACTATAGGCTAGATGTTCAGGCAGCGCGGGATGCTCAGTTTGGCTCAGCGATACTTCAGGCTGGGCTTGCAGGTCCCTCCCGTTGATTTTAACTGCTCTGTTACATCCTCTATGGTTTCTGGACTGGACTAGAGGGACACAAAGGAAGATGAAATTAGACTTAGCTGCTAATTGTTGTTCCTTAAGGAACTCTAGTCCAGTCCCGGACCCCACCCTGAGGCTTATAAGGTAAGATTATAAGATAAGATTATCAGATAAGATTATATGATTAGTTCAGCCTGAAGTTCCGCGGACAGGTAAAGTAATGAGGTTCTCGGAGGGCGCAGAATGGAACCAGGAAAGGAGTCCTTCCAAAGCACTCTTTCGGGGTGTTTTGTTTTTCGCCTTTATATTTAGGTCATAGAGATTGTCCCTCCGTTTTGGGGGGGGGTGTTGATTTTATTAATGGTTTATTCTACTTATTTGTTGCTCTGCTGAGTTGCTTTGTCAATAGGTACTGGTGAAAGGGGGCGGTCCTTCTCTATTTATACTGGTGCCAGCAAAGCGATGATGTCTTTCAGTCTCCAAAGCTGCTGGAGGAGATTCTAAACTCTATGGTTTCGGGACTAGACTAGAGTTCCTTAAGGAACAACAATTAGCAGGTAAGTCTAATTTCATCTTTTTGCATCCATTGTTTCCCTATCATTTCCTCAAATTTCGTAGGTTCACATTCCATGTCTGCTTTCACCTCCCTAGTAGTCAAAAAATACCACATTTGGACATAAGCATACTGATCCTTTTTCTCTAACCTATATTCTTTCTGTAATTACGCAAAGGTTTTAATTCTCCCTCCCTTTTGCAGCATTTGTCCCTACCTCTCTAGCCCTTTTCCACTCCCAGCCCCTTTTCTCCCACCGCACTGATAAATGTGTGCCGCGAATATTTTGTCCTCCCCATTAGAAACCCCTTCCATTTTTTCCACACCTGAAACATAAGGTCCCCCCTTCCTTCTCTCTCCACCCACCCAGGTCCCATATTCTCCTCCAGCTCTTCACCCCCTGCCTCAATTTGTACCCAGCTTAAGACATCAGCCCCCTCCCGCCACGCTAACACCGCCCTCAATTGTGCCGCTTCAAAGTATTTCAGCAAACATGGCACCCCCCAACCCCCCTTCTTCCCTCAGTTGATATAAAGCCCCCCTTGCAACCTTCGGGTGTTTCCCTTCCCAAATAAACTCCATAATCATGCGCTGCAACATCCCTGTCTCCTTAGTCACCTTACATGGCAATGAGGTAAACAAAAACAACAGTCTCGGTAGGACATTCATTTTCACTACCGCTATACGGCCCAACCATGACAGCCAAAGCACTCCCCAAATCCCCCCCCTTTTAGATTCCGTCAATGCCTGATAATTCCACTGTTTAATCTTCTCTATCAGCTTCCCTAGTTGTATCCCCAAGTACCGAAACTTTTGCCCAACCCATTTAAAATGAAAGTGTGCCTTCAATCTTTCCTCCAACCCACCTCCAGATTATACGCAAGAATTTCAGATTTACTGGCATTAATTTTGTACCCCGCTACATTACTGAACCCCTTTGAGACTCATCAGTACTGGTAGGATAGTTAGGGGCTATGTTAAAGAGAATATCACATCATCCGTGAACAATGCTATTTTCTCTTCCCTCCTACAACTACTCCTTTTACATCTGCTTCCCTCCTGACCACTTCAGCCAGGGGCTCAATAGCAAATGCGAACAAGAGTGGTGATAAATGACACCCTTGCCTAGTCCCCCTTCCCAATTGGAACTGTTCAGAATATCCCCCATTTATTCGTATCTTCACCCTCGGTTGCTCATATAAAGCTTTTATCCACGCTATATATCTTTCCCCGAATCCCATTTCCTCCAACACTTGGAACATATAAGGCCACTCAACCCGGTCGAACGCTTTCTCCACGTCCACTGTGACCAACACCACCTGCTCTCCAGTACCCTGAAGGTGCCAGGCAATATTCATCACCTTCCTTATATTATCTTGAAGGACTAGAAAAGGGGACTGTTACTTCTGGAGAGAGATCTGCAATTGTGAGTATATACTTCTGGGAATTTTCTGAAAGGAATTCTTTCTATTAAAGCTAATTAATCTGTGAACCCACTATTTTTTGTTAAATCAGTCAGGGCCTAGTAGCATCAGTTTAAGTTTAAATTTAAAACACAGAAGAGAGCTTTCTGGTTAAATTTCATACCCAGCAGAGAGCTTGTAATTTAAATTTCATAATACGTTAGAGCCTAGCAGCAGCAAAGAGCTATAATTTAAATCAAATAAGAATATACTTACCCCAGCAGCACAGGATAGGGTACTGTGTAGCAGCCCTCTTTTAATAAGTGTTATTTCCCGCCCTCCTTCCCCACACCCACCCACCCCTGGGATAATCGTAGCTTTATAGGTACTTACACATCTTAAAAGACAGGAGGTGCTCTCAGGTGAAGCTCGTTACCCAAATCAGTCATACACTAAGGATCTGAGATTAATTAAGCTTCAGGTGAACAAGGTATATTAAACGTATTAGGTACAGTTTTATTGGTATAAATATCCATAGCAAGCCTTAGTAAGTAAAGAACTTAAAGATCTAAACAAAAACTTAAAACTAAGATGCAGACAGCAGTCCAGAAGCGAGATGGGAGCTTTCCAGTCTTTTGCTTTGAGTGTCACATGTATGATTTTCTCCCAGTTGCTGAGAGGTCTTACGTGTGCACTAGGTGCAAGGAGCTCTTTGCTCTCAGGGAACGAGTCCGTTCTCTAGAGGCTAGAGTAGCAGACTTGGAAAACATAAGACAGACAGACAGAGAGATACATAGACGAGACGTACAGGGATATAGTCCTGAAGTCCCACCTCCAGTCTGGCAGCATCCCTGTTGCCATGGAGGAGAGAGGTCACGGGACAGGAGAGCATCACCCTGGTGTGGCAGGAAGTGATCCTGTAACTAGGACCTGTCCTCCAGGTGATGTAAAACCCTCTCGCACCGAGGAAGTTTCTCCAAGGCCATGTGCCCATGAGGGAAGGGTTAGGACAGCCATTATAGTTGGTGATTCAATCATTAGGCATGTAGATAGCTGGGTTGCTGGTGGACGTGAGGAAAGGAGAGGCTCTTCCAAAGGGATGGGCTTCACCTTAACCAGGATGGAACCAGGCTGCTGGCATTAACCTTTAAAAAGGAGATAGAGCAGCTTTTAAACTAGATAATAGGGGAATGCAGACAGTCACCCAAGAGCGGGGATGGTTCGGAAGAATGTATCCTTGAAGGATACTACCAAAAGCAGAGAGGTTCCAAAAAAGAATAAAGTAGCCCAAATGCCCTCGAGTATGGAGAAGACAGAGCTTAAAGATCCCAAATTACCCATATCTACCAATAGCCAAATTAATATGAATAAAATACAGTCTCTAAAATGCTTGTATGCAAATGCTAGAAGTCTAAAAAATAAGATGGGAGAGTTAGAATATATAGCACTAAATGAGAGGTTAGATATGATTGGAATATCAGAGACATGGTGGAAGGAGGACAACCAGTGGGACACTGTGATACCTGGGTACAAACTATATCGTAATGATAGAGCTGATCAAATTGGTGGAGAGGTTGCGCTCTATGTTAGAGAGGGCATTGAGTCAGAAAGGATTAACGTTTTGCAGGAAACATTTGCTGTAGAATCTCTATGGATTGAAATTCCATGTAAAAAGGGGAAGGCGATGGCAGTGGGGGTGTACTATCGACCGCCTGGCCAGAATGAACAAATGGATGATGAAATGCTGAAAAGAAATCAAGGAAGCTAACAAAAGTTACAGCGCAGTAATAATAATGGGTGATTTCAATTACCCCGGTATCGACTGGGTCAGTGTCACGGCATGACATGCTAGGGAGATAAAGTTCCTAGATGACATAAATGACTGCTTCTTGGAGCTGCTGATTCATGAACCAACCAGAGGGGAAGCCATATTAGACTTAGTCCTTAGTGGACATAAAAAGGTTTTAAATTCTTATGAGACACACCGTGAAAGAGAGAACATGTACAACAAAGCTATAGCAAAATCGTTAACACCTCAAAAAAAAAACTGGACAGAGGGTAATATCGCATAGGAAAGTCTCAGGATTCCCATATGGAACGCTGCAGTTAGCGCCAAACCTAGTGTACCAAAAGGTGAACATGAAGATAATCTTTAAAAACTTGGAAACCCATAAAAGATGCAGGGAAGACATTCACATTAAAAGGCAAACATGAAAATAATCTTTAAAAAACAACAACTTAAAACCCATGAAAAATATAGGAAAGACATTCACACCAAAGCCGCAATGAAAACATAGTAAAAACGGACATGCTGCATAATCAATCTGAATCCTCAGCCAGTATAAAACGCTACATTTCTTATCACTACTAGTGTATACAAAAGTAACGTGTTTAACCTTAAAAGGAACATCTGGTGCTTGTCAGCATTCAGCAACAAACGTAACCAACCTCATGAAAGCATAGTAAAACCGGACATGCTGCATAATCAAAACTGAATACTCAGCCAGTGTAAAGCGCTATATTTATCATCATTGCTAGTCTATACCAAAATAACGTGTTAAAACTTAAACCGAGTGTCTAATGCTTGTCATGAAGAGACAAAGTAACCAACTTTATACCCACAGGAAAACCTTTGGAACAACTTGAAAGGTTCAAACTCGTCCAAAGGAGCATTAAGCAACAACGTAACAACATCTGATGCACCCAGCATGCCTACCACTTTTGAAGGTGCAAAATATCCTTTATTGTGACACAAACAATAATTAAGACAACCCCTCCCCCAGAAGTCAGGAGGGTGTATAGGTATTCCCCTCCCCCCCCCAAAAAAAAGTATAGAGCCACCTTTTGCAGCAATTACAGCTGCAAGTCTGTTGGGGTATGTCTCTATTATCTTAGCATATCTAGCCACTGGGATTTTCACTCATTCCTCAAGGCAAAACTGCTCCAACTCCTTCAAGTTAGATGGGTTGTGTTGGTGTACAGCAGGTCTTCAAGTCATGCCACAGATTCTCAACTGGATTGAGGTCTGGGCTTTGACTAGGCCATTCCAAGATATTTAAACCACTCTAGTGTAGCTTTAGCAGTATGTTTAGGGTCATTGTCCTGCTGGAAGGTGAACCTTCATCCCAGTCTCAAATCTCTGGCAGACTGAAACAGGTTTTCCTCAAGAATTGCCCTGTATTTAATGTCATCCATGGTTCCTTCAATCCTGACCAGTTTTTCTGTCCCTGCCAATGAAAAGCATACCCACAGCATGATGCTGCCACCACCATATTTCACTCTGGGAATGGTTTCTCAGGATGATGGGAAGTGTTGGGTTTGCACCACACATGGCATTTCCTATGATGGCCAAAAAGTTCAATTTTTGTCTCATCTGACCAGAGAATCTTTTTCCATGTGTTTGACGGATCCGCCACATGCTATTGTGCAAACTCCAAACGTGTTTCCTTATTTCTTTCTTTAAGCAATGGCTTTTTTCTGGCCATTCTTCCATAAAGCCCCCGCTCTGTGGAGTGTATGGCTTAAAGTGGTCCTATGGACAGATACTCCCATCTCCACTGTGGATCTTTGCAGTTCCTTCAGTGTTATCCTTGGTGTCTTTGTGGCATCTCTGATTAATGCCCTCCTTGCCAGGTCTGTGAGTTTTGGAGGGCGGCCTTCTCGTGTAAGATTTTATTTGTGGTACTATATTCTTTCCATTTTGTTTTGGATTTAATGGTGCTCCATGGGATATTCAGAATTCCTCTGTCCTTGCCTCTGTTCATCTCTCCTTCCTGCTGCCTCCGTTCCACTCCTCCTCCTGCAGCCCCCAAAGCTCCGTTCCTTTCTCCTTCCTGCCGCCTCCGTTCCACTCACCCTCTTACGGCCCGTATCGGCTCTGTTATTCTCCTTTCCCTTCCCAAGCAGCTGCCATAGCTGTAATTTTAAAAGAAAGGGATGTGGACACTTCCGGCCATTTGGAGCCCCTGAAACTGTGTTCCGCGCTCTAGTGTCTCTTCCGTTTTGAGGGTGGGACACAGTTTCAGGGGTTACAAAGTGCCGGAAGGGTCTGCTTTGCTTTCTTTTTCATTTAAATTATCACTATGACAGCTGCTTGGGGAGGGGAAAGGGAATAATGGAGCTGATACGGGCTGCAGGAGAGGGAGCGGAACGGAGCTTTGTTTTTTTTTTTGTTTTTTTTTAATGTGAGGCTGCTATTTTGGGGGCATTTTTGCTGATGGGTAGGGAGGTTGGCTGCATCGGGCCGGATAAAAATGCCTGGCGGGCTGCACTCTGGCCCACGGGCCGTATGTTGGACACCCCTGCCCTTGAGAATATACCACATTAAGAAGCATGGGTATACCAGAACACCTGATCATTCTCTTGCACAATCTTTACATTGATCAAGAATCAACAGTTCAAATGAAACAAGGAGAAACAGAATAGTTTAAAATCAGCAAAGGTGTATAACAAGGCTGCATTTTTTCCCTCTATCTGTTTAATTTATATGCAGAACAAATCATCAGAGAAGAACTGTATGAAGACAACAGAGGTGTGAAGATTGGTGGAAGACTCATCAACAACCTGCACTATGCTGATGATACCATATTTTGCTACATTCATGAATGATTTGCTCATTTTCAACTGTAACTTGAGTTTGCATACTAGTAGTTTGTGATCTGTACCACAATTAGCTCCATGCTTTGTCTTTGTTGACGTTATAGAACTTGCCATTGTTGACTTCCACAGATATAATCAATTTGATTTTTGTACGATCCATTTGGTGAAGTCCATGTGTATAGTCTCCGCTTGTGTTGCTAGAAGAAGGTGTTTGAGATAAATAGAATTCTGCAAGACCAACGATCTATCAGTCTTTCTCCAGCTTCATTTCTGTTGCCAAGTCCATATTTTCCAACCACTTTGCCTTCTTCTTTGTTGCCATCCTCTGCATTCCAGTCACCCATGACTATCAGGATATCCTGTTTGCATATTCTGTCAGTTTCAGCTTATACTTGTTCATAGAAATCATCGATCTCATCCTCTTCTGCAGTTGTTGGGGCATATACTTGAATTATAGTTGTGTTAATAGGCATTCCTCGTAGACGACTAGAAATGAAGCATTCAGTGATTGCATTGTATTTCATTATAGTTCTTGCAAGTTTCTTCTTAACTATAAATGCAACATCATTTCTTCTTTTGTCTTTCATTTCCAGCATAGTAGACCATGTGCCCCATTATGGGACACAGTTTCTTGGGCTGCTTGCTTGCAAGCTATCCAGGTCCAATTCACCCTCTGGCTGTCCCTGTACATCCTGACCAGCGAGATCTGGGCGGAACGGGGCCGTGCCAGCCCAGCAGGATGTATAGGACCGATTCAGGTCATGGCCCTGTACATCTTGCTGTATCAGAGGGGATGTGCTGCTTATTCCACCTCAAAGTGGAATAAGCAGCACCGACCTGGCGATCGGGCTCAGGGATTCCCCCTCCCCCAGGAGCTGAGGCTGGGTGCAGGCCAGCCTGTTTTGCTAATTGAATGGGGTGCGAAAATAAAGGCTAACATACTTTGGAATAAAGATAAGCAGTTTATTTATAAAATAAAGAAAAGGTTACTTAAAAGCAAGTAATTCACTTATTCACCTATAATTAGTTAGAAAAGATAACTTGAAAGCAGGTGATTCACTATCTACGAACAGCAAGATACAGGAAAATGATACATCACCGACAGAGCTATGAACTTCATCTCATGCCATACTTTGACTAAATGGGTCCCGGATTCAGCCAGGCAAGAGAGAGACTTCTCAGTTGGGAGACTTTCAGGCATAAATTAGACCCCTTTTTCTCTCTTCTGGCTGAAAAAGGCACTCATTTTATCTTGTTGCAAGAGCAACTAGTAATTTTCCATCAGGTGACATATACCCAGAATAGGATCAGCTATCCATTAAACATAATCAAGACGCTGGCCAGACGCCTGAGAATGCTCAAGGGTGGGGGCATCTCCTACTCCATATTTTAGAAGCTCAAAACTCCACGATTGATGATCTTTTTATTTTGTATACGTTTGCCAGGTGCAAATTTCTTCTTATCATGTATACCAGTATCTCTCTATACTAAGACTCCCTATCAGAAATTTCACATGGTTCTTTCAAAACAATTATGCAAGAAGATGTTTTTCACAAAATTGTACAGGAATCTCTCCCATATAACAGGTTTAATTAACTCCTAACTCACTGCTGATGCATAATCAGTAGTCAACTTTAACTCATTTTCACTACACCAGCTGTGGGTTGGGAGGTGGGGAAGAGGGGGAGGTGCTTGTGGGGAGGACATCCCCATAGGTTGCAGGGGCACGCCTTGTTGTCCACGGGACCGATTCTATGCACCATAGGAACATTTTGTTCCCACTGTCCAGAATTGGGTCCTAACTGACCCATCTTCCTTGGGGATGTCCGGATGGCCCAGACATCGCCCTCCCTGAATCGGGCTCCACGTGATCATCAGATGCAAAGTGCCCGATGCCAGTCCATTTCAGTTCGCTGACATCCAACAGATCGAGTTGTACACGTTCCATTTCATTCCTGACCACCTTCAATTTCCCTTAGTTCATGTTTCGTACGTTCCATGTCCCAATATGTAAGACATCTTTGCAACTTCTGACTCTCATTTAATGCACAGCTACATCAGCAGTCAGATGTCCTGAGGGCTTTGATCTAACCGCATCATAAATGCTGGCTTTACTTTGAAAAGTCTTCAGCTCCTCCCCAGTAAACAAAGTACAAATCATGAGAAAGTAAAAGACCATGTAACATCAATAGGTAATAAAAAAAATGTATAATTTTCAAACAATATGTACTGTAGGTAATGAAATACAAATCATGATGAATAAAAAAACATATAATGTTAGAGACAAGAAAATGTAAACTATAAACCTATCACAAGCTATAAATAAGCATGTATATATAAGAGATTGACTATGCAAACAAAGTACACCTAAAGAATGGATTGAGAGGGCAACAAATAGAAAACAAGGGTACCATATGGACAACTAAAATCGTAAATCATTCATTCTTAGAACTAAAAAGTTGTGTGTTGGGTAGGAGAGGCAGGAGGGAGAGATAAGGAGGGAAGGGGGGGAACATACATTTTAGACACAGATTAGAAGGTAAGTGAAATATATAAAATCTCAGTTTAAAAGAATACATAATTAGTACGGTAATGAAGAACAAGAAATACTTATATAAAAATGTAAATAAAAAGATACTCATATAAATAGAAAGCGGGTGAGGGGGGGGGGGAGGAAAAAGGAGGAAGGGAAGGGGAAAAGGATGGAGGGAACCAGGAGTGGAAGACAGATGAGTATACAGGCACCTTCATGATGTGGACAGGCACGATGAATAAATAAATAAACACTCATAGTAAAAATATATATATACAGCAGGCAGTAGAGTTCACTTAGAAATAAATGCTGGGACCAACATAATGAAAGTTGTACGACAGTGGTTGGGAACTGCTGGTCTAGAAATATAATTCAGATCATCCCTGTTCTCACTAATTAAGGTATAAAGAAAAGATACATGTGGTCTTACAATACTAAATAGGATTGTAAATTGATGATAAAAAAAATTTACGGATAATTTATCAGTAAAAACTTGGCGAACTAACTTTAAACAGACATACTTTTTACATATAGTGAAAACATGCAAAATGTTATAGCTGGACTATGCTCCTGTCTCCAGTTAGTGTGTCTGCTATATCCTGGGTTCCCAGTAGAGACCCCTTTTCTGCACAGTCTGACTGTTAAACATCAATTTTTGACTGACTCTTAAAGAACTGTTCTTTTTAAACACCTTGGTAAGTTTTCTTTTCTTTAATATGTGCCCACTATAGAAATGCATAGGGCTGAAGAAATAGCAGACCGATGTTTTTACAGATATGAAATGTTTTATGGACATCATTTTATGTGCTGACTTTCTACTGATTGTCAGTAAACTTGCTGACAGTCGGCAACACTGCAGTCCCCTCCCTCTTGCTCCTAGTAGGAGGTAGGGGCAGGGCTGATGTAGGGATATTGCGTACCCCTTCCACAACAATCCTGCAAAATTGCCAAATGCCTGGGCCAGCCTTGGGTGGGAGATGTAGAGAGATTCTCTGGCAGAGTTTGCAGTGACCTCAGAATTGCAGGGAGCTGAGGAGGTGACGATTGTGTAACTGGATCTATAGAAGGAGGGTTTTTTTTTTTTTAAAACAACTTTTTAAGTGAAATGGGGAATTCTAATGACTTGAAATTACTGATGTGTTATTTTAAAAATGTTTCTTTATGCTGAGGCTGTAAGAAGTATTTGATTGCCATAATGTAAATACGCCCAAACATGTGGTAGAGAGATTCTTCCCTGTCAGCTAGTACCACCAACCTAGTGTCTCAGACTGGCATTTTCTAAAGTAATTTATTTTTGTTCTTTTATTTATTTGGTCTGACATTTTTCCCTCTGCTCCTTTTTGTTCTTTGAACTCGATCGGAATCAGCCTTTTATTTCACAACTAATTGCTTTTTTATTCTTCCTAGTTGACAACTCCCTCCTAACCTAGTCCAGCCCACTGTAGTGAGGATGTTTGGGCAGGGACCACGCAAACTATGGTTCTCTCCACAGTCAGATGCACATTCATCTTGAGTCTGAGCAAAGATGGCACTTTTGAGTGATGAATAACACTTCTGTCCCTTCAGGGTCTATGTACGCTTCCTCATCAGCATTCTTAGCTCAGGCCAACACAGAGGCCAAAAACCTGGCCCAGGAAGCGAACCCTGCTCCTAAGAGCCGTGGAATATAAAACTATCCTTGACCCACTGGACCTGTCCTGGACTGGAATTAGGAGACGTTTCTCCCTTTAAACTAGCACCAGCTCAGTGTTCTAGCCTGGTTATAGGGGACACTCCTACTTCTTAGCTTCCATAAGACATAGTAAATCAAGGCCCGCCCTCAGTGGAGATTAAAGAGCCTAAGGCTGTTCTTGTTAAATGCTGATGCTGTCACACTGAACAATTACTACATCTGCTTGAATAATCTGAAACATCCCGTGTATTAAGAAGGTTAAAAAATCTCTCTGTTCATTTAATGCATACTTTCCTTGTGAAATCACAGCATACTTTGCATAAGGTGCTACATTAATGCATAAATAATAACAAAGCATGCTGGCAGTGTACACAGAGCTGTAGAAGACTTCTCATGTGACTGCAAAGTCCCCTCCCAAAGAGTTTGACATCTAAGCTTGAGCACAGGAAGGCTAAATGACTGCTTGGGCCACAAAGCAAGTGGTAGAGGTGTCTGTAGATTTCACAGCCAGTCTTCTTGTCAGTCATGCAATAACTAGTGTTTCTTATTCTCCCCTGGACAGGCTTTTTAGTTGCTGTACCTGACGTTATCCTGAGGATTGAAAGTGGGGAAGACCTGTTTGTCTGTGATCCACAGGACTTCAAGGACAATGAGAGGGAAATCAGCCGGAGACAGCAGAGAAACCAACCAAGAGCCAGCCAGCACAGAACAAATTTCAGTAAAGCTGGTGCCCTTTCTCAGCATGTGAGGGTCCCCAGAGAGGAAAGATTATATATCTGTACAGAGTGTGGGATGTGTTTCAGAGATGCAGAACGTTTCACAGAACACAGAGGAACCCATACTGTGGACAGTTCATACACGTGTGCTGAATGTGGGCAAAGCTTCACTCAGAAGAAAAGATTTGTGATGCACTGCAGAATCCACCCAGAATGGAAACCTTTCCAAAGCAGTGAAAGTACCTCATTGGGAAGCCTTTCTTACAGTCCTACGATAGCTCACTTGGTTCACACAGGCAAGAAACCTGGCTTAGGAGTGAGATTCAGGATTAGGAGTGAGGGTAATGAATCGTGCAAAACTAACCCATTTGGAGACATGGACCCTTATGAGAAGTTATATAAATGTACTGCATGTGGAAAACAGTTCAGGAGCCAGTCGCAGTTTAAGACACATCAGAGTTCCCACTTGCAAAAGGAAATGAATCATTGCGATGATTTTGAGCAAGGCTTCAGCGAGGAACAGTTTCTTATTGCTGATTACAAAGCACACTCCAGAGATCATTCCTCTGAAAGTGTTGAACCTGATGAAAGTACTAGCCAGGAGAGTATTCTTGAAACCTGCCTTGAATCCACTGTGAAAAAGAGGATTCACAAGATGGAGAAACCATATCAGTGTGCTGACTGTGGTAAACACTTCACCCAGAGGAAACATTTGAAAAGGCATCAGATCACTCATACGGAAAGGAAACTATATAAGTGTTCTGAATGTGGTAAAGGTTTTAACCTGAATTACAGCCTTTTAAGACACCAGAAAATACATGCAGCAGAAAAAGCAAGCGGTCAGGACAAGAGATACACATGTGATGAGTGTGGTTTAGTTTTTGTAAAGGAAAAGACTCTTAAGCATCATCAAAGAATCCATAAAAGGGGGAAGCTGTATAAATATCAGTGTACAGAGTGCCAGGCTGACTTCATTACAAACTCGAAACTGCAAGAGCACCAGAGGACACACACGGGGGAAAGACCCTACCATTGTACTGAATGTGAAAAGAGTTTTGTTCGCAAAAGCCACCTCAACGTCCACGTAAGAATCCATACAGGGGAGAAGCCGTATAAATGTGCTGAATGTGGGAGATGTTACCGACATAAAAATTCACTTGAGCGACATAAAAAAGAATCTCATAAGGATTTGACCTGGTGTGTCAGTGGCTACGCTGTGTCCGGCCATGCAGAAGACCCGGATTAGATTGCTGGATCAAGTCCTTTGCTTCTCAGGTAGACCGGGGCTGAGGATGCTGTGGACTTAGTTTACACAGCCCATTGGGGGAGGAAGTTCTAGTCATCTTGCTGGACTAAGGTGGCCTACAGCCAAGGGCTGTCAGTATGATAACCTGGCTAGGTGAGTTAGCAAGGGATCTAAAATAAGATAAAATATCTCTTGATAGTTGCAAGTGAAGGATTATATTGTCAGATCCCAACCCTGATTCTGATTGAGCTGGAAGCTCAGAAGGATCTGAAACAAGTTGGCAGGACCAAAAAAAAACCCCTATAAAATGACAGTGGTAGGAGTACACAAGCTAACTGTGTATTGGATGACATTTTTGGTGCAGCCCTGAATGTCTTAATGCTCACCTTGCTCGTAAAGTGAGAGGCAGTTTTGGTTCAGCTTTTCTATCATGTCAGGTTTATGACTTAGCGGGTGTATATATGAGTCATGCAGACTCGCATGTCTTGACAGCTTGGTGCATCATAGAGTGGATGTACTGAGCCCATGTTATAACAGTGATTACATAGTCATTCCAGTTGCTAGTTGTTAGGGCCTGCCTTGTGTAGGAATGGGGTGGAGCAGTTCAGAAACTTGGTAGGATCAGGAACTAAGTGAGGAAACAATGATGGGACCGGCTGGCGCAGACAGCCAGATGTAGAGAGGGAGCAAACCGGGGTAGCTTTGGCAGAAAAGAAGCAGGAGCCAGATGTGGAGGAAAAGCTGGAGATGGCAGCAAGCAGGAGTAGAAACAAAACTTTACTGGACAGTGAAGTGAGCTGGGTTGGCAGTAGACGCAGGTCAGACCCACTGAAAACTATTGAACCAGCAAGGGTGTGTCTGGCTAGGCTTCCTTATAAACAGTGGCTCATAAGACACACCTCTTGCTGGTCCAGTGAGCTCCCCCAGCTGCCACATGTGCTTTTATTACCAGAGATTGAGCTCAGTCTCTAGCCTCTGGCCTCTAAGGTCATGGGGATGATTCCTGGTCCACCTGACGCAAGTAATACAGAAAAGACCAACATCAATAGCAGAGTTGCCAAGTTACACAGTTCCAGGAGTGAGATTTGAAGCCAGTCCTGGATTTCTGACAGTCTCACTCTGATGTATTGTGGGACTTGCAGCATTGATTCCAATGGGTAAAATCAGGGACTGCAAATACCATACTGCACTGCAATGCAAATTTAAAACCAGAACTGGCAAAAAAATCTCACTCCTGAAATCAGGTATCTTGGCAACCCTGCAATAGAGACTTCCTTCTCAGTTAATAGTAGGACATTCATGTCCCTTAAAGCCACTTGGGGAAGTTGAGTGTAAAGGAGGGAGGAGTGGGGGGGGGGGGGGGGCTAGAGTCTGTGCTGTAAGTTGGAATTTTAAGGACCTAAACATGTGTATACTAGAAGAGAGGAAATGGATATGTTAGGGACATTCAAACAAAATTAAAGAATACATATGAAGCCCCCCTCCCCCTCACTGTTCTATTTAACTCTTTTTAGTTGTTTATAAACTGCTTTGATTTTAGGAGAAGATGGTATAGAAATCCACTTAAATAAATAATTATTTTTCAGTGGAAAGGAATATCTAATATGAGGCTGAAAGAAGGTGGTCTGGAGTAATAAGGAAATATTTTACCTTAGGAAAATAAATATCTTACAGTGGTATTGGTAGTGATAGTGGAGGCAAAACAGCATGAGGATCCTTTAGAGAACAGGAAATGCAGGTAAAGCTGGAAATCAATTAGGATCTGTGGTACTGCACCAAGAAAAGAAAATAGATGAGACGGGCCTTATGGTATTTATCTGCTTCCATATGCATGCATATATGTTTCTATGGATGAACTCAGAGGGGTCAGGGACAAAGTTAGAGGCTATACAGAAATCCCCAGTGATAGGTCAGGGAAAGACACTGGGCCACAGCCACATCCTGGCAGTGATATGTAGTTTGTGGATGAATGTGGGTACAAAACAGACCAAGCGGGTTCTCACTTCTAGTCCAGAGTTGCTAGTTCAAAAAGTTGTTTTGTGGCAGTATTACATCATGGTCAATCATTGCCCTTAACTGAGATTGGTACTTGTGTTGGGTGGTGAGCATGCTAAGTGCTCTCTCTTGATGGGTAAGAAGACCCCTAAATGGAGGCTCCCAATATATAGATCAGGGGGCTGGGAGTACTGTTGAGACCTCTCAACCAAGAAACACACAAATATATAAAGCAAAAGACTGCACAGTAACCAGTTTTAAAGCTGTGAAAAATAACTCATTTGGTGGGAATGTGCCTTTTCAAGTGACTTCATGCCAGAGGTTTGTCAGAATGGAAAGAGTCTGGAAGAACGTCAGTGTTTTCCAAGCACTGCTCCCAAGACCACATTGCACTGGGATAGATGGGGACCAGCTTCTTGCATTAACATCAGTTATGTATGGTTATGTGCACTGAAAAATTCCTTACAGCTTGTCCTCTAAGATGTATATCTGCTCCTGTGCATTTTAACCAATGTAAATCTCTGCTCCCCTCTCTCCAAGAAAACATTCCTGCTATGAATTTGCAAACATTGCCTGCATATTGTACCAAAGAGATGACCTCTGGTATTGCAACAGAAAAGGAAAGCAGAAATACTACAGATCTGTCTAGTAACAGAAAGGCCAGGCTGGAGTCTTCAACTGAATGCACTGCATATTAAATATGGTAAAAAATAGGTAATATTATGAATGAATACAATTGGAAGATTAATCATTGGTTCCTACCCTCACCCTTGGAAACAACCAGGGAGATGTTCTATGAGGATTTTGGCTAAAAATAATAAAGCTAGTCCCTTGGAACTTTATAACATTTTAGTACTTTTCATTTGCACAGATGAAAGAAACATAATTGTGCTTTTCATATGCATGGATACAGAAAATAAGAAAAGAAAATAAGGGCCCCAGCCGCCCTTACACAAACAGAAAATGGTTAGCCTACTCATAAGCCCCATCGCTAACCATCACACGTGTACTATCCACCCACAAATGCACATGTAACAACTAGATGAGTTAGAGAAGTGTACATAGTATAAAGTTAGCTTGTACATAGTTTTCCCGGTTTATTCCATGTTTAATATCCTGTTCACTGTAAACTCAATGTTGCCTGTATGCATTGTAGTATGTTTTTGTTCGATGTACACCGCACTGATTATAATAGCGCGGTATAGAAGAAATGTTAAATAAAATAAATAAATAAATAAATGTAAAAATGTCAGTTGAGGAAAAATTTGTTTAAAAATCGTTAATATAAGCAAAGTTTTAGATGCTCAGAACATTGCTGAAATCCAAGGATACTGTTTGATATTATAAATTTACCCACTGTCCAGCAGTACACATACTATTTTGTAATTCATTTTGTTGGAAAAGATCACTCTAATATACAGTTCCATTTCAAAACATCAACCACAGTTCTGAAAAATAGTTGTAAATCTAAGTGCAAACAGTGTGTTCCCCAACATGCAACTATTAAATCATGGTAATGAAAAGAGCTGCAGAGACAGAAACTTACCATAAACATCCCAAACCAGACAATGTTTCAACTTTGGGGAAGAAGATTATGAAAACATACTTATCTTAGAGCATAAGATATACCATTCTGGGTCAGACCAAGCGTCCATCAAGCTCAGTATCCTGTTACCAACAGTGGCCAATCCAGGTCACAAGTACCTGTCAGGTTCCCAAAAGGTAGACAGATTCCATGCTGCTTGCTCAATGGATAAGCAGTGGATTTCCCCGGTCTTCAATAATGTTTTATGGACTTTTCCTCCAGAAACTTGTGCAGACTTCTTTTAAATCCAGTTACACTAGCAACTTTTACTACATCCTCTGGTAACAAATTCCAGAGTTTTGAAGGGGGTAAACAACCGATCTACCTTTACCTCTTCCACTCTATTTGTTATTTTATAGACTTCTATCATATCTCCCATCAACCATCTCTTTTCCAAGTTGAAGAGCCCTAACCTTTTAAGCCTTTCTTTGTAGGGATATCCTATCCCCTTTACAATTTTTGTCACTTTTCTCTGTACCTTTTCTAATTCTGCTATATCCTTTTTAAGATACAGTGACCAGAATTACACACAATATTCGAGGTGAGGTCGCACCATGGAGTGATACAGAAGCATTATAATATCCTCTGTTTTATTAATAACCAACACTGGCAGGCTGATTGTGCCCGGGATCCCCTGCTAGGTGCAGGAGGGTCCCTGCTGCCTGATCCAGGCCCCAGCTTGCCAGCAGTGGGTTGGGCAGTGGGGAAGAGGGGGGCCGAGCCATGGGCGTCTTTGAAGAGGATGTCCTTGCAGGCAGGCAGGGGCATGCCAGGATGTCCTCGGGCCCGATTCTGTGTGCTGCGGGAATGTTTTGTTCCCGTGGTACAGAATTGGGTTCTAACAAGCCCATCTTGCTCGGGGCCATCCAGACGTGCCCTTTCTGAATCGGGCAGTATATCAACCAGCTCTTCTTTATCTACCTTTTTATTTACACCTTCACAAAATATAATAGATTTGGTGAGATGAGACTTTTCATGGCTAAATCCATGTCTGCTTTCTGCTATTAAACCATGACTATCTACATGTTCTGTAATTTTGTTTTTTATAATGGTTTCTACCATTCTACCTGGTATTGTTGTCAGGCTCTCACCAGTCTGTAGTTTCCTTGATCAACCCTGGAACCCTTTTTAAAAATTGGTGTTACATTGGTCAGTCTTTGGGTACTACAGATTACTAATAGTAGTTCTACAATCTCATATTTTAGTTCTTTCAGCACACTGGTATGTATGCCATCTGGTCCAGTTGATTTGCTGCTCTTTAGTTTATCAATTAGCTGCATTACATCTTCCCAATTTGAGATTTGCTTCAATTCCTCTCATACATCACTTTTAAATATTATTTCTCCAGGACCAAGCAGGAAGTCAGTCCTCACATATGGGTGACATCGGCGCTGACGGAGCTCCCGTGTGGAGCTTTTCCCCAGCTTTCAAAGAAAGCCTTTGGGAATGCAGTGTGCATGCGCGGTCCCCTTCCCACCCAAGGGTGCAATCTTGCTCAGTCTTCTTTTTTCTGTGGAGCCCGACGGACGTGTGTCTTAGTCACCTGGTTAAAAGTTGATTTTTTTCCTTCAAAGATTCGTGGTTTTTTGCCGGTTCGACGCCAGTTCCCCTTCCCGCCTGGGCACGGTACACCGGTATCGAGCCCGGAGCTACTTTTTCGTTTTTTGTCCTTTGAGACTAGCGTTCACGCTTTTTTTCTTTTTTACTGGCAGCCCGGTCTTTTGACCTTGCAGGGGCCCTTTTCCCCCCATGGCTGCCAGCGGGTTCAAGAAGTGTGATCGGTGTAAGAAACTGATGTGTCTCACTGACACACATGACTGCTGCCTCCGGTGCCTCGGGCCCGATCATGATGCGGTGATCTGTGGCCCATGTGGCAAAATGTCCTCTAAGGCGCTGAGGAGCTGTCAACATCAACGAGAAAGGATCTTCTCTGACTCCGCGTTTGGCCGGGCCCGGACTTCGTCAGAGGCCTCGACGTCTTGGGAGTCCAACCCCGAGCATCATCGGGGCTCCCTCACGGGAACACAAAAGGAAGAAGAAACCCGCAAGGGCGTCGTCGGTGGACGCTCTTGGTCCCTCGAGGGCCAGGTTGCATAGCCCCGACTGCCGTCCCGGGTCCTCGGAGTCAGAGAGGCCTGCCAAATTGCCTCGTGTGGAGCCGGAGTCCCCGAGTCACGTGAGTGCTGTTGTCCTCGTGGACTCTCCACGTGGACTCTCGGGGGCCGAGTCGGGGGCTGCTGAGTCTCCTGAGCTTGGACTCAGGTTGACGGCCTTGGAGAGCAGCTTGGCTGCCTTCATGGAACAGCAGCGGGTGCTGATCGCCGTTCTGACCGGTGCATCTGCCCCGACCACTGGGACCTCGACATCCAAGTCGACCCTGGAAGCCGAGCCGATCCTCAAGTCAATGTGGTCTCGAGTCGATCCTCGGCCAAGATCTCCCTCGGCCTTCCGTATAGGGCCGAGGTCATCGATGCTGGTACCCTCGGCGTCGGGGCGGATGGCATCGGTGCCCGCCCGACCGGAGCCGCTCGATTCCTCCTCGGAGGGGTCGGAGTGGGAGACAGAGGACGATGAGTCCCCGGACACTTTCCAGACCCGGTGCGTCCCATCGGACTCACCGGAGTCGGAGCCTTGGAGAAGGTCCCCCTCAGAGGATACCCAGTTCTCGGACTTCGTGAGGGACATGGCCAAGGCCTTGGCCTTCCTCGCGGATCCCGAGGAGGAGCCTCGAGCCGAGGAGCTCGAGGCCCTCCAGTATGACTCTCCACCAAAGGAGGCCTTTACTGTACCGGTTCCTCCGATGCTGGAATGGCTGCTCTTCCGTATGTGGGAGGCACCGGCCTTGGCGCCGGTTCTCAGCAAATGGGTCGATTCCATTTATCGAGTCCATAAGAGCCCTGAGTTCCAGAAGGCACAGCTACCGCACCACTCCATGGTTGTGGAATCGGCCATGCATCGTCTGAAGAGTCAGAAGATGCACTCTGTGGTGCCCCCCGGCAGGGAGGCCCGGAACCTGGATGCCCTCGGTAGAAAGTACTTCCAGGGCTCTATGCTGGCTTGCCGTGTCCAGACTTACCAGCTGTACATGGGCATGTACCTCTGAGACCTGGCAAAGGAGATTGCCGGGTTCTCTGCTGGCCTCTCCGAGGAACCTTTGCAGAGGTTCAAGGCTTTGTCATCGGGGATTCGAGAGTGCTCGAAAGTTTATATCTCGAGCAGCCTATGATGGCTTCGAGGCTTCGGCCCGAGTAGTAGCCGCCGGCATCGTTGCACGCCATCAGGCCTGGCTACAGTCATCAGACCTCAAGCCATGGGTCCAGGACAAGTTGGTCGATGTCCCTTGCTGGGGTGAGAACCTCTTTGGCAAACCCATGGCTGAAAAGGCTGCAGAAATCGAGACTGAGACTCTCACCAGGACAAGGCTGTCCAGGAAGACTTCTGCCCCTTCTCAGAAGAAGAAGGGCTCGGGGAAAAAGCCCTTTTACCCGAGGAAGGCCTCTGCCTACAAATCCTACCCTCATTTCCAGGCCTCTACAGCTCCCCAACAGGGTCAGCAGGCCAAGGGGCAGGGACATGGGCCCCGTAGGCAGAAAACCCCCAAGCCGCCAGCTCTGGCTTCTGCACAGCAGGGAGCAGGGTTTTGACTCCCACTGCATAGCCTCTCCCCCACAGCTGGCTCCACTCAGCACAGGAGGCCGACTGACACTGTATGCCCACAGATGGTCAGCTATAACAGGGGATACCTAGGTACTGAGCATAGTCCAAAAGGGCTACTTGCTCCACTTCAACCAGTTACCGCCCTCTTATTTTCCAGGGGAGCCTCCAAGACTCCCTCTGCCCAGGAACCTCCTCCTTCAGGAGTTGGCAAGTCTTCTACAGGAGCAGGTGGTGGAACCAGTGCCTCACCACCTGATAGGACAAGGCTTCTATTCCAGGTACTTTATGGTACCAAAAAGGACAGGAGGCCTCAGGCCCATCCTAGACTTGCGAAATCTCAACAAGTTCCTGGAGAGGGAAAAGCTCAAGATGCTTACCCTTGGAATACTGCTGCCGTACCTCCAGCAGGGAGATTGGCTATGCTCCTTAGACCTAAAGGATGCTTATACTCACATCCTCATTCATCCAGACCACAGACAATATCTCAGATTTGTAGTGGGAGGAAATCATTTTCAGTACAGAGTACTTCCATTTGGCCTAACCTCCGCACCCAAATGCCTGGTGGTGGCGGCAGCCTATCTCAGAAACCAGGGCATCTTTGTCTTTCCATACTGGACGACTGGCTCATCAGGGGTCAGTCTCCACAGGAGGCCAGACAAGCCACTCTTCGCACTGTCTCTCTTCTCCAGCACCTGGGCTTCATCATAAACTTCGCAAAGTCCACTTTGCTCCCCTCACAGGACATAGAGTTCATAGGGGCAAGATTTGGATACCTTACAAGCAATGGCTTATTTGCCTGGGAACAGGGCTCACAGACTGATGGCTCTGGCCCAGCAGTTTCACAGTGGATTTCTGGTCTCTGCCAGACATTTCTTGAGGCTTTTGGGCCACATGACATCCACGGTCCATGTAACTCCACATGCTCGTCTGCATATGCGGCCTGCTCAATGGTGCCTCAGAGCTCAGTGGATACAGGCCACAGGAGACTTAAGAGACAGAGTAAGAGTGTCCAAACTACTAGCGGCCTCCCTGCAGTGGTGGCTGCATCTCCCAAACCTGATCAAAGGGGTGCCTTTCCAGGCACCACCACACACACAGGTGCTGACGACCGATGCTTCTCTTCAAGGTTGGGGTGCACATTGCCAGGGGACATGCACTCAGGGCCTCTGGTCCCCTTGGGAGGCCACACAGCAGATCAATCTGTTGGAGTTGCGAGCTTTTCGATTAGCTCTACAAACATTCTTTCATGTCCTCTCTCACCAGTCTTTCTTGATTCAGACAGGCAACCAAGTAGCAATGTTCTTTGTGAACAAACAAGGAGGCACAGGATCCAGGCTTCTGTGTCAGGAAGCACAGGCCCTGTGCGCCTTTGCAGTCAAGCACGGCATGTTACTCAAGACAGTTTATCTGCCTGGCCAAGAAAATTACCTGGCAGACAGGTTGAGCAGGATTCTACAGCCTCACGAATGGCATTTGAATCCCCTAGTGGTCCAGCAGATCTTCCTGAAATAGGTTCTTCCAACCATCGATCTCTTTGCCAGTCCACTGAACCGTCAGCTGCCCAGGTTCTGTTCCAGACAACCGCATCCTCTGCGAATAGCAGCAGATGCTTTCCTAATCTCTTAGTCTACGGGCCTGCTGTATGTGTTTCCTCCAACGCCTCTAGTGGCCCGAACCCTATTCAAGGTTCTTCGGGACAGGGCCTCGCTGATTCTGGTAGCCCCCAGATGGCCGAGGCAACCGTGGTTTCCACTCCTTCTGCAATTGGCGGTGGATGCTCCACTCCCTCTGGGGGTGCAACCCGATCTCCTTTCTCAGGATCAGGGATCTCTCCTGCACCCCAACCTCCAGTCCCTCCATTTGATGGCCTGGCTGCTGAAAGGGTAGTTCTAGCCCCCTTACTTCTACCTAGAGAAGTGGAGGAGGTGGTTTTGGCCTCTAGGAGACAGTCCACCCGGAAATCTTATGCCCTCAAGTGGCGTAGGTTCTCCACCTGGTGTGCTCAGCGCCAAGAGGATCTGTTTTCGTGCCTGGTACTAGTGGTGCTGCAGTATCTGCTTCACCTGTCGGACCTAGGCCTTAAATCCAACTCTGTTCGGGTCCACCTCGGTGCTCTGTCAGTGCACCACTCGCCGGTGGAGGGCCAGTCTCTGTCGGTCCACCCCTTAGTGGCTCACTTCCTCAGAGGCCTGCTTTTGCTCAAGCCTCTGATTCGTCCACCAGCCCCTGAGTGGGATTTGAATGTGGTCTTGCAACAACTTACTCGCCCACCATTTTGAGCCGATGGCTACCTGTCATTTACGCTTCCTTTCCTGGAAGGTGGTGTTCTTGGTGGCTCTTACCTTGGCCAGGCGTGTGAGTGAACTACAGGCTCTGGTTTCTGATAGACCGTACACATGGTTCTATAGGAACAGGGTGGCTTACGGACTCATTCTAAGTTCCTTCCAAAGAGAGGAGTAGCCTAGTGGTTGGGGCAAGGTACCACAGGCCGGAAAGTTGGTGGTTCAGATCCCACTAGAGGACAGAAACCTTGGGCCAGAAGGACTGGGGTTTCTAGTCCCACAGGTGCTCCTTGTGGTCTTGGGCAAGCCACTTAACCCTCCATTGCCCATGTTCCCTGTAAGTATTAGTGTATGTGTCTCATAGCCCCTCGTGTTAAATGTATCCCCCAATTGTGTTGTGACCACTTTGATTGAAGGATAAGGTGGTATACAAAACTGTCTAAATAAATAAATAAATAAATAAAGGTTGTCTCCTCCTTCCACCTCAATCAGGAGGTGGTTCTTCCGGCCTTCTTTCCCAGGCCGCATGCCAGCCGGGCTGAAATAGTCTTGCATACTCTGGACTGTAGGAGGGCGTTGTCTTTCTACATTGACCGTACGCAGGGGCATCGAAGGGCTGTTCAGCTCTTCATATCTTTTGACCCTAATAAGCTGGGGTTACCTGTCTCCAAGTGTACCCTGTCCATTTGGGTAGCAGACTGTATCTCCTGGGCGAACAGGGCAGCCGGCCTCTCCTTGCAGGGTTGAGTCACGGCCCACCGTGTCAGGGCGAAGGCTGCGTCAGTAGCTCATCTCAGCTCTGTTCCGTTGGCAGACATCTGCCGGGCCGCTACTTGGTCTTCAAGCCAGACTTTTGCGGCCCATTACTGCCTCGAGAGGGAGTCCCGCAGGGACAGTGCTTTCGGACAGGCCGTACTCCGTAATCTCTTTGAGGTTTAGGCAACTCCTACCCTCTGGCCCTTATGTTGGGCTACCGTTCGGGGGCGTTCTCAGAGAAGATTCTTATCGCGCATGCTGAGGCTCTAGAGGGAGCTTATTTTTCAGCTTTGGGTGCTCGGTAGTCTAGAGCTGGGGAGTCCCATATGTGAGGACTGACTTCCTGCTTGGTCCTGGAGAAAGAGTAGTTACTCACCTGTAACAGGTGTTCTCCAGGAGTAGCAGGAATCAGTCCTCACGACCCTCCCTCCTCCCCTTGGAGTTGCAGTCATATATTCCATTTTCTTTTTGCTGTCCTTTAGCTATGTCATCAGACTGAGCAAGATGGCACCCTTGGGCGGGAAGGGGACCGTGCATGCGTGCTGCATTCCCAAAGGCTCTCTTTGAAAGTTGGGGAAATGCTCCGCACGGGGGCTCCATCGGCGCTGATGTCACCCATATGTGAGGACTGATTCCTTCTGCTCCTGGAGAACACCTGTTACAGGTGAGTAACTACTCTTTCTGGCATGGATACGTTTCCTGCTTATTCAGTAAAGACTGAAGCAAAAAATGTATTTGGTCTCTCCGCTATGGCCTTGTCCCCTCTCTCATTGCACCTTCTACCCCTCCATCATCTAATGGTCAAACTGACTCCCTTACAGCTGTTTTGCTCTGAATATACTTGAAAACATTTTTATTATGCACTTTTGTTTCACCAATAACTTCTTTTCAAATTATTTCTTTGCCTTGCATTTAAGTTGCTAGTATTTAGGTTTTTTCCTGATTTCGTCATCTTATTTTTTTAGACTTCTAGAATTTGCATTCAGGCATTTCAAATTTGTTTTTGCTAATATTAACAGTCCGATTTGGTGACAGGGTTCATTTGGAATCTTTCAACTCTGTCTGAGGCACCTGGGTTACTTATACTTTTATTGGAGCCTTTCTATCAAAATGCCCTGACTTCCTGCTTTGCTAGTATCCTTCAAGGATACATCATTCTGAACCATGCGTCCTTGGCCATCTGTCAGCTTTCCCCCATTATCTAACTTAAAAGCTGCCGTAGCTCCCTTTTAAAGTTAAGTCCATCAGCCTGGTTTCACCTTGGTTAAGGTGGAACCCAACATTTTGGAAAAGCCCCCCTTTTTGCCAGAATGTTGCCGAGTTCCTAACAAATCCAAAACCCTCTTCCTTGCAACATAGTCTTATCCACACATTGAAACTCTGGAGCTCTGCCTGCCTCTTGGGTCCTGCTGTGGAATGGGAAGCATTTCTGAGAATGCTACCCTGGAAGTTCTGGATTTCAGCTTTCTACCTAAACCCTTAAATTTGGCTTCCAGAACCTCCCTCCCACATTTTCCTATGTCATTGGTACCAGCACGTACCAAGACAACAGACTCCAACCTAGCACTATCTAAAATCTTTCCTAGATGTTGCGTGAGGTCTGTTACCTTTGCATCAGGCAGACATGTTATACCAGGCCTTTGCATCAGGCAGGCATGTTATACCAGGTTATATCTGCCAGCCACCCAACTATCTACATGCCTAATGATCGAATCTCCAAATATAACGGCTGTCCTAACCCTTCTTTCATGGGCACATGGCCCTGGAGACACATCCTCAGTGCAAGAAGGACGATCCTAGTTACAGGATCACTTCCTGCCACACTAAGGTGATGCTCTCCTTTCATGTGACCTCTCTCCTGCATGGCAGCAGAGAGGCTGCCAGACTGGAGGTGAGCCTTTTCTACTACATCTCTGTAGGTTTCGTCTATATAAGTCTTTGTCTGCCTCAGCTCTTCCAAGTGCACTACTCTAGCCTCCAGAGATCAGGCTCATTCCCTGAGAGCAAAGAGATCTTTTCTTAGTGCACACATAAGATCTCTCACCAATGGGTAGAAAATCATACATGTAACACTCAGTGCAAAAGACTAGATAGCCCCCATCTTGCTGCTAGACTGCAGTCTGCATCGCAGATGTAAAGATTTCTTTTAGCTATTTAAAGTTAAGTTTTGAAAAATTGCTAGGGGAATATGGATACTTGAACCAATACAATTATACCTAATAATTATAAAGGACCTTTGGTATTCACCTGAAGGTGAACTGCAAGGGCTTAATTAATCTACTCCTAAGGCCCTAATAACCTGCTGATGAAGATAATAATCAATTAAACCCAAAATTGAGTAAGATCACCCCTTTCCCCTTAACTGTTTAGTAGGCTATAAATCAAGAATTATGCTTGAGGTGGGTGGGAGTATTTTTCCCCTTAAACCCTCCTCTCCCCTTCCTCCTTTCTCAGTCTCTGTGGATAGCTCTACTTCTCCCTGTCTCCTCAGTTCACAACCTTTGGGGTCATAAGAACATAAGATATGCCCAGGCCTAATATAAACTCTTAACCTTTGCAGTTGCTTCTTCTAGTTTTAAAATCATTTTCCTCATTTTATCATAGTTTCCCTTTTGAAAGTTAAATGCTAGCGCAATTGATTTCTTTGCTATTCTCTCTCTATCTATTAAATCAAATGATTTATTGGCCCCAGCACTGTTACTTCTCACACTAGATTCTGCATTTCACTAGGGACCAGGTCTAAAATAGCTTCCTCTCACACACATTGATGTTTTTATAGAGGCATAGTTTAATAGTTGCAGAGATATTGTTTAAAGATGTGTGTGATGATTTATTTTTTGCAGACTCTGTTATAATAGAAAAACAATCATGGCTTGTGCTTTATGAACACACGTTTATTCCTTTATTCTTATACTGCATATGCAGTTTTTTTAATGTGAGCAGTTTTAATTTGGCTTTATTAGTAAGTATGTTGAATGATATATATGTTGATTTTAGGGCAGTCGTTCGCACCTCTTTTTTTTTTTTTTTTTTAAAGAGAGGAACATTTGGAAAAAGATATCCTTCTGTTAGAATGTACTGTGATCTCACTAGAAGACTACCCTTATTCTTCATATACGTAGCTTTCTTCTCTTGTGTAGTAAGAGGTAGGTGGCAAAATAATGTGACAAGGCAGTAGCCGAAACCAGAAGGATGCTGGGCTGTGTACAGAGAGGAATAACCAGCATAAAGGAGGCTGTATTAATACCCCTGTACAAGCTGTTGGTGAGGCCTCACTTGAAGTATTGTGTTTTGGAGACCATATCTCACAAAAGATATAAAAAGACTTGACATGGTTCAGAGGAAGGTGACCAAAATGATTTGGAGCCTGCACAAGAAGATGTGTGAGAAGAGAATTGATGACCTAAATATGGAAGAGAGGAGGGACAGGGGAGATATGATATATAGACCTTTAAATTCCCTGGAATTCCCTACCAGAGGATCTACGTTCACTAACAGAGATCTTGGAATTCCGCAAAAAATTAAAAACTTATCTATTCACTAAACACTACAATACCATGGAAAACCTTGCATTCAACATAGACAAAGGATAATCAGGTAAATGACCACTTAAAGCACAAACCTCCCACCTAAACGGACAACACTCAGCTCTAACGAATTGACGATCCTATCTCTTATGCCCTAATACCTACGCATGTATATAGTTGTATCAGTTATGTACTGTCTTACGTATATAGATACTCCACTTTGTTAGTTAACTGTTTTTACACGGTCCCAGTTCAAAAACTCACCTTGTTTATTTTTGATATGTTAAGATGTTCTATGTAAAATTAAGGGGCATGTTTACTAAAATCCGCAAAATAGCGCACGGCAACGCGGCACTGAAACGCGCAGAAACGCGTTTAAACGCCCCGCACACGTGCGTGTCACCCCCGCACAGGTACGCGGCTCACTAACGGGCCCCGTACAAGTGCGGGCCCGCAAATGTCCGATAGAGGCGTGGAACGGCGAAAGGAGGGCGGAGGAAGGCTCCGGAGGGGCGGAGGGACGGGGTCAATGGGTGGAGAGTGGGAGGGGAGAGGCTCCCCGCACAGTATCGGGCCCGAATGTGCATGTAAAAACTACCGCGAGTGAAACACTCGCGGTAGAAAGCATTTAAAGGGAAGAGAAACCATTTCCGTCAGCAATGTACAGGAAAACCGGGGAAACCAGCAAAACGTGAGCAGTGTGATATATGTGCACAGCACAAAAGTGAAAATAAAAATAGAAAATGACCACAACAGAACTATTAAAAATAGTAATTCAGCTGGGGAACAGTTATAGTGATGGGCAAATACAGAAATCACACCCAGCAAAGCTCCAGAAAAAAGAAATGAATTTTGGAAGGGTCTACTGAGAGGAGACTCTTCCAAAAAACATTTCCACGTGTTGGAGCTTTCCTGGGAGTGTTTGCTATGGTTGCCCATTAATATCACTGTTGCCCAGCGTGGTGATATTTTGTCCCACATTTCCCGTGGTCATTTCCGGGGTTTATGTGCACGTTTGTCACCAGACAGGGTGCATATGCCCACAGTAGAATTGCGTAGAGCAGGGTTTGTGACTCCATCCTGCCAGGCTTACTGCCTCCAGGGGCTGCACTGTCTCTGTGGCCAAAGTGTGGTACAGCGGACAGAGTCATTACCTCTAGGACCAGAGGGCAGAGGTTCAAAACCCAGCTGGGGCACCTGCCAGCCCAGTCCCTATATTTTACCCACCACTAAATAAAGATAGCGCAGACACCCCTGTATGCATGGGGAAAACACCCATATTTTACCCAACACCGCACACACCACAACAATGGGCATTACCTACAGCCAAGTCCCCCAAATGCAGTCCCATACTGCCACATTGCAATCAGGTCAACTGCTTTTTCTGAGAGAAGTTCATGCCAGCATGTTGGCGGACAAGTACATGTGGTGCAGGGGGCAGTGGCTGCTAACCACAGAAGACAGAGGCCTAGCCATGTGCAGGCTGGCACAGTCCACTGCAACAGACAGGTCCTGCCGGATCCACAGTCATGGACAGTCCAGGGAATCCAACCAATCTGTGGCTACACAGTGGTGCAGTGCACACAGACAGTGCATACAAGAACAGAAGGTCACAGGTTCAAAGCCCAGCTGGGGCTACTGCCAATCCTGCCCACATATTTTTCCCACAACTAAACAGTGATAGTAAGGACACACCTTTCATGGCGGGGACATATGCAATGGTAAGACATCTATCTTTTACCCCACTGAGCACAGACACCATGAACAGGGGCAGTACCTAGAGCAGAAGCACCCAAATGCAGTCCTGGTGGGCCACACACCAGTCAGGTTCCATGCTGACACTCATACAAATGCCTGTGCTGTATATCTATGCACCACCCCCATGGCATGTAGATGTAGCCCATGCATATTCATGAGGGATAGCAGGAAAACCCGAACAGTGTGATGCAAACCTGGACTGGAGTTGGGAATCTGTGCCGTAAAGCAGCAGCCATCAAGGGCAGACACACCCACACCCACAGGCCCCATTGGCCAATGTCTCCTGGAAAGGCAGAACATTGGACCGTGCATGCAGCACCCAAAACGAGCACTTGCATAACTTACCAATGTCACCCTACACCTGAGGTATACGGTACACAGCTCGGAGACGTTTGCTAGGAGCACAGGCAGGCAGTTATCCATACGTTACGTACATACTGCTAGTTGACCCCATCCAAACAATCTGTTAGGTGTTTGCGGGGCATGCTCCAGGCCTGGCCTCTGACGGTGCTTACCACCCTGGGGAGTGACCACCAGCTGTAATGCGTACCATATCCATGCCTTGCCGTGCTCAGGACCGGTTTGGTGGGCAAGGCTACTTACCCCCTCAATCGTAGCACCATGATGGCAGAGGTGTGGAAGTGTGTGTCTGTCTATACAGTGGGTGTTGGCTGCAAGCCCCTTCAACAGCCCGCACTGCCAGCACTGTTGCCAGTATTGGCCAGTCAATGTGCATAATGAGGTGCAAGGTACCATGGGTATAGCCAGGGCAGGGTGGCGTGGCCAGGATGCATCTGCACTGGGCATAGGGCCCTGGCAGGGACATTGGCTGGGATATTGTAGTGTCCGGCCACCACCTACACAGACAGGGTGGCCAAAGCATGTCCTTCTGGGGGATCACGCTCACCCTGACTGTGCAGTGACCACAGCATGGCTAGGCCCCCCCCATAGTGCTGTATAGTAGTTCTCTCATGTGATAGATATGGGTTTCTCTTTGGGGCCCAGTCACTGATCTATCTGCTTGCTGTGTATGCAGACAGCCCAGTTCTGGGTGCATGCATCTCCATTGGGAACATGCACTATGGACTAACCAGCAGACTGTTTGTAGCTGGTAAATGTCTTGCTATAATGGCTTGCAGGGTGCAGTGGCTGTTGGCTTGCTGCAGGGGAATATCTGGTGGTGGAGTGCAGCTTACCATACCCTGGGCTTATGTCTGTCTGCTATTGTGTTATGGCTGTGTATGGAGCTGCCTGCCTTGGGGGGGGGGGGGGGTGGTGGTGTTCCTCAGCAGGACTGGGGTTGATGTTGCCCTCTACTGCCACCTTTGCAGGGAGGTAGAGTGTGGATCCCTTGATGGGGACCATGTTTGCCACGGGGGGGGGGGGGGGGGTGCCTGATGGCGGCAGACAGGGATATCCATGGTGTTTGTGCAGAAACTAGCTATCTTACACATTAACACTGCTTTGGAACGCCCGCTTGGCCTCCATCAGCCATGGCAGGTGTTGTTGACCTGGTCCTGGCCACCTCATTGCACACTCAGGGTGAGCACAGTACCCGCACGATGTAACGGTGTGTGGCTACTCTGTGCCAGTAAAACACCCGGTCAGTGCCCCCTACTAGGCCAAGGTGCTGTGTGGGTGCACCCGGTCACTTCCCCCAACAGGGCCGAGGTGCTGTGGGGGTGCATTCCCCATCTTGTGTCCATCTGCGGACAGCTAATTTGCATGTGCAGTGCATCATGGGTACGGGTGGCCTAACCCTATCCTGTTGACACCAGCAGACTGTCTGTGAGGTGACGTGTAGGCTATCTGCAGCCAGCCAGGGGCCTGCTTACAGCTATGGAGCTGTAGCGCAATGGTTACATCACTGCCTGTGCAGCCAGAGGTCATGGGTTCAAACCCACAGTGGGGCCCTTTGGTAGGGCTGTCCACAGCTTTATTTTTATTTACTGTACATATGTCTATGCCGGCAAGACCACCCTCAGCTTACTATACCCATTAGGTGCCTCTGAGGGTGCTTCATAGGGCGCCCTGTAGGCCACCTTATGGTTGCCATCCCTATAGGGTGCACTATACATTATCCTGTGTCGCAACATACATGCTGCCCTATAGGGGTCATTCAAGGGTGCCTTGGCGAACAGTGCACTGTAACATGTGCCTTATGGGCCGCCGTATGTTAACATGCTGGGAGAGTGCGTTTGCTAGTAGTGATAACAAAATAAAATTATACAGCCTCCTACAGCACTCCACAACATAATACATACTGCCTCAGCAGGCATTTTTCACTGGGCATTGTGAGGAGTTGAACCCCTGATCCCTGCACCATTGGTCAGTGTTTTAACCATTGTGCTGTGGCTCTGTTCCTGTGCTTGTGTATCAGCGCGCCGCCTTGTGCCTATCAGCGCGCCGCCTTCTGCCGCCCAAGGGGACCAGTGCGCCGCCTTCTGCTGCCCAAAAATAACTGTGCGCCGCCTTATGCCGCCCAAAAAGCACTGTGCGCCGCCTTCTGCCGCCCAAAAATAACTGTGCGCCGCCTTATGCCATTCCAAATTAATTTGCCTCCTAAAACAATGTTAATCATTACAGTTACTGCCTCAGCTGACCTTTGTCGTTGCGCACACTGGGGGATTGAACCCATGGCCCCTGCACCATTGGTCAGTGTCTTCACCGTTGTACCACGGCTCTGTTGTTTTGTATATTCAGCAGCGCGCCACTTTGCCTTTCCACGCGCTAATGTCGACCCCCGCACATTAGCGCGACGCACACACGTCCGGTTGCTTACTACCGTTTTTTTTCTATTTTCTGCCTGAACCGCCCACTCCTTATATGGCACAGGCACACTAGCACGGCCCCGCACGTTAGGAATGTTTAGTAAACATGCCCCTAAGATGTTCTATGTAAAACAAACTTAGCTTTGTTAAATGTTGTTGTTTGTACACCGCAACTGATCTATGGAAGATGCGGTATAAAAATGAGTGTTAAATAAATAAATAAATAAATAAATACTTAAAGGGTATTAATGAACAAACAAACTTTTTTCAGAGAAGGGGAAACTGTAAAACTAGAGGGCATATGATGAAGCTGCAAGGCGGTAAACTTAAAAGCAACATCAGGAAATACTTTTTCACGGAATAAGTGGTGGATGCTTGGAATGCCTTCTGGGCAAATATAATGACTGAATTCAAAATGGCATGGGACAGACACAGTGAATCTCTTTGTAGCAAGATGATAAAAACAAAGCAAGCTTAAATGACTGAAATGATAAAGCAGTATAACATACGTGTTAAATATCTTTTCTACTTCAATAAATAGAGAGGGGCTGACCCGCACAAAGCAGCAGGTACAACCCTAAATACAGGCATAGAGCTGGGACTATCTGCATGGAGCGGCAGTTACAACCACTCTAGCCATCTTACTGGGCAGACCAGACGGATCATACTTGTCTTTATCTGCCATCTTATACTACGTTATTATGTAAATCCAAGACAGCAGTTGCAGTGGCTTATATTTCTGAAAGAGCTTTGTTGAGCTGACTCTGCTTATCACTTGTGTGGCTTATGATGGTAATTAAAAATGTTTTCTCTTCCTATAATGCTTTAGGGAGTTTGTGATGACCTTCACTGTTATGCCAGTGCTTTAGCAGTGGGGCTGTGTCGTTCCTTCACTGGTTGTCATGTGTACGAATAATAGTGTCTCTTTATAAACAGGTCTTTGTTTTGTGTTCCATTTGCTTTATGTAGGATAAAGAAAGGCAGGGAATGATTGATGACTGTTAGTGGTAGGGGATGAACTGTATTGGACAAAAAAGAAGAGGCAAATTCTACTTCAAGATATGATGGGCAATAAGAAGCAGAAGAGGAACAATTGACAAATAAAAATACATGAAATACAATTAAACTAAAAACAAAAGCAGAAAATGTAAAAACTAGTGACTACCTAAAAGGACAAGTGTATCAAAATAGTAAAAAAAAAATCATATAGTTATTTCCAAATGGAGATAAAAAACATTTAAAACATCTGAGGACAATCATATACAGGTATAACATCATCAACATAAATGTGTATATGTGGGATCATGCACCCAACATGTTTAGGTTAGTGCCTGCCTCAAGGGATTTAATTTGAGAGTTGATATTGAATAAGAGCGCCAGGAGTATGTATAAATGATGAATAAGGCAAAAGGGACCTAAAGGACAGAGGAGGGTAAGGGGGAAAGAAAAAAATGTTTTATATAATATATAAATATACTAAATAATTTTTTAATAGTTGTGAAAAGACCTCTTTTTAATTTTTCCTTTTCTTTATGAGAGTCTGACTCTCCCCATTAATGTGGACTATTGGCTGTATTTTCTTTGGCTGGAGATGTTCCCTATGTGTATTGTTTAAAGTTCTGTCATTTCCTGTACAATGTTTTCAATGGAAAGTATTCATTAAACTGGAATAAAAATAAATCTTGTCCCTAGAGGTTGCCCCTGTGTTTGATGATCAGAGTATGTACAAGCTGCACTTATATGTAAAGTTAAAAAAATAAAAATAAATATATATATATATATATATATATATATATATATATATATCTATATATATACAAAACTGAATAAAAATGAATTTATGCAAAAATGAATAAAAATTAATTCATACACAATGAAGGTAATTTTAAAAGGCTTTGTCATGGTGTAGGACATCTGAAGACATGCATGTGGATGCTGAAATTACAGAGATGTCTCCGCAGTTAATTCTACAAGCGACGTTTACAGATGTCTCCGATGAGGGACATTCAAGTAGGCAAGGGGGCATGGTGGAGGCGCTATGGACTTGCATGTCTTTGTTCAATTTCAGGAATGACAAGGATGTCTCTGGGCACGTCCATGTTTATACTTGCTGCAGGCAAGAATAGGCATCAGGAAAGTGCTTGTTTTGGCCTTAAAACATCCAGAGACTAGAGAAGATGAAGAGTTAAGTGACTAGTCTAAGATCACAAAAACCCACACTGGTATTTGAACCCTTACCACCCCGCTCCCAACCTATTACTTTTACCATTATGCTGTTAGATGTCTATTTTCCGATATGCTATTCTGAGGATGTCTATGTAGATGTCTCTATAGACGTCCATATCGGGGCCCGTCCAAGTTTCTGAAATCATGCCCGAACTTGCATTGCCTGGATGTGTTTAAGACATTCTGGCTTTGATGTCCCAGATTGCACTTAGATGACTCATTGTAAGATGTGCCCTAATGAATAATAAATAATTAAAGATAAAAATAAATAAAAATAGCAATAAAAACAAAAAATATATAAATAAAGAATAGCGAATAATGGTACTAAAATATAAATAACTGAGCAATTTTATTTTTTTTACTTTAATTTTATATTCAAGATTTTCCAAACAGATCCAGGCTTACATTAGTTTCACCCCGTAATATCCATACAAATCTCTCACCCTCCCACTACACAAACTTTAATTTCTACTACTTCGCAAATTAAACTTCTAAGCATACACTCCCCATATCTTTTCTAACTGCAGGAGTTTTTCCTGCTTAATTGCCGTTAACCTTTTCATCAAATCCACTTTATGCTTTCTTAATTGCCAGGTATCAACACTTGGCATTTTCAGATTTCCAATAGAGTGCAGTCCCACGTTGCACCACAGTGGCACACATATGTATCAGCTTACCCTTCACTCCACTTTTCCCTTCCCCGCCTGAACATTACTTCCTTTCCCTTCCAATCTACTCCCCCCCCCCCTCAATTATATCCCTAACCACCCCTTCCACCCCTGTCCAAAACCCCCATATATGCAGACAGGGCCATACCAAGTCATAAATGTGCCCTGTGCAACTTGCACATCTGGCACTCCCCCCCCTAGTTTGTCATTTGCCCCATGCCCAACATCTCCTCATCTTACTTCCATGTCTCCAGCCGGCTCCCCACCCAGCCTGCCCCTGCCCGCCACTGCTTTTAGGGTTTCTTTGATGGCAGCAGGACCTCCAGTTGAAAAAAAAAACACAACACATGGGTCTTTCCGACTCCGTGCTTGTATGCCTGCCTGACCCCCTCCTCTGATGTAGGAGGGAGGGACCAGACCAGCTATTCAAACGTGGGTCTTTGCAACTCCGCATTTGACTGGCTGGTCTGGTCCCTCCCTCCTCTGATGCAAGCATATGTCAGAGGGAGGATCAGGCCAGCATGCAAGGGCAGAGTTGGAAAGATCCGCATGTTTCTTTTTTCAATTGGAGGTCCTCTCTGCTGCTGCCACCACCGCCACCAAGGAAATACCAAAAGTGGGGCAAGGGCAGGCAGTGGGAAGGGGAGCTGCAGCTGGCAACCCAAAATTCACCCCTATTTTTTTACGTTCTGTGTGTCTGCACTGCTCAGACAGTACAGTGCTGTATGCAGACATGACCATTACATCTACTTATAATCCCCCTCTCCTCCACAACCCCTCCATCAACAAGAAAGGAACCCAAGCACCAGCCTATGTATTTTGATTGGCATCAAATACCATTGATGATGTACTTAATACCCATTCTCCATAATCTGGCTAAAAATCGAGAGTCTGTCAAAAACTTTTTTTTCCCATTGCTTTTCATGCATTTTCCTCCCCAAATCAAGTTCCCATTGTCGCTTAAAATTCTCTTTTACACCCCCTTGCCCTAGAGGCATCTTGTAAATTTTAGAAATTCCTCTTTGCATGCCTTGGGATACTAGCACAATATTTCAAAATTGAACAAGCCATTCTCACTTTCCTTCAACCATTGCTTAGCCCCCAGCTAATGACTCACCTACAAACATCCATAAAAATCTTGAGAAACCACTCCATAGTGTTCCATTAAATCATCAAAGGACAACACCTCCCCCTCAGGCCAGAACTGGGGGTCAAAGGGGGAAGTGCAGCATAAAATTCACTAGCTGTGATTGGTGACTTGCTCTGCTTCTCTTAGGGGGTGAGATTATAGTTCTCTCCCCAAGTCTTTCTGGGTACCTTCACGTGGTGACCCCGTTGTACAAAATCTATACTGAATCCCAGCAAAGTGACACTACAAGTAAAATATGGTAGGAATGAAAAAGAAAAATACATACTGGCTGCACGTGGCCCTGGATAAAATGGTGCCCACCTTAGCTTATGCACTAGGGCTAACGATAGTGGTTGCAATAGTACAAGCACTGCAGATGTAGATGACATGTCTGCCACCGATAAAGGCCATGGTGCGCATGTTCATGGACCCACTGTGACAGGAGATAAACCACAGAAATTAATGAAAACGTTAAGAGGATTAACTATGGTTAAGTGGACTTCTGCAGATAAGGAGGAGATAATGTACTGTTACTTTTATGCTACAAACCCTATATTAAAATCAGGAGGGTATACATAGAGAATCTGCCAAAAACTGGAAGAAAGAGGAAAATTGCCACAAGAAAAACTGCAAAAAGCAACAGATGCAAATTTAAGATCTTTAATTTCGCAGATCAGAGCAAAGAAGAATGTGAATGATAACATCTTGAAGCAACTAAGGGCTTCCGTGGAAAACGAAATATAGGGAGGAAGAGGAGACCTGGGTGAGAGTACCAGAAGAAAGGAATACACAGAAAGAGAGAGAGAGCAGTTGAGGGTGAAATGGAGCTTGGAGATCTGGAACTGCAGGAGAATGAGGTAACTAAGACAGGTCAATCAATCAACTGAAGAGGAGGAAGAAAGGGAGGTGGAGGAATTCAAGATTGAACTCCTAGTTCACATGGAAAAAGATGAATATGCTGGGTTTCAGGCAAGGGAAAGTTTACCCTTTTGCTATTCTTCAGTTTATCAAATAGTTGTGATGCATTTTCCTGGTTTATTGATATTTCTCTGGGAACAAGCAGGAAGTCAGTTATCACATATGGGTGATATTGGCACAGACTGAACCCTGCGCAGAAACGTTTCCCCAGCATTCAAAGAAAGCCTTTGGGAGATTTACAACGCATGGGTGGTCCCCTTCCATCTTACCTTAGTCTCCTTTTTTCCATGGAGCCCACTGTATGTGTGTTTGATTTCCCTGGAAAAAGAGTTGGTTTTTCTCTTGGAAGTTTTCTTCCCCAGTTGCACCGTTTCCTTTTTCCTGCCCCCAAGCTCACTTTCCTCAGCATTGTGTCTCGGGTTTGTTCTCTTTTCTTTTTCACCGCATGCGTCTTTTCTCACTGGCAGAGCCCTGGGTCTTCAACCTTGCTGGGATCCTTTTTCCCATCATGGCCAATGTCAGCGGCTTAAGATGTGTTACCGGTGCTCACCGACTATGTCCCACACTGACACACATGACTGCTGCCTCTGCTGCCTCTTGGCGGGCCACGATCCTTTGGATTGTGGCCTCTGTTAAAAGATGTTCTCCAAGGCCATTAAGAGTCATCAAAAGCAGCATGGCGAGATCTTCCAAAGGTTAGATTCTGCCCTGGAGTTTCCTGCAATGCCACATTCCAAGCCCCCTTCTGGGACCCTGGAGCCCCGAAGTGACCTTGCCACCTCTGACTGACACTGTGGGTCCTCTGAGCAGAGCACCCCAGAGGTGGAGCACAAGAAGAAGAAATCCTCGAGGGCAGCTCTGTGGATGAGTCAGGGAAGGCAGGTAAGTCCCATGCCATGTCCTGTAGTTCATGCCATGAGTCCAAAGGTTCAGAGCGGAAGTGGCCTACGAGGGTCACCTGTAAAGAAGCATCGGCCTCCGGTGACCGGCTTTGGACCCCTGAGGCCACCCTGGTGGAGGACTCCTCCCTCGTTCGAGCTGGCATCGGTCCTGAGACTCTTGGAACTATCTGAACTGGAGACCAGAATGGCGGCCTTGGAGCACAGCCTGTCTGCCTTCATGGCCCAGCAGTGGGCTTTGATGCCCTGTTCTGTAGGGTCATCTGCCTAGACCACTTGGTCCTCAAGGACCTCCCCGGATGTCGATCCGATCCTTGAGTGCCATTGGCACGAGTTCTGGGTCTTCAACCTTGCTGGGATCCTTTTTTCCCCCATGGCCTCTGTCAGCGGCTTCAAGAAGTGTTACCGGTGCTTGCAGACTATGTCCCAGATTGATACACATGACTGCTGCCTCTTAGCGGACCACGACCCCTTGGATTGTGGCCTCTTATAAGAGATGCTCTCCAAGGCCATTATCAGAAGCAGCATGACAAAATCTTCCAAAAGTTAGATTCTGCCCTGGAATCTCTTGCAATACCGTGTTCCAAGCCCCCTTCTGGGGCCCTGGAGCCCCGAAGTGACCCTGCCACCTCTGGCCGTTGATGTGATGGATGGGGGTATAGGTATGCTTTGATGCCTTAGCCTGATCCGGGTATTCTGAGGCCTTTTCTTCTCTTTCTAATGCCTGTGAAAGGGATGTTATTGACATCTGATACTTAGCCAAGCCTGTAATTCTAGTAGCGTGGATTTTTGTTTTCTTGAACTTGAATCGAGTTGATCCTCAACATCAGTCTCAATCCCGGTCCTGATCCTCGGGACCAAGAACCTCCCCTATGAGAGTCCGCGACTCCACCTGCAGAGCCTCGAAGGGCATGGACGGTCAAGCTCGGGGCCTGATCTCGTTACCTGCCCAACCTCGACTCCTCCACTGACTACAAATTGGTCTGGAAGACTGAGAATGAGGAATCACCGGACACCCATCGCCACTGCGACATGCCCTAGGACCCATCTCCTTCTGAGACTCAATGCTGGTCCCCATGCGAGGATATGACCTTCCTTGACTTTGTGCGGGACATTTCAAAGGCGTTATCGTTTGACACTGACGAGGACCCTCGCATGGAAGACCTTGAGATCCTCCATTATGAGGCCCCTCCGAAAGAGGCACTTACAGTGCCCAGTCCCCTGATCCAGGAGTGGCTGCTCCTCCGCATGTGGGAAACACTGGCATTGGTGCCCATCATGAGCAGATGGCTGGACTTGACGTATGGGGTCCGCTGGAGCCCGGGCTTCCAGAATGCACAACTGCCACATAACTCCATGGTGGTGGAGTCAGCCATGCATCAGCTCAAGAGCCAGAAGATGCACTCCTTGGTGCCTCCAGGTATGGAGGCCAGCACCCTGGATGCCCTGGGCAGAAAGTGCTACCAGGGCTCGATGCTCATCGGCGGATCCAGGCATACCAGCTGTACATGGGCATGTACTTGAGGGACTTGGTGAAGGAACTTGCCGGGTACTCAGCTGGTCTCTCCGAGGAGCCCCTCCAGCAGTTCCGAGGCCTGTCCTCTGCTGTTGGAGAGTGTTCCAAATTTATGACTCAAGCAGCATATGATGGCTTAGAGTCGGCAGCTAGAGTAGCCGTGGCAGACATCGGTGTCCGATGCCAGGCTTGGCTACAGTTTTCCAACCTGAAGCAATGGGTTCAGGACAAATTGGTCGATGTCCCCTGCCAAGGAAAGAACCTTTTTGCAAGCCCATGACGGATAAGGCTGCAAAGCTGGAATCCGAGTTCCTGATGAGGACTAGGCTCTCCAAGAAGACCGCTACCCTTTCTCAACGGAAGGCCCCAAGTAAAAAGCCCCCTTGAGAAAGGGAAGAGCTTATGGAAACTACCCTCAGTATCAAGCCTCCCCAGCTCTCCAGCAGGGTCAGCAGCCCAAGGAACAAGGGCATGGCCCTTGTAAGCAGAAGCCTCCCAAAACTCTGGCACTGGCTCTTGCACAGCCTGGGGGGAGTTTTTGACTCCTTGGGCCTCTCCATCCCCCCAGCTGTTTACAGGGGGACATTTGATTCTGTTTGCCCACAAGTGGCCAACCATCACCACTGACACCTGGGCACTCCAGGTGGTCAGGGAGGGGGCTGCCTCCTCCACTTGAAGCAGACTCCCCTTCCATTCTTCCAGGGAGAGCCCATAAGGACTCCCCTCCACCAGACCTTGCTACTGCAGGAGCTCACAGGCCTTCTCAAGCACAAGGAAGTGGAACCCATATCCCTGCACCTTTGGGCCAGAGGGTTCTACTCCATGTACTTCCTCTTACTAAAAGGAACAGGGGCCTAAGCCCATACTAGACCTGCAGGACCTGGACAGGTTCCTGGTGAGGGAGAAGTTCAAGATACTCTTCCTTGGAACACTGCTGCCATACCTCCAGCAGGGAGACTGGCTATGCTTCTTGGACTTAAAGGATGCCTATACACACATCCTCATCCACCCAAGCCACAGGCAGTACCTCGGGTTCATGGTGGGGGGAGGCCAATACCAATACTAAGGGTCTTTACCAAGGGCCTAGCGGTAGTCTTAGCCCACCTCCGCCTCCAAGGTACCTTCATCTTCCCTTACCTGGACAATTGGCTCATCAGAGAGGGCCCAGCCACCAAGGTGCAGCGAGCCAAGGCCTGCACCATCAGCGTCTTGCAAAATCTAGGGCTCGTCATAAACTACCCCAAGTCTCACCTCCTCCCGACACAGTCTCTGGAGTTCATAGGAGCCCAGCTAAACATCCTTCAGGCCAGGGCGTTCCTACCTCAAGATGGTACCGACTGCCTCAGAGCCCTCTCTGCAGATGTACAATACAGGTGCACCATGTCTGCTCGCCGCCTTCTACGCCTGCTGGGCCACATGGTATCTACGGTCTATGTCACCCCAGATGCCTGCTTCCACATGAGGGCGACCCAATGGTGCCTCCACTCCCAGTGGACCCAGCCCATTGGATGGCTGCGAGACAGAGTGACGGTGACCTGCTAACTCATGGACTTCCTCGGCTGGTGGCAGCTTTTGCAGCACCTCCTGGTCAGGATGCTCTTTCAGGCCCCCCGATCCCCAGAGGGTCCTTACTACGGATGCCTCCCTGATGGATTGGGGGCCCACTCTGAAGACCTCTGCACCCAGGGCAGCTGGTCACGGCCAGAGAGCCAATTGCAGAACAGCCTGATGGAGCTGGTCCAGATGGACAATCTGGTGGCGATGTTTTACGTGAACAGACAGGGAGGCATGGGGTCCTATCCCTTCTGCCAGGAGGCAGTGGCTGTCTGCTCCTTATGCTCCGCAATAGGATACTCCTTGAGGTGGTGTATCTGCCGGGCCCGGACAGTGCCTTGGTGGACAGGCTGAGCAGGGTCCTTCAGCCACATGTGTGGTAGCTGGACCCCAGAGTGGCCTCTCGGCTCTTCCAGCTCTGGGGAACTCCACTGACAGACCTCTTCACGAGTCTGACCTACACTCAGCTGTCCTGCTCCTGCCAACTGCACCCCTCACGGGTACTAGCAAATGCGTTCCTCATCCTGTGGATGGAGGGCCTTCTCTATGCCTTCCCGCCCACGCCACTGATTGCCAAAACCCTCTTCAAGACTCAGTGTGATGGGGCGTCACTAATACTGGTTGCTCCCTGGTGACCCAGACAACTGATTTTCGCTCCTCCTCCGTTTTTCCTTGGCACCCCCGGTCCCTTGGAGAGTGCTCCAGGGTTATTGTGGCAGGAGGAGGGTTTTCTTCTACATCCCAGCCTGGGGTCCCTGTCGCTAAAGGCTTGGCTGCTGAAAGGGTAGCCTTGGCCCTTTTCAGCCTCCTGAGGGAGGTAGGAGAGGTCCTGCTGGCCTCCCATAAAGTCTCTATGAGATAGGTCTATGCCTTGAAGTGGCACAGACTCTCAGTGTGGTGCGTAGATCAACCCGTTCTCATGCTCTGTGCAGCTTGTGCTGCAATATTTACTCCACTTGTTGCAAGCAGGACTGAAGTCTAACTCGGTTAGGGTGTACCTGAGCACTCTGGTGGTGTATAACCATCTCATCGAGAGTAAGCCCCTCTCTGCTCAGCCCCTCGTGACTCGCTTCCTGCGGGGCCTCTTGTTATCCAAGCCCCCTGTCTGGTGGAGTGGGACCTCATTGTGGTGCTATCCAAGCTCACTGGGCCACTGTTTGAGCCCCTGGCTACCTGCCACCTGCGCTACCTCTCATGGAAGGTTGCCTTCCTAGTGGTGCTCACATCACTTGCAGGGTCAGTGAGCTCCAGGTGTCAGTGTCGGATCTGCCATACACAAGGTTCTATGAGAACAGGGTGGTGCTTCGCACGCACCCTAGGTTTCTCCTGAAGGTAGTGTCCCCCTTCCGGTGGTGCTCCCTACCTTCTTTCCGTGGCCTCATGCCAGCTGAGCGGAGACCATACTTCACCAGGATGGAACCAGACTGCTGGCACTAACCTTTAAAAAGTAGATAAAGAAGCTTTTAAACTAGAAAATAGGGGAAAGTCGACAGTCGTCCAAGAGTGCATGGTTCGGAAGAAGGTATCCTTGAAGGATACTACCAAAAGCAGTGAGGTTCCAAAACAGAGTAAAGTAGCCCAAATGCCCTTGGGTATGATGCAGACAGAGCGTAAAGATTCCAAATTATCCATGCCTATCAATAGCCAGATTAATATTAATAAAATACAGTCTCTAAAATGCTTGTATGCAAATGCTAGAAGTCTAAAGAATAAGATGGGAGAGTTAGAATATATAGCACTAAATGAGAGGTTAGATATGATTGCAATCTCAGAGACATGGTGGAAGGAGGATAACCAGTGGGACACTGTGATACCTGTATACAAACTATATCGTAATGATAGAACTGATCAAATTGGTGGAGGGGTTGCGCTCTATGTTAGAGAGGGCATTGAGTCTGAAAGGATTAAAGTTTTGCAGGAAAAATGTTTTGCTGTAGAATCTCTATGGATTGAAATTCCATGTATGAAGGGGAAGGTGATGGCAGTGGGGGTGTACTATCGACTGCCTGGCTAGAATGAACAAATGGATGATGAAATGCTCAAAGAAATCAAGGAAGCTAACAAAAGTCACAGCAGAGTAGTAACAATGGGTGATTTCAATTACCCCGGTATTGACTGAGTCAGTGTCACAGCAGGACATGCTAGGGAGATAAAGTTTCTAGATGAAATAAATGACTGCTTCTTGGAGCAGCTGGTTCATGAACCGACCAGAGGGGAAGCCATACTGGACCTAGTCCTTAGTGGAACACCAGATCTGGTGCAAGAAATAAGGGTGTTGGGACCACTTGGCAATAGTGATCATAGCATGATCATGTTTGATTTAATTAGTGGAGGAGGGATAGTAAAGAAATCCACAGTACTACCTTTTAACATTCGAAAAGAGACTATGATAAAATGAGGAATATAGTTAAGAAAAAACTAAAAGGAGCGGTTTCAAAGGTTAAAGACTTATATCAAGCTTGGTTGTTGTTTAAAAATACTATCCTGGAAGCCCAGACCAGCTATATTCCACGCATTAAGAAAAGTGGAAGAAAGTCCAAAAAACTGCCAGCATGGTTTAAAGGTGTGGTCAGAGAGGCTGTTGTTGCCAAAAAAGCATCTTTCAGGAAATGGAAAAAAGAGCCAAATGACGAAACCTGAAAACAGCACAAGCACTGGCAAGTTAAATGCAAAGCATTGATAAGGCAGGCAAAGCGAGAATTTGAGAAGGAACTTGCTACGGAAGCAAAAACATGAAATAAAGACTTTTTCAAGTACATTTGTAGCAAAAGGCCTGTGAGAGAGTCAATTGGACCATTAGATGATAGAGGGGTAAAAGGAGCAGTAAGTGGAGACCAGGCTATAGCAGAGAGACTGAATGAATTCTTTGCTTCGGTCTTTACTGAGGAAGATGTAGGGATGTTACCCAAGACTGAAGTGGTATTTAAAGGTGATATTGCAGAGGAATTGAGAGCAATATTGCTACACCGGGAAGATGTATTACAACTATTTGATAAACTGAATAGTAGCAAATCACCAGGACCGGATGGTATACATCCAAGAGTGTTGAAAGAACTGAAATATGAGATTGCAGGCCTGCTATTAGTAATCTGTGAACTTTCATTAAAATCATCTGTAATACCTGAAGATTGGAGGGTCGTCAATATAACGCCAATTTTTAAAAAGGGTTCCAGGGGTGATCCGGGAAATTACAGACCGGTGAGCCTGACGTCAGTACCGGGGAAAATGGTAGAAACCATCATAAAGAACAAAATTACACAGCATGTAGATAGTCATGGCCTAATGGGAGAAAGCCAACATGGCTTTAGACAAGGAAGATCTTGACTTACTAATCTGATATGTTTTTTTGAAGGTGTGAATAAACAAGTAGACAAGGTGAGTCGGTTGATATAGTGTATCTAGACTTTCAGAAAGCCTTTGACAAGGTCCCTCATCAGAGACTTTTGGCAAAACTAAAAAGTCATGGGATAGGAGGCAGTGTACTATTGTGGGTCGGGAACTGGTTAAAAGATAGAAAGCAGAGGGTAGGGCTAAATGGCCAATATTCCCAATGGAAAAAGGTGAATAGTGCAGTACTCCAGGGATCTGTACTGGATCCGCTACTTTTTGACATATTCATAAATGACCTGGAAAAGGGAATAACTAGTGAGGTTATCAAATTTGCAGACGACACAAAACTGTTTAAAGTTGTTAAAACCCAAGAGGACTGTGGAAAACTGCAGGAGGATATGGATAAATTGGAAGACTGGGCATCCAAATGGCAGATGAAATTTAATGTGGATAAGTGCAAAGTTATGCACCTAGGAAAGAACAATCCACACTATGGTTACACGATGCAAGGTTCCACATTGGGAACCACCACCCAGGAAAAAGATTTAGGAGTCATCGTGGATAACATGTTAAAACCCTCCGCCCAGTGTGCAGCGGCGGCCAAGAAAGCAAATAGAATGCTAGGTATCATAAGGAAAGGAATGGAAATAAAACAAAGGATATTATAATGCCTCTGTATCATTCCATGGTGAGACCGTACCTTGAATATTGTTTGCAATTCTGGTCGCCGTATCTTAAAAAGGATATAGTGTTATTAGAAAAGGTACAGAGAAGAGCCACCAAAATGGTAAAGGGGATGGAAGGCTACTCCTATGAAGAGAGGCTACAAAGGTTAGGGCTCTTCAACCTGGAAAAGAGACGGCTGAGGGGAGATATGATAGAGGTCTATAAATTAATGAATGGAGTGAAACGGGTAAACGTAGATCGATTGTTTACGCTATCAATATATAGAAAGACTAGGGGACATGTAATGAAGCTGCAGGGTAAACTATTTAAGACAAATAAGAGAAAATATTTTTTCACTCAACGTGTAATCAAACTCTGGAATTTGTTACCGGAGGATGTAGTAAGAGCTGTTAGTGTAGCTGGGTTTAAAAAAGGTTTGGACAAGTTCCTGGAGGAAAGGTCCATAAACCATTATTAAAAAGGGACCCAGGATATCAATGCTTGACCCAATACAAGCATTGTGGAACCTGTGTCTTTTGGGGATACTGCTAGGTACGTATGACCTAGATTGGCCACTGCTGGAAACAGGATACTGTGCTTGATGGACCTTGGTCTGACCCAGTATGGCATATCTTATGTTCATACCCTGGATTGTAATAGGGCCCTGTCCTTCTAACTTCTATGTACCCATGGCCACTGCAAAGCCTCCCAGCTTTTCATCTCCTATGATCCCAGTTGGCTGGAGGAGGCGGTGACCAAGTCAACTCTGTCCACTTAGGTAGCAGACTGCATTGCCCTCACCTATGAGCAGACTGAACTCTCGCTGGAGTGCCGTATCACAGCGCACAGCGTCAGGGCCATGGCCGCATCTGTGGAAAATCTGTATTCTGTCCCTTGCCAGACATCTGCCGGGCTGCCACCTGGTCTTCAGTCTACTCTTTCGCAGCTCATTACTGCCTGGAGAGGGAGTCCTGAAGGGACAGTGCCTTCGGCCAGGCCGTACTCCGTCATCTTTTCGCAGTGTAGGCAACTCCTGTTCTTCGATCCTTCTGTTTTCAGGCTACCGGAGTGCTGGTTCTCACTGGACACTTGGGTCTCTCAAGAGTCTGTTATCTTAAGACTCAATTGTTGCTGCTCATGGCTCACCTGTGACATTTTCTACAGGTTTTCGGTAGCCTGTAGCCTATAGCTAGAGAGTCCCATATGTGAGGACTGACTTCCTGCTTGTTCCCGGAGAAAGCTTAGTTCCTCACTAATGCCAATTTTTAAAAAGGGTTCCAGGGGTGATCCGGGAAACTACAGACAGGTGAGCCTGACGTCAGTACTGGGAAAAATGGTAGAAACCATCATAAAGAACAAAATTACTCAGCATGTAGATAGTCATGGCCTAATGGGAGACAGCCAACATGGCTTTAGACAAGGAAGGTCTTGTCTTACTAATCTGTTATCTTTTTTTGAAGGTGTGAATAAACAGGTGGACAAAGATGAGTCGGTTGATATAGTGTATCTGGACTTTCAGAAAGCCTTTGACAAGGTCCCTCATCAGAGATTTTTGGCAAAACTAAAGAGTCATGGGATAGGAGGCAGTGTATTATTGTGGATCAGGAACTGGTTAAAAGATAGAAAACAGAGGGTAGGGCTAAATGTACATAGAGATTCTACAGTGTATTTTGTTTCCTGCTATACTTTAATCCTGTGTGACTCAATGCCCTCTCTAACATAGCGTGCAACCCCTCCACCATTTTGATCTACTCTATCATTGTGATATAATTTGTACCCAGGTATCACAGTGTATCATTGGTTGTCCTCCTTCAACCAGGTCTCTGAGATGCCAATCAAATCTAACCTCTCAGTTAGTGCTATATATTCTAACTCTCCCATCCTATTTTTCAGACTTCTAGCAATTGCATAAAGGCATTTTAGAGGTTGTATTTTATTCATATTAATCTGGTTATCAGTAGACAGGTATCATTTGGAATCTTTCAGCTCTGTCTGTTCTGTACTTAAGGGCTTCTGGGTTACTTTTATCTTTATTGGAACCTCTCTGTCAGGATGCCCTAACTTCCCTCTTTGGCTAGTATCCTTCATTGATACATCCTTCTGATCCATCTGCTCTTGGGTGACTGTCGACTTTCCCTTATTATCTAGTTTAAAAGCTGCACTATCTCCTTTTTAAAGGTTAATGCCAGCAGCCAGGTTCCATCTCGGTTAAGGTGGAGCCTATCCCTTCGGAAGAGCCCCTCCCTTCCCCAGAATGTTGCCTATTTCCTAATAAATCCAAAAACCTCTTTCTTGCACCATTGTCTCATCCATGCATTGAGACTCCGTAGCTCTGCCTGCCTTTTGAGTCCTGTGCATGGAACAGGAAGCATTTCGGAGAATGCTACCCTGGAAGTTTTAGATTTGACCTTCCTAGTTAAAAGCCTAAATTTGCCCTCCAGAACTTCCCTCCCAAACTTTCCTATGTCATTGGTACCAACATGTATCAAGACAGCTGACAGTCCCCTACCTTCGCACCAGGCAGGCATGTTACTAGGCGATCCTCACCTTCATCTGCCACCCAGTTATCTACATGCCTAATGATCAAATCACCAACTATAATGGCTGTCCTAACCCTTCCCTCATGGGCACATGTCCCTGGAGAAACCTCCTCAGTGCAAGAGGGTTTTACATCACTTTTTAGGACAGGTCCTAGCTATAGGATCACTTCCTGCCACCCCAGGGTGATGCTGTCTTGTCACATGATCGCTCTCCTCCATGGCAACAGTACTATGTCTCTGTAGGTCTTGTCTATATACCTTTCTGTCTTCCTTATGTCCTCCAAGTCTGCTACTCTAGCCTCCAGAGTTCAGACTCTTTCCCTGACGGCAAACAGCTCCTTCCAGCTAGTGCACACATAAACCTCTCAACAACTGGGAGAAAATCATACACGTGACACTTAATGCAAAAGACGGGATAGCCCCCATCTTGCTGCTGGACTGATGTCTGCATCTTAGTTTTAAGGTTTTGTTTAGATATTTAAGTTGTTTACTTAAGTTTGCAGAGAATACTTGTACTAATAAAACTGTACTTAATACGTAGATCAACACACAAGAAAAAACAAGTGGCAAATACACAAATACAGTGGGACATACAGCGTATTGCTCCAGGAACCCTTTTTGATCAAGAACAGACACATGAATGGTTAAGGAGAGGTGACCAGAAACCAAAGGATGAGAGGTTGATAGCTGCAGCCCAGGATAGCGGTTTACAGATGGGATGGTTTACAATGAGAATTGAAAAAACTGGCAAAACAGACATACCATCGATTCTGTGGGAAAAGAGCTGGAAACGGTGACTCACCTCATAGCTGGCTGTGAAGTTCTGATGGCAGAAAATTTCTATATAGAAAGGTACAATAAAGTAGCACGCCTCATCCATTGGAAACTCTGTAAACACAACACCATCACTGTGCCTGAAAAGCACCGGGATCATGACCCTAAAAGAATTACAGAGAATGAGGAGGTTATGATCATCTGGTCTTCAAGAACTTCTATTTTATGTGTCTACTACAATACTTCCCCAAGTCTCCTTGTCCTGGTCATCACCTTTTCTTTCAGAGCAAAACTGTGGAAACATGACCACATTCCTGGGGAGGTTCAATTGCACCAGGACCAGGGCTTTATGTGCACGCTCCAGTAGTACTTTACGGCACTCAGCCTCCTTCACTCCTTCCAGCAGCTGGTTCACTATTTTCTTCACCATCGTCCTACAGTCCAAATAGGCACTGTCTTCCCAGTATGCTTCAAAATTTCAAGTTGTTCCATTGGCTACGATATTCTAAATCCTTGAACTTTTCATCCAAGTCCACATTTGCTGGTTCAGGGCCACCACTTGCTTCTTCAGCTCAGCTACGCACTCTCCTATTTCCTCCATGTGGGCTTCATTGCTCTGCATTCACTTTCCTAGGTCTGCCATCTCACTTCTCAGTTCGGAGGCCAGCTGTGATATCGCTTCATGGAGAAAGCATCTCTGCCTTAAGTTTCTGAAATGATCTGTGGAAGTACGCTGCTGAGAGCTGATCTTACTCCTCCGATTTTGTGCAGCTATTTATCTATCTTTGCTCACGCTACCCTCTTTGTGCAGTTGTAGTTTTGCAGCCGCCATCTTGGCCTGCTCCTTCCTTGGAGCCAGAGATATCTCAAATGTGAATTGCTGAAGATATAGGGTGTGTCTTTTTTAGCAGCTATCACATGTGTCTCACTTGTGACTCTTAAGATCGCTTCATCACTACAAGCGGCTGTGTATTGTATGAGAGGGTTTTCACTGCTGTTTCCCTCAGGGATAGCAGAGCCACCAAATTACACCGCCATCTAAACATTTTTTGGGCTACCTTAATCTGATGCAAGTGCTGTCCACAGAAAGGGAAACATTGTCAACCATATAGTTCATCCTCTCTATAGCTTTTGCGAAGTCACATATATAACCTGTGCAAAAATAAAAATACAATGGGGTATGTTTACTAAAGCGCTCTACTGGCTAGCACAGGGTTCAGTGCATGGTAAAACATATCGTGTATTAAAAATGCAACCGCTTAAAATACCGTGTTACCCAAGTAGTGTGGATTGAGGCAGAAACTGGTCAGTTCTGGGGCGGAGTATGCACATCACAAATAACATGTGCGTTTTTGCATGTGCTCCCTGGTATGTTGCACTTAGCACCACCTCAATGGATGGTATTAAGTGCACCTGTGCTAATTACGCCAAACAGAAGGAGTTTGGGGATGGCACAGACTTGCACTAGCAACAGGCTGAGTGCACCTCTTATTTTCCAGCCTGTGTCGAGTGCCATCCCCTTCTCTTTTTTAGGGCTGAATGCATGCTACTGGTGTAAACCTTAATAATATGCTGACGATGGGGTTCAGGAGAGGTGACTAGGCTCGGTGGCAGCAGCAGCCCGAGGCAGGCCAAGTGCTTTGGCACCTATGGCCTGCTGCTTCTAACCCACCTGCCGAAGTTATGTCAGAGGGGGGTCAGAAGCAGCAGGCCAAGTATGCCAAAACACATGGTCTGCTGCTGCTACTGAGCCACCCCCGACACTGCCACTGGAATCAGCGGCGGCGGTGACATGGCGCATGTAGGGGGCTCAGCTTGGATGTGACTTCTGTCTGTGGTGGCATAAACCCATTGGCTGGCCCTACCCCCTCCCTCCTCCTCTGTTCCCCCTGCTCTCTCCCAAAAATTGCAGAAGGCTCTCTAAGGATCTGTCTGCCAGAAACCTTAAACACAGTGCTGCAAAGCCAGTGAAACCGTTTCAGGATAGTAGATCTGAGCCCAGGATGGATTCTCTGCCTTGGGCTCTTAGGGGGTGAGTACCAAGACTTGATCTCATCATTGTCCTTGTTGGGACGCAGTTCAGGATGGGCCGCTGGTGACAGCTTCTGAGTTATCCCTGGAGGACCTGCTTCCATTTTCTCAGCTGGGGGTTGCAGTTAGTCCGGCCTTGCCTGCCTCAGGGCAGGATGTGATGGATGGTGCTATGGGTAAGGATATCCAGTCAGCTGGAGGGTCTGGCAACTCTGCTGTGAGCTGCTCCTCTTCTAGGGGGTCTGTGGCGTCGATGCCCCCTGTTGTTGGGGGGGTCATTTTCAAGATGAGAACTTCCGAACTCCAGATTCTCATTCTCAGTCCTTTCATGGAGCACATGGGCCCAAAGACCCTGTCCCCTCCAGATGAGGACCCTCCTGGGTTGCATAATGAAGGTTTGGGGGCCCATTCTCTGGTTCCTCAGGTTGGAGGCAGGCTTTGCCTTTTCTTTCAGGAATGGGCCCGGGTTACCAAGTATCGCTAGGTGCTAGACACCATTCAGTTTAGCTGTGTCCTGGAATGCAAAGAGCTGATTCCAGATGCCTTTGTCATTTCCCCTTGTGGGTCTGCGATTAAAATTACTGCTGTACGGACCACTTTTGACAAGTTGTTGCGCCTAATGGCGGTGGTGTCCATCCCCCTAGACAAGCAGGGCAAGGGCAGATACTCCATCTGTTTCATGGTGCCAGAAATGGACAGTTCCTTTCAGCCCATTCTGGACCTCAGGGGTGTCATAGTAACATAGTAAAATAGTAAATGACGGCAGATAAAGACCAGTATGGTCCATCTAGTCTGCCCAGCAAGGTGGCAAGAGTAGGTGCACCTGCTGCTCTGTGCAGGTCACCCCTCCCCATGTCTTTGTTTAGGGGTGAACCCATCGCTCCGTGTAGGGCACCCCTGTTTGTTGAGAAATTAGATAGTTAAGTTTATTTTGATTTTATCCTGTTGCTATAAAGGGATCCACTGTGTCTGTCCCATGCCATTTTGAATTCTGTCACTGTATTTGCCCCCACCATGTCCATCGGGAGGGGATTCCAAGCATCCACCACCCTTTCAGTGAAAAAGTATTTCCTGACATTGCCTTTCAATTTACCCCCTTGCAGCTTCATGTTATGCCCTCTAGTTTTACAGCTTCCCCGTCTTTGGAAGAGGTTTGTTTGTTCATTAATACTCTTTAAGTATTTAAAGGTTTGAATGATATCTCCCCTATCCCTCCTCTCCTCCAGAGTGTACATATTTAGGTCTTCAAGTCTCTTCTCATAAGGCTTCTGACGCAGACTCCAAATCATTTTGGTCGCCTTCCTCTAAACCGTTTCCAGTCTTTTTACATCCTTTGCGAGATATGGTCTCCAAAACTGAACACAGTATTCCAAGTGGCATTAGTACCTCTTCACTGTATAAGTCACTGGTGTCAACAAGCACTTGCGCATCCTGCACTTCTGGATGGAAATCTTGTGCTCCGCGATTCAAGCAGTACTCAGAGGGGAGTTCCTGGCTTCTCTGGATCTGGCCAAGCAGGGCTGGCCAAGGATTTCTGCCACCCTAGGCAGAAACCCTGGGCTTGCCACCCCCCCCCCCCACTGATGCCGCTTACACCACCGCCCCCCCCCCCGATGCTGCTTCTGCCACTGCCCAGCTGCCGCCACATTTCTGTCTCGGGAGGGGGAGGTGGGCAGTGGCTGCAACAGCATTTTCAAAAGCAGCGGCTTTGCTGCCGCTTTTGAAAATACTACCACTGCCGCCTCACCCTCCTGAGATGGAATCACGCGGCAGCTGGGGGGGCAGTGTGGCCACCCATGTGTGCTGTCGCAGCCTCCGCCGCCCAGCCATGCCACTGCCACTGCTCACCTGGGCCAGCTGCTCTAGGCGGCCACCTAGCTCACATAATGGATGGGCCAGCCCTGTAGCCGAAGCATATTTTCATTTTCCGATCCGAGCCGATCAGCAAAAGTATCTGCATTTTGCTGTGCTTGACTCTCACTATCAGTTCTCCGCCCTTCCTTTTGGGCTAGCCACTGCCCCAAGGATGTTCTCCAAGGTCATGGTGGCAGTGGCTGTGGTGCCAAGGGATCTGTTTCCATCTATATCTGGATGCCGGGCTCATATGGGCCCGCTCCCTTTCACAAGTGTCTCAGATGGTGTCCCGAGTGGTGTTCTTTTTGGAAAGCCTCAGCTGGGTGATCAGTCGGGGAAAAAGCCAGCTGCTGCCTTCCCAGTCCCTGGAGTTCCTGGGAGCATGTTTTGATACTCGAGTGGGCACAGTTTTCCTGCAAGAGGAGAAAGTCAAAAGACTGTTGGATTGCCTGGTGCTATTTTGTGCGCAGCAAGCTCCCAGAGTTTGGGATTATCTTCAGCTCGTCGATTTGATGGCAGCAACCATAGAGATGGTATCATGGGCACATGCTTATATGAAATTGCTCCTGTGGTTCTTGTTGACTCAGTGGTCCCCGAGGTCTCAGGAGTTTGAGCGCAGGCTTCCGTTTCTGATAATGGTGAAGGCCAGCCTATGGTGGTGGCAGCAGCCCTGTCATCTGAGGAAAGTCATGCCACTGGATGATTTCTCCTGCATCCTTCTGATGACGGATGCTAGTCTCTTGTGCTGGGGAGCCCATTGCCAAGACCGTATGGCCAGGGCCATTGGAACCACAGGAAAGCAGTGTAGTTCATCAACCACCTCAAGGCAAAGTCATCGGGTTGGCTCTTCTGTTTCCAACCTCTGGTCGAGGTCCGGGTGATTCGAGTGTTATTGGATAATGCTATGGTAGTGGCTTATGTCAATCGGCAAGGTGGCACGGGGAGTGCCGGGGTAGCTTTACAGATGGCTCTCCTGTTTGCCTAGGCAGAGAAAAATCGCCTAGCCTTGTTGGCTCAGCACATTGCTGAGATAGACACCGTGGAAGCAGACTTCCTCAGCTATCACTCTCTGGATGCTGAAGAGTGGGAGTTGAATCAGGAGGAATTTCTGTTGATTCTGCGCTGCTGGGATCGCCACAAAATGGATCTGATGGCAACCTGCTCCAGTACTTACGTTTGTTGCTTCTTCAGTCACTGCACGGAGATGGGATCCGAGGGCATCATCACCCTGGCCCAGCTTTGACCAAATTAGCACTTGCTGTACATGCTTCTTCCTTGGCCCCTGATGAGGCACGTGGTTTGGCAAATAGAACGCTACTTGGGCAGGATTGTTCTGGTGGCACTGGATTGGCTGAGGACAGCGAGGTTCGGAGACCTGATATGGCTCCTACAGGTGCCTCCTCTTCAGTTGCCTCTATCTCGGGGCCTATTGCGGCAGGGACCAATCATGGAGGGCCCTGTTCCCTTCTCGCTTATGGCTTCGTTCTTGACAGGAAATGATTAGCGCGTAGGGGCTACTCTCTGTAAGTGGTTACCACTCTGCTCAGGAGCCCAGAGGAGGTCTACCAAGACAGTATATGTGCGGGTCTGGTGCCTCTTTGAGCGATAGTGCGACGCTTGGCAGTTGGCTCCTGAGGCAGCCAAGGTTCAGACTCTCTTGGCCTTTTCTACAGGATGGCTTAGAAAAGAGCCTTTCCCTTAACTCCCTGAAAGTGCAAATGGTAGGATTTCACGGTAAATCTCTAGCTTTGCACCCAGATGTCTTGTGCTTTCTCCAGGGTGTTCAGCATCTTCATCCTGCCCTCCAGTCTGAATTCCCTTCCTGGGATCTGTGCCTGGTGCTCAGTGCCCTAATGTTGGCACCCTTTGAGCAATTAAAGTGTACTACTTTGAAGAATGTGACGCTCAAGATGGTCTTCTTGGTTGAGATTTGTTCCACAAGGTGGATTTCCGAGCTGCAGTCCTTGTCTTGCCGGGATCCTTATCTCTCTTTTTCAGAGGAAGCCATTTCCATTCGGCCTATGCCTTTCTTCTTGCCTAAGGTGCTTTCTCTCTTTCATGTGAACCAGGTGGTCTGCCTGCCCCCCTTCCTAAAGGAGCAGTGTTGGGGAAGGATAAGGTGCTTCTTCGGTACTTGGACATTACAAATTCCTTTCATAAGTCTGACCATCATTTTGTGCTGTGACGTGGTGGCTAAGTCGACTTTGGTGTGCTGGATTAAGGAGGTCATCACCTCAACATATCTGTTGCAAAACGGGCAGGTTCTGAAGGATTTGCACGCCCATTCTACCCGAGCGCAAATATCCTTGAGGGTGGAGCGGAGCTCGGTAGCCCCTGCAAACAATTGTCTGGTTGCAACGTGGGCATCGCTTTCCACTTTGGTCAAGCATTATGCTTGGATGTCCACGCATGGCTGGACATGACTTTTGGCTCAAGGTTTTGCGAGCTGCTGTGTCTTATTCCTGCCCAGTGGAATCATAGCTTTGGTATGTCCCACTTGTCTGGACTGGTCTAGCAGGATGATATGGAAGGTGACCTTTTACTTACCACATAATGTCCTTTCCTTGAGTCCTGTTAGGCCAGTCCAGGGTCCACCCTTGGAACTGTATTTGTTCTGTTCTGCTGCTGCGGTACCATTGGGTTTATAGTAACATAGTAACATAGTAAATGATGGCAGATAAAGACCAGCATGGTCCATCTAGTCTGCCCAGCATGATGGTAAGAGTAGGTGCACCTGCCGCTCCGCCACCCCTCCCCATGTCCCTGTTTAGGGGTGAACCCACCACTCCATGTAGGACACCCCTATTTGTTGAGAAATTAGATGGTTTAGTTTATTTGGATTTTATTCTGTTGCTGTAAAGGGATCCACTGTGTCTGTCCCATGCCATTTTGAATTCCGTCACCGTGTTTGCCCCCACCACTTCCATCGGGAGGGCATTCCAAGCATCCGCCACCCTTTCTGTGAAAAAATATTTCCTGACATTGCCTTTCAATTTACCACCTCGCAGCTTCATGTTGTGCCCTCTAGTTGTACAGCTTCCCTGTCTTTGGAAGAGGTTTGTTTGTTCATTATTTCCCTTTAAGTATTTAAAGGTCTGAATCATATCTCCCCTGTCCCTCCTCTTCTCGTTATGATTTTTCTACTTGGCTCTGCAGATTCATCTTCTACTGACAGCCTTCTGTTTATGCTTTCCTGTATGTTTATGTTTATTAGAATTTGATATATCGTCCTTAAAGCTAGAGCGGTTTACAATAAAAATGTAAATAAGAGAAGCGGATGAAAAGAACTCCAAAGTCATGGAAAGATTCGCACACATACCAGGGAGAGAACAGAGAGAGAGAAGGAGGGGAGGGAAAGTGGCGTTGACAGAGAGATGGGAGAGAGGGAAGTCATCCACAGGGTCCAGTAGATCCCTGTACATAGTTCTCTACTGTTGCTTATTCTTTGCTGCCCATGATTGAGGTTGTATGAGGCTTGCCATGTTCTCCCATATGTTTTGGGGCGGATACTGAAGAGACCTCTGGTGGCTGAGGCGGATAGATGTCATTGAAACCTGGGCTTTTCATTTGTTCTTTGAAGTTATTTTTAGTATTATTTATTATAGGTTTTAGCAAATCTTTCACAAATTTGGTAGATTTTATTTCCTTCAGTTATTGTCCCATTGTCTAGTGAGAGTTGGGGACTATCCTGGCCAGGTCATCTGGGTGCCCAAAGTATAAATAAATAAGAAGAAAGACAAACAAATTGACAAATCAAATAGCAATAACAACAAAAAATTAAAAGCAAGAAGTGAAGCAAAACCAATCTAGTAAGAAATGTTGGCGGAAAAAGACCAGCGTCGCCCCTTTCACTTAACTTATCTCCTCCTCCCTGCCAGCTCCTCCTTTAAGTACTTTTATATTTTACTGAAGTCAATCTGTTTGAAATCCAGGCCTTTGAGTTTGGCCTGTTTGGGGGTTTGCCTTGGCTTTTATTTCAAATCATACCACATGATGATCACTGCTACCCAAGTGGACACCTACCTGAACATTAGACACACTTTCTGTATTTGTGGGTATTAGATCCAGTGTTGACCCTTTCCTGGTGGGTTCTGTCAGCATTTGTCTAAGCAAAGCCCCTTGTAAGGCACCCATGATCATTCTAATCCTTTCTGAACTTACAGATGGGATACTCCAATTCTCTCAGAAAATTCTGTCAGTATCATCCCACTTTTGCATCATTGATCATGTCTTTGTCCAGTTCTTCCATTTCAGTTTGAGGTTTGTGAATTACATAGTGTGGATGGAAGTGCCATTTCTTCTTTCCAAGATGATCCACAGTGCTTCATATATTCCCCCCCCCCCCTGCATTTCAGCCACATTAATGTTTCTGACATAGAGAACTACTCTTCCCCATTTCCTGCCCACTCTATCCCTCTTAAATAAATTATAGACAGATATGATATTCTATTTTAGACTTACTGAATCATGTCTCTTTAATGGCCACATTATCTAAGTCCATTTCCACCATTAGGGGCTCCAGATCAGGAACTATATTGCATAAACTGTGAGCATTTGTACTCAAAGCCTTCCAGAAATATTTGGATGGCTTGCTTAGATTTTGCATAGATTTTTCTCCAGGAACAAGCCAGGAAGTCAGTCCTCACATATGGGTGATGTCGATGCTGACGGAGTCCACGAGGAACATTTCCCCAGCTTTCACAGAAAGCCTTTGGGAATGCTACCACGTAAGCGTGGTCCCTTCCTACCCAAGGGTGCCATCTTGGTCACTCTCCTTTTTTCTGCAAAGCCCAATGGACGTTTGTCCTGTTTATCCCAGAGAAATCCTCTAAAATGTATCCTTAAAAGTTGTTTTTTCCCGGTTTGCTTACCGGTTCCTCTTCTTGCCTCGAACCGGAGCCCTCCCTGGCACCATTCTCAGCTCCCCCTTCTTTTTGACGAGGCTTGGCCTCGACAGGTATTCGTGCCATTTTTTGCCTGGGTGTCTCCCACCATGTCTCCTGGTGGGTTCAAAAAGTGTGACCACTGCAGTCAAACCATGTCTGTTACTGACACCCACGACTGCTGCTTACGCTGCCTCGGCTCGGACCACGACAGTACCACCTGCAACCTGTGCCAAGCTATGACTCCAAAAACCAACAAAAAAAAGTGAGAGCTGCAGGAGAGGATATTCCCATAGTCTGACTCAGCCCCGGCTTCCCCGCTACTGAGCCCCAAGTTGAGGACCTCCTGTGAGGCCTGGGCATCTTCGGAGTCCCTGGGCGGTGACTCCTCCGTAAAGACCCCGGGCTCTGGAAAGAAAAAGAAAAAATCCTCGTGACCAGTTGAGGTTCCACTGGTGAAACCCCGTAAGGTCCCGCGGCGGGACTTGGGCGACTCTGAGCAGCATCCCCCTAGGGTTTTAGAGTGCATCCTCTATGAGGATCATGGCCTTGAGGAGCCTCACATGGTTGCCGCCGGCCGAGGACGCGTTCTTAGAGTCCTCGGCCGACAGCGACTATGTGAGGCTCCTCAAGGCCATGATCCTCATTGAGGACGCACTCATGAGAGTGCCGGCATCGGGCTCGAGATCCTCGGTGCTCACGCCAACAGCTGCAGAGCCTTCTGGCATTGAATCCAGAATGGTGGCCCTAGAGCAGAATATTTCTGCCATCCTGGCCTTGCAGCAGGCGATGATGTCAGGTTTGTCTGCATCATCTGCCCCGACAACTGGGCCCCCCGACTGTGGGGGAGACCCCGAGCATAACCAGCCTCAGGTGAACCCTTGGCACCGATCCAGATCCAGGTCCTGATCCTTGGATGGCCGGTCCTCCCGGGCCAATTTTCGGGAGTCCGACCCGAGATCCATCGGAGGACCCCGGTTCCTCGGGGCCAGTCTCGAGGTGTGGGAGTCCCAAGCCTCGGAGTCCTCAATGTCCTAAGCTCTGATTGACCTCTACAGAGACCTCTTGATACCGAGATGTCCCTTCGGAGCCGTCTCCCCTGGAACCCCTGCGCCATTCCCCCCTGAGGACGTGGCCTTCCATAACTTTGTTCAGGACATGGCCCAAACCCTTTCAGTCCTGACCCATGCATCAAAGAACTGGAAATTTTCCAGTATGAGTCCCTGCCAAGGGAGACTCTCATGGTGCCAGTACAACCCATCCTCGAGAGGCTGCTCCTGCAGATGTGGGAGACAACGGCCTCTGTGCCGATGGTCAGCCCACGCCTTGATGCCATCTACTGCGTCAAGAAGGGCCCAGGTTTCCAAAGTCCCAACTCCTGCATAACTGCATGGTTGTGGAGTCCGCTATACAAAAGCTGAAAAGTCAGAAGAATTACTGTTCCCCTGGGCAGAGAGGTCCAAGCCCTCGATGCCCTGGGGTGCAAGTGCTTCCAGCGATCCATGCTGGGCTGTTGGATACAGGTCTATGAATTATACATAAGCATGTACCTCAAAGGCCTCATCCAGGAACTGGCGGGCTTCTCTGCTGCCCTCACCGGGGAACCCCTCCAGAGGTTCCAAGCCCTGACAGTCGGGATCCGGGACGGCTCGAAGTTCCTATCCCGCACTGCTTATAATGGCTTTGAATCCACAGCCCGGGTAGCAGCAGCAAGCATCGGGGCCCAGCGCCAGGCCTGTTTACTAACCTCTGACCTCGAACAGTGGGTGCAAGAGAAATTGCTTGATGTCCCCTGCACCGGGAAAAATTGTTTGGCAAGCCCATGGCCGATAAGGCAGCTGAGATGGAGGCCGAGGTCATGACCAGGCAGAGGCTCTCAAGGAAAACCTCAACACTTCCCCAGAAGAAACCGTCAGGAAAAAGGGGTCTTTTCACCAGGGCCATTACCAACTCTACTCGGGGCAACAGCAACAGGGCCCCCAGCCCAAGAACCAAGGTCATGGGCCGAGGAAGCTGAAGACTCAGAAACCTCAACCACCAGCTTCCACTCAGCCTGGGAGGAGCTTTTGACTCCCAGGCAGGGCCTCCTCCCCCCCCTCCCTGGGAGATCTTCCCCTGCCCACAAGGGGCCACCTGATGCTCTTTGTCTGGAGATGACACAAAACTATTTAAAGTTGTTAAAACCCATGAGGATTGTGGAAAATTGCAAGAGGATCTTGATAAATTCGAAGACTGGGCATCCAAATGGCAGATGAAATTTAATGTGGACAATTGCAAAGTTATGCACCTAGGAAAGAACAAACCAAACTATGCTTACACGATGCAAGGTTCCACATTAGGAACCACCACCCAGGAAAAAGATTTTGGCATCATTGTGGATAATATGTTAAAACCCTCTGCTGAGTGTGCAGCGGCAGCCAAGAAAGCAAATAGAATGCTGGGTATCATAAGGAAAGGAATGGAAAATAAAACAAGGGATATTATAATGCCTCTGTATCGTTCCATGGTGCGACCGCACATTGAGCATTGTGTGCAATTCTGGTCGCCGTATTTTAAAAAGGATATAGTGTTATTAGAAAAGGTACAGAGAAGAGCCACCAAAATGGTAAAGGGAATGGAAGGATACCTCTATGAAGAGAGGCTAAAAAGGTTAGGGCTCTTCAACCTGGAAAAGAGACGACTGAGGGGAAATATGATAGGGGTTTTTAATTTAATGAATGGAGTGGAACGGGTAAACATAGATCGATTGTTTACTCTATCAGAATATAGAAAGACTAGGGGACATGCAATGAAGCTACAGGGTAACCTATTTAAGACTAATAAGATAAAATATTTTTTCACTCAACGTGTAATCAAACTCTGGAATTTTTTACCTGAGGATGTAGTAAAAGCTGTTAGTGTAGCTGGGTTTAAAAAAAGTTTGGACAAGTTCCTGGAGGAAAAGTCCATAAACCATTATTAAATGGGACCCGGGATATCACTGCTTGACCCAATACAAGCATTGTGGAACCTGTGTCTTTTGGGGAAACTGGTAGGTACTTATGACCTAGATTGATGACTGTTGGAAACAGGATACTGGACTTAATGGACCTTGGTCTGATCCAGTATGGCATATCTTATGTTCTTATGTGTGCCGGGGTCACCTCAAACCAGTGGGTCCTACAGGTGGTTCAGGAGGGTTATCTTCTCAGGTTCCAGCAAACACCCCCGGGATTCTTCCCAGGAGAGCCGGTGCGGTCTCTCCTTCATCAGGCCTTGCTCCTCTCGGAGCTCACAATGTTGCTCACAGACAAGGTGTTAGAACCTGTACCTTGGAATATGTGGGGAAAAGGTTTCTATTCCAGGTATTTCCTTGTCCCCAAAAAACTGGGGGCCTCAGGCCCATACTAGACCTGCAAAACCTGAACAGGTTTCTGGTGAGGGAGAAATTCAAGATGCTCTCCCTTGGAACCCTGCTGTCCTACCTCCACCAGGGAGACTGGCTGTGCTTCTTTACAGCAAATCCCACCTCTCTCCAGCCCAAAACCTGGAGTTCATAGGTGCCCAAAGGAAAGGGCACATCGCCTCGTGCAGCAGGTGGGAGAGGTGCAGACTCACCGGTCCGTATTGGCTTGCCACCTCCTCCGCCTAGTGGGCCACATGGTATCCACAGTCCACATCATGCCTTTAGCCCACTTGCACCTGCAGGCAGTACCTCCACTCAGGCCACAGGCAGGTTGCGTGACAGGGTCAGGGTCACCCACCAAATGGCAGTCTCCCTCAAATGGTGGCAGGCCCTATGCCACCTCCAAGCAGGGATGCCATTCCAGGTGCCTGCGCCACAGGAGGTCCTGACCACGGACGCCTCTTTCCTGAGTTGAGGAGCACACTGCGGAGACCTCTGCACTCAAGGCATCTGGTCGCAGGAGGAGTTGCTCTTACAGATCAACCTCTTGGAACTCAGAACCATCCTCCTGGCCTTGCGAGAATTCCGCTAACTCCTGTGCAATCGCTCTGTGCTGATCCAAACGGACAATCGGGCCATTCTTTATGTGAATAAGCAGGGGGCACGGGTTCATATTCGCTCTGCTAGGAAGCAGTGGCTCTCTTCTCCTTTGTGGTATGCCACAGAATGCTGCTACGAGCAGTATACGTCCCAGGTCAGGACAATTACTTAGTGGTCAAACTTAGCAGAGTCCTCCACCCTCACGAATGGTGTCTGAACCCCACGGTGGTGCAAAGACTCTTCTGCCTCTGGGGCAGGCCCGTGATGGACCTGTTCATCTCCCCGGACAACATGCAGCTACCCCGCTTCTGCTCATGCCAGCTGCACTCAGGGAGGGTGGCAGCGGATGTCTTCCTGATCCCATGGTCTGAGGGCCTCCTCTATGCCTTCCCACTAACACTGCTGATGGCCAAGATCCTCTTTAAGGTCAAGAGAGAGCAGGCATCAGTTATTCTATTCGTCCCCAGATGGGCCTGGCAACCCTGGTTCCCTCTGCTGCTCTCCTTGTCGGTGGCACTCCAGTCCCGCTGGGTCGGGATCCGGACCTCCTGTCCCAGGAGGAGGGCTCCCTCCTGTACCCCAGTGTCGCTAGTGTTGACAGCGTGGCTGCTGAAAAGGTAGCCGTAGCCCCTTTCAATCTCCTGGGTGAAGTCGAGGAGATCCTTCTGGCCTCCCGAAAATCCTCCACTAAATGGAGAAGATTCTCCATCTGGTGTGCAGAGAAAGGAGAGAACCCTTTTTCCTGCCACGTGCAACTAGTGCTACAGAACTTACTGTACCTCTCGCATACCGGCCAGAAATATATTTCGGTGAGGGTGCACTTGAGTTCCATAGCTGCTCACCATCACCCTGTAGAGGTAAAATCCCTCTCAAGCTAGCCCCTGGTCTCCAAGTTCCTCCGGGGCCACTTGCTATCGAAGCCACTTCTCTGCCCTCCGACGGCAGAATAGGATCTTAATGTGTTTATCTCCCAACTCACCAGACTGCTGTTCAAGCCTCTGGCTGCCTGCCATTTGAGGTACCTCTCCTGGAAAGTGGTCTTTCTGGTAGCCATCACATCCACTCGTAGAGTGAGCAAACTCCAAGCCTTGGTGGCGGATCCACCATAAACAAGTTTCTATAAGAACAGGGTAGTGCTCCGCACACACCCCAAATTCCTCCCCAAGGTTGTATCTCCCTTCCACTTCAACCAGGAGGTGGTCCTCCTCACCTTTTTTCCACGGCCCCATGCTGGCAGGGAGGCGATCATATTGCATATGCTAGACTGTAAGCAGCCCTTGTTCTTCTATCTTCGGAGGATCCAGGCCCATCGCAAAGCTGCTCAGCTCTTTGTGTCATATGACCCCAGCAGACTGGGGCTCTCCGTAACGAAGCACATTTTGTCCACTTGGGTGGCGGGCTGGATTGCCCTTGCCTACAAGTGGGCGGACCTCTCCCTTGAGCACTGGATTACTGCACATCGTGTGTGGACTATGGCCACATCAATAGCCAACCTCCATTCAGTGCCGATGATGGAAATCTGCAGGGCGGCCACATGGTCTTCGATTCATATGTTTGTAGCTCATTACTGCCTGGAGAGTGAGTCCCGCAGGGACAGTGCCTTCGGGCAGGCAGTACTCCATAATATTTTCAGGGTATAGTCAACTCCTGCCTTCTGACCCTTCTGTGTTCAGGCTACCGGAGTGTTAGTGTCGCTGGATGCTGGGGTTTTCAGAATCTCCCTGCAGAATCTTTTGTAATTCACGGCTACCCGTTTGGTCGCCGTTGGTGCTGTAATGGTTCGGCACTCGGCAGCCTGGAGCTAGGGAGTCCCACATGTGAGGACTGACTTCTGTTGTTCCTGGAGAAAATGTAGTTACTCACCTGTAACAGGTATTCTCCGGGAACAGCAGGAATCAGTCCTCACAACCCTCCCTCCTCCCCTTGGAGTTGCCTTCCTACATTGTTTTCTGTCCTTTTTTGCTATGTCATCTGACTGAGCAAGATGGTACCCTTGGGTGAGAAGGGGACCACGCATGCATGATAGCATTCCCAAAGGCTTTCTGTGAAAGCTGGGGAAATGCTCTGCATGGGCTCCATCAGCGTTGACATCACTTATATGTAAGTACACTATTCCAGTCTCCTCTTCTCCATTGTTGAGTAAGTACACTATTCCAGTCTCCTCTTCTCCGTTGTTGAGTAAGTACACTATTCCAGTCTCCTCTTCTCCGTTGTTGCTGATGAGTGAATTAAGATGTTGCATTGTTTTTTTTTTCCATTACTGTAATGATTTCACTGCAGGAGACTTCCTGAACATGTTCTCTTCCATCTGCCATCCCATTCTTCTACCTGTTGATATATTAAGACAAACCTTTTCTAGACTTCCGAATATTTTTAACTGGTTTTTAAATTTTCTAAATGTATTTACATTCCTGATCATAAGAACTTGCTACCTAAATATGCAAAAAAGTTTTAATATTTTTAATGGTAACTAGCCAACTGCTCCAGAAAATCCACCTTTGCTAGATGTTCTAGGGCAATTTGCAGAGGTGAGATGAGAATACAGGAGATTGATGGTGATTTTACTTCTTCTCATTACTGTTGCAGTGTTGTCAATTCCTCATTGAGATTGGGACTCATTGCTGGCCAATTTAAAACAGTCCATTTTTTCCTTTTTAATCATTCTTTTGTACTTTTGGATGTATTTTTTGGGTCATTGCCTACTGGAGGACCCATGACCTTTGACCTTGACCTAGCTATCTGATACTAGGTAGAACATTTCACTCCGCAATACCTTTGTAGTCCTCTGACTTCATGATTCCTTTAATGCAGTCCAGGCCTCCAGTTCCTGAGGCAGCAAAACAGCCCCACAACATTATGGAACCTCCACCATATTTAACTGTAGGAAGGGTGTATTTTCCTTATAAGCTTAATTTCTTCACCTGTAAATGTTCGCTGGTCTGCATTGCCAAAGAGCTGAAGTTTGTTTCCATCTGTCTACAGAACATTTTCCCAGAAGGACTGTGGTTTCTCAAGGTAGGTTTGGGCAAAGATCAGGTGTGCTTTTTAATGTCTGTCTTTGAGCAGTAGGGTGCTCCTTGGCTTTCGCCCATAAAGTCCTTCTTGGTTTAGTGCACGGTATATGGTGCAGATTGAAACCACCATACCGGATAGCTCCAGGTCATCAATAGATATATGTAGATTCTGTAAAAGCAAGTTGGAAATGCTTATTCATCTCATGTTGTTGTTCTGGGCTATTGAGTCTGTGTCGATTCATGACGACCCTCTGGTTGTCCTAAACTATGTTCGGTCTTTACTCAGACGGCTCATTGTTGATAGAGTGGCATCCATAGCTGCATTTATTGTAATGATCCATCTCATTGCTGGCCTTCCTCTTTTGTATTGACCTTCAACCCATGAAGTCTTTCTTGGTTTAGTGCGCGGGTTGAAACCGCCATTTCAGATTGCTCCAGGTTAACAATATATATCTGTAGATTCTGTAAAAGGAAGCTGGAAATGTTTGCTTTTACAGAGTAGAGGAGTAGCCTAGTGGTTAGGGTAGCAACCTGGGATCAGAAAGACCAGGGTTCAAATCTCACTGGCACTCCTTGTGGCCTTAAGTAAGTCACTTAACTCTCCATTGCCTCAGAAATAGCCAAGTTATCTTCTTCCATGCCCCCTACCCTAGATATGTATAATTTTACAAACGAAGGAAGGGGAAATGCATTGCTTTTTCACACCGTAAGTATACTATTTTCACATACACATACATCCCTGACAGATTTTAACATACACAGGGTTCAAATCCCCCTGGCACTCCTTGTGGCCTTAAGCAAGTCACTTAACTCTCCATTGCCTCAGAAATAGCCAAGTTATCAATGTCCCTATTTAAGGTACATTGCCATTATTTTTGACTGAAATGATAAAGCAGTATAAAAAAAACCTGTTAAATAAATAACTCCTTGTGGCTTTGAGCAAGTCACTTAACCCTCCATCGCCTCAGGTACAACCTTAGATTGTAAGCCCTCTGAGGACAGGGAACTACCTATGATACTTGATTGTAACTTGCCTTGATCTACCACTGGAAAGGTATGAGAAACATACTACTTTAAAAAAAAAAAGATTTCTCTCTTCACATGATGTGTTCAACAGGGCTGACGCTGCAAGATAAGCACGGCAGAGGGGTGCCAGAATTAAGGGGTGCCAAAATTACAGGCCGCCAGAGCTGCAGCAGTGTTGTGTGCCCACAGGCTGAACAGGAAAGTAGTGGTGCTTGTGCCCGCAGGACCTGCCTGTCCCACAGGCACATAACAGCACTGCTGGAAGCGATTGAGACTTTTCTGTCCTCTTGGGACAGGCTGCTCCCATGGGCCGAGAAGAGGAGAGAGGTTGTGGTGCATGTGTCCGTGGTGGCGGGAGCAGCCTGTCCTGCGGGCTGGAGAGGATAGAAAGGTTTCGATCAGCAGTGCTGCATGTGCACGCGGGACAGGCTGCTCCCACAGGCCGAAGAGAGGAGGGAGACAGCGCTGCATGTGCCCATGGGAACAGCCTGTCTCACAGGCTGAAGGGAAGAGAGCTGCAATCGGTAAGAGTGCTGCAGGAGGTAGGGAACTTTTAAAGGGGCAGTGGTTTGGGGAAATAAAGCTGGGGAGGGGAATAGAAACAAGGGTGAGAATGGAAGGGCAGAGAGAAAGGACAGAGACTAGGAAGGGAACACATGTTGGGGAGACAGCAGGAGAGAGTCTGCAGGGATGGGTGAAAAAGTGAAAGGGGTTGAAGAATGAAGAGACAGGAGAAAAAGGCACATGAATATATAATAAATGGCACAGCATCCAGACACTCCCCCCCCCCCCACCAGAAGGTACTTAGGCACTCCATACCCACACCACACAAATGTACTCACAGAGGCAGTCCAACCCTGACATACACACACACACACACACACACACAGAGGCACATGATCAGTGCAGCAAACACACACACAGGCACATACCCCAACCCCACACTGCACCCCACACAAGCATCACAGCCGCGCACCACACATACGAGCATTGCATTCTCGCACCAAACCCCCAATGTCTGAGAAGAGAGCAATGTTCCCGCTAACCTGCGCTGGGTCCATCGCCAACATTCCTGCTGGCGGGGGGGGGGAGGTGCAGAGCATCGATCGCTCTGCACCTCCCCCCGCCGGCAGGAATGTTGGCGGCAGACCCAGCACAGGTTATCGGGAACATTGGAAGAGAGGTATAACACCAGCTATGAAGATTCCTCATACAGCTTTGCTATCAAAGAGACATATGTTATGGGGGCGCTAGTGAGCCCAGTGAGGAATGGCTGGGTTTCTCTGAGGCTCCGTGCCATGGGCATCCTATCCCCGCTAAATCTGTAAAAATGTGATTTTTTTTCAGTCTTCCCTCGCGCAGATTTGAGGGCTGGAATGGGACCCAATCTTAATTTTGATTAATTTTGATCCATTTTGGGGCTCTGAACAAAGTCGCTGTCGCCGGATCTTCACTGCTCCTGTCGCATCTACTGAGGTGCCTGCGTTAGCGGACCGCTATTAATTGTGGCTGTATGTCAGATCGCTGTAAGTATTAAGAGATGTGGGCAGCAAGATATTATATTCCCATCGCTGTTCGCTAAATAAATGTGAGTGCCTTTCATCAACGATTTCATCGGAGCTGGTGGCGATCGGTATCAGCAAATGCTTTATAATTAAAGGTCCTGCATCACAGCTTTAATCAGCGTGGGCACTGGATCTCTGAGGCGGGAAAAAGTGTCGGGCGGCCATTACATCATGGTAGTAACAGGTGGCATTGGAATGCTGAAGAGAGTGCTTACAGCAGCCATTTCATGTCCCCATTATAATGACAGCTTCAGTGATCTATAATGGAGTCTTTTCAGCATGGATCTCAGCTGGGATAGAGCAGTAGTCTGTGGTTCGCGATCGAGGTGACTATTTATTGGGACTGTTTAATTCTGTCTTATTTGTGGGATAATCAGCAGCAAATGTGCTTTGTTTATTCCGAGAGAAATGGCTACTGACCAAATTATCTTTATTCCTTCATGTAAAGAACTGCTTGGATCGTCTGAATGAAAGAATGAACCCTCAATGTTAATTTTTTGAAATTTTCTGAAATATACGTTTCTCTGCCTTAGTGGATGCCACATACATTAAAATCAAAGATCTGTTGGACTGCCTATGATAGATCTGTATGACTGTTGCTCGTTGGGCTCTGAGCTGCGATCCTCATGTTTAATTTGCTGCGCTGGTCTTTTGTGAGCCTGTAGCTCTGTCTAACGGCTTTTGCCAGTACTGCATGCTAAAGGGATATAGCAAGTGCTGAACATACTGCGGAGACTGTTGTTCCTTTTACAATGTCAGCTAAGAATACTTATGCCACTGCACTTTCCAAATTTTCTAGGAAAAATGATCAATCCACATCTAATCATACGTCTGGTACTGCTCTATCTTCTACCTTGTCATCTGAACCTAGTGCAACTCAGGCTATGGGTGCTCAACCGGTTTCTAAGGGAGATTTGCTGGAAATCCTACAAGAGCTGCGTTCCTTCCGGCTTGAATTCTCTAAAGCTATTTCAGATCTTCATTCGGATTTTAAATCTCTAGATGATCGTGTTACTGAAACGGAATTGAATATTGGAGAACAAATGGATTCCACGGTGGAGCTTCAATCAAAGATGTATAAGTTGGAACAACTCACAGTGGATTTGAAGGAACGTCAGGATGATTTTGAAAATAGACAGGAGAAACAACATAAGAATCTGGGGGGTGCCGGAATCTTCCACTACAGCTGGTAACCTTGTTACATTAGTTCAAGAGATATATGCTTTTTGTGTGTCAGCAAGTGGTACTCCAGTTAAAATTGAAAGAGCGCATTGAAGTGGTAGTGGGAAGGCTGGGGGAGATATTAGAACACGTCCCATCATAGCTTGCTTCCAATGTTCTGAAGATAAAGCTGAGTTAATGAGAGCACTTTGGGGAAAACGTTCTTTTTTCTTTAGAGACTGGGAGCTTCAAATTTATCAAGAGTGGAGGAGTAGCCTAGTGGTTAGAACACTGGCTTGGTAACCAAGCAACCAGGGTTCAATTCCCACTAGCACTCCTTGTGGCCTTGGGCAAGTCACTTAACTCTCCATTGCCTCGGAAGAAAGGCCTGGCAATCTACTTCCAGTGACACTGCCAAGAAAACCCAGGAGCTTCTGGGTCGCCAGGAGTCAGAACTGACTTGAAGGCACACATTGCATTTTGCATCCGCCTATACATTGGAAAGGCGTCGAAGTTTCAAACCATTAACACAGATTCTGCAACAAAAGCAGATTAGATATCGCTGGAATTTTCCTTTTGCTTTAATTTCTGAGTGACACAATAAAACCCAAAAAATTAAGGACCTGTCGATATGTATGGACTTTGTGGATCAGATTCAATATGGAGAAAATCGTATGCCTCGTCAGCGTAACCTACGATCGGATTGGGAAGTCTCGACACCTAAAAGAAGAAAGATTCCACGTTCACGATGCCAGTCGGAAGCAGATGCTGATGGCCATGCCCTCAAAGCAATGGACACTGTGGCTCCTCCGTGAACTCATTAGTCTTTGTATCTATCTTTCATAGTCATGATGTGATGGTTCTTATGGGGTGGGGTGTGAGGGTTCTTTCTTAAATTTTTCAGGAGGGTTATCACTTTGCTTATGATATGTTTGCTGTAAAGCTGTGGTTATCTTTAACAGTCTTGAAAGGATGTTACCTTGGTCTGTGAGGGGGGGGGGAGGATATGTACATTTACAGAGGTAAAATTCTGGTTAGGGGGAGGGATGTTGATGGCTGGGTTTTAAATGTGGTTCTTGTCACCCCTTTGGCGACTTGGATGTCGTTTTAGTTCTGGTATCTTTGAGATGGAATGGAGAAGTCCTTTTATTTCAGGACTAGAGGGGGGGTGGAGGGGGCTGGGTTTTTTTTTTAGGGGGGGAAGGGGCGGGTTTCGCAAGTCGGGGGGTTGGTGAAGGGTCATTTCTGGGAGAATTTGGGTCATACGGGTATCTCTGGTTACATTATGTCTATACTCACCATTGTTGGAGTGGCGGTATGGAACCAACTGGCTGTCTCAGGTAAGAGTTTTTGTATTGATTATTATGCTTAAATTACTAACATGGAACGTTAGGGGATTGCATCACCCCATCAAGAGGCGCAGGGTGCAAGCCCAAATTAATAGGGAAAAAGCAGATATTGTGTTTCTACAGGAAACACACTTGGCCCCAGATGCCCCATCAGGCTTATCTTCTAAGGCATTTCCACAGGTTTTTTAATTCTAATTTCACTACGCATAGACGGGGAGTAGCGATTTTAATTTCCAAGGATTGTCCTTTTCTGGTTTCATCGCACTTTTCGGATCCACTGGGGCGATTTCTTTATCTCCGGGTCTTGCAAAGATTTTCCAATCACTTTGTTTAATGTTTATGTTCCTCCCACAGATGTTGCGTTGTCATTGAAGGATCTTCTGGATGTTCTTCGGACGCATGCTACAGGTGAAATATTGATGGGGGGAGATCTTAATAGTGTCACTTCAGAGATAGACAGATCAATTCCTTGGGGAAGAGGGACGGGCGGGTCCAAAGCTTTAAGGACATTCCTGTCAAATTCGGGCCTCCGAGATGTTTGGAGATAACTTCACCCAAGAGAAAGAGATTATACGTTTTTCTCACCCAGACATAACTCACATTCCAGAATTGATTCCTGGTTGGTGTCACAATCATTAATTTCTGCTATTCCCAGAGTACACATTGGGGATAAAGGTCCATCGGATCATCATTTAGTAACTTTAGAGTGGGTGGTAGCAGATCAAGAAATTCCCCCTAGAACTTGGTCTTTGAATAGACAGCTTTTGAAAAATAAGAAATTTGTGGAGCAAATCCAAACCAGTTGGAAGGAATATTTACAATTTAATGATTCACCTGAGATATCTGGCTCTTTGTTGTGGGACGCAGGGAAAGCATTTTTGTGGGGGCATTTGATTTCACTTTCTAAAGCATTTCGAAAGCAAAAGATGTCTCAGCAGGATAATTTACGAGCTCAGATACGTGAACTGGAGAAGATACACAAATGTACTCAGAATAACAAAATTTGGCGTAAGTTAATAGATCTGAGAGGTAAATTAGATGCTTTGGAAACAACTGAGATTGCATCTCAGATGCAGAGAACAAAGCAAAATTTTTACGAACATTGTAATAAAGCAGGTAAGATGCTTCTATGGCAATTAAAGAGACAAAGTTTGAAAAAGAAAATATCTGCCATTGTTGATGACATGGGCACCGTACTTAAGAAATCTATAGAGATGGCCAATTGTTTGGCAAAATTTTACAAAATTTTATATACATCGCAGTTTTCCGCTGATGTACATACCTTGAATGGCTGGCTGCAGGACTCTAATCTTCCTCAAATATCAGAAGATTTTTTCAAGTCTTTGGAGAGACATATCCAGTTAGTGGAGGTGCAGGAAGCTATCCGAAGGTTGAAAACTGCCAAGGCCTCTGGACCAGATCTGATCCTGGCAGAATTGTACAAAGTTCTCTCGGATCAGATTGCCTCAGTTTTGGTTCGGGTTTATAATGAGAATTTAACCCTACGAAAATTACCACAATCTATGTATCAGGCTTCTATCATGGTGATTCCTAAAGAAGGGAAAGATCCGACACTTTGTACTAATTATAGACCTATATCCTTACTAAACATAGATTATAAAATTTTGACCAAAGTATTTGCGCTGAGACTGGACTCCCATATTCAGGAAATTGTTCATCCGGATCAGACCGGCTTTATTAAAGGTAGATATGGTTTTGAAAATGTTTGGAGACTTATTAATATTTTACTTGGATTGAAAAAAATGTAAGGGAAAGTATGCTGTACTATCTTTAGACGCTGAAAAGGCTTTTGATAGGGTAGAGTGGCCGTATTTATTCGCAACGTTGCAACATTTTGGATTTGGCCCTAATTTTCGGGGGTGGATTGAGGCTTTATACAAAGATCCGCATGCGGTAGTACAGGTGAATGGTTTTCAGTCTTCTCCTTTCACCTTGAGCAGAGGGACTAGACAAGGTTGTCCACTTTCTCCATTACTTTTTGCTCTTGCTCTCGAGCCCCTTGCAATTCGATTGCGAGCTCAGGCAGCAGATCTTGGCATTACATTAGGGCATCACGCTCACATTGTTTCTCTATATGCTGATAATACATTGATTTTTATTAGAAATCCGGACAGTTCCTTTTCGTCCCTCTAGTCCAGTTCCAGAACCGAGTTTAGAATCTCCTCCAGCAGCTTTTGGAGACTGAAACACGTCATCGCTTTGATGACCCTGGATATATAGGCAAGGACCGCCCCCTCACATTCAGTACTTTCAGTGTCCAAGCAGCTGGAGGGGCTTCTGAGCTCTTGGCTGTCTCAGCACAAATAAGCAGAGCTAGAGATTTGTTTTTTAGATTTGTTTTTCAATTTGTTTTAAAATAGTTTTAAAGTTGGTTAACATTTATTTTAAATTAGTGAGTGAGTTGCTGTTTTGGTTCTTGCAGGAGAGGTGCTGCTGCTGGAGGTGTTCCTTGCTGCTGCCGCTAGCTCTGTCTCCCTCCCCCCTCCCCCCTTTTTTCTCCTCTCCTCCTCCCCTACCTTTAGAGGTTTCTCTCCCCTGTGCTTTAACGAGCATACCGGGGACAGCACAGCACCTTGGCCTCCCTGCTCCTGAACCCACGGTAACGGGTGAGGAGCAGGCTGCAAGTCCACATCTTACATCCGGGATGCCAGAGGAGCTGCACGCTCAGGCGCTGGAGGCACGAGGAGCTAAAGGGCCGGAGCCGAAGCCGCGGTCCGGCTGAGCTCCGGCACGCTGTGTGCTCTTCTCCCGGTCAGGGCTGTCGCGGCAGGTGGGTTCTGTCAGCGGCGTACCTCTTTTCTTTTGTTTAGCCGGGAGGCTTGAGCAGACACGTGGACCGTGTTCGGGCAGCTGGGCCGCTCGCACGGGTTCGCGCGGGAAACACAACGGCGGCCATTTTTGGGGCCGCGAGGTGAACTGGAGAGGGGGATTTTGATTGTGCAGTTTTTAGATGGTGGATGCTTAGTTTAGAGAGGCGGTAAGCAGCTTGGAGCTGAGCCGTTTGAGCAGGTTCTAATAAGAAAAAAAACAAAAACAAAGAAGGGTCAGCCGAAGCTGCGTTGCTCTTCTTAGGAGCTGATAAAGGCCAGCAGTTTGTTCCTTGCAGGGGGGTATGCTGGCTAAGCCGCATTGTTTGGTGTGTGGATCAAAACGCAGTGGGCAATTGGAGTCTGGGGTCTCTAGGCCTTGCTCTCGTGAAGCGGCACTGATGGACGACCCTCAGGAGGGTCCCAGTGGGGACCAGTTGGGGGGGGGCTAGAACGAGGGGGGAATCCCTGCCTTCCCCGGTGGTGTCTGCGGAGCTGTTGCCAGACCCTGCCTCCGGGGACGGGACTGTTCCGTCTCTAGGGGTCAGTCAGATGCGGGGTTCGGTGGGTATTCCGCCGGACTTCTGCGCACTCATGCAGCAGGCTTTTGCCTTGTTGCAGCTGGCGATGGTGGCTCCTTCTCGGAGCTCGAGTACGCAGAAGCGGGTAGGGTCGACAGCGGTGGAGCCTTCCCCGCGCAAGAGAAGTAAAGAGAGTAGTATTGCGGGTCCTGCGTCGCCTTCCTGGGAAGGGCTAGGGGTAGGTGACAGGGATGGCGCAGAGGGCTCGGAGGATGAGTTGGAAGAAGGAGAGTTGCCAGATGCAGACCAACAAAGTAGAGTGGTCAGGGTGTTTAAGAAGGAGGAGCTTCCAGCACTGATTGCAGAAACTCTAAAGACTCTGAACATGCCATCGGTAGAACCGGCGTCGGGAGAGGGGCTTGAAGATCCGCTTTTGCAGGCGGTGCGCATGTCCCAGCGAGTCTTTCCTGTACACAGAGTGTTTAAAGATATGATTCAGGAAGAGTGGGACTTGCCGGAGTCAGCCCTCAGAGGCTCAAGGGCTATAGCAAGGTTGTATCCACTCTCGGACCAGGATAAGAAGCTGTTTCGCTCTCCCAAGGTAGATGCGGCAGTCGCAGCGGTTACAAAGAAGACTACAATCCCGGTAGAGGGGGACGCGGTGTTGAAGGATGCTCAGGACAGGAAATTGGATACCTTGTTAAAGCAGGTGTTTGATATTAGTGCTCTTTCCATGCAGGCCTCGATAGCAGGGGCGTGGGTGGCGAGAGGCTGTCTCTGGTGGTCTCAAAGATTGCAGACAGATCCATTAGGAGAGCCGGAAGCGGAAGTAGCTCGGCTGGAATCAGGAGCAGCTTACTTAGCGGATATTCATTATGACCTTATTAGAGGCCTTGCAAAGAGTATGGCGTCGGTAGTACCGGCGCGTCGGTATCTGTGGTTGCGAAACTGGGCGGCGGATGGTTCCTCTAAGGCACATCTCAGTAAGCTTCCGTTTCGGGGTAAGATTTTGTTTGGAGAAGATTTGGAAAAGTTGGTTAAGGATCTAAGAGAGTCCAAGGGGGGACGTCTGTCAGAGGATAAGCCTAAGCAGGGCTGTGGTGCTGCGGGGCCCAGGGGAGCGCAGCGGGAGTTCCGGAGGTTTTGGGCACCTTGTTTTAGCCAGTCTCAGCGCGGGAGGTTTCCGTTGCGAGGCCAGGGGTTTCGGGGATTTCGGGGGGCCGGCAGAGGTTTTGCGCCTTTCCAGTCCTCGGCCATTAAAAAGCCGCAATGAGATAAGGCGGACCCAGGTAGAGGTACTTCCTGTGGGAGGTCGTTTGCAGGAGTTTTACCCTGCCTGTATCCACCTCATGTCAGACCAGTGGGTGTTAGAGGTTATTCGAGAGGGCTATGCATTGGAGCTCCATCGGCCCATGTTAGATTCCTTTGTCATATCGCCTTGCAGGACACCGCACAAGGTTTGGGCGGTGGCAGAGACACTACAGCGTTTGCTGCAGCTCAAGGCGGTGGTTCCCGTTCCTGCAGACCAGTGCGGGTGCAGTCGATACTCCATCTACTTCGTGGTGCCAAAGAAGGAAGGCACGTTTCGGTCCATCCTAGATTTGAAAAGGGTGAATCGGTGTCTCAGGGTAACCCATTTCCGGATGGAGACCTTGCGTTCCGTGATTGCGGCAGTCAGGCAGGGGGAATTCCTGACATCATTGGACTTCACGGAAGCTTATTTGCACATCCCTATTCGGCAGGAGCATCAGAGGTTCCTGCGCTTTGCGCTGCCCATGGGGCATTTCCAGTTTCAGGCGATGCCCTTTGGGCTGGCGACAGCGCCTCGGGTGTTCACCAAGATCATGGTAGTGGTAGCGGTGGCGCTTCGGAAGGAGGGGATGCTAGTGCACCCATATTTGGACGATTGGTTGATTCGAGCAAAGTCGAGAGAGGAAAGTGTCCGAGCTACCGCCCGAGTGGTGCAGGTATTGGAGAGCCTGGGCTGGGTGGTCAACCGGGCAAAGAGCAGTTTGATCCCCTCTCAGTCCCTAGAATATTTGGGGGCGCGTTTCGAGACGGAGGTAGGCGCGGTTTTTCTCCCGGAGCACCGCGCTCGTGCCTTGCGAAGGTTGGTGCAGAGTTTTCTGGCACAGCAGGCGCCGACGGCGTGGCGGTATCTGCAGTTGCTCGGGACGATGGCAGCCTTGATCGAAGTGGTACCGTGGGCCAGAGCGCACATGAGGCCATTGCAGAGGGCTCTCAGTCGGATCCCTTATCTCGCCGTCTGGTATGACCGCAGGAGGTGTGGCAGGAGCTTCATTGGTGGTTGCAAACGGAGAGTCTGGAGACCGGTGCGCCACTGGAGCCTCCGCCCTGGAGACTTTTGACGTCGGATGCCAGTCTTCTGGGTTGGGGAGCACATTGCGAAGGAAGATTGGCCCAGGGAACGTGGTCCCGAGAATAGAAGGAATGGTCCATCAACAGATTGGAGATGAGAGCAGTGTATTTGGCCCTTCGGGAATTTCTGCCAAACTTGAAGCAGGTGGCTGTCAGGGTGTCGTCCGACAATGCGGCGATGGTGGCGTACATCAATCGACAGGGCGGCACGGGCAGTGCGGCTCTGGAGGCAGAGGCGAGCCTGCTGTTAGCTTGGGCCGAACAGAATCTAGCGGGTCTGTCGGTGCAACATGTCGCCGGAGTGGACAATACCGAGGCGGATTTTCTAAGCTGGCGAAGGGTGGACCCGGAGGAGTGGATGCTTCACCCAGAGGTGTTCGCTCTGCTTGTGAGGCGTTGGGGTCCACCGATCATGGATCTCATGGCGACCTTTGAATCCGCACAGGTGGCAAGGTTTTTCAGCAGAAGATGAGAACGAATGTCAGAGGGGCTCGATGCGTTGGCACAGGGGTGGCCAAGGAAGGGCCTACTTTACGTCTTCCTGCCTTGGGCTCTCATAGGCCGGGTGGTGCAGCGCATAGAGCGGCACCAGGGTCGAGTGATTCTGATTGCACCCGATTGGCCCAGGAGACCTTGGTATGCGGATTTGATTTGCCTGCTGATGGACGATCCGTTGAGACTGCCTCAGCGAGTGGATCTGTTGATACAGGGGCCTTTAAGAATGCCTCAGGTAGCTCGATTCTCACTTACGGCATGGCTCTTGAAAGGGCTAGGATGAGAGCTAAAGGCTATTCCTCAGCGGTTATTTCCACTATGTTAAAGGCACGAAGGCGGTCTATGTCGCTGGCTTATATTCGAATTTGGTGCGTCTTTGAAGGTTGGTGTGCGGACCGGAATCTTAAGCCGTTGGGGGCGTTGGTGCCGCAGATCCTTTCTTTCTTACAAGATGGTGTGGAGAAGGGCTTGGCAGCAAGTTCTTTGCGGGTGCAGCTGGCAGCGATCTCTTGTTTCCGAGGCAAGATACAGGGTCGAATATTGAGAGTGCATGACGACATCCGCAGATTTTTGCGGGCCGTGTTAGTTATGCGTCCTCCGCGTCGATGCTCGGTTCCGGCATGGGATCTGAACTTGGTGTTGGAGGCGTTGGTACAGCGGCCATTTGAGCCGTTGCGGAAGGCCTCGGTAAAGGATTTGACATTAAAGACGGTGTTCCTCATAGCTATTTGTTCCGCTCGCAGAGTTTCGGAGTTGCAAACTTTGTCCTGTAGGGAGCCGTATCTTTCCTTCTTTGCCCACAAGATGGTTTTGCGTACGGTTCCTACCTTTTTGCCTAAAGTGGTCTCAGTGTTTCATGTTAATCAGGTGGTGTCTCTTCCGGTGTTTTCAGGTGAGGAGACGAAGGCAGATAGCAGATTGCATCTTCTTGATGTGTGCCGCGCGCTCAAGCACTATCTCCGCGGGACTGCGTCCTTTCGGAAATCCGACAGCTTGTTCGTGACTTTCTGGGGTCCGCGGAAGGGGGAGGCGGCGGCAAAGTCATCTATCTCCAGATGGTTAAAGGAGGCGATTGCGGCGGCCTACATTTTGAAAGGTAAAGTGGTGCCGGAAGGTCTCAGAACTCATTCGACGCGGGCGCAGGCGGCGTCCTGGGCTGAGTTTAGTCTGGTGCCGGCTGTTGACATTTGTAGGGGAGCTACTTGGTCGTCGTTGCATTCCTTCGCTAAGCATTATAGGCTTGATGTGCAAGCGACAGAGGATGTGCATTTTGGGTCGACGGTGCTTCAGGCTGGGTTAGCTGGGCCCTTCCTTTGACTTTCACTGCTCTGTTACATGGAAATAGTTCAGTTGAGGTGTTGTCTATTTAATGACTTGTTTAACTACTTATCTGTTGCTCTGCTGAGTCTGCTTTGTCAATAGGTACTGAAGGTGAGGGGGCGGTCCTTGCCTATATATCCAGGGTCATCAAAGCGATGACGTGTTTCAGTCTCCAAAAGCTGCTGGAGGAGATTCTAAACTCGTTGGTTCTGGGACTGGACTAGAGTTCCTTAAGGAACAACAATTAGCAGGTAAGTCTAATTTACTCTTCCTTACCTTTAATAGCTGGTCTACTCCGTCAGTTTTCTTCTATGTCAGGGTTTAAGGTCAATTTCACTAAATCGGTCCTGTTACCCTGCTGTACAGGTACAAGAGGAGAAAGTGAGGGTTATGCGGACCTTTTCCCCATTGTTTCTCAGTTCCGATATTTAGGTATTATTATTCCGGGAAAATTGGAAGACTTATATGTTTTAAATTACCCACCTTTGTTGAAAGCGGTGAGAGCGGAGCTTCTTCAATGGTCCTCTTTCACGGTTTCCTGGTTAGGTAGAATAAATCTGATTAAGATGCTGGTATTACCTAAGTTTTTATTTCTTTTTCAACAGTTACCAATCTCCATGCCTAGAGATTTTTTTGCAGAATTACGACAAGTGATCACTAAATTTATCTGGCAAGGTAAGCGTTTGTGGCTTAATTGGCGGACCTAAGCATTTAGGGGGGTTGGGTCTTCCCAATTTTGAATTATATTATCATTGTTCCTGCCTTCGCATTCTTCATTTCTGGATACATAATTCGGATTCTTCTTGGGCTCAAGCCATAAGAACATAAGATCATAAGATATGCCATACTAGGTCAGACCAAGGTCCATCAAACCCAGTATCCTGTTTCCAACAGTGGCCAATCTAGGTCATACGTACCTAGCAGTTTCCTCAAAAGACACAGGTTCCGCAATGCTTGTACTGGGTCAAGCATTGATATCCTGGGTCCCTTCTTAATAATGGTTTATGGAATTTTCCTCCAGGAACTTGTCCAAACCTTTTTTAAACCCAGCTACACTAACAGCCTCTACTACATCCTCCGGTAACAAATTCCAGAGTTTGATTACACGTTGAGTGAAAAAATATTTTCTTTCATTAGTCTTAAATAGTTTACCCTGTAGCTTCATTGCATGTCCCCTAGTCTTTCTATATTCTGATAATGTAAACAATTGATCTACATTTACCTGTTCCACTCTGTTCATTAATTTATAGACTTCTAACATATCTCCCCTCAGCCGTCTCTTTTCCAGGTTAAAGAGCCCTAACCTTTTTAGCCTTTCTTCATAGGAGTATCCTGTTATACGAAATGTAAAAATGTAAAAATGTAGATATGTAAATCCTGAATCCGCTCCTTTAAACCATCTTCCTGTGTGCTGTGCTTTTCCCTCCAAATCAACGTGTTTATAACCCAAAATTTCTGTCATGATTGACATCCTTCAACATGTAATCGAACCGCTATTGATCGCTGGAAGTAGCGGTATACAAATGTATACTAAATAAATAAATAAAATAAAAATCCTTCCATCCCCTTAACCATTTTGGTGGCTCTTCTCTGAACCTTTTCTAATAACGCTATATCCTTTTTAAGATACAGCGACCAGAATTGCACACAATATTCAAGGTGTGGTCTCACCATGGAACGATATAGAGGCATTATAATATCTTTTGTTTTATTTTTCATTCCTTTCCTTATGATACCTAGCATTCTATTTGCTCTCTTGGCCGCCGCTGCACACTGGGCCGAGGGTTTTAACATGTAATCCACAATAACGCCTAAATCTTTTTCCTGGGTGGTGGTTCCTAATGTGGAACCTTGCATTGTGTAGCCATAGTTTGCGTTGTTCTTCCCTAGGTGCATAACTTTGCACTTGTCCACATTAAATTTCATCTGCCATTTTGATGCCCAGTCTTCCAGTTTATCAAGATCCTCTTGCAATTTTCCACAATCGTCTTGGGTTTTAACAACTTTAAATAGTTTTGTGTCATCTGCAAATTTGATAACCTCACTCGTTATTCCACTTTCCAGGTCATTTATGAATATGTCAAAAAGCAGCGGACCCAGCACAGATCCCTGAGGTACACCACTATTCACCTTTCTCCATTGGGAAAATTGGCCATTTAGCCCAACCCTCTGCTTTCTATCTTTTAATCAGTTCCTGATCAACAGTAGTACACTGCCTCCTATTCCATGACTCTTTAGTTTTGCCAAAAGTCTCTGATGAGGGACCTTGTCAAAGGCTTTCTGAAAGTCCAGATACACTATATCAACTGACTCACCTTTGTCCACCTGTTTATTCACACTTTCAAAAAAACATAACAGATTAGTAATACAAGATCTTCCTTGTCTAAAGCCATGTTGGCTGTCTCCCATTAGGCCATGACTATCTACCTGCTGAGTAATTTTATTCTTTATGATGGTTTCTACCATTTTTCCCGGTACTGACGTGAGGCTCACCGGTTTGTAGTTTCCCGGATCACCCCTGGAACCCTTTTTAAAAATTGGTGTTACAATCTTCAGGTATTAGAGATGATTTTAATGATAGTTCACAGATTACTAATAGCAGGTCTGCAATCTCATATTTCAGTTCTTTCAACACCCTTGGATGTATACCATCCGGCCCATCAATTCCTCCTCAGAGGACTCGGCATGGGAAACGGAGGATGAAGAGTCCCCGGACACCCACCGGACTCGCCGTGTCCTATCGGACCCGCTGGGGTCCGAGCCTCGGAGAAGGTCGTCCCCCCCCCCCGGAGAATACCCGGTTTTTCAGACTTCGTCAGGGACATGACCAAGGCTTTGGCATTCCCGGCGGACACCGAGGAGGAGCCTCGAGCCGAGGAGCTTGAAGCCCTCCAGTATGACTTTCCCCCTCAGGAAGCCTTTACTGTACCGGTTCCTCCGATGTTGGAATGGCTGATGCTCCGCATGTGGGAGTCACCGGCCTCGATGCCGGTTCTTAGCAAGTGGGTTGATTCCATCTATCGAGTCCGCAAGAGCCCTGGGTTCCAAAAGGCACGGCTGCCGCACAACTCCATGGTTGTGGAATCGGCCATGCACAGGCTAAAGAGACAAAAGACGCACTCCTCGGTGCCCCCTGGCAGGGAGGCCCAGAACCTGGACGGCCTCTGCAGAAAGTGCTACCAGGGCTCGATTCTATCATGTCATGTCCAAACATACCAGCTGTACATGGGCATGTACTTACAGGACCTGGCAAAGGAGATTGCCGGGTTCTCAGCTGGCCTTGCCGAGGAACCCTTGCAGCGTTTCAAGAACTTGTCCACTAGGATTCGGGAGTCCTCGAAGTTTATGTCCCCAGCAGCCTATGATGACTTCGAGGCTTCAGCCCGAGTAGCCGAACCAGCATCGGCGCCTGATGCCTGGCATGGCTAATATCGTTGGACCTGGAGCCATGGGTTCAGGACAAGTTGGTCGATATCCCTTGCCGAGGTGACAACCTTTTTGCAAACCCATGACTGAGAAGGCTGCTGAAATTGAGACAGAGTACTTGACCCAGGCAAGACTCTCCAAAAAGACTTCTGCCCCTTCTAAAAAGAAGGGCTCGGGTAAAAAGCCCTTTTTCCCGAGGAAGGGTAATGCTTACAAATTTCTGATGAGCTGGAGGTGGAGCTTCCTTGTCAGCCAGGGATTTGTCTTTTGGGTTATATCCCGGAACGGATACTTCCTTTGGATAAGAGTAGATTAGTAAATTGTTTACTGTTAGCAGCTCGCTCGGTAATTGGGCGCTCTTGGAAGCGTTCGTGTGCTCCAACTTTGCCGAAGCTACTTGGCTGGCTCCTACTCCTTTATTGGCGATATCGTTTTTGGATGCACGTTCTCGTCATCAGTTACTCTTACATCATACACTGTTGGATGCTGTGTGGAGATGTTGGGGAAAAGTGAGTGCCTTATCTTTGTTGCCTTCAAAATTCTCTCCCTTTACTGTGTTAGGATCCCTCTCCTTTCTTGAGTTTGTGGGAAACGATCTTCGAACAGTTAGTGCTCAGATTAAGGATTCCTCCATATATGATAAGGGTAAATTTTTGTCCCAACAGAACTTGGAACATCTCTTTGGAAGAGAGGTGTCGGTCTTTCAGTATCTCCAATTTAGGCATTGTTTTTCGGAACTGACATACTTCTCTGCTGGAACGAGAACTCCAAGGCAATGGGAAACTATTCTCTTTCAAAGCTCTAGCTCAAAGGCTCTACTGGCTATATTATATAGAGCTCTTTCACTGGATATTGCTGTTTCTTCTTCTCCTCCAATTTCTCAAACACAATGGGAGCGGGACTTGTCGGATAACATGGAGGACATCTGGGATGAAATTACTGAATATACACATAGGTGCTCCATTTCTTTGTCGCTCGTGAACACACAACTGCGTATATTCTTTCGAATGGCTGTCACACCTGAGAAATTGTTTCGGTGGGGCAGAAAGGATGATCCTCTATGTGGCCAGAGGGGCACTTTTCTACACATGTGGTGGGAGTGTCGATACATCCAGGCTTTTTGGATGGCAGTACTTTCACAAATTTCTGATGAGCTGGAGGTGGAGCTTCCTTATCAGCCAGGGATTTGTCTTTTGGGTTATATCCCGGAACGGATACTTCCTTTGGATAAGAGTAGATTAGTAAATTGTTTACTGTTAGCAGCTTGCTCGGTAATTGGGCGCTTTTGGAAGCGTTCGTGTGCTCCAACTTTGCCTGAATGGTGGATAAAGGTTTGGGATATCTATCAGATGGAAAGATTTATAGCGATGGTTAAGGGGCGGACAGATAGTGTGTCGCCACTTTGGGAGATGTTTTTCCCTCTTGGTGGGGTAGATCACATAAGAACATAAGAACATAAGACATGCCATACTGGGTCAGACCGAGGTCCATCAAGCCCAGTATCCTGTTTCCAACAGTGGCCAATCTAGGTCATGTGTACCTAGCAATATCCCCAAAAGACACAGGTTCCTCAATGCTTGTACTGGGTCAAGCATTGATATCCTGGGTCCCTTTTTAATAGTGGTTTATGGACCTTTCTTCCAGGAACTTGTCCAAACCTTTTTTAAACCCAGCTATACTAACAGCCCTTACTACATCCTCTGGTAACAGATTCCAGAGTTTGGTTACACGTTGAGTGAAAAAATATTTTCTCTTATTTGTCTTAAATAGTTTACCCTGTAGCTTCATTACATGTCCCCTAGTCTTCCTATATTCTGATAGTGTAAACAATTGATCCACGTTTATCCGTTCCACTCCATTCATTAATTTATAGACCTCTATCATATCTCCCCTCAGCCATGGAGCGATACAGAGGCATTATAATATCCTTTGTTTTGTTCTCCATCCCTTTCCTTATGATACCTAGCATTCTATTTGCTTTCTTGGCCGCCGCTGCACACTGGGCGGAGGGTTTTAACATGTTATCCACAATGACTCCTAAATCTTTTTCCTGGGTGGTGGTTTCTAATGTGGAGCCTTGCATCGTGTAACTATAGTGTGGGTTGTTCTTTCCTAGGTGCATAACTTTGCACTTGTCCACATTAAATTTCATCTGCCATTTGGATGCCCAGTCTTCCAATTTATCCAGATCCTCCTGCAGTTTTCCACAATCCTTTAGTTCTCCTGTGTATTATGATTTCTGGAGGGAGGCGGAGGTTGCTTCATATAGTCACTCATTTCGGTAATGGACCTAAGTTCTAGCTTATCTTAGTGACCGGTCTGTACAGAGATAGGTTTGGCACTGATGAGGGAGGGAGGTGGGTGGGGTGGGGGGGTGGGCAGATGGGGGGTGGGAGGGCGGGGGAGAGAGGGGCGGGAGGGTGGGTACAGTTTAGGTATGGCATCGGTACTGAATAGTTTTAGGACCGTAATATATGGTTACTTATACTTTGAGGAGGAGGTTATCCCCCCTTATAATGGCTCTTTAGGATAGAGAGTGGGTTAGACTTTTTGGTGCAATTAGGGATGCAGATGTATTAGCGAGATTGTCATTATGTTCTGTTTTTGAACTGCTTTTCTTTCTTCTATTTCTTATCTTTCTTACTTTTCTTATATGTTTAATACTCTTGCTGTGTTGAGAGCCAAGTTATGTCACTCTACCCGAGGCTGAATTTGGTTGTATAATTTGGGTATACTGTGGTATCTAAGAATCTTGACATTTGTTGTGAATATTAATAGTTAGTAGTATAAGTTCGGGGTTGGGCTTCTCTGTACACCTTGGGGAGTGTAATGTAGTTACCCGGATGGGTGGTGGGAGATGTTGTACGGGGCAGTTTGATGCTGTATTGTTTTGATGTTTGTATGGCTGTTCTGATACCTACCTAATAAAAATTATTATACATAAAAAAAAAAGAGACATATTTTATCATCCCTTTGAACTCTTCTTCCACGCCCCCTACCCCAGATATGTATAATTTTGCAAATGAAGGAAGGGGAAATGCATCACTTTGTCACACTGTAAGTGTACTGTTTTCACATGCACATACATCCCTGACAGATTTTAACATACACAGCCACACACTCATCCATGCGTGCAGCCTCAACACTCTTCATGACACAGACATGCACGTAGCTCACAACAGACCCAAGACGTACACACATGCATATGCATAGACACACACATACATACACATGTGTGTAGCACCTTACAGTCCCCATGACGTGCACATTTACAGACGTGCGCATGTAGTCTCCAGCACTCTTCATGCCACAGAAAGACACAAACATATGCGTCTGCTGACCCGCACACACATACAGTATGTGTATGCACCCGCCAACACTTCGTATGACACACAAAAATGAAGCTTCCAAATGTCTGATCCTGTGAGTAAAGGAAACAAGCTATTGTGTCATTCTAGAAACATGACAGCAGATAAAGACTATATGGCATATCCAGTCTGCCCTTCCATATCAACTACTACAGTCCGTTTTTTTTCCTTTAGAGATCTTTTGTGTTTGTTTCATGTTTTCTTGAATCCAGATACCACCTCAGCTGGGAGACTATTACATGCATCTACCACTCTTTCCATAAAGAAATATTTTCACAGATTTTCCTGAGTCTATCCCCTTTCACCCTCATTCTATGTCCCCTCATAGCAGAGCTTGCTTTCAATCGAAAGAGGTTCGCCTCATGTGCATTTATGCCACAGAGGTATTTAAACATCTCATATTTCCCCTCTCCTGCCTTTCCCCCAAAGTGTACATATTGAGATCTTTTAGTCTGTCTCCATATATTCCTTCTGACGAAGTCCACTGATCAATTTAGCAGCCACCTTCTGCACTGACTCCATCCGGTTTATATCCTTTTGAAGGTACGGTCTCCAGAACTGCACACTATACTCTGAATGAGTTTCGCCAAAGATTTATAAAGAGGCACTATCACCTTCTTCTTTGTGCTGGCCATTCCTCTCCTTATACACCCAGGTCTCGCTCTTCTTTTGTGGATAGAAGTACTTCACCCCCTATACTGTACTGCTCTCTTGGAGTTTTGCATGGCCCTGCATTTTTTAGCATTAAATCCCAGCTGACAAACTTTTGAATCTTCTTCAAGCTTTTCTGGATCCCTCTCCATGTTATCTACACCTTCTTGGGTGTCTTCTCTATTGCACCTTTCGACATCATCTACAAAGAGGCAAACCTTGCCCGACAGCTGTTCCGCAATATCACTTACAAAAATGTGAAGAAGGATCAGACCAAGGACAGATCCCTGGAGCACACCACAGGTAGCATCCTTCTCAGAGTGAGCTTCATTTACCTGTACCCTTTGCCGCCTCCCACTCAATCATTCTAATCCAGTCAGTCCCTTTAGGGTCCATCCCTAGTGCACTCAATTTATTTATAAGTCGCCTATGAGAAACAGCGACAAAGGCTTTACTCTGTAAAGTGTGCATTTTTAAACTTGTTTCAGTTTTGCTGCAGGGCACCAACCACATGCTGCTAGGGTGGTATTTGCCTTTATGTCACCATCCACCGAGAATACAGGGAATGGGGGGAGCTTTGGGTGCAGATTCACAGGTACACTAAAAAAATTTTTTTTTAAACTGCCTCTAATGTTTCGATTGATTTTTACGTTTTTTGGTGCGCTGAATCCAAATCTGGTAACCAATTTGCTCCATCACGTACAGATTATTTGCTACATTGGGTTAGCAGTTTGAGGTGAACGTTTCAGATTGAGTGCGATTGAGATAAAAGTTTCTTGGATGAATTCTTTATACTAATTGTTTAGTAGTTATTCAAATAAGAATAAAGAAAATTGTAACAAGGCAGCACATAAGAATAGAGTAATGTCAACAAAACACACTGTGATGGTAGCAAAATTGTCTGCACTTAAAACAGCCACATACATGTGCACAAACATTGAGCATATAAGAGCGAGGTTAGACACAAAGCAAAGCAAAGAAATGTGCAAAAAATGTTGTACAGGTATGTATGTAAGAATAGAAAACGCAAACCGCACCATTGCAATACATGAAGACAAACACCCGATGGTGTGAAAATAAAATTCTAATAAATGAGATCCGACACTGTGGTAATAACTAGCAAATTTTTATTTCAAAGTTTAGTAAAAACACGATATTTGTCAACACAGTTTAGATTTTAAAGTCATTCTTGGGTCAATCAATCTCCTGGTGGGCCCGTTTCTTCTTCCCCCGAATGCTTCTCTTGGTGCGCTGCTTGGTGTATTTTTCATCTGGGGTTTCCCGCAGCAGCAACCAGCAGAAATCAGCCATCATAGTGGTGTTCCATCTTCCTTGGTACCTTCTCTCTGCGTCCTTGATGTCCTGGTGAAACCTTTCACCTTGTTCTTCACTGTATGCCCCCAGGTTTTCGGGAAAGTAGTTCACATGGGAGTGCAAGAAATGGACTTTCAGGCTCATGTTACAGCCTTGTTCTTTGAAGGCATTGAGCATCCTGGCAACAATATCCTTATAGTTCTCATCCCACCTGTTCCCCAAGAATTTGAGAACAACATCCTTGAAGGAATCCCAGGCTTCTTTTTCCTTCTCAGACATCGTTTCAGCGAATGCTCCATCTGAAATGAGTTTCCTTATATCAGGGCCAACAAACACTCCTTCCTTTAGCTTTGCTTCAGAAAGTCGGGGGAACTTTGAGCAAAAGTACCGAAAGCACTCACCATCTTTTGGAAGGGACTTGATGAATTGCTTAATGAGACCCAACTTAATGTGGAGAGGTGGTAATAGAATTTTATCACGAGGTACCAAGCTCTCATGAAGAACATTTTTCTCACCGGGTCTCAAATACTCCCGAATTGGCCAGTCTTTTTTCCCCCAGTGTAGGTCGCGGGCCTGGCTATCCCACAAGCAAAGGAAGCAGGGATATTTGGTGAAACCGGATTGCTGCCCTAATAGCATGGATAGAATTTTAAAGTCTCCACAAATCATCCACTTATGCTCATCATAACGAATCTTCTGAAGAATCAGGGCCAAATTCTCGTATTTTCCTTGGAGAATAACAGAGTGAGCAATAGGAACTGAAGCGAATGTGTTGCCATTATGAAGAAGAACACCTTTTATGCTGTCTTTTGACGAATCAATGAACAGCCGCCATTCAGCAGGATCATACTTGAGTTTAAACTTTTCCATCACGTATATATCGTTGCAAAATACCAAATCTTCCTCTTTGCTGAAATACTTCAAAAATTGTGTCTCACAGTTGCGGTACCAATAAAAAGTTGTTCCTGGTGACAATAGATTTTTCTGTTTAAGCCGAGAACCTAGCAGTTGGGCAGCATCTTTTGGGAGTCCTAAATCCCGGACTAAATCATTCAATTCAGCTTGAGAGAAAAGTTCAGGTTTCGGATCTGGTTCAGTTTCAAACTCGGAAGTACTGGACTCATCGGGAAAAGCCATCTGATGAGTCTCATCATGATCAGAACCGTCCACACAAATATGATCCAAAGATTTTGGTGGTTCAGGCACAGGTACTTCGTTGCTATGAGGCATAGGCCTAATTGCTGAGAGAAGGTTGGGGTAACTTATTACGTTCTTATTTTTTAAGTTGTATCCCTTCACAATGCAAGAGCAAAAATAGCAGTCACTGCTGTGGTCTCTTTGTTCACGCCACATCATAGGTATTCCGAAACAAAATGCTTGTTTTTTACCTTTCATCCATAAGCGTAGATCTTCCTCACATATCTTGTACACTTTGTGAGGAGCCCACGGTTTGTCTTGATCGCCTAACTTCAAACCGAAATAGGCGAAATATACTTTTTTAATAAATGCAGAAATGTTCCTCTGCCGCTTTTTCACGGTATATTCCCCACAAATTAAACAAAAACTGTCCGGAGAGTTGACGCAACCTCTGGCTCTGTGAGCCATCACAAATACACAGCACTGCAAACTACAACTGTAGTGAACCACTTCGGAATAAAGCTGGATTACGACTGAGCAAACAAAAGGTAATAATGAACTTGCAAGAAACTGAAATTTGACAGGAACGTTCATGTCGCAACCACCGTGTTTGAGCAAGCGAACGAGGCGAGGCGAACAGGAAAGAACATGCGCCAGCGCGAGTACTGGATTTAGCCCCCCGCCTCCCAATTGTCCTGTTAATGTATAAAATGAATTCAAAACACTCTAAAATATCATGAGGGAGTGTTTCTAGTTAGTTAACCATTACAACCTCTATTTTGGGCCAAGAAAATAAACTGCAGTCGGCTAAAAAGAAATTATGTGAACATTCCTTATATGGGTAAGAAATCTAATTTTGCAAGAAAACGTGACGTGATGGAACATTTTGGCTCTTTTTCCTGGATTCAGCACCCCAAAATCTATAGGAATCAGTTGCAAAACTGGAGGCAGTTTTTTGGTAGTGTACCTGTGATTGGTCAGTCACAGTTGAACATAGGTGCATCATTGCCAGTCTACTACAAGGAGCATCATCGCTGGCTCTCATAGGAGCCTATTGAATGATCTTTCCACTTTCATCCAGCCTGGCTGCAATGCTAGCAAAGTCTCTGTAGGTTTCACAACTGCAAGAGCTCCAACAGGCAGCAGCGAAGTAGCGCTCTCAAAGAAATTTCAAAAATTTAGCCAAGTGGTGGTTTTCACATTGATGCAGCCACCGTCTACTATCAGGACTGCTGACATCAGCTCACCATGGCTTCATTCTGCTTATACGCAGGGATAGCGCTGGCTTTCCCCAGGTCTGTTTTAATAACAGTCTATTGACTTTTTCTCCAGGAACTTGTCCAAACCATTTTTTCAACCCAGCTACACTATCTACTTTTATCATCTCCTCCTTATTTGATCAATTTATAAAAGAGCTGTGCAACCATGCATGCAGAGACAGAGGAGTGGTAGTGTCTGTGGCAACACTAGCAGGTGGGAGAAGAGGCATGAAAGCTAAGTGGCTGTAACCTTTGTAGATCTTTTTTTTGTTAAATAAACACATTGATTGTGTTTCCGTTGATCACATTAAACCTTTGCTATCACAGCTTGTTCATACAATGTTAAATATTAACTCGCCAGTACTTATTTTTATTCCAGCTTTGCATTTGCCCATTCGCTGCGATTTTCTTGTTACAATATTTGATTTGAAGGAAAAATGCTGGCATCATGTGAACAGAGTTTACAAAAGAGTTTTGGGAAAGGGGGAAATCAGCCTACCATTAATAGTAATGAGGGAAGAGGCGCTAATCTGTAGGTTACAGGAGGGCGCCTAAGACCCTAGCGCCGGCCCTGTTGTCCAAAGTATGAAAGTCAAAGTTTTGTCATCTGAGCTTCTAAAGAAAGTTTAACTTTGATCTCATCAAGTACTGACTGGTTTGTTCTTTGGGCAATCCATGGTATACGCAGTATTCTTTGTCAGCACCATAATTCAAAGACATCACTTTTTTTCCTGTCTTTCTTTTTCACTGTCCAACTTTTGCATCCATATGATGTTATTGAAAATACCATAGCTTGGACAAGTCGAATCTTTGTGTGGAGAGATATCTCTGCTGTTGAGAATCTTGTTTAGGCCCTTCATAGCCATTCTGCCAAGAGCAATGCGTCATTGGATTTCTTGACGGTTTGTTTTTTTTATTGATTATTTAAGCAGGTTAAAATTGTCAACTATTTCAAATTCTTTTCCACCAACGATGAACTTATTGATTTTTCCAGTTGTCAGGAGCTTTGTCTTCTTTACGTTAAGGTGCAGGCCCATTTTAAGGCTATGTTCCTTGATCTTGAAAAGCAAATGTTTCAGAGTATTTTGGTATTCATCTCATATCTGGCTGCAAACTTCTGATGGCAGAAAATATCAATACTGAAAGGCATAATAAAGTGGCATGTCTTATCTACTGGAAACTCTATAAAGTGTAGTTACTCACCTGTAACAGGTGTTCTCTGGGGACAGCAGGAATCGGTTCTCACGTATGGGTAAAGTCCATAAACTATTATTAAAGTGGACTGGGGAAATCCATTGCTTATTCCTGGGATAAGCAGCATAGAATGTCTACTTTTGGGGAACCTGACAGGAACTAGTGACTTGGATTGGCTACTGTTGGAAACAGGATATTGAGCTTTATGGACCTTTGGTCTGACCCAGTATTTATTTATTTAGCTGTATTTATATCCTGCTTTTCACCGGGTCAAAGCAGTCAATTGGGGGATACATTTAACACAAGGGGATGAGAGACACATATGCTAATACTTACAGGGAACATGGGCAATGGAGGGTTAAGTGGCTTGCCCAAGACCACAAGGAGTGCCTATAGGACTAGAAATCCCAGTCCCTCTGGCCTGAGATTGCTGTCCCCAGATGGGACTAGAACCCCTGGCCCTCCGGCCTGAAATACCTTGTCCTAACCACTAGACCACTCCTCCCTCGTATGGCATTTCTTATCTTTACAACCCCAACTAATGGTGCAGACTCTAGCCTCACTCCCTTCTCCAACTTCCCCAGACAGTTCTAAGAGACAAGAATGCCCTAGTATTAGTTGAGGGCTGAAAGGGAGGTCTCTCTTGAAGGCTGACTCCTTTAGTGCTGTTTATGTGTTAGCAGTTGTCACTCCTGTATCAGATTAGGATCTGTGGTACTGCACCGGGAAAGGAAAATAGATGAGATGGGCCTTATGGTATTTATCTGCTGGCCATATGCATATATGTTTCTATGGATGAAAACTCAGAGGTCAGGGACAAAGCTAGAGGCTATACAGAAATTCCCAGTGATAGGTCAGGAAAAGACACTGGGCCACAGCCACATCCTGGCAGTGATATGTAGTTTATGGATGAATGTGGGTACAAAACAGACCAAGTGGGTTCTCATTTCTAGTCCAGAGCTGCTAGATCACATAGAGACAGATATTCGTTAAGAGCAGAGTACCTAAATTTAGGCACCTGAAATTTTTCCCTATTTTCATTTAAGCTTAGGATCCTAAAGGGGTCATTTTGAACAGTGTCAACCAGCGCTATTATAGTGGTTGGCTGTCGCCACTTTAATGCCCAGATATTCAGTGCCAGGGCCATATCTGGCCAGCAGCTATGAATATACAGTCTTGCAATTTAACTATACAGTCAATAGCGATATTCAACTGCTAGCTGGATAGCTAAAACATCTAAAGTCAAGCCAGCCTTTTTTCTGACCTAACTTTAGCCATTTTAGCAGCTGAATATTGGCTATTAGGGAGGAGTGGCCTAGTGGTTGGGGCAAGGTACTACAGGCCAGAAGGTCGGTGGTTCAAATCCCACTAGAGGACAGCAACCTTGGGCCGGAAGGACTGGGGTTTCTAGTCCCGCAGGTGCTCCTTGTGGTCTTGGGCAAGCCACTTAACACTCCATTGCCCATGTTCCCTGTAAGTATTAGTGTATGTGTGTCATATCCCCTCGTGTTAAATGTATCCCCCAACCGCTTTGACCCGGTGAAAAGCGGGATATAAATGCAGCTAAATAAATAAATAAAATAAACCCCTGTTCCACACCCGGAATGCTCTGACTCTCTCCATTTAGCATCAGGGTATTCAGTTGGCCTTGGGATATTCAGCTTCACAAACCAGGTATACGCTGCTGAATATCCACTCAGTGGGATTAATGTGGTTTGCAAACCATGTTAATCCTTTTGAATATGCCCCCTCCCCCAAGCTTTCAGCTGAAAGGACACCTGATTTAGGAGCTTAAAAGTTATGCTCTGAAATATTTGCCTACCTAGATTTATACTTAGATGTTTAGTGCTGAAAATTAGTGCTAAACTCCTAACTCCCTTCCCTCCCAAAAATTCCACCGCTGTTGCCATCCATTTCTTAGGATCTTAAATTTAAAAGTTTAGTGAAATTTTGAGAATAAATTTTGACACTTTGCCCTAATATATTTTCAAAGAGACAATTTTAGGATCCTAAGGGGGAGAGTTACTAAAGTGCACTAATGTTAACATGTGTTGTTATAGCGCAGGTCCCATGTTGTCTAATAAGTCCTAGTTACTAATATTGTGAGTTAATGCCCCTTAATTCCGAGTTAGGAACCTAAATCTTAGTGTTTTTATCAACTTTGTTGACAGCTGGTATCAAATGTTACATCAAGGTCAGTCGCTGCCCTTATTGAGGTCAGCACTTGCATTGGTAGTGGCATGCTGATTGCTCTATCTCGATGGTTTGGAAACTTTATAGATCAGGGCTTCCCATTGAGTTGAACAGAACAGAAGGCATGCAGTGGGCTGGGAAGATGAAATCTCCAGGAACAAGCAGGAATGAGTCTTCACATATGGGTACGTCGGTACTGATGGAGTCTGCACGGGAACGCTTCCCAGCGTCCAATCAAAACGCTTTTGGGAACATCCCACCATGCCTGCGTACTGCCTTCCCGCCTTTCCCAACTGCCTCTCCTCAGTTTTCATTTTTCTGTGGAGCCGGCAGGACGTACTCCTGTCACCGCAGAAAATTCTTCCTTTATTTTTGTTTTTTCTTGTGGTCGCGTCTGCCTTCCCTCGACGCACCGGTACCGCCGGTGTTTTCTTCTTCTACAAAATTTCTTTTTTCTTTGTAGGGAATATTTTTCCCAGTTTAGTGCCTGACAGGTTTCGGCCTGCTAGGCCTCTCTGCTTTCCTTCATGGGAACGCCAGCCACTAAGACGTGTTTCAACTGTGGCGGTACCAAACTAGTTTTAGACACCCACAATTGGTGCCTTCCATGTTTGGGTCCTGAACACCATCCGCTGGAGCGTCCCTCCTGTAGTAGTATTTCTAAAAGAAGTCTTCAGCTCCGAGTTCAACTCGATACGCGGTTCCCCTCAGAACAGAGGGTACCAGCTACAACTTCTTTTTCACAGGATCAGGTAACCAAACAAAAGTCTGTAAAGACTAGCCAGTCCTCGGGTGGTAGATCTCATGTACATCATCGGGATTGCTCTAGCTTTGCCCCCGAGGACAAATTGGCTTTAAAACCCCGGCGGGAGTCTTCGGCCTCCAAATCATTAACGGGGGTTTCAGGTTGTTCCCGGGGTTTCTACCTCGGTGAACATGCCTGAGCCATGCTTGGTGGTGGTATCCGCTTTGAGCGGTGCCGGTACCCCGGCATCAGCAATGGTGTTGGATGAAACATTCCACACCAATGACTGCAGTCTAGCGCTCTTGGTATCTTCGGTGCTGCTAGAGCCGCTACAGACCGATCTTCCAGCATCGGTATCGATTCCGGTACTGGTTCTGATTTCCACGTCGGTACCCTCCAGGTCTGTCTCGATTGACTTGCTGCTTTCGATGCTGAGTCTTGAATCGATTCCTAGCCTGGATGATTGGATACCGACTCGTCTCAGTATCGACCTCGAACGATGCCGAAGACATTGTTCCGGAGATCAAAGTCTGCCGCTCTCGGTACCTTCGGTACCGTTAGAGTCACCTCAGACTGATCCTCTGATGTCGGTACCGGCTGCAATACCACTGCCGGTACCACTTTCTATGCTTGCATCAGTACTGGTGCCTTCCATGCTTATTTCCACAAGCTCGCTTCCTTCGGTACCGAGTTTGGAATCCATTCTGGGCATGGATAGTTTACCACCGATTTGTCGCGGCACCGACTTCGAGCGGTACCGACGACTTTCTTTTCAGGACAATCCGATGCTCCACCCTTTCGGGTCGGGTACTCCAATGGATCAATCCATTAGTGCCGGGACTAGATCTTCAACAGATCTAACCTTTACTCCTCATGATAAAGGATTCTCTTCTGGGGAAATTTCTTTTCAAGCATTCTTGCTTGATATGGCAAAGTTACTTACCATTTCTTTACCTGGTCAAGATGCTGCACCAGGGGATTCAGAGCTTCTGTATATCCCTGCCAGCCCAAAGGAGATCATCATGTTTCCTTTGCACCAAACCTTACAGGATCTTTTACTTAGAATGTGGGAAACTCCTTTAAAGGTATCCCCACCTTCAAGGGCCATTGACTCTCTGTACAAAGTGCCCCCTTCTCCAGGTTTTCAAAAGACTCAACTTCCACATCATTCTATTGTTGTGGAATCAGCAATGAGGCGTGTTAAAAGTGCTAAAAAACACTCTTCTTATCCGCCAGGTCGTGAGTCTAGAACTTTGGATACCTTTGGACGTAAAAGCTTCCAGGCATCCATGTTTTCAACAAGAATTCTCTGATATATTTTCTATATGAGACTATCTCTTGAAGAGGTTACAAACCGTTTCCTGGTTTTGACTCCCTTTCTTCAAGATCACAAAAGACCAGACTACTCTTTACTGGTTAGTCAGGTTCAAAATATCTCTAGGTTTCTTACTTGTGCTACCCTGCACTGTTTTGAGTCTGTTAGCAAAACTTCTGCTATAGCCATTGGGGCTATAGCCATTGGGGCACAACGCATAGCCTGGCTCCAAGCTTCTGACCTGGATATGTTTATGTTTATGTTTATTGATTTGATTGACCGCCCTTCAAAATAGCAGAGCGGTTTACAATGATAATAAAATATTACAGTAACAGATAAATGAGTACAAGAAAGACTAGCTAATACTCCTTGTACTGGAGAGAATCTTTTTAACAAAGAGACTTTACACCAAGTTGCTTAGTTAACCACTGGCACTCTTGCTTTCAAGGGAAGTCCAGGTGGTAGGAAATCTTCTACCAAACTTTCTTCCCCCAGGGGGAAAAAGTTTCATTCTTCCTCTACCCTTCATACAGCTGTTTCCAAACCAGGGAAACATCAAACCAGGCTAAAGAAACCACAACCTCAACCACTTCAGCAAACCCAGCAGTCACAGGGTTGCTGATGGACTCTTCACTGAATCCTTCTTCCTGTTTGAGGTGTAGAACCTGTAGTTTGCCTCTTACCATTACAAGCATCTACACTGGTTCCATCCTAGAATTTACACATGTCTCTCTTAAAGAGACATTCTGACTTTAGCACATAGAGTTTCTTAACATGATTATGCTTTGCAGGTAGTAAGTTACTCCTCTTCTTCTGAGGTACACAGAGGAGTAACAGCTGTCAATAAGGTTACTATACCTTTACTTTTGACTTTCTCCTGTTTTCAGCATGTATCATATTACATCCAAGGGTGTTGAAAGAACTGAAATACGAGATTGCAGACCTGCTATTAGTAATCTGTGAACTATCATTAAAATCATCTCTAATACCTGAAGACTGGAGGATCGCCAATGTAACACCAATTTTTAAAAAGGGTTCCAGGGGTGATCCGGGAAACTACAGACCGGTAAGCCTGACATCAGTACCGGGAAAATGGTAGAAACCATCATAAAGAATAAAATTACTCAGCATGTAGATAGTCATGACCTAATGGGAGACAGCCAACATGGCTTTAGACAAGGAAGATCTTGTCTTACTAATCTGTTATGTTTTTTTGAAGGAGTGAATAATCAGGTGGACAAAGGTGAGTCGGTTGATATTGTGTAACTGAACTTTCAGAAAGCCTTTGACAAGGTCCCTTATGAGAGACTTTTGGCAAAACTAAAGAGTCATGGGATAGGAGGCAGTGTACTATTGTGGATCAGGAACTGGTTAAAAGATAGAAAGCAGAGGGTAGGGCTAAATGGCCAATTTTCCCAATGGAGAAAGGTGAATAGTGGTGTACTCCAGGGATCTGTGCTGGGTCCGCTGCTTTTTGACATATTCATAAATGACCTGGCACCAATAGCGAGGGAGCTCTCTTAGATGTAGCTTGCTTAGTCTTGTGATAACCTGTGGGTGTGCTGATCCTGTTGCCATTGTTGGTTCTTCTAGGCCTGTTACTGACATCCTTGATTATTATATCCTGGAGTGCATCTGCTGAGCGGTGGTGGAAGATTTTGAAGATGTTCAGGATTGTCTTGAATTTTGCCCTTGTGATGGGAGCCAGTGAAGGTGTCGTAAGACAGGGGTGATGTGTTCAGATCTTGTAGTGCCTGTGATGATGCGTGCTGCAGTATTCTGCACCATTTGAAGTGGGTGAATAGTCTGCTGGGGGAGGCCTTGGTATAATGAGTTTCCATAGTCTAGAAGTGGGGTGATGACTGCTTGGCAGACCGTGCGGAAGTGGTCTTGGCTCAGGATTGGTTTGAGTTTTCTGATGATCCTCAATCGGTGGTAGACTTTTGCCGCAGTTTACTAACGTGAGATTGTAGGTTCAGAGCTTTGCATCGGTGCACATTGGATTGCTTGGTTACAAGTGTCTGATCTTGAACAGTGGGTTCAAGATAAGCTGGGGAAGATTCCTTGCAGAGGGGAAAACCTCTTTGGCAAGGATTGGCAGGACAAGACTTCTCAGCTTGCATCCGAGAATACTACTCTCAATAGGCTTTCAGGGACCACTGCCAATTCAGCTAAGAAAAAGGCTGTAAAGAAGCCCTTTTTCAACAAAAAAATAAGTTTTACCCTTCTTATACCCATGCTGTGCACTGTCCGGTCCATGCTTCCAAGAAGGGACAGCAACAACCGAAGCAACAAAGGAAGGCTCAGGCCCCCAGGGCTCAGCCAGCTCAACAGACCCAGCCTCCTCAAGGTCTTTGACTCCTTTCTAGGGAACGTAGCTCTCCTACCTCTGGAGATTCCAGAGCCAGTCAACATTCCAGGCAGGCTATCTGACTTTGCCCAAAGGTGGCACTAGATAACATCAGAACACTGGACTCTCTCCATAGTAGCAGAGGGGTAAAGACTTCACTTCCAAAGTATGCCCTCTCCATCTACTCCAAGAGATTTAAGCTCTCGGCCTCCTCTCACCACTCTCTTGCTTCAGGAGATTACCACCCTTCTCGCTCAGGGTGCGATAGAGGAGGTGCCACTCTTTCAGCAAGGCCTGGGCTTCTAATCCCCCTACTTCCTTATCCCAAAGAAGCCAGGAGGATACAGGCCCATTCTGGACCTCAGAGAATTGAACATGTATCTGCTCTGAGAGAAATTCAAGATGATCTCTCTCGGAACTCTTCTCCCTTACCTCCAGAGTCAGGACTGGCTTTGTTCTCTAGATCTAAAGGATGTGTATACCCATAACCTTATTCACGCAGAACACAGGAGGTTTCTATGATTCCTCTTTTAGGGAAGGCAGTACAGGGTCCTACCCTTCAGCCTGGCCTCTGCCCCAAGAGTCTTTACGAAATGCATGGCAGTAGTCGCACCATTCCTAAGATCTCTAGGGATATTTGTCTTTTCTTACTTAGGCGACTGGCTCATCTGAGCAACGACAGCTCTAAAGGCCAGCTCTGCTCTCTCCCACACAATGACGGTTCTTCAACACTTGGGATTTGTAATAAATCTTCCAAAATCCCAACTCACCCCTTCTCAAACCTTAGAATTCATAAGGGCTCTCCTAGACATGCGACAGTCAAGGGCCTTTCTACGACAGGCCCGCTGCACTCGAATCATTCAGCTAGCTTCTCGGGCAGGTATGAAAACTTTCCTAACTGCTCAAGAAATGCTTCAGTTGCTGGGCCATATGGCTTCCACTGTGCATGTGGTTCACTATGCTTGTCTGCATATGTGGGCAGCTCAATGGACCCTGGCTTTGCAGTGGACTTGGGGATCAGGTCGTCTGGGAGACAGAATCATGATCTCTGCACGTCTAATTTCATCCCTCCAATGGTGGCAATCACCAGAAAACCTTCTCGTAGGGTCACCTTTTTAGATGCCACCACACCAATCTACCCTGAAGATGGATGCATCCAAATTGGGTTGGGGAGTTCATCTGGACAATTTCTCCACTCAGGGTCTTTGGACTCAGCAGGAGGCTCGACTCCACATAAATCTGTTGGAACTCCCCGTTTTCTCCCCCATGTTCAATTCCCTGTTATTTGTAAACTCAATGTTATTTGTATACATTGTGTAAACTCAATGTTATTTGTATACATTGCAGTATTCTTGTTCGATGTACACCGCGCTGATTTTAATAGCGCGGTATAGAAGAAAATGTTAAATAAATAAATAAATAAATAAATAAATCCACAATGCTGTCAGGGTATTCCAAGATCACCTTCACTCCCAAACAGTTCTGGTCCAGATGGACAATCAGGTGGCCATGTTCTGTATGAACAAGCAGGGTGGAACAGGTTCTCTGGCATTGTTCAACGAAGCCCTACATCTATGTTTTTTTGCCATACACCATCAGATCCACCTACTAGCGGTGTATATCCCTGGCAAACAAAATATCATTCAAAATATATTCACTGATAAAGTCCCCAAAAAAGCTCATTAAAATTATTTTTGTTGGAGCGTACCGAGGGAGGAATGAATTTTATTATCATCCACGCTAGACGGTAAACTTCTTTTATTCATTAATAGGTTCACCACCACAGTAACAATGTATTTAAATACGCCACTTATCTGAAAAACTTGTTGCAATTCTTAGTGTCTGTAAAGTTGATAACACTGTTGCAAATCAGCTGAAGTTGAAAACACGACATGCACGTTTCGGGACTGATTCCCTGTCTCAAGTGCCCTTTTCTTCCATGGTAATGTGCAACTGTGCAAAACCACCGTCCCGCGGCAGCCTTTGTAAGGACTCAGAACTTATACAATTGGCTGACTTACTGTCAATCTAAAGAGAACCTCCAATGAAATAAAGGGAACACCCCACTCACAGGGGAATCCCTATTTTCATTGGCTATTCCTGACAAACTCAAAAAACCAGAGGTCAAATCATAGGGGAAACCCTCCTGATGTCATCCAGATAGTCCCGCAATCCCAACCGATTTATATATCAAAAAAGACTGGCCCAATCAATCTCACGATTTAATCCATTAGGTTGCATGGTATTTAAAATAAATATCCAGCATTGTTCAAGCCACTGGAGCCTGTAAATCCTGTCACCTCCACGTTGATCGTAAGGAACCTGATCTATAATCGTCCAAACCAGATCTTCAAACACATGATGGTGAATTGGGCAATGATCCACCACAGGTGCTGATTGAACTTGCTGGCGAATGTAGGATGCATGTTCTCCAAGTCTTGTTTTAATGGGGCGAATCGTCCTTCCAACATACAACAAATTGCATGGGCATTGTAAAATGTAGACCACAAAAGAGGATAAACAATTTGTTGCCCAACGACGAGTGTATGAATGGGTTGTGGTTGGATGCTGCCAAACTAATCCCGATACTGTCGTTGAACAGTAATTACAATTATTACAAGGTTCATGTCGCCTTGAGGTCTGTAACGGAATGATCGGTCTATCGATCGGTGAGACAGATTTAACTAAATAATCACTTAAATCTGGGCCTCTCAAATAAGCTATCATCAGGGTCTTATCAAAACACGAGTGTAATCGTAACATTGACCAATGATTATGAAGAATCCGCACAATCTCAGAGCTACGATCAGTGTATGGTATAACACCCACCACAGCTTCGGAGGTTTGTGATATGGTTGTCTGATAATCCTGATTTAATAACCATTCACGTTGAACATGGTATGCACGACGATAAGCCCTATCGACCACTTGTGTGGGATAACCTCTGCAAAGAAGCCTGTGTTTTAAATACAGGGCATGCCGTTTGAATTCACTCAAAGAATAGCATAACCTGCGTAGCCTAAGAAATTGACCAAATGGCAGTCCCCTGTGAAGAGGACCCGGATGAAAGCTTCGACAATTTAAAAGGCTATTGCGTTGCACTGATTTCCTAAAAAGAGTAGTTCTCAATTCACCCGCCTCCACGAAAACTGTCATGTCCGAAAACTCAATTTTTTGTTGATCAATGTGTTCAGTAAAACGAATATTAGGTTTAAGGGAATTAAGCCAGACGATAAAATTCTGGAGTGATTCCAAATCTGACGTCCAGATGAAAAATATGTCATCCAAAATCCTTTTCCAAAAAATTACATGATCAAAATATGATGACCCCACTATGTGCCTTTCTTCCATGTCTGCCATGTATAAAGTTGCTATAGAGGGTGCCACTGTCGCTCCCATCGCTATTCTGAAAACCTGTTGAAAGAATACTCCCTCAGATAAAAAATAATTCTTCGTCAAAACCAAGCGTATTAGTTATAACAAAAAAGACTTGGGAAGTCTTGCAGGGGCAAATCGAAACAGATTCATTAATAATTCCATGGCTTCAGATTGATCAATGCTCGTATATAGGGCCACTAAATCTAAAGTTACCAGAAAAACAGCAGTAGCAGGTAGTGATACTGAAGACAGCTGTTGTAGAAAATGCGTGGAATCACAAATAAAAGAGGACATCAAACATGCCTCCTGTTTCAGGAACACATCGCAAAACTTAGACAACGGTTACAAAACTGATCCCCGGCAGGAAACTATCGGCCTGCCCGGGAGAGGGTTTAACAATTTATGGATTTTTGGAACCATGTATATAATTGGAATTTTCAGATGTGATACTAACAAAAATTTGTATTCTTTTTGAGTGATCCAACCATTCTCCAAACCGACACTTAAAACAGCCTTGATTTCATTCATCAAAACTGTGGTGGAGTCTTCCGTAAGAATTTTGTAAACATGTCTATCAGCCAAATGGGAGCGGAGAGATGTTTAATAATCTGCAGAGGATTGGAGCACTAACGCGCCCCCTTTATCCGCTTTCCGAATCACTATTGAAGAATCTCGGGACAATTCTTGAAGAGAGTTCCAACTGGCCCGATCTAAATTAGAATAATATCTAAAGGAGGTTCCTTCCAATGCATTCAGATCTTTCATAACTAAAGATTGATAAGTAGTTATGACAGATCAAGAGTAGAATCTGGTGGCATCCAACGTGAAGCGGGTTTAACCACTGATTCATCAATATTCGACGATTTATCCTGAAAATGATGAATAACACGTAATTTTTGAAAAAAATGATATAAAGAAACCCACAGTTTTCGTGGAGGCGGGTGAATTGAGAACTACTCTTTTAAGGAAATCAGTGCAATGCAATAGCCTTTTAAATTTTTGAAGCTTTCATCCGGGTCCCCTTCGCAGGGGACTGCCATTTGGTCAATTTCTTAGGCTATGCAGGTTGTGCTATTCTTTGAGTGAATTCAAATGGCATGCCCTGGATTTAAAACACAGGCTTCTTTGCAGAGGTTATCCCACACAAGTGGTTGATAGGGCTTATCGTCATGCATACCATGTTCAACGTGAATGGTTATTAACCTTTGAAGGCCTACTTTAAATTTTTAATCCATATTCTGCAGCCGGGTTAATTTTTGCATATTTCAGGAAAATTGTACCCGTCTTATTCAGTATGTTCTAATAGTGATTTTCCTTCTGCTATGGTCATGTATTATATACCATTTGATAGGAATATTTAGTCAAAATTTTGGATCACGAGAGTTTTGGGCTCGGCCTGGAAAGGGTTAAATCAGGATTATCAGACAAACATATCACAAACCTCCGAAACTGTGGTGGGTGTTATACCATACATTGATTGTAGCTCTGAGATTGTGCGGATTCTTCATAATCATTGGTCAATGTTACGATTACACTTGTGTTTTGATAAGACCCTGATGATAGCTTATTCGAGAGGCCCAAATTTAAGTGATTATTTAGATAAATCTGCCTCACCGATCGATAGTCCGGTCATTCCGTTAGAGACCTCAAGGGGACATGAACCTTGTAATAACTGTAATTACTGTTCAACGACAGTATCGGGATTAGTTTGGCAGCATCCAACCACAACCCATTCCTACACTTGTTGTTGGGCAACAAATTGTTTATCCTCTTTTGTGGTCTACATTTTACAATGCCCATGCAATTTGTTGTATTTTGGAATGACGATTCACCCCATTAAAACAAGACTTGGAGAACATGCATCCTACATTCGCCAGCAAGTTCAATCAGCACCTGTGGTGGATCATTGCCTGATTCACCACCATGTGTTTGAAGATCTGGTTTGGACGATTATAGATCAGGTTCCTTACGATCCACGTGGAGGTGACAGGATTTACAGGCTCCAGTGGCTTGAACAATGCTGGATATTTATTTTGAATACCATGCAACCTAATGGATTAAATCGTGAGATTGATTGGGCCAGTCTTTTTTTTTTAAATTTATTTATGCAATTTTTAAGAAAACAGCAAGAACAAATTACACTCTTGCAATAGAAAATAGGGTACATAATAGAAAACACAGAGAGAAAAATCCAAAAACAGACAAGTCAATTACTACTCTGTGTAGTCCACATATAGGAGAAAGAGACAAGGAAAACAACCAGAGTAGGAGTACTCTGGAAAATAACAAGAAAATATAACAATAATAATTATGTCTTACAATGAAAACTGATGACATCGGAGTACCCAAGACATATTCTAAACTAGAGGATAGTTTACAACATTATTCTGGAGATATAACAGATGGAAGTCTAGCATTGATAAAGGCACTCAAATCATTCGGATCAAAGAAGACATATTTAACAGCCTTGATAATTACCAGACATCTACACGGAAATATGAGAAAGAAGGTTCCCCCAATTTGAGAAACCCCAGCTTTATAAAGAAGAAATTGTTTCCTCCTCTTCTGGGTCTCCCTAGTTAAATCCGGGAACATTGATATAGTCAAACCCAGAAAGGTTTCTAAACGCTTCTTGAAAAACATTTTTAAGAGCCAATCTTTATCGGAAATCAATGCACATTGCACCAACAATGTTGAGGGAATAGGAGTACCCCCCCCCCCCCCGGTGTCCTCGAGCAAGGCCGAAACATTCAAAATGTTGAAATCTACTTCAGACAAAACCTCAGGGGTCTCAGTACTCTTCTTGCCACGAGGCAGATAGTATACCTTGTTTAAAGGTGGTATCAATTCTGCCGGGACCTTTAGAACTTCCTGCATGTATCTTTTGAACATATCCAAAGCTGTAACGCCAGTAACTCGTGGAAAATTTAAGACACGCAGATTAGCAGCCCTAGAAGCATTTTCCAACACTTCTAGTTTATACTTAATAATCCCATTATCCTTCGATAAAGCTGAAGACATACCAGAAACATTTTCCAACTGAGAGCCAAAATCATTAATTTGAGTCTTCATCTGTTCACACAAAGAAACAACAGTGTCGATATTAGTAGCATTCTTCTGAATGCCAGCAACATTTTCTTGGACCCGGGATGATAGTAAAGAAGTTTGTGCATTAATCGCCATTGATAAAATAGCAATAGCTTCTCAAATAGACTCTACAGTGAAAACCTTAGGTCGAACCAGAAGAGGTAATTCCACTGAAGGAGTTGAAACAGACTGAGGAAGTAACCTTTCCTCCTCAGAAGACATCTCCAGCAAAAGCGCCGACGAACTTTCGCTCAGTGCCTCCCCGAATCTCTCGGGGTACAATGGAGCCAAACCACAAACTGACACACCCTCTCTAAAGCTCACAGTCCCCACTCCGGGAGATGACGGCATTGCAACAGTTGGGGAAGGCTCCAAAGCAATTGGGCATAGCGGCGGGATCCTCAATACAGGAGAGAGAGAAGTTTCTCCATCCAGCGGACACGCCTGAGCCTCCACACCAGGCTCCACCAAGCTGGCTCAAATCTCCTGCTTTTTGTCCAAGGGTAAGTGAACGAAGCGATCCATTGGACCCGAACTCGGTAGTTGGGGCTCGGAGGGAACAGCCCTCAACTTTCCTTTCCGCTTAGGCATCTAGTCAAAAGAAACACACCGCAGCCATCTTGGAAAGTTTCCTCCACCTCTGGGCCAGTCTTTTTTGATATATAAATCGGTTGGGATTGTGGGACTATCTGGATGACATCAGGAGGGTTTCTCCTATGATTTGACCTCTGTTTTTTTGTGTTTGTCAGGATTAGCCAATGAAAATAGGGATTCCCTGTGAGGTTCTCTTTAGATTGACAGTAAGTCAGCCAATTGTATAAGTTCTGAGTCCTTACAAAGACTGCCGCGGGACAGCGGTTCTGCATAGTTGCACATTACAATGGAAGAAAAGGGCACTTGAGACAGGGAATCAGTCCCAAAACGTGCACGTCGTGTTTTCAACTTCATCTGATTTGCAACAGTGTTACCAACTTTACAGACACTAAGAATTGCAACACGTTTTTCAGATAAATGGCGTATTTAAATGCATTGTTACTGTGGTGGTGAACCTATTAATGAATAAAAGAAGTTTACAGTCTGGCAAGGATGATAATAAAATTAATTCCTCCCTCAGTATGCTCCGACAAAAATAATTTTAATGAGCTTTTTTGGGGACTTTATCAGTGAGTATATTTTGCTAGTTTAAATTTTGTTCACTGGAGTGGGGTTAGAGTATACAAACAAAATTTCCTGGCAGACAAACTCAGTCAAGTACTACTGCCAAACGAGTGGTCTCTCCATGCGGATCAGATTGCTCGAATTTTTCAAATCTGGGGAACCCCGGAGATAGATCTGTTTGCAAGTCCTCAGAATGCCAAACTTCCCCGCTTCTGTTCCAGAATACCTGCTCAGAACAGTCAGGTGATGGATGCGTTCCACCTCCACTGGGGTTGGGACTTCCTATATGCCTACCCTCCCATTCCCCTTATCCCCAAGACTCTGTTCAAACTCCAGAGAGACAGGGGCTACATGATCCTCATAGCCCTGCATTGGTCACAACAAACATGGTATCCACTGCTTCTATGTCTCTCTCAAGCCAAACCTCTGGAGTTGGGATGTGCTCTGGATCTCCTATTTCAGGAGGATGGGATGCTTCTGCATCCCAACCCGCAAGTCTTACATCTGACAGCATGGTTGCTGAGAGCTTAGAACTCCAGGACATCAACCTCTCTCAACAGGTTAGCGATATCCTATTGGCTTCAAGGAAACCTTCCACAAGGCACTCTTATGCCTTCAAGTGGCAAAGGTTTTCAGTCTGGTGTTCAAAAAAGGATCTTAATCCTTTTTCTGTTCCCGTGGAGGCGTTACTTGAGTATCTCCTCCACCTCTCGTCCTCTGGACTCAAGACCAATTCGGTAAGGGTCCACCTAAGTGCCATCGCGGCATCTCACATGCCTTTAGATGCAGGGGTGGCTCAAAGCAATCTGCTGCCTGAGGCAAAGGATGAGATGGCGCCTCCCCCCATAGAGGTGGGCGGGACTTTTTCAGAGCTCCAATCAGGAACTGAACCAAACCAAAAAGCCGATTAGATTAAATGGAGGAAATGCAAGATGTTTGCACACCAAGGAACTAAAAGAGAGTGAGAACCAACAGCACAGTTTATAAAACCAAATTATAACTCATTTTTATTTTGTTGTTATAAACTGCGTTATGGTTCTTGCTTTTTCTTCTTCAACATATATTTTGCATCCACAGTGGGTGCAGAGCAGAACCAGGACATTCACCCACAGAACTCAATATTTAAAAAAAAATCTGATTCTGATCATCTCACTAACAACAACAACAACAACCTTTTATCTACAATGAACTAGGCAGCACAGGAAAACGTCACAGCATATTGTTGCTTTTGATTCCAGTCACCTAGGTCTACCAGTTTCCAAAAGAACACTCTCCAAATAGATTGCAGATTGTATATCTTTTGCTTTTGAGAGTGCAGGACTTTCTCTTGAAGGTCATGTCACAGCGCACAATGTGCGAGCAGTGGCTGCCTCCATGGCAAGCCTACCCTCAGTGGCAATTGATGAAATATGCAAAGCAGCAACCTGGGCCTCTGTCCACACTTTTGCATCCCATTATTGCTTGGACAAGGACTCCTGTCGGGATGCCTCGTTTGGCCAGGCTGTTCTCCAGCATCTCTTTCAGACTTAGATCAACTCCTACCCGCCGTCCCGGGTTTCGATACAAGACATCCTTGGGAGGATACATGACCCACTTAGACCTGTGTTTTACGGCTCTCTCTGTGGTCATCTCCCTGGAATCTCCAAGCTAGGGAGTCCTGCTTGTTCCTGGAGATAGCATAGATCTCCAGGAACAAGCAGGAATGTAGTCTTCACATATGGGTATTGTCGGTACCGACGGAGCCTGCGCGGGAACGCTCCCCAGCATCCAATAGGAAGTCTTTTGGGAGCATCCCACTGCGCCTGTGTGGCTGCCTTCCCGCCTTTCCAACTCTCCATCTTCAGATTTTTGTTTTCTGCAGAGCCGACAGGCAGCAAACCCTGTCTCCACAGAAAATCTTCTTTTTGTGGTCGCGTCTGCCTTCACCATCGACGCCCATATCGGTTCCACCGGTCTTTTCTTAACTTTTTTTTTTTTAGAAAAGAAGTAAAGAAAATAAATACTTTGGAGGGTCTGTCCCCTCTTGGTGTTAGGCGCCATTTTGGGCATTAGGTCCTCTTTTCTTCCAAAATGGAGAAACCATCTAGTGGTTTCAAAAAAATGTTCAAAGTGTAGCGGTACCATTTCTGCTACCGACACCCATGACTGGTGTCTCAAATGTTTAGGTCCTGACTATTTACCATTGGAGTATCTCCTCTGTAGAAAGATGACCAAGAGAGGCCTGCAGAATAGAGCTGCAAAACTTGGCACCCTCTTTGCTGCAGATGCGATGTCTGTTGCATCAACGTCTTCCAAGGCTTCATCTTCCTCCCATGGATCTCAGGTAACTAAACCCAGATCTTCTAAGACCGGCCGGTCCTCAAAGGGTAAATCTCCTTCAAATCATCGAGATGCTAATAGCGTTGCCCTCGAGGAAAACATACTGGCAAAACAGCCCCGGCGGGAGGCCCCGGCCTCCAAAGCATTAATGGGGCTCCAGGATGTTCCCGAAGCTTCCACCTCCGGAGAACTCTTGGTGCCATGTTATGATGTCGTGGCGGGCTTCGCTGGTACCAACACACAGACATCGGCAGGGCCATGGATCAGCGCATCCTGGCCATCGAGCGCAGCCTTGCGGCTCTCTTAGCAGCCTCGGTTACCGCTAAGGCTGCTCCAGGCAGTTCTGCAGTCATCGATACCGGTACCGACCGCACCTGCTTTAACTGATGCGCCTTGTTCCTTGCTTCCTCCTATGCCGGTCCTGGAATCAGTGTCCAGTATCGAGGGCCCGGTATCGAGACAGTCCAATTTCAACTTCAATCGATACTGGCGTCAAGCAATACAAGAACACCCTGCATGCAGATATTTTGAGTCCTCCAATTCCGAGGACTCCGGTACCGGAGTGATTCTTCCGGAGGATCCCTCTCCTTCTCCTCAGTGTAGTATGTCTCCTCCTGAGGACATGTCCTTTCAGGATTTCATACATGATGTGGCAAGGGGACTCTCAATCACGGTAACCCCTGAGAAGGAACCAAGGGCAGAAGAATTAGAAATTCTTCAGTACCCGGCAGCGCCTAAGGAAGCTGCTACCCTTCCCATTCACCGAATCTTTCATGACCTCATGCTAAGGATGTGGGAAACACCTTTAACGGTGCCTTCACACTCTCGGAGACTCGATACCATGTTCCAAGTTCCACAATGCCCTGGTTTTCAGAAAACACAATTACCACACCATTGAATGGTAGTGGAATCAGCGATGTGTAGGATCAAGAGTGCTAAGACACATTCTTCCAACCCTCCAGGCTGTGAAGTGAGGACACTCGATGCCTCTGGGCGTCAATGCTTTAAAGCCTCGATGCTATCAGCCAGGATCAGCTCTTACATTCTTTATATGAGAATGTTCCTTAAGGAGGTTACAAGAGATCTTGAGCTGATGGCTCCACTTCTCCCCGATGATAAAAGAACAGACTTCCTCACTCTGGTTAAACATGCCCAGAATGTGTCTAAGTTTATGAACTGTGCAACCTTTGATTGCTTTGAATGCATAAGTAGAACTTCTGTTATTTCCATCAGTGCACGTCGCATTGCCTGGCTTCAGGCATCTGATTTAGAATAATGGGTGCAAGACAAGCTGGGGAACATTCCTTGTACAGGAGAAAACCTCTTTGGCAAGGATTGGCAGGACAAAGCTATCAGCTTGAGTCCGAAAACACCACCTTGAACAGATTATCAAGGACCACAGCCAACCCAACTAAAAAGAAAACTAAGAAACCCTTTTTCAACAAGAAAAAGAAATTCTATCCATCTTACACCCAGGCTGTCCATTGCCCAGTTCATGCTCCCCAAAAGGGGCAGCAACAACCCAGACAGCAAAGGAAGGCCCAAGTCCCCAGAGCTCAGCCAGCTCAGCAGACACAGCCTCCTCAGGGGCTTTGACTCCTTCCTAGAGAACGTACTCATCCTGCCCCTGAAAGGTCCAAAGCCTCTCACCATCCCAGGCAGACTCTGTCACTTTGCCGAAAGATGGCAACAGATAAAATCAGAGCACTGGACTCTCTCTATTGTAACAGAGGGGTAAAAACTCAATTTTCACAGTATGCTCCCTCCCACCATCACAAGACAGTTCAATTTTCAGTGCCCTTTCACCACTCTCTTGTCCCAAGAGGTCACCTCACTACTTGCCCAAGGGGCAATAGAAGAGGTACCTATATCCCAACAGGGCATGGGTTTCTACTCTCCCTACTTCCTCATTCCAAAGAAGACAGGGGGATACCGACCCATATTGGACCTCAGAGAGTTGAACAAGTATCTTTTCCAAGAAAAATTCAAAATGATCTCCCTTGGAACACTTCTTCCTTACCTTCAGAGTCAGGATTGGCTATGTTCTCTAGATCTAAAGGATGCATATACACATATTCTCATCCATACAGATCACAAGAGGTTTCTTTGTTTCCTCTTTCAAGGAAGACATTACCAGTACAGGGTTCTACCCTTCAGACTGGCTTCTGCCCCAAGAGTCTTCACAAAATGTATGGCAGTACTAACAGCATTCCTGAGAACTCTGGGGATATTCGTCTTCCCCTACTTAGATGACTGGCTCATCCGAGCATCAACAGCTCCAGAAGCCAGCTCCGCTCTCACCTGCACAATGCAAATCCTGCAGTACCTGGGACTGGTCATAAACCTCACAAAATCTCATCTCACCCCTTCTCATTCCCTAGAATTCATAGGGGCTCTTATAGACACAAGGCAGTCAAAGGCTTTCCTGCCACAACCTCATTGTCTTTGAATACTCCAGCTGGCCTCTCAAGCAGCTATGAAGACTTGGCTAACTGCTCGAGAAATGCTTCAGCTGTTGGGGCATATGGCATCCACTGTAAATGTGGTTCTCTATGCTCGTCTTCACATGCGAGCAGCCCAGTGGACTCTAACTTCACAGTGGACTCTAACCTAAGGGATAAAATCAGAAACACGTCACGTCTCATTTCATCCCTACAGTGGTGGCAATTGCTGGAAAACCTACTAGTAGGGTCTCCTTTCCAGCAGCCACTGCATCAAGCCACCTTAACGACGGATGTGTCCAAGTTAGGCTGGGGAGCTCACTTGGACAATCTCTCCACTAAGGATCTTTGGACCGAGCAAGAGGCTTATCTTCATATAAACCTCCTGGAACTCAGAGCCATCTTCTATGCTCTCCAAGTATTTCAGACCCACCTGAGCTACAAGACGGTACTGATACAGATCGACAATCAAGTAGCCATGTTCTATGTGAACAAGCAGGGGGGAACAGGATCTCAGGTGTTGTTCGACGAAGCTCTATGCCTCTGGGCCTTTGCCAGAAATCTTCAAATCCACCTTCTAGCGGTGTATTTACCAGGCACACAAAATCTCTTGGTAGACAAGCTCAGTCCAGTCTTGCTGCCACACGAATGGTCTCTTCATCCAGAGCAAATTGCTCAAATTTTTCAAGTCTGGGGAACTCCAGATATAGACCTATTTGCAAGTCCTCAGAATGCCAAACTTCCCTGGTTCTGTTCCAGAATTTCAGCTCAGAACTGTCAGGCAAGGGATGCCTTTCACCTCCACTGGGGTCAGGACTTCCTCTATGCTTTCCCACCCACTCCCCTCATTCCCAAAACTCTAATCATGCTTCAGAGAGACAGGGGCCATATGATCCTCATAGCCCCATGATGGCCACGGCAAATGTGGTATCCTCTGCTTCTAAGTTTTTCTCAAGCCAAGCCTCTGGAGTTGGGATATGCTCCAGATCTTCTTTCTCAGGAGAATGGGACGCTATTGCACCCAAATCCTCAGTCTCTACATCTCAGGGCATGGCTGTTGAGAGCCTAAAATTCCAGGATATCAACCTTTCCCAACAGGTTAAGGATATCCTGTTGGCTTCAAGAAAACCTTCCACAAGGCAAGCTTATGCCTTTAAGTGGAAAAGGTTTTCTATCTGGTGTTCAAAAAAGGACCTTAACCCCTTTTCAGTGCCAGTGGAGGCGTTACTGGAGTATCTCCTCCATTTGTCATCTTCTGGTCTTAAGACTAATTCAGTAAGGGTCCACCTTAGTGCCATTGCAGCTTTCCACAAACGGATGGACAGCCTGTTTCCTTTCAACCACTTGTAGCAAGGTTTATGAGAGGTCTACTCTTAACAAAACCTCCCATTAAGCTACCACCCATGGCATGGGATTTGAATCTTGTCCTTGGGCAACTCATGAAACCGCCCTTTGAACCCTTAGCCACTACATCTCTGAAGTTTCTTTCTTGGAAAGTGATCTTCCTAATTGCTCTCACTTCTGCAAGACGCATCAGTCAGCTCCAAGTTTTTAGTGGCTGATCCTCCTTATACAAGGTTCCACCATGATAAAGTAGCCCTTAGAACTCACCCACACTTTATGCCAAAGGTGGTTTCGCCTTTTCATTTAAACCAATCGGTTTACCTTCCTGTATTTTTTTCCTAGGCCTCATGCCTCCAATGCAGAAAGAAATCTTCATACTCTAGACTGTAAAAGAGCCTTGGCTTTTTACCTTCAGAGAACTAAGCAACATAGAAAAGCTTCCCAGCTTTTTGTTGCTTTTGACTCCAGTCATCTTGGATTACCAGTTTCCAAAAGGACATTATCTAAATCTGGGGTCTCAAATACGCGGCCCATGGGCCGCATGCGGCCCGCAAGAGAACTTTGTGCGGCCCGCGACGGAGAGGAAACTAAAAAAAAACAAAACCCTGGCAGAATCAACTGTCCAGTGGCCCCTTCCTGTCTGCCCGGCAGAGCCTCGTCAGCTCCATCAGCGGCAGCTTTCAGGGCCTCCCGCGAAGAGAGAGTTTCTCTCTTGCGGTTCTGTTAAGCCTGCTGGGGCTGATGGGAATTCCCATCAACCCCGGCAGGCTTAACAGAGCCATGAGAGGGAAATACTCTCTCTTCGCGGCTTGAAAAGCCCGCCGCTGATGGAGCTGACGAGGCTCTGCCGAGACTGCCGGGCAGACGGGAAGGGGCCGGGGAACAGTTGATTCTGCTGCTGCCACGGCGGCGACATCAGCAGCAGAAGCCAGGGTTTTTTTTTTAAAATTTTTAAATTTACCTGGGCTGATGGGGGGGAGGGGGGTTAGGTCGGGCTGATGGGGGGAGGGGGGTTACGACTGGTGATGGGGGGGTTAGGACTGGAAATGGGCTGATGGGGGTTAGGACTGGAAGTGGGCTGATGGGGGGGTTAGGACTGGTAATGGGCTATGGTGGGGACTAGGACTGGAAATGGGCAGATGGGGGTTAGGACTGGAGGTGGGCTGATTGGGGTGCTAAGACTGAAAATGGGATTACGGGGGGGCTAAGACTGAAAATGGGGTGATGGGAGGGTTAGAACTGGAAGTGGGCTGTTGGGGGGCTTAGGGCTGATAATGGGCTATGGGGGGGCTAGAACTGGTAATGGACTGGGGGGTTGCTAGGACTGGAAATGGGCTGAGTAGAAGGGGGGATTGAACTGCAAATAGCTGATGGGGACGGGGTTTTGGAATGGAAATGGGCTGAGTGGAAGGGGGGGGACTACAAAACGGTGCTAAGTCTCAGCGCAGTTTTTTACATCACAAGCTATTAGAAATTCAGTATTTTGCATTCGATTAGAATGTCCACTGTGCTTTGCTTTAGTGCAGTGGATTTTCTAGTGATTTCCCTGCATTTGCGTGCTTTCTGCATTGGGAACAAGACTAGTGTGAGAAAATCAATAGCAAAAATTGCTCTGGACACACTTAGCCAGTCAGCTTTTCAGGATAGCCACAATGAATATGCATGTGTTCTGCCTCCATTGTATGCAATGCATATTCAAACCTGACTATCTAAGTGTTTCTTGAGGATTGGGTTGAAAACCCCTGTGTTATAGCAAACTGCGCTATGCTCTATCAAACTGTTTGTGGTCACTTTATTGGTAGATGGCTATCTGAGAAGTATTACCCCTGCATTTTAGTATACTTATTATGTTTTTAGCCCTTTTATTTATTTTTCCTTATTTTACGGATTTATATGTGATGTTTTTTCCATTGTCGGATGCTGATTCATTCATGAAGCTGATTCATCATTTTTATACAGTTCATTCACTGTATACTCTATATCAGTTTATTACTGTATAATGCTCTTGACATTTCTTGTCTTTTTTGGCCTTCAAAAGTGATTGTAAAATCAATCAGCCCTTTGGCATTTCTTGGGTTAGGGGTGGGCCACCCTTGGATAAGGTTTTGCTGGTTTTTTTTTTATTTTCTGTATTATTTTTTGTTCATTTTCAGTTTCTGACTATTTTTCCCTCTTTTCCTGTTTCCATTCCCACACGTTCCTATTGCTTGAGGTGCTGTTAAATCACATTGATTGGGTATCCTTTTATTGTTTGTCACTGTCTTTAGACAAGCCCTCTGAGGCAAGCTTATTGCTGAAACATGTTGGGCAACTGATTCATATAGGGACAGTTCTAAGATTGTTTCAGTTAATACTGTTATATAGAGATTTTTATATACTTTCCGAGAATGTTTTGGGCGGTAAAAAGCTGTGTTTGGTATTATTGATTGTCACCTTGCTCTTTTACCTAACTGTTGAATCATCTAAAATATTGCTGTCAGGCATCAAATCCCAGTGGATATTACTCAGGATCTGGAAAGAATCCTCCCAGCCCTCCTGCAGATGTCCAGGAGACAACAATGAATGGGATTCAGGTCCGCAATGATGTCATAGAGGAATGCAATTGTGATTGCAACATGTGCCATTGTGTCAATGCTGACTCCTGGCAACCCAGGCCCTCGGTTTTCTTGGCTACTACTACTACTACTGAACATTTGTATAGCGCTACAACATGCATGCAGCACTGCACAGACACATGTGAAAGACAGTCCCTGCTCAACAGATCTTACAATCTAGTCAAGACAGAACACAGTAGCTGTAGGCATAGAATACATCTAGGGGAATGGTAAGGAAACACAAAGGAGATTAGATGAATCAAGATACAAAAGCAGCAGTGACAAGGTGTGACCAGAAATAGATTGCCAGGACTTTCTTCTTCACAGTGAGTTTACAGTCCCTGATATTCCAAGGTGGTCAGTCATCCAAGTACCAGCCAGGCAAGACTCTTCTTTGCTTCAGAGATCAGCCAAGAGCAGGTTCGCTGAAGACTCCATAAAGGAATACTTTTCCTTTAAATGCTGCACGCTTTGTTCCTACTGCTCTATAGGGATCTAGAGGGACATAACCACAACATAACAGTTACCTCATTCTTTGTGTATATTTCTTGTTTTGCAGGATCCTTTGCTCCTGCCATTCCCTGCACATAACTCACTGTGTAGGCATGCAAACATTCAGAGAGTGGGCAGTGTGCTTGTGTGGTGGGTGCCTTATCTGTAGGGCAGGTCTTCCACCTCACTGTCTTCATGCCAATTCCAGAGAACCACATAGGAAATGCTGCATGGAACAGCAGAAAGCACATACAGTTGTGGTCAACTTTATTGGCACCCTTGCATTGTAGGTATGTTGTGCTCAATATCTTGAGAAATAATTGAAAATATTTCAACTGTATGTCACCATCATATTTTAATAGTATGTTCAAAAGTATATAACAAAAAAAGAGATATCTGTGCAACTTAGACATAGTAATTTCTGAGAAAAAAAAACCTGGACAGGATTAATGGCACCCTTCACTAATATTTGGTTGCACAACCCTTGGCAGTGATGACAGCCTGCAAATGTTTCTTGTAGCCATGTATAAGTTTCATACATCTGTCTGCTGGTAGTTTCCCTCACTCTTCAAGTGCGATTTGTTACACAGTTCATGAATGTTTCCAGGATTCCTTTTACCAATGGCAGATTTCAGCTTTTTTCCAAAGGTTCTCAATTGGATTGAGATCAGGAGTCCTTGCTAGCCAGTTTAAAACAGCCCATTTTTTTCTTTTTTAACCATTCTTTTGTACTTTTGGATGTATGTTTTGGGTCAATGTCCTGCTGGAGGACCCATGACCTTTGACCCAGACCTAGCTTTCTGACACTAAGTAGCATATTTTGCTCCAAAATACTGTGGCAGGGTATGGCCTAGAATAGCCTGCAAAAGCATACAACGTATGAGAGGCCTGTAAGTTAGGCCTGAGTGCCAACCCCCTCTTGAGAATATTATAGCTAAGAGAAAGCCAAAGTCAGTAGAAGTTAGAAAACTGCTTTTGATAAGAGTGTATGAATCTTCTATTGAATTCATTTATGCTGATGACAGACATGTTCCAGTACCCTGCTTTCACACATTTACTAAGCCAGAAGTGACCTTGGAAAAGAAAAGTGTCAAAAGTCTGAACTGGGCCATTGTTAGAAGGGTCTGAACAGGGGGGAACAGGTGCTAAGCCCAGTCAGAGATCCCCATTGGATGGGTGTAGGGGGCCACCGGCCACCCCTAAGGTGTTATCACAAGCATACAAAAGAGCCTTATATAATCATAGGCCCCTTCTATTGGGCGCTCCACCTAGAAAACAGATGGCACAAACAGATTCTACTCATGTTAACCTGGTGACAAGATTCTCTCCACTTAGCAATTCAATACAAAGCATTGTGAATAAACATAGAAATGTTCTCAGAACGGTTCCTGGATTAACAGACAAACGGATCCGCTGTGTATGGAGAAGAGGACGTACTCTAAAAGATAGGTTAAGTCCAGCGATCCTCCCTCCTTTAATATCGCAAGTAAGCAAAGGCAGTCATAAAAGATGTGGCCATTGTGATATATGCCCGATAATGTTGGAAACTGCCATGTTTGTTTACAAGCAGACAGTGTACGAACTTCGATCGCATACTACTTGAGTCAAGAGCAGTAATATACGGTATTCAATGCCCTTGTGGACTATGGTATATTGGAAAAACGATACGCCCATTGAAAATAAGATTAAAAAAACATAGAAGTTGATTGAAATGTGGCAGAATGGAAGCACCAATGGTTCTGCATTGTATGGCAATGGGCCATTCTTTTGATCAATTTAGCTGCATAGCAATTGAACAAGTGACAGCAGGTTACGGGGGTAGAACACTGGATGAAACTCTTTTAAAGAAGGAACAACAGTGGATTTTTAAATTAGACACAGTGATCCCGTCAGGATTGAACCTTGCTATAGATTGGAGGACATGTATATGAAGTTGAAGTCATTTGCCGCGGGGTCCGAGCCGTTGGTAGGTGTGTTACTTTTCAGTGAATTTAGGATAAATCTAGTTGACATCAGATAATAAGTTTTTTAATTATTCAATAATCTGTACGAAGAGCGCAGACCAGCTGGGTTCATGAAGATCTGATTACCTCAGTCACTTTAAGGACTAGGGCAGGAGTGTAGTCCGCATGCTCGGCGTTTTTTGGAAGGAAAAGCTATTAGAGACAGATGAAATTTAAAGAATGGTGAACGCAGGCAGCATCGATATTTTGTGAGTGAAATAAATCAACAGTTTTTAGTTATATTCCACATTTATAAAATATAAAGCTAATTTTTTGAGTTTACAGAGCATGGTAGCTGATAGGTTGTCACGTTTGTTTTTAGAGCACTGTCTAGGGTGATAAATAAGATCCCCTGAAGAAACTGCAGGCAGTGAAACGCCTCAGAGGTGCCCTGTAAGAGCGTCGGGATCTTTGGGATTGAAGATATCCACAGCAGTTAAACTCCAGAGAGTGGAAATATCACAGCTAAGTGACATATTTGATAAAACCAGCTGTTGATATTATCAAAAGAATGTGTATGAATATTGAACATTCCATTTAGAAGAACGGAGGGAGGGTAGGGAGGGTAAAAAACACAAGCCGGATTCTAACAATAAGGTCATTGATGCGATTAAGCATTAGCAGTAAGACTTTGTCTGCTGGCTGTGCTACAAGAAGTCTGAGACCTTAAGAAACTGGTTTGGTTTAAAGTAAAAAATAGTGACACAGAAGCTTCTTTTTTAAAAAAAGTTGTTTAAGCTGAACGCACCATAGTGATTAGAGTTTAGACGTTCACGAAGAGACCATACGCAATTTGTAGTTGTAGAATATGGATACCAAACTTTGCGCTCATGGCAAAACCCTTGTACCAAGCCACGAAGGGAATGGAACGATCTCCCCTGGAATGGGGCCCAGAACAAGATAAAGCATTCAAATCACTGAAAACAGCATTGATGTCATCCCCAGCCTTGGGTTTACCAGATGTACAGAAACCATTTCGCCTATACGTCCATGAGTCAAGTGGAAATGCATTGGGAGTCCTGACCCAGCCCCTTGGGTCTTGGCAACGACCTGTAGCCTACCTGTCAAAACAATTGGATCCTGTTGCAAAAGGATGGCCACCTTGCCTGAGAGCTGTAGCAGCCACAGCCCTCTTGGTGAGCGAAGCTGACAAGCTCGCCTTGGGGCAGAATCTTCAAGTCACCGTACCACATTTTGTTCTAACCCTGATGGAACACAAAGGAAACCATTGGTTCACTAACGCACGAATGTTGAAGTATCAAAGCATGTTATGTGAGAATTCTTGGCTGAAATTGAGTGTCAGCCAAACTCTGAACGCAGCTACCCTACTGCCAGCTGGTCCGGGCCCTCCTGACCATGATTGCTTAGAAGTAATGGACACTGTGTACTCAAGTCGCCCAGACTTAACCGATATCCCTTTGAGCCACCCAGACAGGACTTTCTTTGTGGATGGAAGCAGCCTCGTAGTTAATGGACAACGGTGTGCTGGTTATGCAGTGGTGACCCTGGACATGGTAGTAGAATCGTCAGCCCTGGCCCCAGGAACCTCAGCACAGAAGGCTGAATTAAAAGCCCTCACAAGAGCACTGAAAATTGGAACAGGAATAAGTTTGAATGTATACACAGATTCCAAATATGCTTTCACAACTTTACATGCTCATGGAGCCCTGTACAAGGAACGTGGATTAATCACCTCGGGAGGCAAGTCTGTCAAGTATGGCCCAGAAATATTGACTTTATTGGAAGCAGTATGGGCCCCCAAACAAGTTGCTGTAATGCATTGTCGAGGTCACCAGACTGGAGATGGAGAAGTGTCCCGAGGAAACAGATTTGCCGATGCTTCAGCCCGAGAAGCAGCCATTTCTGGACAAATTACTACCCCTAGTGTAACGATTCAAGCAGCCATATTTCCAGTACCTCTTAGTGCATGGATACCTCGATACACCCAAAGTGAGCTGGACAATTACTGTCAGAGTGAGGGAGGGGCAACTATCAGACACTGGATGGATAGTGTTGCAACCGCCCGAAGGAAGCTCAACCCCTGGTATGACTGTGATCCCTGAAGCCCTGGGTCCAGCCTTTGTTCATGCTTTTCATCAAGCTACACATTATGGGAAAACTGCGATGGAAAAAGCTCTGCAACCGTACTTCTATATCTCATTACTGGGACCCTTGACCGCCTCAGTAGCCCGAAGATGTGTGACTTGTGCCAAGAATAATGCCTGGCAAGTTCCTGTCCCGCCCCCAAGAGTTCAGTCAGTTGGAGTTACCCCCATGGGAAATATCCAGATAGACTTTGCAGAAATGCCCCGAGCAAATGGATATCACTACCTATTGGTCCTAGTCTGTACCTATTCTGGGTGGGTAGAAGCTTTCCCCACCAGAACTGAGAAGGCCAGAGAAGTCACTAAAGCTTTGCTCCAAGAGATCATTCCCCGGTTTGGAATACCCTTGACCATAGGGTCAGACAATGGGCCCTCCTTTGTGTCACAAGTAACCCAGCAGTTAGCCCATGCTTTGCAAATATGGTGGAAGTTACACACAGCTTACAGACCCCAAAGTTCAGGGAAAGTAGAAAGAATGAACCAAACCCTGAAGTCTCAGTTATCCAAGCTCTGTCAAGAAGCTCACTTGAAGTGGCCCAAGCTCTTCTCATAGCCCTTCTCAGAATACGTTCAGCCCCCACCAAGCCATTGGGAGTATCCCCATTTGAGATTTTGTATGGGAGACCCCCGCCCATAGTTCAGGGGATAAGGGGGGATATGAGTCAGATTGGATCAGAAATCACTAGGCAAGAATTGTTGGCTCTAAGTTCTGTTTTGCAGGGCCTTTATACTTGGGTGCAGGACCAGTTGCCTATCAGTCTAACAGAACCATTGCATCCTTTCAAGCCTGGGACCTCGGTGTGGGTAAAAGAGTGGAAGAAGACACCGTTGGCACCTCATTGGAAGGGACCATATGTCATTTTGCTATCAACGCCAACAGCAGTCAAGGTGGCAGAAATCGACTCCTGGATACACCATAGTCGAGTGAAGCCAGCAGCAGTTCCTGAGAGTCGCCCTTGGACCTCGATCGCTAATCCTGCATCACCATTGCGACTGACCCTGCGAAGACAAGACCCATCATTGTAAAACTTGCAAACCCATTCCTGGACATCAGGGGAAGAGACGTCCTTAAGTTCTGCATCATCAACATCTCAGACTTTATCAATCACCAAAGATTATGATCATGATGATTACTTCCTGTTTCATTTTTGCGGTAGCCCTGGGACTCTTGAGAACCACTTTTGCCCTGCCCCCTTGTGCAGCCTGTATAACTACCACACGAACTGGAATGCAGGTCACTCAAACTTTATCACTCCTACTATACTTGCACTGGTATAGTTAGCCAGTGTATCTATAATGGTACAGAATTGAATGTCTGTACAAAGGGAAAGACTCGTACCTGTTTCAGACCCCGACAGAATCCGTCTTATTATGTCTTGGAACTACGATGGAATGATGAAGATGGAGCCCTCGTCAGTGCTACAGACCAACTCTCTGATCCCACCCAACCTGGAGTGGAGGAGTGGCCTAGTGGTTGGAACAAGGTACTTCAGGCCGGAAGGTTGGGGGTTCAAATCCCACTAGAGGACAGCAACCTTGGGCTGGAAGGACTGGGGTTTCTAGTCCCACAGGTGCTCCTTGTGGTCCTGGGCAAGCCACTTAACCCTCCATAGCCCATGTTCCCTGTAAAATAGTTATCTCCAAGTTATAATGCCCTGTTCAATGTAATTTCAGTTTGTTCAATGTAAACCGCACTGATGCAGAATAGCACGGTATATAAGAGAATGTAAATAAATAAACCTGCATCCCTGTACTTTGATGCCTGTGATTTGATAAATAGAAATGACTACTACAGGTGTGGGTCTTGGGAACAATCTTACTACTATGATGATAAATACATGTGTCCTGAAGGTGCATACAGATGGGGAATATGTACTGGAGTGCATTCCCCAACAACTTATGGAAAACCATCAAAGGCAGACTACTACTGTCCAAAGTGGGGCTGTGTATACTATGCTACTTGGTCTGGTAGCCCCACTGGACAAACTGGAGATAATCGCAAGGCTAAGTTGGAGAGATTACCCTTACTGGAACCAAAGAAATGCAAGAAAGGTGCATGAAATCCCCTGCGACTTCTTATCTTCGACCCAAGCCAGTGGAAGCAAGGATTTCGATTTGGCCTACGTATAGCAGGAGGTGGAACCGATCCTGGAACCATTGTATACATCCAACTAAATATAAAGACTCATGTATCTTCACTGTATCAAATACATCATACTTTCTATGAGGCCATGAAGGCAGAATTTGTAGTTCCTCACGCTTTGCAGAATTTGTTCATTGAACTAGCTGGAGCTGTAGCATCCAGCCTCCATGTCTCAGACTGTCTTTTCTGTGGAGGAACTCAGATGGGAGACCAGTGGCCTTGGGAAGCACAAGAACTGAACTACTCTGTACCATACAACGAGACTGATTTGCATAAAGCTACAAATGAATGGGTCCTAGCTCACCCCATTGTTGGTAACCTATGTTTTGCTCGAGCTGGACCACAATTGACTGCACTAGTGGGACAGTTGGTCTGTTTAAACCAAAAATATTACAGTGCCACTACTAGAAAGACATCTTGGTGGTCAGGTGTCAATGCCCCGGAACCTTCCAATCTTCTGACCATCTTTCCTCACTTAGCCAGGATATGGACGAATCTGGCTACCCAGAATACCTGGCAAGCTCCACCTGGACTATATTGGATTTGTGGAAATCGAGCATATGCTAAACTCCCTGCCAAATGGGGAGGGGCGTGTGTTTTGGGAACCATAAGACCCTCTTTCTTCCTCTTGCCTATTTCTCACGGAGAACAATTGGGATTTCCTGTATATAAAAGTCAACAGAAACGAGAGGCTCTGAAGATTGGCCAGTGGGACAAATGGGATGCAACATCTGAAGAATGGCCACCGGAGAGAATTGTTTCCTACTATGGACCTGCTACTTGGACACAAGATGGTTCTTGGGGCTACCGCACACCTGTGTATATGTTGAATCGTATTATACGTTTGCAAGCTGTTGTTGAAATTATAACCAATGAAACTAGTAGAGCACTAACCTTGTTAGCTAAACAAGCCACACAGATGCGTACAGCCATCTACCAGAATCGATTAGCGTTAGATTATTTACTTGCAGCTGAAGGAGGAGTATGTGGCAAACTGAATTTAACTAATTGTTGTTTGCAAATTGATAATGAAGGACAAGTTGTAGAAGATATAGCCAATCACATGAGGAAGCAAACTTATGTTCCAGTCCAGACCTGGCATGGCTTGCAACCCGATGGCTGGTTTGGTTCTCTGTTTTCAGGAATGGGCGGCCTGAAAACACTTGTATTGATTGTTTTATTAATCTTGGCTGTTTGCTTATGTCTTCCATGTTTCCTACCCTTATGCTTACGCATGCTGAACTCAACCATTGATAGTATTGTTGAACGTAAGGCAGCTACAAAGATACTAGCTATGTGGAATTATTACCCTATACCACAAAGTGATACCTTTACCTCAGTGTAGAATGACATATGTGGTTTGATTCTCACCCTTTCTCACTTGCGGGTGAGAATAATCAAAGGGGGGAATGTGGCAGGCTATGGCCTAGAATAGCCTGCAAAAACATACGACGTATGAGAGGCCTGTAAGTTATTTATTTATTTTGCTGCATTTATATCCCGCTTTTCACCGGGTCAAAGCGGTTGGGGGATACATTTAACACGAGGGGATATGAGACACATACACTAATACAGGGAACATGGGCAATTGAGGGTTAAGTGGCTTGCCCAAGACCACAAGGAGCACCTGTGGGACTAGAAACCCCAGTCCTTCTGGCCCAAGGTTGCTGTCCTCTAGTGGGATTTGAACCACCGACCTTCCGGCCTGTAATACCTTGCCCCAACCACTAGGCCACTGCTCGCTCGAGTTAGGCCTGAGTCCCAACCCCCACTTGAGAATATTATAGCTAAGAGAAAGCCAAAGTCAGTAGAAGTTAGAAAACTGCTTTAAACTGCTTTTGGTAAGAGTGTATGAATCTTCTATTGAATTAATTTATGCTGATGACAGACATGTTCCAGTACCCTGCTTTCACACATTTACTAAGCCAGAAGACCTTGGAAGAGAAAAGTATCAAAAGTCTGAACTGGGCCATTGTTAGAAGGGTCTGAACAGGGGGGAACAGGTGCTAAGCCCAGTCAGAGATCCCCATTGGATGGGTGTAGGGGGCCACCGGGACCAATGGAAAGGGTGCAGGGGGTTACCGGGACCAATAAGAAATTTGCCTGTATTAAACTGAAGAAGAAAGGTATAAAAGATGTTGTTTTGCTGAACTCCATTGCTCAGACCATTTTGTTTTGTGACATTGCCTGAGAGTGTGCACAAATAAATTGGCTTGAATCTTTGAAATTGACTCCGGGTTTTATTCATTGCGGGCACTTCGCTACAACAATACCTTGGAAGTCCTCTGACTTTATGATTCCTTTTATACGCTCCAGGCTTCCAGTTCCTGAGGCAGCAAAACAGCCCTACAACATTATGGAACCTCCTCCATATTTAACTTAATTTTTTCGCTTGTAAATGTATTGCTGGTCTGCATTGCCAAAGAGTTCAAGCTTGGTTTCATTTGTCTATGGAATATTTTCCCAGGATTGTGTTTTCTCAAGGTGGTAATGGGCAAAGAACAGGCGTGCCTTTTTATGTCTCTTTGAGCAGTGGGGTCCTCCTTGACCTTCGTCCATGAAGTCCTTCTTTGTTTAGAGGCTGATTCTGTTTCTCCAGGACCAAGCAGGAAGTCAGTCCTCACTTATGGGTGACGTCGGCGCCGACGGAGCCCTCGCGGAGCAATTTTCCCCAGCTTTCAAAGAAAGCCTTTGGGAATTGCAGCGCGCATGCGCGGTCCTCTTCCCGCCCAAGGGTGCCATCTTAGCCAGTCTTCTTTTTTCCGCGGAGCCCTACAGACGTACCTGTCGTGTCCCCGCGAAAAAGTTGATATTTCTTCATAATTTACTCTTTTTTCCTTCGGTTCGACGCCGGTCTTTTTCCCGCCCGGACTCGCGACGCCGGTCACGAGTCCTCTTCTTCTTTTTCGGTTTTTCTGACTTAGTCAGTTTTCGTTTTCGGTTTTTCCCTGGCAGCCCGGTCCTTTGACCTCGCAGGGGCCCTTTTTCCCCCGATGGCTGCCAGTGGTTTCAAGCGGTGTGGTCAGTGTGACCGAAATATGTCACTGACTGACACACACGACCATTGCCTCCGCTGCCTGGGCTCGGATCATGAAGAAATGATCTGTGGGCCCTGCGGCAAACTGTCCTCCAAAGCGTTGAGAAGTCGGCGGCATCAGCGGGATAGGATCTTCGCTGACCCCAGCCGTACCCGGACCTCGTCGGAGGCCTCCGCGTCCAGGGGTTCCAGCTCGGACCGTCGCCGGAGTTCCTCCGACAGGGGTTCTCCCTCCGGGGACCATCGACGGAAGGTGAAACCCGCGAGGGCGGCGTCGGTGGACGCTCCTGGCTCCGCGAGGGCCAGGTCGCATAGCCCCGATAGCCGTCCCGGGTCCTTGGAGAAGGAGCACCTCACGAAGCGACCTCGCCTGGAGTCAGAGCTGCCTGCTCGGGTAAGTCCCGTGGTCCTCCTGGACTCGCCTCCGCGACAGCCGACGTCGGGCCAGACGCCGTCGGGGCCCGAGTCGGGGGCTGCTGGGTCACCTGAGCTCGGACTCAGGTTGACGGCCTTGGAGAGCAGACTGTCTGCCTTCATGGACCAGCAGCGGGCACTGCTCGCTGGCTTCGCTGGCGCCGCTGCCCCGACCGCCGGGACGTCGACGTCTAAGTCGACCCCGGAGACCGAGCCGATCCTCGAGTCGATGCGAACTCGAGTCGATCCTCGGTCGAGGTCACCCTCGGCCTCCCGTTCGGGACCGAGGTCGCCGACGCCGACTCCCTCGGCGTCGGGGCGGCAGGCGCCGCGCCCTGCCCGGGCCGACCCCACCGAGTCCTCGTCGGAGTCGGTCTGGGAGTCTGAAGAGGAAGAGTTGCCTGATTCTTTTCGGACTCGGTGTGTCCCCTCGGACTCACCTGAGTCCGAACCTCGGAAGCAGTCCCCCCCGGAGGATGCCCGGTTCTCGGACTTCGTCAGGGATATGGCCAAGGCTTTGGCCTTCCCTGCGGACCCCGAGGAGGAGCCTCGAGCCGAAGAGCTCGACGCCCTCCAGTATGACTCTCCCGCCAGGGAACACTTTACTGTACCGGTTCCTCCCATGCTGGAACAACTACTCTTCCGCATGTGGGAGAGTCCGGCCACCTCGCCGGTCCTGAGCAAGCGGGTCGATTCTATCTATCGAGTCTGCAAGAGCCCTGGCTTCCAAAAAGCACAGCTACCACACCATTCCATGGTAGTGGAATCGGCCATGCATCGTCTTAAGAGCCAGAAGATGCACTCCTCGGTGCCTCCTGGCAGGGAGGCCCGTAACATGGATGGCCTTGGTAAGAAGTGTTTCCAGGGCTCTATGCTTGCGTGTCGTGTCCAGACCTACCAGCTATACATGGGCATGTATCTCCGAGACCTGGCTAAAGAGCTAGCCGGATTCTCCGCTGGTTTGTCCGAGGAACCCTTGCGGAGGTTCCTGGCCTTGTCCACTGGCATTCGGGAATGCTCAAAATTCATATCCCGAGCAGCCTATGATGGCTTTGAAGCATCGGCTCGAGTGGCCGCAGCCGGCATCGGTGCCCGCCGACAGGCTTGGCTTCAGTCGTCTGACCTTGAGCCCTGGGTGCAGGACAAGTTGGTCGATGTCCCCTGCCGAGGCGAAAACCTCTTTGGCAAGCCCATGGCTGAAAAGGCTGCACAAATTGAGACGGAGACTCTCACCAGGACTAGGCTTTCTAGGAAGACCTCCGCCCCTTCCCAGAAAAAGAAGGGCTCGGGAAAGAAGTCCTTTTACCCGAGGAAGGCGGCTGCCTACAAACAATACCCCCAATATCAGGCCCCTGCAGCTCCCCAACAGGGCCAGCAGGCCAAGGGACGGGGTAACGGGTCCCGTAGGCAGCAAGCCCCCAAGCCTGCACCACCAGCCCCTGCTCAGCAGGGTGGGAGTTTTTGACTCCTTAAGCATAGCCTCTCCCCCCCCGCTGGTTCCTCCCAGCACCGGAGGCCGGCTGGTTCACTTCGCCCACAGGTGGTCCAGCATCACCTCAGATGCCTGGGTGCTTCAAGTCGTGCGAGAAGGCTATCTTCTCCACTTCCACCAGGTCCCTCCCTCCTATTTTCCGGGAGAACCTCCACGACCCCCTCTGCACAGGGAATTACTCCTTCAGGAGTTAGCAGGTCTTCTACAGGAACAGGCGTTGGAACCGGTGCCCCACCACCTGAAAGGTCAAGGCTTTTATTCCAGGTATTTTCTAGTACCAAAAAGGACAGGAGGCCTCAGACCCATCCTGGACTTGCGCAACCTCAACAAGTTCCTCGTGCGGGAGAAGTTCAAGATGCTTACCCTTGGATTCCTTCTGCCCTACCTCCAGCAGGGAGATTGGCTATGCTCCTTGGATCTAAAGGATGCCTACACGCACATCCTCATCCACCCAAGCCACCGCCAATACCTAAGGTTTGTGGTGGCAGGAAATCATTACCAGTACAGAGTACTACCCTTTGGCCTGTCCTCCGCACCGCGAGTCTTCACAAAATGTCTCGCGGTGGTGGCGGCCCATCTCCGGCTTCACGGCCTCTATGTCTTTCCGTACCTCGACGACTGGCTCATCAGAGCAGCGTCCGCTCCGGAGGTCACCAACGCCATGCGCCGCACGGTGACTCTTCTGCAGTACTTGGGCTTTGTTATAAACTTCGCAAAGTCCACTTTGCTCCCCTCACAGGATCTCGAGTTCATCGGCGCAAGGCTGCACACTCCTCAGGCACGAGCGTTCCTACCGCTCGACAGGGCTCAACGGCTCATGGACTTAGCCGACCGTTTTCGCAGCCAGCCCCTGGTCTCCGCCAGGCGCTTCCTGAGACTACTCGGCCATATGGCTTCCACCGTCCATGTGACCCCCAATGCCCGCCTGAATATGCGACCTGCTCAATGGTGTCTCCGCAAGCAGTGGCAACAGGCCACAGGCGGCCTAGCAGACCTAGTGCGCGTCTCCGAGCCGCTGGCCTCGTCTCTTCAGTGGTGGCTTCATCGGCCGAATCTGGTGCTCGGCATGCCTTTTCAGCCACCTCAGCCGGCCCGGGTGCTGACGACAGATGCATCCCTCCTGGGCTGGGGAGCACATTGCCAAGGGGCACGTACTCAGGGCCTTTGGACCACGTGGGAGTCTGCTCAGCAGATCAACTTCCTGGAGCTCAGAGCGATCCGCCTGGCTCTCAAGGCCTTCTCCCACCTGACCTCCCACCAGTCCGTCCTTGTCCAGACGGACAATCAAGTTGCCATGTTCTACGTGAACAAGCAGGGGGGCACGGGCTCCTTCCTTCTCTGCCGGGAAGCACAGAAGCTCTGCTCTTGGGCCGTCAGTCACGGCGTTCTCCTCAAGGCAGTTTTATCTCCCAGGCCAAGAGAATTGCCTGGCGGACAAACTCAGCAGGATCCTCCAGCCGCACGAGTGGCGCCTGGATCCCTTGGTAGTTCAGAAGCTCTTTCTAAAGTGGGGCCTCCCCACGGTGGATCTCTTTGCCAGTCCTCACAACCGGCAACTTCCTCGCTTCTGCTCTCGTCAGCCACACCCCCTTCGAGTTGCGGCGGACGCTTTTCTACTCTCATGGTCGGGGAGCCTTTTGTACGCTTTCCCTCCCATCCCGCTAGTCTCTCGGACTCTTTTCAAGGTTCTCCGAAACAAAGCCTTCATGATCCTGGTGGCCCCTCGCTGGCCCAGACAGCCGTGGTTTCCACTCCTGCTACAATTAGTGGTAGAGGATCCATTCCCTCTGGGGTTACAACCGGATCTCCTCACTCAGGATCAGGGGTCTCTGCTACACCCCAACCTCAGGTCTCTCAACCTAATGGCCTGGCTGCTGAGAGGGTAGTCCTTGCTCCCCTTCTCCTGCCGGCAGAGGTGGAGGAGGTCGTCTTAGCTTCGCGACGACCTTCTACCCGCAAATGCTACGCCCTTAAATGGCGTCGTTTTTCCGTTTGGTGTACCCAACAGTCTCAGGATCCCTTCTCCTGCCCGGTGTCGGTGATCTTGCAGTACTTGCTATACCTCTCTAATCTGGGACTTAAGTCCAACTCCGTCAAAGTTCACCTCAGTGCTCTTTCAGCACATCATGTGCCGGTGGACGGCAGACCTCTCTCCAACGACCCTCTCGTAGCGAGGTTTCTCCGAGGTCTCCTTCTACTTAAACCACCTCTGCGCCCGCCAGCGCCTGACTGGGACCTGAATGTGGTTTTACAGCGGATCACCTGTCCGCCTTTTGAACCTATGGCTACCTGTTCTCTCCGTTTTCTTTCTTGGAAAACACTGTTCTTGATAGCCCTCACTTCCGCTAGACGCGTAAGTGAATTGCAGGCCCTCGTGTCTGATCCCACTTACACTCGGTTCTACAAAAATAGGGTAGTCCTACGGACTCACCCAAAATTTCTTCCAAAAGTGGTCTCCCCTTTTCACATCAATCAGGAGGTGGTACTTCCAACCTTCTTTCCCAGACCACACTCCAGCCGAGCTGAAACGGTCCTCCATACCCTGGACTGTAGAAGGGCATTGAACTTCTACCTTGACCGTACGCGGGAGCACCGTAAAGCTGCTCAGCTTTTTGTGTCTTTTGACCCCAATAAATTGGGGCTCCCGGTCTCCAAGCGTACTCTGTCCATCTGGGTTGCGGACTGTATCTCTTGGGCTTATGGGGCAGCCGGACTCTCCTTGGAAGGTCGAGTCATGGCTCATTGCGTTCGGGCAAAGGCTACGTCAGTGGCTTACCTCCGCTCTGTTCCGCTGGCAGACATCTGCCGGGCCGCTACTTGGTCTTCGAGCCAGACTTTTGCGGTCCATTACTGTCTCGAGAGGGAGTCCCGCAGGGACAGTGCTTTCGGACAGGCAGTCCTCCGTAATCTCTTTGAGGTCTAAGCAACTCCTACCCTCCATCCCGGATGTGGGCTACCGGTGGGTAATAATTCAGCGAAGATTCTTTCCTTCTGTGCTGCTGAGCTAGAGGGAGCTCATTTTTGTGCTTAGGGTCTCCGGTAGCCTTGAGCTTGGGAGTCCCATAAGTGAGGACTGACTTCCTGCTTGGTCCTGGAGAAAGCGTAGTTACTCACCTGTAACAGGTGTTCTCCAGGAGCAGCAGGAATCAGTCCTCACAACCCTCCCTCCTCCCCTTGGAGTTGCAATCATCTGCTTTAGTTCTTTTTGCAAATTTTTATGCTGTCTTTTTTAGCTATGTCATCTGACTGGCTAAGATGGCACCCTTGGGCGGGAAGAGGACCGCGCATGCGCGCTGCAATTCCCAAAGGCTTTCTTTGAAAGCTGGGGAAAATTGCTCCGCGAGGGCTCCGTCGGCGCCGACGTCACCCATAAGTGAGGACTGATTCCTGCTGCTCCTGGAGAACACCTGTTACAGGTGAGTAACTACGCTTTCCTGCATGTCCAGCCGCACTGGCCATGAAAAAAGCAGATGTATGGGAAATGTACCAGATTTCCGCCACCGCAGGGCCTGGACCAACCCGCGATGGGAGAATCAGGGACTTGGACATCCTGGCACTCCCCCGATTCAGTGGGGATCTACACACAGGAGCCTACCCGTCCTCCTGCACAGACACCATTGCGTAGGAGAGGGAGCAGTGGCATCCATGCACCATGGCAATGGGCCACTTAGTCAGCATTTCTGATTTCCATGGACCGCACAGGTGCCTGCTGCCCACTCACTGTGAGCCTCCACTGGCCCATATGGTCAGGACTAGGTCATTGGACTCCACCGAGTCCAGTGACAGTGCAGACAGGGGCTGCAGACCGCATTGGGGTGGAATAAGTGCCGGGCGTGCAGCTGAGTGCTGGAGGACATACAGGGCCCTGACCTGAATAGGTCTTGTACATCCAGACACTTTGCCATCTCCCGCTCTGCTTCCATCCCGCCCCCAACCAGCACTCCCCGCACATACTCTCTGTACGTGCAGGGAGTGATGGGGCAGAATTCAGGTCCTGGAGCAGAGCGCAGGTTGGACATCCAACCTGGACGTCCAACCCCGCTATTCGTGGACTGGAATGACCCCCTTAGCATGCAGCATTGCTCCAGGTCAGCTGTAAGCTCTTTGGATTAATTTTCCTCTTCCTACCATGCCCTGAGAGGTTCTTAACAGTTCCACAAGCAGAAAACTTATGAATAACATTGTGAACGTTAGGCAAAAGAATCCCAAGGTCTTTGGAGATGGCCTTATACCCCTTTGAAGTTTGATGTTTGGTGTTAATGGCTTTTCTGACCATCTCAGGCAGCTCTCTTGTCTTCACCATTGTGAAAATGGAACAGGGTGTGAATGTGGCCATTTTAAACATTGGAGCCATCATTCATTGGTTGATTCAAGTCCTGCGAGTACTGACAGTTGATCACAGGTGCATCTAATATCACTGAAATAGGAATGTAGTTCTTCTGTTCAAACTTATTTGAATTGTTTATAAGGGTGTCAATAATCATGTCCTATAGTGACCAAAAGGCCCAAAGATTCACTACTATAATTATTATACTACAAATGTGAAAAGCATACCCTATATTCTTAATCATAACACCTGAGCCTAAAATGATAAATTACCATACCAATATTTTTTGTCGGATTGCTTGACTGGAGAGGATACCCTCCCTTGTAGCAAGCCCTCCTTTTATTCTTTTAATTAAAGGCTAAATAGCCTAAAAGGTAGTCTAAGGGAAAAGCACAAAACAGTGTAAACCCTCAGAAATACTTAACTCAGCTGACGGTCTTGATCCTTCTCCAACCGTGCTGAGACATTTCTCCTCACATGGCTCTCAATTCAAAAAGATCTTGACAAAACAGAGTTCCAGAAATCCAGTGCTATAATAAGCCTGTATTGTTCATATCAATTAATTTTCCAGAAGGCTGTACTGCTCTTCGCTGGAAACCCCAAAATAACTGGGCACCACAATACAATGTCATGTTTCAAGCTCTTAGTTCGCTTAAGGAAGAGCTAAGAACAACTAAGAGCTTGAAACATGGCATTGTGTTGCGATGCCCAATTATTTTGGGGCTTCTAGTGAAGAGTGGTATAGCCTTCAGGGAAATTAATTAATATGAACAATACGGGCTTATTATAGCACTGGATTTCTGGAACTCTGTAGGTGCCGCTGGATTCCATGTGTTGTTCACAATATGCTTTCAACCTTGGCGATCGGTGGTGCTGTTTCTGGCCTCGTCAATGGTCAGTCACTGGTTCCTTAGGTCTTCCTTGATATGTTTGAGCTATGTTTTCTTTGGTGCTGCTCGTTGAACCCTCCAGTGGACAGGTTGCTGTCACCAGAGGAGTTTGTATGGCAGCCGATTGGTGTTCATTCTGCAAATGTGGCCAAACCATCACAGTCTGCATTTTTGCATTTGTTCTTCGACTGAAGGCTGATGGTTGCACCTTTTTCAAATAGTCTCATTTTGATGGCGATCACAAAGAGAGACATGCAAAATCTGTCTTAGGCTTCACATTTGAAAGACTTCGAGCTTGTTCATGTCAGATTTGAGCAGAGTCCATGTCTCCAATCTGTACAGGAGAATTGGCAGAATCAGTGTTCGGAAAAGCTGAATTTTGGTCTTGGTGGAGATATTGGCCTTCTTCCAGAGTCACCATTTGAGCGAGGCAAACACTACTGTTGCCTGGCCAATCCTGCTGTGGACATTGGTGGTGGATGTCATCTTCTTTTCCTGTACCAGCGATCCCAGGTATTTGAATTCTGGGACCTGTTTGATTTGGATTCCGTCAAGGTGAACATTGGCCTGCGATCCACCCGTAGTCATAACTTTGGTCTTAACAAATCTTAGTTGTGGTCCCTTTTGTCAGAGTTGTAACTTGACTACTGCACCTAATACTCTGCAATATAACTAAGAAGAGTGTGATGTATTGTATGTGAACTCGAAACAATATATCGCTTATTCTCTTGCTATCATTAACTAAAAGTAGCCGCAAGGTCTTAGAAACTTAGGCTGTCTTTGACCAGTTACAAACTGTCAAATGGACAAACGCCTACAATACATCAACGACCTTATTCCATAGCGGCCACTTTTTGTATTTGTTTATCCTAGATTTTTATGATTGCTTGTACTTGATTTTTATGATTTAAATCCATTATGAAGCGAATTAAACCAATGCTTAGCTTTTAATGGAGATCTCAGCTTCCAATGCAAATCCCGACGCTGTCAGGCGCGCTGTTTTTTTGCGTTTCACCCTCGCGGTTTCTTCAGGGGAATTTTTTGAAAAGCACTGTAATTTAAACAAGTTCATTATGTACACACCTTCAACTATTATTTATCTACCGGATACTAGAGGTATTCAGAAAACCACATACCTGCGATTCAACTGGTATCTATTCATAAGAGCTTACTCTTTTCAAACTTGCCAGCTTCTGTTGAACGCCGCGCATGCGGCTTAGATATATACGGAGACTTTATTAACCAGCACCTGTGTGGATACTGATGTTGATGTCAATTTAAAAGTATACTTCCCACTCTTTCCGTGCGTTCAACCCCTCAGGGGACACTGATCGAAACCTGTATATCCAGCGTTGTTCACAGTATAATAAAGCTTGTTCTTTTGATTTTCCATGTTGCGCTGTGGTTATCTGGTCAATACAGAAGCATCTTAATTCATTAAAAGTATGCTGGAATTGTAGACAATGATCAACTATAGGTGCTTCTCTTCGTTGGCATTTCAATTTGCTTTTGTGTTCGTTCATCCGAATTTTAAACGATCTATTTGTTTTTCCTACATATATTAAATTGCATGGACAACATATGCAGTAAACTACCGATGTGGACATGCAAGAAGTTTGACACCTTAGCCGATATGTTTTATCATGATAAAAAAATTCTGTTAATTCTTGAGTAACTTGACAAATATTGCATGTCCCACATTTTACATGACCTGCTGTTATCCCCGTTGTTCTAGATGTCAAAGGACGTAAAACTGCCGGACTTAAAATCTCTCTTAAATTTTTTTGTCTTTGCCAGACACACCGGACTGTATGGTTTTCAAGGCCCGGGACACTATTTAATACATTCATATGACGTTTTACACTACGTCTTAAATGAGTACTGAATGGAGAAAACGATGTAACTAAATTAACCTGTTGGTTACAGTCTTCTAAACTGGCTTTCTCCGGAGGATGTATTAATAAATCCCGATTCATGAACAATGCTCTCTTATAGGCTTTGTTGACCACCTTAGTGGGATAACCCCGTTGGTAGAAATTTTGTTGCAACTTCTTGGATTGAACCTTAAAATCTTGCAAATCAGTGCAATTACGCCGATATCGAATAAATTGAGACAGGGGTAAGCTGTCTCGCAGTTGCACAGGATGTACACTATCATAATGTAATAATGTATTCCTATCTGTCTGCTTTCTAAAGACAGAAGTATGCCATCCAGTCGAGGTTTTTTTGACATTCACGTCAAGGAAGGTGATCTGCGCAGTGTGATAATTAAGTGTAAATTTAATGTTGATATCCCTACAGTTTAACCAGTTAAAAAACTCTTGCAATTCCACAGCCGTTCCCTGCCACATGACAAAAACGTCATCAATGTATCTTCGCCACAGCTTTAGAGCCTCATGGTATGGAGAAACTTCAACCCAATTTTTCTCAAACTGTTGCATATAGAGGTTGGCAATAGAGGGGGAACATGTGGCCCCCATTGCAACTCCAGACAGTTGATGATAAATTACTTCTTCAAAAATGAAAAAATTATTATATAATATTAGAGTAGTTAGCTCTGATAAAAAGCTCAACTGTTTGTCGGATAGATCTCCCCTACCTCTAAGTGCAGCCATAACTCCAGCATGTGCTTGTGCTTGGGGAATAACAGTATATAATGATGTTACATCCAAGGTTGCTAAGATGATATCAGGCAACATGGCCACTTCAGTATGTTCTTGTAAAATTCGTAGAAAATGGGTGGTATCTTTAATAAATGAAGGAATTGAAATCATCAATGGTCGTAAAAATGAATCCAAAAAAACTGAAAGAGGCTCCAACAACAAATTTCTAGTGGAGACAATAGGTCTTCCTGGGGGGTTATTAATGTGCTTGTGTATTTTTGGGACCAGATAAAATTTAGCCATAGTTGGATCTAATGGATTCAAATAAGACCATTCTTTTTTTAGAAATTATACAGGCTTCTAGAGCCTGAGTAGTAATTCTTTTTATCTGTTCCTGAAGTTCTATCGTGGGATTAGTTTGTAAAATTTCATATACGGTCACGTCCAATAGTTGTTTATATGCTTCACCACAATATTGTTCCCGACTCCAAATAACAATCCCTCCTCCTTTGTCTGCTCGTCTAATGACTACATCGGTTTGAGACCTCAAAGCCCGTAAAGCTGATTGTTCAGCATTACTTATTCTATTTTGGAAATTTTGTTGGGTAAATTCCAGATGTTGCAAATCCTTTAGGATTAAGTCTCGATAAAGTATCAATGAGTGGTGAAGAGGGCCTGGAGGGGACCAAGTCGATCTTAAAGGCAATCTAGTATGATTCAAACTCGGGATGACCCCCGTTTCCACTGGTTTAGATCCAAAATAAATCTTTAAATTCAGTTTCCTGATCAATTGTTCAAGATCTATTCTAAATTGGAAAGCATCAAACTGTATACTTGGAACAAATGATAACCCTTTGTTAAGAATAGCTAACTGTTCCGATGGTATAGCCACTCCAGAGACGTTCATTACTAAGGAGTCTACGTCTTGCGTCTGGGATAATCCCCTCGTTGAGATTTTCCTCGATTGTCGTCTTTCTTTTTCCTCCTTCTGTCCTTCTTGGTTTCGTCTAAAAAATCCACTTTCCGTTGATGTCCCCCCAAATCTACTGAATCGGTGTCGTCTGATGTGTTTTCGAAACTAACTTGTTTCTTCTTAATTTTTTCTTTACGTTTTACATTCATCCATGGATAAACGTAACCTTCTGTGTAATCATCAAAATCTCGACGCAGTTTTTTTGTCTTAATTTTTTTCACTTCCTCCTGTAATGTGTTAACTTGTACTGTAATGTTTTCCATCTTACTAATCGGCCGTTTCATTGGTTCTAAACTTTGCAACCGTGGCATCAATTTCTTCCGTTAATGTGTCCATGCTTTTCTTTGTTGTCTCAATAATTAATACCATGAGGTCTAAAGAACACTTATTAAGGATTTGATTCCATCTGTGAATAAATACTGTGTCTGTAATAAACAGCCTGGGTTCTTTATAAACCCTTAGGCCTCTTGGTATATGCCGTCGTTGTATATACTCTATTAAGGATAATCTATGGTGCTCCATATGAACTCTTTTCTTCTGTAATTTTAGCAGATCTTCCCAATCAAGACTACTAGACATCTCCAATGTGTCTTCATTCAACGAAAAAGGCGTAGTTTCTTTGCATAAATTAGAAATAAATTCCTCCGTAAAACTAAATGTATCCGTTCCCATAGATTGACCATCCATGATTGTACTCAACAAATCTTAGTTGTGGTCCCTTTTGTCAGAGTTGTAACTTGACTACTGCACCTAATACTCTGCAATATAACTAAGAAGAGTGTGATGTATCGTATGTGAACTCGAAACAATATATCGCTTATTCTCTTGCTATCATTAACTAAAAGTAGCCGCAAGGTCTCAGAAACTTAGGCTGTCTTTGACCAGGCTGTCTTTGGTCTTGTCTGCACTGATTCTTCCATAAGATTGGGCGGTGGTAAAGGATGTTGGTGGTCTCTGCATCCATGTCAGCAAATATGGCACTGTTGTCTGCGAACATCAAGTCGATCAGAAAGTTGTTCATGTTGTACTGGACCCCGCATTTGTTCTTGAATGTTTTCCTCATAATGGTGCTGATCGTGATATTGAAAAGCAGGGGTGAGGCGACATCTCCCAGTTAGACTCCAGTTTGGATAGGAAATTCCTTGGATACTTCATTTTGGATCTGCACACTGCTGGTTGTGCCATTGTATGATGCTTGGATATGTTAGATATTAAGTGGATGAACTGTAAGGGCGCCAATAATGTTGACCACAATTATAGGTGAGCTAGTCACAGTTATCCTCAGGTCTACCATGGCAGCTGTATGGAACTATAGCTATACCTCTGCGAGTGCTCCAGGAATAACTAGCATGGCTTCTACATGTTCCAGCTCCTTGTTGTGGAAATCTATTGTGATACACACTCTGCGTTGAATGTTCCTCTGGGGGTCCATGTGTATGGCACATATGAGATGAAAGAAAAAATGGCCTAATGATTAGAGCTATGACCTGAGAAGCAGGGAATCCAGAGTTCAGTTGTCATTCTGCCACTGACAGTCTTTGTGACCTTCTGCAAGTAGTAGTATGTCCCATTGCCTCAGGCACCCAATTTGATTCTAAGCACTTTGGGGCAGGGACATATTGTACCTGAATATTAATCACCATGTACATCCAGAAGCTCAAGAAAACTTCTTTAAACAAAATAACCAAGTGATAATTATGAGACAAAGCATGGGAAACAACATCCCCCCCCCCCAGGAACTTTATAACCTCATGATTTCTCTAGCGATATGTGCAATCAGCCTCACCTTGGAATGGGAAGGGTTCCTAAGACAAAGGCCAACATCCTGACAGAAGTACTAGCTGATTGTGACAAAGGCACAAAATTGCCCCAAAGAAATGGAGACCAATGAGTATATGAAGGAAATTCAGGCCCCCTGAGAGGGGAGAGTAGAGGGGAGTAGGCAAGACCAATGTTCCCTCTAATTTTCTGTAGGCTGTGTGCGCATAAAATAACAGCTGTGTACAGTTTTTGAAGGAAGGTTACATTTTTGTGCGCCACATAACGACACTCGGAGTTATATACTTTAAAATTTGACTACACGTCAGAATACACCACATTGATTTTAATCAAATTAAATGAAAATAGACGATTACTAAATGAAGCGGGAAATTTCTAGTAATTACAATCATAACTTTTAAATTTTAAGACGTCTGTGTTGTTTTCTATCAGAATCAGAGCTGTAATTTTTGTGCGCTCTGTTGTAAAGTATGTGTGCTCGCTCGGCGAGGTGTGTGCGCGCGCACACGCGCGCAGCTTAGAGGGAACAATGGGCAAGACCTATTCTAGGAGGTGGGAAGTATGTTGTTGGCAGGTGAGGCCTTTAGCTATCATTGTTGCTGCAGGAGAAAATGGAGATAGCCTTATACTTCTCATGATAGCACTGAGGTTGCTTAGCATCTCGTTTTCACTAGCTGCATGATGATAGTTGCCTTACCTCTGTAGCTTACGAAGGTACCCTGTGGATAGAACATCATGTTGTAGGGAATATGCAGTTCACATAATAAGGAGTGCTTCCAGAAGGTATTTTCTGGCCTGGGCCAGCCAGTACCTAAGCAGCTATTGTCTGCTATCCTGGCAGTTTGGGAATATGGGATTGCTTGTCTGGAGCCTGCACAATCATTGTCCTTTCCTGTCACCTAGGCAGAACTCGGGTTTTGGAATCATGCAACTTGGTGTGATTTGATATTTTCCTAAAATGGAAGCCTGGGAATACCTATGTTAGTGCTGGCCTCTATCTTGTCCTTGTATATTAACTGTTATGGGTCCAGCTCCCTCTGTAATCATTTGTACTGTGCATTTTTGCCTTTGACAATAGTGTCCATCGAAGAGGCACTGCTTCTGAAGCTGCAGCATGCATCTCTTCCTGTTACAGGTGAGTAGTACATATCTGATTTGTTTTTGTGTACTATATTATTGCTCTAATTTGAGTGAGCCTTGCTGTTTGCTGAGCAAAGTATTGTGCAGGAAATATATATTTTTGACCCGGTGGGCTTATGTCTCCTTTCCTTCTCATTGAGGATGAGGATGTGTGGTACAAGGTCCAAAGTATCCAGTAGATTGCTCAACTTCCCAGGACCTTCCTGCAGGAAGCATGGCTTTATGTCTGGGCTAGTGCAAGAGTATGGGGCGTCTTAGGTGAACCTTTAGCCTTAAGCCCTCCCCATCCCCCAAGATTTTGATAATTAAACTCAACAATCATCATCTCAACACCACCCCTTCCACAACAATTCTGTAGAATTGGACATCATACTTTTAAATATTAAGCATTGCTTTGTATGTATTTGTGTGCCTGTTCGCCCTGCAAGTAAAAGAATGTGCTGATAATTCTGAGTTTGTGTGCCTGTCAGGATCTATTGCTGTGCTTTGACTGCTGTTGCTTTGTCCCCCCTCCCCGAAACTGCTGTCATTGTCAGCTATCTAGTCTTGTCTAGTGGTTGAGCTGGCCCTACTTCATGGGGTTGCCTTTCTACTCCCCTGGTCCAAGGGCATTTGCCTATATGCTGCTTGAGGCAACTGCATATCTTTGCACTTTTGGAAGGGAATAATAGGAGTTCATGAACCATTCCTGGAAGGGATGAGTGACACAGTCCAGGGTCCATGTCAGCACCCTGAAGTTTCCCCATACTTGGCAGCACAGACTGGGACTATTGACACTGTCACTTAGATGACCTTCTGGTGTCCATACCCATAATCTGAGTACATGGAAGACTGTGGGGGCTATTTATATGCTAAGCAAACATCTTTCAACCTCACAATGCACCAAAAACTGAAACATTAGGCCATGTGCTAGCTACAGAGATGGGCCTTGTGCTTTTTGGAAGGCAAGTGCATTTTTGGAGTAGGAAGTGTGCACTCTGTCACTGTAATGCACATTAACTCCAGTTTGCTTGCCTACTGGTGAGTTACATAAACGACCCTATGGCTCCACGTAGACACTGGGAAAATGCCCACAGTTCTCCCCTATGAATTTTCTCCTCCTTGCCCAGCTCACTGGGCCCAGGCAGGAGCAGTTCTTCCCCACTACTGAGGTCGCCTGGAACATGGAGAGCAAGAGCCATGCATGGGGCAGGTTCCTGACTGATTCTCCCAGCATGTACCCCATCCCAGAGAAGCTAGATGCAATTGCATGTTCTGTCTTGCCTGGACTCCTGCCACTCATTGCAAGCTGTGGGGAAAATCGGTTGCAATCCATCATCACTCTGCAGACATGCTGTGTAAAGTTTTATTTTACCTGTTCACTGTAAACAGCTTTGAATGCAAGATAAGGCGGTATAGAAAATTTGTTAGATAAATAAATGCTTTGAGCACAACTGTCACAGATGGAGTTACTTTCCCTTACCTTCATGGAACTGGCAGGGCTGGGCCTAAGGTAGCTGGAGGGGCGGCTCTATCATGAGGCGGAAGTGAGGTGGTGGCCTCAGGCTGCAAACTTTTGGGGGTGGCAAAAAGGCCCCCAAAACAGCTGCCTCACTCCGCCTTCAGTTTAAAAAAAAATGTGGACAAGCTGATGCGGCTGCGATAGTGGTAATTTAAAATGAAAGAAAACTGGTGCAGAGCCTCCCATCTATATGGAACCCCTGCTACTGCATCTGCTCTAGTGTCACTTCCTTTTGGGGGCAGGATGCAGCAGCAGGGGTTCCATAGGACCGGGAGGCTCCGCACCAATTTCCTTTCATTTTAAATAACCGCAATTGCGGCTGCAGAGGAAGGGGAAGAAACAGAATGGAGACATGAGCGGCAGGAGAGGGAGTGGAATGAGCTACACGGGGGAAGGAGAGGTAGCATGGGGAGAAGAAGAGGGAGTGGAATGGGGCTGACACGGGGGAAGGAGGGGGAGCTGAATGGAGCTACACAGGGGGGAAGGAGAGGGAGTGGAACAGGGCTGACATGGGGGAAGGAGGGGGAGTTGAACCAAGCTACACAGGGGGAAGGAGAGGGAGTGGAACAGAGCTGACAGGTGGAAAGAGAGGGCTGGAAAGGAACTGATGGGGGTAAGAAAGGGCTGGAAGGGAGTTGGCAGGGGAGAAAGAGAGGGCTTGGAAGGGAGTTGACAGAGGGGCAAAGAGAGGGCTGAGAGGGAAGACAGCTGACAGAGGGAGAAAGAGAAGGCTGGAAGGGAGCTGACAGAGGGGGAAAGAGATGATTGGAAGGGAGCTGACAGAGGGGCAAAGAGAGGGCTGGAAGGGAGTTGACGGGCAAAGAGAGAGCTGGAAGGGAGCTGACACGGGAAAGAGAGGGCTGGAAGGGAGCTGATGGGGAAGGAAAGGAAGCAGAATGGAGCTGACAGAGGGGGAAAGAGGGCTAGAAGGGAACAGAGGGGAAGGAGATGGCTGGAAGGGAACTGACATGGGAGAAGGTGGGGGCTGGAAGGGAACTGACAGGGGGGAAGAGGGGGCTGGAAGGGAGCTGATATCTGAGGATGGTACTGAGGAGAACTGGAAGGATGGTGATACTAGGGAAGGGAGGAGGGGGATGGAAGGGAGGAGGGGGATGGAAGGGAGTTGACATCTGGGGAAGGCACTGGAGGGGGATTGGAAGGGAGCTGACACCTGGGGTGGGACTTGTAGGTGGTTGGGTAATGGGGAAGAGGCTGGCAGGGAGGGGGCATTGGGACTGGAAGGGAGCTGACACGTGGGGAGAGTTACTGGTACTGGAAATAGGCTGATGTAAGGAAGTGAAAACAAGAGACAAGAAATGGCAGATGAGTGTTAAGAGAAGATAGTAAAGCAGCAGCCTCAGATCAGGACCAGCATGACCAGAGAATAAAATGGTCAGACAACAAAGGTAGAAAAAATAAATTTATTTTCATTTGAGTGATTGGTCTTTGCGCTATTTTTATAGCTTACACAGTATGGAGAATTGCATGTCTTATCTAGTGTTGCACTGTATGCAGAGTCTGGCTTCTTGGGGTTTCGGTTTAATTTTTGTCTAAATATTTTATTTTTACTGTCTATGCTCTTATTGTGTGACCAAGGCCGTGTGTTATGTTAACATGAAATTTATACGCAGAGATCTGTACTGTAGTAATTTGCCTTGTTCAGCTTTTCAAATAGGTATTAGATGTTCTAGAGCCCACTGCAGTATTTATAGTACTGCTTTTTCTGGGTAGGCACCTTGTATGAGTTTTGGAAGTTTATTCTGGTAATGGTATAGTAGATTTGGCCTTGTAGATCTTTGGTGACTTTTGTAGGGTTTTATTTTTGTTTCCAATATGCCTGGTACTGGAGAATATTTGTTAATGAGCTGACCAGAATCAGAATTTTTTTTTTAAAGATATTGAGTTCTGTGGGTGAATGTCCTAGTTCTGCTCTGCACCCACTGTTGAGGGAGGGAAGCAAGAACTATAACGTAATTTATAACAAAATAAAAATGAGTTATAATTTAGTTTTATAAAGTGTGCTGCGGTTCTCGCTCATTCTTTTAGTTCCTTGGTGTGCAAACATCTTGCATTTCCTCCATATTATTTAATTGGCTTTTTGGTTTGGTTCAGTCTCTGAATGGAGGTTTGAGAAAGCGCCCCCCCCCCCAACACTACGGGGAGAGCGGGGAAACCATCTCATCCTTTGCCTCAGGCAGCAGATTGCCTTGAGCTGTGCACTTTTACAATCAAAGGGGCCAAAATTCAGATCAGGTCTTTTCATTTCTTTTGTTAGCAAGAGCAATATACCATATTCCTCTGTGTGGCCCAAACTGTGGCAGAGGAAGAATATGCTCCCTTAATGTAGGCTAAATGTTTGGCTCATCTCTTGTACTGCATTCTGTCTAATCGCACATGGTATTATATGACTGTAGATCTCTCTCATTATGACCTGACAGGCTCCCCCATTATGTCCCCTCAGTGCCCAACTGTGATAGCTTTGATCCTCAGGCATTGCCAGTTATGCAGCAGACAGGTACATATTCATCACTGCAGGAAAACATATATTGACAGCTATGGCACATACCTCCTTCTCTATGTCCCCAGTACTGAGGTTTCTCCACACTCTGTATTCTCACCCTTACTACTACTACTACTTATCTACTCAGTCCCTGGAGTTCATAGGGGCATTGATGGATACCACAAGGGCAACGGCCTATCTCCCTCAGGCCCGTTGTCTTCGCTTGATGCAGTTAGCTTCTCAAGCAGAATTAAAGCCCCATTTAACTGCTCGAGAAATGTTGCAATTACTAGGCCACATGGCCTCCCTCCACCATGCATGTGGTACCATATGCTCGCCTTCATATGAGGGCGGCTCAGTGGACCTTATCCACCCAATGGACCCAGGCAGCAAACAGCCTGTCAGACAAAATAGCAAACACAAGTCGCCTCATTTTGTCCCTTCAGTGGTGGAAGTCCACTCAAAACCTGTTGCTGGGGTCCTCTTTTCAGCAGCCCCTAGCCCAGGCAACACTTACAACAGATGCTTCTCCAATGGGTTGGGGAGCTCATCTGCAAGACCTCTCCACCCAGGGCATCTGGTCTTCACAGGAGAGTTGTCTACACATCAATCTCTTAAAGCTCAGAGCAATCTTCCTTGCTCTGCGCGTGTTCCACTCCCTGCTCAGCTACAAGTCCGTCCTCATCCATACGGACAATCAGGTAGCCATGTTCTACGTGAACAAGCAGGGGGGAACAGGCTCTCTGTTGCTTTGCAACGAAGCTTTGCGACTGTGGGCCCTCGCCAGAGAGCATCACATTCATCTTCTGGCAGTGTATCTTCCAGGTGTTCAAAACTCTTGGGCAGACAGACTCAATCGAGTTCTGCTTCCACACGAGTGGTCTCTGCATTCAGACCAGGTAGCCAAGATTTTTCAAATTTGGGGAACCCCGGACATAGACCTCTTTGCAAGTCCGTGGAATGCCAAACTTCCCCGGTTCTGTTCCAGAATTCCGGCTCAGGGAGTTCAGGCCAGGGATGCTTGCCTCCTTTACTGGGGTCAAGACTTCCTGTATGCCTTTCCACCCATTCCCCTAATTCCCAAAACCCTGTTCAAGCTTCAGAGTGACAGAGGTCGCATGATCCTCATAGCGCCACGTTGGCCACGCCAAGCGTGGTACCCTCTACTTCTACATCTCTCTCAAGCTCCCTCCCTGGAGTTAGGGTCTGCACCAGATCTCCTCGCTCAGGAGGACGGAATGTTATGGCATCCCAATCCCCAGTCTCTGCATCTCAGGGCTTGGTTGCTGAAGGCCTAGATCTCCAGGATCTCCATCTTTCTCAACAAGTGAAAGATATTCTTCATGCTTCCAGAAAGCCTTCCACTAGACGTTCTTATGCTTTCAAGTGGAAAAGATTTACGATTTGGTGTGCGGCGAAGGGTCTTAACCCTCTTGAGCTACCTCTGGAATCCTTACTGGAGTATCTTCTTCATTTATCCAATGCAGGCCTTAAGACAAATTCAGTAAGGGTCCATTTGAGTGCTATTGAAGCTTCCTTTAAGCCTCTGAATGGACAGCCTATTTCCTCTCATCCTCATGAGAGGTCTTCTCTTGACAAAGCCTCCCATTAAACCACCACCGGTGGCATGGGACTTAAACCTGGTTCTTGGGCAACTTATGAAGGCCCCTTTCGAACCCTTAGCTACCACCTCCTTGAAATTTCTTTATTTATTTAGCTGTATTTATTTATTTAGCTGTATTTATATCCCGCTTTTCACCGGGTCAAAGCGGTCAATTGGGTGATACATTTAACATGAGGGGATATGAGATGCACACGCTAATACTTACAGGGAACATGGGCAATGGAGGGTTAAGTGGCTTGCCCAAGACCACAAGGAGTGCCTATAGGACTAGAAATCCCAGTCCCTCCGGCCTGAGATTGCTGTCCCCAGGTGGGACTTGAACCCCTGGCCCTCTGGCCTGAAGTACCTTGTCCTAACCACTAGACCACTCCTCCTTCTTTCTTGGAAGGTTATCTTTCTCACTCTTAGTGAGTGCTTAGCTTAGCTAAGCAGCATTTGAAAAATTTCTTTACTATATGAGAATTTCACTTGTGGCATTGGGGAGCAGTAAAAAGTTACACTAAGCAGCGTTTGAAAATTTTTTACTATATGAGAATTTCACTTGTGGCATCTTATTTATATTGGTGAAAACAATGCTTACATGTCATTGATGCTAATGGGCACATACTGGACATTTTAACAAAAGATGTTACAGTGCCAAGGAGTCTGAGACTGAAATAGCACGGATACACCATTGATAAAAAAAAGATTCCCACAGGTTGAAAATTAACGTCATGTTGTCTGAGATTGCAATGGAGTGATTGCTTCTGCTTTTACTGACCTTATGGCCACTGTGGCATGTGTCCTCTTTCATTGGATGTCAAAACTTGGACAGACTCAATCAGTAACACAGTGTATGTTTTGAAACATGTTACGATTGTATGACTTTGTGGGTCATCTATGTGATTGTTTGTCCTTGCCCATGTATTTCTGTGGGGAGGACTTGTCGGCCTATCAGAATCCGTTTGGCTGAACACAAATCTAGATTGTCCAACAGTGTGTTCACAGCCCCATTGTTTAGATCATGGACATATGTGGACTGATTTGCGTTGGTTGGTCATCGATGTGATTGAGGATTTGTTAGCTGGTTAAGCTGATCGCCACTTAGCCTGTTTGGAACAGAAATGGATATTCAGATTAAAGGCTGTTCTACCCATTGGCCTCAATGATTCTGTTGAGTGGTTATCAGAAGTTTAATTTCATTCTTCACTTGGTAGCTCGTTCTTCCATTCATTCATTATTTATGAGCTCTCACGTGTTTTTTTTCCCACGTGGTTTGGGAGTAGTTGATTGGTTTGCTTGAGGTGATGCCATTCATTCCTCTTTTTTAAGTCTTTTGTTTGGCATCCAGCCTGTTTTGAAGAGGAACTACTCGTAGTTTTCCTGCTAATTTAAGTGTCCTGAAGCAGCCTTAGCAAAAATAGGCGAAACTCAAGTTGACTTTCCATGCTATTTTATAGCACATTCAGCAGGACTTTTACCTCTTGAGATTCAGGCGTCTTGTCAGTGGCTTGCAGTTGAGAGCCTTGGTGTTGTCTTTTGTGGGTGTCATTTTTCCAGCTAAGTTTATTGTTCTTTTAAATGCATTTAGAAATTCAAAAATTTAGTTGGTTGGCCTATGATTGAAATTGTGGGGGTTAGTTAATTTGTGGGGCTGCCGCGCTATTGCTACACTGGTGCACACCCCTTCCCCCCTCTTACTGAGGCCTGCCCTTATCTCAGAGGTTATTTTACATTTATGGGTCTTGTTCCTTGTTCTCCTGGTGGGAAGTGTTTATCAGATGTTACACTTTGGTTCTTTTTGACTCTCTAACATAGAGCACAATCCCTTCTGAGAAACAGGAAATGCTTGTTACCACCTTTAGAAATACCTTGGTCCAGCAGCTTATACAGCAGCAGAGCTACGGGACAAAAAGAAGTATTCTGGAGGCTACATAAATTGGCTGTCACAGGTGACCAATGCAGGGTCTGCAACAGATGAAAGGAGAGGAGAGGGACTGGAAGGGAGCTGACATCTGGGGATGGTACTGGAAGTTGGCTGGGTAATGGTAGAGGGAGCTGGAAGGGAACCTATACTGAGGGAGGGGGACTGGAAGGGAGCTGACATGTGGGTGGGGCACTGGGACTGGAAGTGAGCTGACAGCTGGGATGATAGTTTGATTAGAAGGGGTTGCACAGTAGGAAAAGGGGGCTGGAAGGGAACTTACACTAGTGGCGGCACTGAGAATGCAAAGGGGTTGACATTGGACTGTACTGGGAGGGGAGGACTGGAAGGGAGCTGTTAATGGGGAGGATTACTGGGACTGGAAATAGGTGATACTGAGGGGGGTATAGGGACTGGGAGGGGGCTGATGCTGAGACTAAACAGGAAATGGACTTATGCAGGGGGAACTGGAAGGGAACCTATGCTGGTATATGCTGCGGTCAGGTGGGGAAAAGATTCAGGAACGGGGGAGTGAAAAGGGAGAAGGGGCAGATATTGTGTGTGTGTTGGGGGGGGCAAAGAAACAAGTTTGCAGAGCAGCGCAGCACAGTGAGTGCCAATGATGTGTGCTGTCATCGCTGCTGAGTGTCAACTGATTGAATGGAATAGAGGCAGAGAGGCCACGCTGCTGCAGGCCTGGGACTGTTAACCTGGCAGACCCAGACTGTTTGCCTCTGCCTCAGCTTGCTGACCCTGACTGCCCCTGCAGCTCTGGGTGCCTTTGTGGCCTGAGACTGAGAGTGGCCCGAGCCAGGTTATTGTCTAAGGTAGAGGAGCAGGAGGTTGAGGGCATTTTGAGATGATGCAGCGATCCTCTTCCTAATACCTCTGTACTTGCACCTTTCTTAGGATAGCTGTCTCATCTCAAAATGCTGGAGTGGGGGCATTTTGAGATGAGATAGCTATCCTAACTGCCTTATTAATGGCCAAAGAATTATTTTCACAGAATAACACTGTGACAAAGTGTCGGTGGCCAACACTGATTTTAATGTTATATCAATGAATGGCCTCCCAAACCTTTAAAATTAAGCTTAACCCTTTGAAGGCCTACTTTAAATTTTTAATCCACATTCTGTAGCTGGGTTAATTTTTGCATATTTCAGGAAAATTGTACCCGTCTTATTCAATATGTTCTAATAGTGATTTTCCTTCTGCTATGGTCATGTATTATATACCATTTGATAGGAATATTTAGTCAGAATTTTGGATCCTGAGAGTTTTGGGCTCGGCCTGGAAAGGGTTAAGGACTGGTCAAAATTAGGGAGACAAAGAAAAACATATTGGCTTCTTTTGTAATTTACATATGCTCTTCATTTGCATCTCTTTCTAGTTCCCTGGTGTTGTACTGGAAGAGTGTGCCTTTTGGGGTTTCACGTTAATATTTGTGGTCACTTATTTGGTGCTTTGCGAGGGTCCACCTATGCTCTAAGTGCATGACTGAGGTCAGCATTCTGTTAGCATGGAGTTTCTATGTAGGAATCTGTTCTGATCTGGCTTCTTTAGTTTTTCCAGTAGGTGGATGGATATTCTAGGGCCCACTGTAATATTTATGTTGCCCTTTTTGGAGTAGGCTTCTCAATATGTGCGTTCTGTAAGTTAGTGTTATGGAGTGGTAGATTTATTCTATAAGTCCTGTCCTCTGGTTTTCGCTTCTTCTTTTTGCTCTGTGTGTGTCGTCAACTGTAGGGTTTTGGTGTTGGGTAGCAGAATATGGATATTCTTTAGATGCAGCTTGGTGTTCCTGAATCTGCTCCTCTAACATTTTAAATATTTTATTAGCTCAGAATTGAGAAAAACATATTTGAAGGGAACATTTTAGTTTAATTTTGTTTTGTGGTTTAATACTGTAGCTTCACCATGGCTGACTTTTGGGCTTCTCTAGATTTGGCAAGGTCCAATTCAGTCTGTGCACCATGATCCTGAATTTACAGCTACCAGGATTATTTTCTTGTGTATGAATATTTGTGCAAATATTTTATGCAAATGAGGCCTTACATCGAGTCTCCACACATGGCCCCACATCACCCTTGTGACACCCCTGCATGCCTGAGAAGAGGAAACCTTGCCCATAGGACTTGCCTCTCCTGTGGGCAGGCTCTTCTTTTCTTGGCTGCGATCATGGCTTTGCACAACTCTTCTACCCACAGAGGAGCAAATCTATGGGCAGAAGAGTTGCACAATGCAGTTGATCATGGCAAAAAAGGGAAGAGCCTGTCTATAGGCAGAAGGGCAGATTGTGCCTGCTGTGAGGTCCTAAGGTAGCAGTGCAAGGGCAGTAGAGTTGGGGTCCTAGATAGAGAGGCAGAGAAGATGAGATGAATTTAAAGGGGCAGTGCTTTAGGGAATAGAAGATATGAGGAAGGGGGAGAGGCACGAATGAAGGGCAGGGATGAGAGTGCAAAGGGGTAGTGAGAAAGGACAGTGGAAGGGAACAGAAAGTTGAGACGGTGAGGATGGACAGGTAGAGAGATATCAAAATCTCCAGAGTGTAACTGAGCAGGCCTATGATTTTCTTGATACAGGCCTCTAATATGTGCTGACCAGATGAACTTGGAGACAGTCACGCATGTATTTAGCTTTTTACCCATTGCTTTAAATAAAGACAGATGTATAGTCATAAGAACTCTGTGATCACTCTAAGAACTATAGAACATTGCTAGCTTAGCATAAATGAAACTGTAGGGAGGAGTGGCCTCGTGGTTGGGACAAGTTGCCTCAAGCCAGAGGGCTGGGGGGGGGGGGGGGTCATTTCCCACTGGAGGACTGCAAACGTGGGCTGGAAGGACTGCATTTTCTAGTTCCACAGGCACACCTCAGGGAAGCCACTTAACCCTTTGTTGCCTCAGGTACAAAATGTAGATTGTGAGCCTTTTGGGGACAAGGGAAATTTATACCATACCTGAATGTACACTGCTTTGACCCAGTGAAAAGCAGGGAGGAGTGGCCTAGTGGTTGGGGTAAGTTACCTCAGGCCAGAAGGTCAGGGGTTCAAATCCCCCTAGAGGACAGCAACCTTGGGCCAGAAGGACTGGGGTTTCTAGTCCCACAAGTGCTCCTTGTGGTCTTGGGCAAGCCACTTAACCCTCCACTGCCCATGTTCCCTGTATTAGTGTATGTGTCTCATATCCACTTGTGTTAAATGTATCTCCCAATTGTGTTGTGACCACTTTGATTGAAGGATAAGGTGGTATACAAAACTGTCTAAATAAATATAAGCATTGCTAAATAAATAAAATTGTATAACTGTAACTATAGGTTGCTGCAGGCTCAGTATAATTTCTGGAACTTTGCAGTTTAAGTAAATTTCATTATAGTTAAGCAAAAATTGTTTATTACACTGGTAAGCAATTTCTTTTGTTCTATGGAAGAGATCTAGTGATACCTTATGGCATTTTATGTTTATGATTATGACTGTGTTACTTCCTCAAATAACCCAATAAAAGTAAGCTTCAGAGAAAAGGCCTTTGAACCAACTGCAGGAGAAACTGTGCCTGTTCACAGATTCTGGTTGTTTCTTCTGAGAGCTTTCAGACTAATTTGAACCTCTGTGTCTTGCATCTCTCTTTTTCCTCACTGTTAGGAGGACCAGGTTTAAAGAACTGAGCAGACCTTGCCCTAGCTTGCAGGAAAGGGATGGGAGGGAAGATACTTGACATTGGGGATGAAGGGCTAGGAAGACAGAGAGATACTGGGCACAGAGGGATCATTGGGAGATGGAGGGGAAGTGGAGATGGTGAGATGTTGGACACAGTGTGGTATCACAGGAAAACAGAGCAGATGTTAGATAAGGGAGGTCACAGGAAAACAGGGGAGATGCTAGACATGGGGGGCATTGGGAGATAGAGGGGAATGCAGGACATGTAGGGGCACAGGGAGATAGAGGGGGAGATACAGGATGCAGGGGTGGAATAAGGAGGCAGAAGGGATATGCTACATGGGAGAGGAGCTATGGAGATGAAAGGGAGATTCTAGACATAGGAAGGGAGCATAGGGAGAACGGCCATATGGAGAATCAAGGAGTAGAGATTTTTGAAATGGAGGGGTAATGCTAGACATGGGGGGTTATAGGGAGACTAGGGAAGATGCTAGATATGGGGGGTGGAACAGAGGGAGACAAAGGAGAGATGCTGGGCACAGAGGTAATAGGAAGAGAGACGGGAGAAGATGGACACGGAGATAAATAGGATGAGAAAGAGATAGCAAGATGCTGGACATGGGTGTAATAGGGAGGGGATGGTATGGAGACAGGCAAGATGCTGGACAGAGGGGATAGGAATGGAGAGGGGGCGATGCTGGACACGGAGATAGGAGGGGAAAAGGAAGATACAGAAGGATAGGGGGAGAGAGAGCAGAGATGCTAAATAAAGGGAAAGAGAGAGAGAGAGAGAGAGGAGAGAGAATGAGCAAAAGACGGGGGATAGTGGGAGGCCAGGAGAGAGAATGAGCAAAAGACGGGGGAATAGTGGACCAGAGAAGAAGAGGTGGGGAATGGGAAAAATAGGGTGTGGGTTGAAAAGTGGTAGGGAGCATTGAAGACTGGATAGTAAAAAGTAGTAGTGAAATCTGCATAGACAGAGAGATTGAAGAATAAATGTAAGAAAGTTGAAAAGAAAAGATCAATAACCAGGATGGAAAGATATGAAGAAAACAAAAGGGGAGAGAAAAAAATGGCAGATGGACTAGAGATTGTAGAAAAAGAGCTAAGACAAGACAGAAGAAAGCAGACACCTTAGATTAGAACCAGCATGATCAGAGAATAAAATGTGTGATTATACTGCCACTGAACACTAAACCTGAATATTCAATGCTGGGACCATATCCGGCCACCGGCATTGAATATCCGGGTCTGCCGCCAAAGCAGGAAGCTAACCTGGCAGTGACGACATTCAGCCAGCGCTCGGTTAGCTTCAGCAGTGAAAGGTAGGACAGCATTTTCTGTGCTTAACTTTTGCCACTCCCGGAATGCTCTGATGCTGTCTTAGCGCCATTGAGTATCCCACTTAGTGGCACTTACATGGTTTGCAAACCAGATAAATTGCTTTGAATATCGGGCCCAGCAAATTTAATTACTTCATGTCAGAATATATCGTTTTGTAAATATTACATAATTTTGTAATCTCTGAATTATGCGTAAGTCATAAACAAAATACAAAGTAAAAATTCTATAATAAAATATTTATGACTCATATGCATTTATCAATTTTAATGCTCATATCAAAATACTAATGGGTTATTTTAGAAGCCCTCTTTGTACTTTGGATGTCTGAAAACAGGCATACAGACATCCAAATCACAGAGATACCCTTGGAGCTATTTTATAACCTGGTTCTATAGATGTCCCCAGCATGAAGAACGTCCAAAGAGGTTGCAAAGAGGTGTGATGGAGGCTGGGGCGTTATGGGCAAGAAGGATGTGTATGCCCAGTTTGAGAAATAGCTAGCATGTCACCATCCACAAGCAGGGCCATCTATGTCTATTCTTCCTCCAGTGCATGAATAGGCATCAAAAAACCTCTCATTCTGCTATCAAGACATCTGGAAAGCATAGAGAAGAAGATACTCTGATACCCTCTATACTTCTCATGATGATAACAAGAACTGCAGGGAAACAAGGACACTTGCTTTTGGTTCGGCACGCTGATACACATCCCTGTATGCAAAATAGCTTGTATGGATGTGCATTTAGCATAGGAAAGACATTCCCGCCCCATGTTTTGTAGCAGAGATATTTATGTGTCTGTCAGCACTACCATCCATTTCGAGAACATCCAAGTGTCCCCTCACTACCTTTCCTCTCTTATCTCACTCTACACTCCTCCTAGGGAACTCTACTCCTCTGGCAAATCCCTTTTATCTGTGCTGTTCTCTGCCACTGCCAATTCCAGACTTCGTTCATTCCACCTTGCTACTCCATATGCCTGGAACAAACTACCTGTGTTGGTCCGTCGGGCTCCTTCTCTGGCCCTATTCAAGTCCAGGCTGAAGACCCACCTCTTCGAAGTTGCTTTTGTATCCTGATGCTCCTCATTCTCTCATCCACTACTTATGTTTATCTTGCCATACTCTAGTCCTCAGTTTTGCAATGTTTTTTCATCTTGATTAGATTGTAAGCTCTGATAAGCAGAGACTGTGTCTAACATCTATTTGTATACAGCATTGCGTACACCTTGTAGCACTATACAAATGATTAATTCTAGTAAAATCAGGCCGAAACTTAAATGTCCCTGGGTTTATTTTCAGATGTTTTCCCCGGGACATCTTAGATTGCACCTAAATGTTTTTTCTAAAATGCCAGTTCATATGTTGTTGTTGTTAAGTGCCATCCAGTCAATACTGACTCATGGAGACCCTCTGGATAGTTGTCCTAAACTGTGTTGGATCTTCAGTCAGGCAGCTCATTGTTGACAGAGTGGCACTCATAGCTGTTGTTATTGTATCAATCCATCTCATTGCTGGCCTTCCTCTTTTTATCTATTGAAAATTTCTATACCGCGTTTTCCAAAAGATCAAGCGCGGTTTACAGATAACAACAATTTGAGTAGTACATAAACAGATACATACTCCGTTACATTGAACACTGTAAAACTATATACAGAGGTGTGGGATGCATTAAATTATATATATTTATATTTATATATATTTATATTTATATATTTATATATATTTCTCTTTAAGTATATATATAATTGACAACACTCTACTACAGGAGTCTTAACTAAAACTATATACAGGTCTGTGTGTGAGGTTGATAAGTGATGCACTTGGTTAGTTTTGGGATGATGGTAAAGATGTATAAGGAGTATTGTACTGATCTTGTGTGCCAAAATGGAGGGTAAATAGGTGAGTCTTAAGTTGCTTTCTGAATGTTTGAAGGTCATTTAATTCTCTAAGGCTGTCTGGAAGAGCGTTCCAGAGGTTAGGGGCGGTATGGGAGAATGCTTTGTTATCTTTCTGGATTTCCTGAAACCCATCGGTATAACAAGTTTATTTTTGTTCCGATTGCGTTGAATGCGGTTGTAGGTTTCCTTGGTGATGATTGTGGATAGATACGAAGGGGCAATGTTGTTGATTAATTTGAAAGTTGATACGATTTATTTGGCTTTGTATGGGTAGCCAGTGGAGAGCATAAAGAGTTGGGGTGATGTGTTCCATTGAATTGACATTCATAGCTATCCTTGTTGCCACATTTTGGGCTAGTTGAAGTCATCCTAAAGCCTGTTTTGTGGTACCTTGTAGAATGGTATTAGCGAAGTCAAAGTGTGGGGTATCATTGCGTGGATGACTAATTTGAAGTCATGATGGTGGAGAAGAGGGCGGAGTTGCTTCAGCAATTTGAGCTTATAAAATATCTTTTTAGTTGTTTGTTTTATATGAGCTGCCACGTTAAGTGTGCAGTCAATGATTACACCTAAGTATTTCATCTCATTTTTGACTGAAATGTCGATATCATTAATCCTAATCAATGTAGTGGGGGTGACGTTCTGGTTTCTGGTAACATACATGACTTCTGTTTTAGTAAGGTTAATGTAGAGGTTGTGGTTCTCAAGCCATTTCATAATTTCAGAGAAGCAATTAGCAAGTTGTTGAGTTGGAGGGTTTGAGATTTAAATGGGTTTCAGATGTTAATCGGGAGATATATCATTATGTCATCCGCATAGATATGATACTTTACGTGGAAATTTTTAAAAATGGAACAGATGTGTTGAAGATAAATCTTAAATAGTAGGGCCAAAAAAGCGGAGCCGTGGGGAAGACCTTGTTCTTGTTTGTATGTATCTGAGATTTGCTGTTCAATTTTTACCTCTTGTGTTCTTTCTGTCAGATAGATATGAGGAGAACCATTGTAGGACTGTTTCATTAATCCCTATCTGCTGTAGTCTGGTTTGCATTACTTGGTGGTTTACGCTATCAAGCACTGCGGTAATGTCGAGAAAAATAAGGAGAAATGCTTGCTTTGTGTTGTCAATACCTCTTGCAAATGTGTCAGTTAGAACTGTGAGTAGGGTTTCCACTCCATGGTAGGGATGAAAACATAGTAACATAGAAATGACGGCAGATAAAGACCAGTATGGCCCATTTAGTCTGCCCAGTAAGATGGCAAGAGTAGCTGCACCTGTCTTTGTTTAGGGAAGAACCCACCGCTCCGTCTAGGACACCCCTGTTTGTTGAGAAATTAGATAAGTTTATTTTGATTTTATCCTGTTGCTGTAAAGGGATCCACTGTGTCTGTTCCATGCCATTTTGAATTCTGTCACTGTATTTACCACCACCACTTCCAACGGGAGGGAATTCCAAGCATCCACCACCCTTTCACTGAAAAAGTATTTCCTGACATTGCCTTTCAATTTACCCCCTTGCAGCTTTATGTTATGCCCTCTAATTTTACAGATTCCCCGTCTTTGGAAGAGGTTTGTTTGTTCATGATTTCTCTTTAAGTATTTAAAGGTCTGAATCATATCTCCCCTATCCTTCCTCTCCTCCAGAGTGTACATATTTAGGTCTTCAAGTCTCTTCTCATAAGGCTTCTGATGCAAGCTCTAAATCATTTTGGTCGCCTTCCTCTGAACAGTTTCCAGTCTTTTTACATCCTTTGTGAGTATGGTCTCCAAAACTGAACACAGTATTCCAAGTGAGGCCTCACCAGTGACTTATACAGTGGCATTAGTACCTCTTCCTTTCTGCTGGTAATTCCTCTTTGTATGCAGCCCAACATCCTCCTGGTTTTTGCCACTGCCTTGTCGCACTGTTTTGCCACCTTGAGATCCTCAGAAATAATCACACCAAGGTCCTTCTCCTGGTCCGTGCACACCAACCTCTCGCCCCCTATTGCGTACATTTCCCTTGGATTTCTGCTTCCCAAGTGCATGACACTGCATTTCTTCGCATTAAATCTTAACTGCCAAGCATTAGACCATTTTTCCATCTTTTGTAGATCTTTCCTTATGTTATCCACTCCCTCAGGGGAGTCCACTCTGTTGCAAATTTTCGTGTCATCTGCAAAAAGACAGACTTTTCCATTCAATCCTTCAGCAATATCACTCACAAATACATTGAACAGTGCCGGGCCCAGGACCGAACCCTGGGGCGCCCCGCTAATCACCCTCCTTTCATCCATTTACCATCACCTTCTGTCGTCCGTCAGTCAACCAATTTCTGATCCAGTTCACCACCTTGGGACTTATCCCCAAACTACCGTGTTTATTGATAAGCCTCCTGTGAGGAACAGTATCAAAGGCTTTGCTGAAATCCAGGTAGATGATATCCATCGCATGCCCCTGATCTAGTTCTCTGGTCACCCAGTCAAAGAACTCAATCAGATTTGTTTGGTAAGATCGTCCTTTGGTAAAACCATGTTGCCTTGGATCATGCAACCTGTTGGTTTTGAGAAAGTCCACTATTCGCTCTTTCAGGAGTGCCTCCATTACTTTTCCCGCCACTGAGGTAAGGCTCACGGGCCTGTAGTTTGTCACTTCTTTCCTGTCACCACTTTTGTGAAGAGGTACCACATCAGCCCTTCTCCAGTCCTGAGGAACTTTTCCTGGATCTGTTGAAAACATCCAGTCCTGAGGAACTTCCAAGGATCTGTTGAAAACATCCTTTAACGGCCCTGGAAGAACCTCTCTGAGCTCTTTCAGTATCCTGGGATGTATCCTTTCTGGTCCCATGCCTTGTCCACTTTGTTTTGCAAGTTTTTCTAACACATCATCTTCTGTGAATGGTGTGGTATCTACTTCATTCCCATTTTTATATTTGGGAGTCACAAGTGGTCCTTCTGCAGGATTTTCTTTAGTAAAACCAGAGCAGAAGTATTTGTTTAGCAATTTTTCTTTTTCATTGTCACTTTCCACGAGTCCATTCTCAGCACTTCTGAGTCCTGCAATTCCATCTCTGATTTTCCTTCTCTCCTGAATATACCTGAAGAAAGTTTTGTCGCCAGACTTCACATCTTTAACCATTTTTTCCTCTGCCTTTGATTTTGATTGCCTTATTTCTCTTTTTGTCTCTTTTAGTTTGATCCTGTATTCCTTTCTGTGTTCCTCTGTTTGCAAGCTTTTGAATTTTGTGAAAGCTGTGTTTTTTGCCTTTATTTGAGCAGCCACTTCTTTGGAGAATCAAATAGGTTTCGTTCTCCTCTTGTTTTTATTTACTTTCCTTACATAATTATCTGTTGCCCCTTTTATATTGATAGAACCACACTGATGTTCATCCAGTGGGGCAAAGGAGTCGATGTGGTCCTGGAGTTGGATTTGGACAATTTTTTCTATTATTTTTGCCATGAATGGGAGGCTTGATATGGGTCTTTTGCGTTGACCTTCTACCTTGCCAAGCATGATGTCTTTCTCGAATGATCTCTCTCTTCACTTGATGTGTCCAAAGCATGAAAGATGAAGTCTTGTCATCTGAGCTTCTAAAGAAAGCTTAGGTCTGATCTCCTCTAGTACTGACTGGTTTGTTCTTTGGGCAGTCCATGGTATACACAGTATTTACCTCCAGCACCATAATTCAAAGGAATTGATTTTCTTCCTCTCTATCTTCTTCACTGTTCAACTTTCACACCCATATGACGTTATTGAAAATACCATGGCTTGAATGAGTCAAATCTTTGTACGGAAAGTGACATCTCTGCTCTTGTCTAGTTCCTTCACAGCCATTCTGCCAAGAGCAATGCATCATTGGATTTCTTGACTGCTTGTTGTTTCTTTATTGATAGTTGATCCAAGTAAGTTAAAGTTGTCCACTATTTATTTATTTAAACAGATTTCTATACCGCCTTTTCCTTCAATCAAGGCGGTCTACAAATCAAACAATCAACAAAGTCATGTGTTTAGTGTGTGCATGCAGTGAGCAGTGTGTGCGTTTGAGTGTAGCTGGTTGTTGATTCATGGTGAGCTAATTACAACGTGCGCTATCTACAATACTATGTACATCGGGGCTTTGGCTCTGTACTGTGATCAGGTCTCGATGGTATGTTGGTGAGGTGGGGTATAGTTTGTTGCACAGCTTATGTGACGTTACCAAAGTGCTCAATGAAGAGCATCGTCTTTAGCAGTTTCCTAAAGTCCTTAATGTCTGCTGCGTTCCAGATTGTTGGAGCCGCTTTTGAAAGGACTCATTTTTCGGTGTCCTTGTGTACTTTGTTGAATTCATCAGGGGTGTTGACACGGTTGGATGTGCCTCTCCTCCTCGGTCGTGTGCTGCTGTCGGGTTGTATGAGTGGATGTAGGCTGAGAGCTGATGAGCGTTGTTTAATTTTGAAGATGTTTATGATTGTCTTGTATCTGATGCGGGCGCTGAGTGGTAGCCAGTGGAGCTCTTTTAGGGTGGGAGTGATGTGTTCTTGTCTTTTGGTGCCAGTTATTATGCGTGCTGCTGTGTTTTGTGCCAATTGCAGTGGTCTGAGTGCTTGTTTTGTTAGGCCAAGATAGATTGGGTTACAGAAGTCTAGGATTGGGGTTATTAATGCCTGACATACTGTGCGGAAGTGTTCTTGAGAGAGGAGGGGCTTGAGGCGTCGGACTAGTCTCATCCTGTGGTCTGCATTTCTGGTAGTTCTGCTAATGTGGGACTGGAGGTTCAGTTCTTTGTCCAGAGTCACTCCGAGGTATTTCACTTCTGTTTGTATGGGTATGGTTGTGGTGTCTATCTTGATGTTGGGAGGAGGGATAAAGTTGGGGTTTCGTGTGATGATTAGAGCCTCAGTCTTGTTGTAATTTATTGTTAAGTTGTCTTGAAACCAACTGTTCATGTGCATTAGACATTCTGTTATCTTTGAGTAGACTGGGTTGTCGAGGGTGATTGGCGTGTATATCATTATATCGTCTGCATAGATTGTGTATCTTATCCTGTGTTCTTGGATGATGCTGCATATTGGCTGGATGTAGAGGTTGAATAATAGTGCTGATAGGGCGGATCCTTGGGGTACGCCTTGCATGACCTTTATGGATCGGGAAGTGTTGGGGCCAATCTTGACCTGTATCTGTCTGTCCGTCAAGTAGGAGTGGAACCACCTCAGGGTGGCTCCATGTAGTCCGATGTTCTGTAGTCTTGTAAGTAGGATTCCGTGGTCCACTGTATCAAATGCTGATGAAATGTCAATGAAGATCATGAGTATTCCGTTTTTGCTGTTGTTTGAGGTGGAGCATATTGCCGAATAGGTATAGCAGGAGAGTTTCGACTCCGTGGTTGGGGCGATAAACTTCTTGATTTTTGCCAGTTATCAGGATCATTGTTTTCTTTACATTAAGGTGCAGGCCCATTATAAGACTGTTCCTTGATGTTGAGAAGCAAATGTTTCAGATCGTCTTCACTTTCATTAACAACCTTCATTATGCTGATGATAACACTTTACTGGCTGAGTCTTCCACCAATGTTCACACCTCGGTTGTCTTCATTCAGTCCTGCTTTTCTGATGATTTGTTCTGCATATAAATTAAATAGGTAGGGGGAAAGTATGCAGTCCTGTCATATACCTTTGCTGATTTTAAATCATTCTGTTTCTCCTTGTTCCATTCAAACTGTTGCTTCTTGATCAGTTTAAAGGTTATGCAAGAGTACAATCAGGTGTTCTGGTATAGCCATGCTTTTTAATGTGGCCCAGAGTTTCTCATGGTTTATACAGTCAAAAGCCTTGCTGTAGTCAATAAAATACATATAGATATCCTTTTGTTATTCTTTAGTCTTTTCAAGAATCCATCTCACATCCACAATGATATGTCTTGTTCCTTGCCCTTTCCTGAATCCTGCTTGCACTTCAGGTATTTATTTTATTTATTTATATTCTCTTATATACCATGCTATTCTGCATCAGTGTGGTTTACATTGAACAAACTGAAATTACATTGAACAGGGCATTATAATTTGGAGATAACTATTTTACAGGGAACATGGGCTATGGAGGGTTAAGTGGCTTGCCCAAGACCACAAGGAGCACCTGTGGGACTAGAAACCCCAGTCCTTCCAGCCAGGGGCAGCCCAAGGGGGGTGCGTGGCCATGTGCGGAGACTCGGTGCGGGGCCTCATCTGCATAAGTGGCCTTATTTGCATAATGCTAACATACACTAACTTTTAGTAAACATATCTCTTAATGAGTGTATGGATAAAGACAGACTAAACGATTTCTACATTACTATAATCCAGTGCCAACCGCCAGGCACATTAGGAACTACTACAAACACTGCCCATTTAGAATCCATAGCAAACCCGCTGTATCCTAACAGCACTACCAGGACTCACAAAGCACCATACCCTACCTATCAAAAGGCAACACTGCAAATATTAAACCAGTACATTTCAGAGAACAACAATACATGACCTACTGGGGAAAGAGAACAAGTGGCAATGTCAAATAGGAATTACATAAACAAAATACCTCAGCTCAGTTACACATGCAGAACATAGATCATCACCAAACAAGGCATCACAATTTAGAAACAGGAAGGCAATAATTAAACTGGGAACCCCAAAAGCCAAACTTGGAATGTACAACAACACTGTAGAAATAAAACTATAAATTAATTTCCTCTTGTACCAAACAAAGCGCAGATGTTAATGATGCACATTTCCCAGAGCTTTCATATTCCAGTTAATAAATTCAAAATAAAGAGATATCTTTCTACCTTTTGTGCATTTTTTTCAGTTGCAATTGCTCCAGCCACTTTCTTCTGGTTTCTTCATGTTTTCTGCTAACTCTCCATCATCTGCTGTCCATTTGTCCTTTCTTCTCTCTTCTAGTTTTTTTTTCCATTCTCTCTCTCTACATCTGCTTTAACATACTAATCTTTCTCCTTTTGCTCTTTCCTCATTCTATTTCATCCACTCAAATTTTACCCCTCCATCCTCAATCCCCACTTACTCTCCCAATATCCAGCCAATTGTAGATTTTTTATCCCTCCCACACAAAATATTTTTCCCCTCTCCATTTTACTCTCCCAGCTCCATCCCATTCTAATCCTCCCCCAACATCAGCTCCCTTCTAGTTCCAGCCTCACCCAGTATCCATTCCCTTCTAGTCCCTGCATCAGCCCATTTCCAGTCCTAGCAACCCCCCAACCGAATACCAGTCCTAGCCCCCCCATCAACCCACTTCCAGTCCTAACCCCCATCAGCCCACTTCCAGTCCTAACCCCATCAACCATTTCCAGTCAGCGCCCCATAGCCCATTGCCAGTCCTAACCCCCCCCATCAGCCCACAGCCCTTTACCAGTCCTAACCCCATCAGCCCACCTCCAGTGTTAACCCCCCATCAGCCCATTTCCAGTCCTAGCCCCCCCATAGCCAATTATCAGTCCTAACCACCCATAGCCCATTACCAGACAGCCCCCATCAGCCAACAGCCCATTACCAGTCTTAACCCCCCCATAGCCCATTACCAGTTCTAACCCCCCAACAGCCCACAGTCCATTACCAGTCCTAACCCCATCAGCCCACCTCAAGTCCTAACCCCTCTCCATCAGCCCATTTCCTGTCCTAGCACCCCCATAGCCCATTATCAGTCCTAACCCCCCCATAGCCCATTACCAGTCCTAACCCCCCATCAGCCCACAGCCCATTACCAGTCCTAACCCCATCAGCCCACCTCCAGTGTTAACCCCCCATCAGCCCATTTCCAGTCCTAGCCCCCCCATAGCCAATTATCAGTCCTAACCCCCCATAGCCCATTACCAGACAGCCCCCATCAGCCAACAGCCCATTACCAGTCTTAACCCCCCCATAGCCCATTACCAGTTCTAACCCCCCAACAGCCCACAGTCCATTACCAGTCCTAACCCCATCAGCCCACCTCAAGTCCTAACCCCTCTCCATCAGCCCATTTCCTGTCCTAGCACCCCCCATAGCCCATTATCAGTCCTAACCCCCCCATAACCCATTACCAGTCCTAACCCCCCATCAGCCCACAGCCCATTACCAGTCCTAACCCCATCAGCCCACCTCCAGTGTTAACCCCCCCATCAGCCCATTTACAGTCCTAGCCCCACCCCATAGCCCATTACCAGTCCTAACCCCCCCAACAGCCCACAGCCCATTACCAGACCTAACCCCATCAGCCCACCTCCAGTCTTAATCCCCCAGCCCATTTCCAGTCGTAGCAACCCCCCCAAACCATTACCAGTCCTAGCCCCCCATAGCCCACTCCCAGTCCTAATCCCCATCACCCAATTTTCTGTTTAAGCCCCCCCATACCCCATTACCAGTCCTAACCTCCCCATCAGCCCACTCCCAGTCCTAATCCCACCAGCCCATTTCCAATCCTAATCCCCCATCACCCAATTTTTAGTTTAAGCCCTCCATAGCCCATTACAAGTCCTAACCCCCATCAACCCACTTCCAGTCCTAATCCCATCAGCCCATATAAAGACTTAGCTCCCCATAGCCCATCACCACTCCTAACCCCCCCATAGCTCCCGCATAGCCCATCACCACTCCTAACCCCCCCATAGCCCATCACCACTCCTAACCCCGCCATAGCCCATCACCACTCCTAACCCCCCCCAGCCCATCACCACTCCTAATCGCCCAGCCCAGCCCAGAGAATTTTTTTAAAAAAAAAGCTGTCTTCTCCCGCTGCCGGGGCCGCCGCGGCAGAATCGAGTGTGCCGCGGGGCCCCCCCCTGCCCAGCAGAGCCTGCCCTCCCCTGTATCACCTGTGTCTTCGTAGCTGCAGTCAGACGCGCCGGCTTTCAGAGCGCGAAGGGACTAATTTCCCTTTCGTGGCTCTGTTAAGCCCGCGGGGGCTAATGGGAACTTCCCATCAGCCCCCGCGGGCTTAACAGAGCAGCGAGGGAGAAACTCTCCCCTCGCGCTCTGAAAGCCGGCGCGTCTGACTGCAGCTACGAAGACACAGGTGATACAGGGGAGGGCAGGCTCTGCTGGGCAGGGGGGGCCCCGCGGTACACTCGATTCTGCCGCGGTGGCCCCGGCAGCGGGAGAAGACAGCTTTTTTTTTGTTAAAAAAATTTTACTTTAGGATCAGAATGTTTTTTGCGCGGGGCCCCCTGAAACGCGGGGCCCTGTGCAAAAAACATTCGCACTCAATGGGTGGGCCGGCCCTGCTTCCAGCCCAAGGTTGCTGTCTTCTAGTGGGATTTGAACCACTGACCTTCTGGCCTGAAGTACCTTGCCCCAACCACTAGGCCACTCCTCCACTCAAGGTAGTTCTTGTTCCAGGTATGGTTGTAGTCTCTGCTGAATAATCTTCAGTAGACTCTTGCTGGCATGTGGGATCAGAGCGATTGTGCAATAATTTCCACAGTCAGATGATCACCTTTCTTTAGTATTGGTATAAACACAGATTTTTTCCAGTCAGTTTGCCATGACGTTGTCTTCCAAATTTCCTGGCAGAGCCTTGTAAATATGGTAACAGCTGCATCAGATTGCTGTAATACTTCAATGGGACTGTCATCAATACCAGATGCTTTGTTCTTTGATAGGGCTTTCAATGCTGCTTCAATTTCTTCTTTCATCACCAAAGGTTCCTGATCATAAGGTACAGATTGAAATGGCTGTTGGTCTACTTGATCTTTATGGTATAATGACCCTATATTTTTTCCACCTTTTCTTGAACTTCTCACATCATTCAACATGGATCCTTGAGCATCTTGTAACATTCCAATTTGAGGCTGAAATGTTTTCTTTAACTCTTGTAGTTTTAGGAGAGCCAATCTTGTTCTTCCTCTAATAGTTTCTGCTTCTATTTCCTTGCATGTGCCATTGTAGTTCTTCTCCTTGTCTTGTCTTGCTGCACATTAGAAATCTTTGTTGAGTTCTGCAATTGCCTCTCTTTCTCCTCTGGCTTTAGCTTCTCTGCGTTTCTGGGCAATTTTCAGAGTTTCTTCCATCATCCATTTTGGCCATTTTTGCTTTTTTACCTTTTGTAGAGACTTCTCACATTCTTCCAACACAATCTTCTTGAGGTCATTCCATAATTCTTCTGGAGCTCTGTTATTTGTATCTAAAGCAGCAAATTGATTTTGCAGGTAGTCTTTAGATTCCGGTGGCATATTCTTGGTCATATTTTGCTACATTCATGAGTGGCTTTCTCTTTTTCAACTTCATCTTGAGTTTGCACACTAGTAGTTGGTGATCTGTACCACAGTTAGCTTCAGGTTGTCTCTTTGTTGATGTTATAGAGCTTTTCCATCGTTGGCTTCCACAGATGTAGTCAATTTGATTTTTGTACAGTCCATTGGGTGAAGTCCATGTGTACAGTCGCTGTTTGTGTTGCTGGAAGAAGGTGTTTGAGATAAATAGAATTCTGCAAGAGCAATGATCTATCAGTTTTTCTCCAGCTTCATTTCTGTTGCCAAGTCCATATTTTCTAACTTTTGCGTTCCAGTCACCCATGACTATCAGGATATCCGGTTTGCATGTTCTGTTAATTTCAACTTGTACTTGTGCGTAGAACTCATTGACTTCGTCCTCTTCTGCAGCTGTTGTTGGGGCATATACTTAAATTATAGTTGTGTTTATGGGCATTGTTCATAGACAAATAGAAATTAAGTGTTCACTGATTGTATTGTATTTCATTACAGTTCTTGCAAGTTTCTTCTTAATTATAGATGTAACACCGTTTCTTCTTTGTCTTTCATTTCCAGCATAGTAAACCATGTGATCATTTATTTATTTATTTATTTAGCTGTATTTATATCCCGCTTTTCACCGGGTCAAAGCGGTCAATTGGGAGATACATTTAACATGAGGGGATATGACACACATACGCTAATACTTACAGGGAACATGGGCAATGGAGGGTTAAGTGGCTTGCCCGAGACCTATAGGACTAGAAATCCCAGTCCCTCCGGCCTGAGATTGCTGTCCCCAGGTGGGACTTGAACCCCCGGCCCAATGCCAGTCCATTTCAGTTCGCTGATACCTAACAGATCGAGTTGTACACATTCCACTTCATTCTTGACCACTTCCAACTTACCTTGGTTCATGCTACATACGTTACATGTCCCAATATGTAAGACATCTTTGTAGCTTCTGACTCTCATTTCATGCGCTGCTAGATCAGCAGTCAGACGTCCCAAGGGCTTTGATCCAACGACATCATGAATGCTGGCTTTACTCTGAAACGTCTTCAGCTGTTCCCCAGTAGCTAGTTGAGTGCATTCCGACCTGGGGGTCTCATCTTCCAGCACTATAGTGCAATTTGTTTTGTTGTGACTATCCATTGGGTTTTCGTCGCAAGATACAGAAGTAGATTGCCAGGCCTTTCTTCCATGCAGTTTAATTCTAGTGTTGTTGCTGTTGTCACAGAAATGTGATCCTCCGCCGCCAACACCATCCCATTCTGCTGCTGCCGCCAAATGGGTGGTTTGTCTTGGTCTGGCACCTCATCTGAGACCTGTCCATCTTGGGAGACACTGCCATAGTTAAGTTACCGATAGCTTAGCTCTCAGCATCACTGATGCCCACAAGCCCTCACAGCACGACAAGCTGCAAAATCAATTTCTAATCTGCCATTGCTGTATTTAGCTCAAAAATATAATTCTGTTCCAACCAAAGTAATATTTGATCTAAATTCCCTCCTCTCTGCAGTAATTTGGGGGCACATAATACAAAGAATTGTAGAACACTAAAAATATGTTTATTTGTAGTGCAGTGTTCTACAATTGGCTAATCTTTGATTTTATGTTTTATACAGCATTTATGCTCTAACATACAGATTTGAAAGTTTCTCTTTTTCTTACGTATATATAGGTTGTTAGAAAGACATTTTGCTACAAAGACAACATTCTCTGCATTACAGTTCAATACATGTTTAATTCATACCCACGCCCTGTATTCTGATCTGTAATCTTCCATGACATTACAAATTGCATATCTGCCAGAAGGATAGCGACCTCTGATCATGTTTCTTTGGTCTGTTTGAATTTCTGGCAAGGCTGAAGGTACATGGATATCTCGCAAACTGCATCCTCTCTCACGAGTTATCATCAAATGTCTTGTATAAAGTACCAGTCTTGCCTTAGAATCTTGATGAGAATCCTAAAGGACATTTTTTCTTATCTTTCTTTCTTATATTCTTGTAATATTGATTTTCTATCTAGCATTCTAGCTGCTTTGGAAGGGGGCGGAAGTGGCAGCACATATAAGCCAGGAACTACAACACAGTGCTGGCAAGATTAGGTAAGCACTGTGTTATGGTTCTAAACCCATTGCTGCCACTGCAAGCCCCAGAGGGAGGCGACAGCGGCGGGAAAGGGTCATCCTTTGGACACCGGTGCTCTAGGTGACCACCTAGGTTGCCTAATGGTAGCCCTGGCCCTGGTTATGCGATATTCGACATATAAAAATTCTAATTCTTTCCTTGTTTAAAGTCCTATTTTTTTTTACCTAGATCATTTAACCTCCATATTTCACCTTTTTTAAAAAATCAATAAGGTTCTCTTTTATGATAAAAATTCACATCTATAACCTGACTTCATACTGTACATCTTCCTCACATTTATCTTTATCTAATACAACCATCATGCTCCCCTCATCAGCGGGTTTTATTAAAATATTATTTCTTTAGCTGGGTTTATATGCCACTTTTCTTCGGGTCAAAGCGGTGTACACAAAGGTTACATTGAACATGGTGGTACTTATATAGATGGAAGATATTTAACTTACTTACAGGTTCATAGCAGGCACATTTGTTGAAAATGTAACTTATTTACATGGGAGCAGGTGTTATCTACATCATATGAACAGGCTGTGATTGTCCAAGAGCATGCCAGCTGTGTGTCCCTCTTGTGCAGCCACTCCCAAAAGATAACACAATACACAAACAATTACTCTTGCCTTTAAAGAGGACGAAAACAACCTTAGAGGCCAGACTTGTAGTTAGAGGGGATTGGGGAAGATGCAGATGGAGACAGGCGTTTGGGTAGTTCATCTGTGTGTGACATGGGAAATGTCGCAGGGTGCATACATGTGTATGTGTAAGTGGGTGTGTTCGTATCTCTGTCCGTGTTATGGTAAGTTTCAGAGGCTGCAAGCACGTGCATGTGTGTGTTATCATGATGTAGAACTGACACTATGCAGTGCAGGTTTGTATTGGAGTGTGGGATCGACAGCACTGTGTCTATAAAACAGTAACAGGATGTGTAATTGACACTGCACAATGTTATGTAGTAGTAGGGCGAGTTACTGCTACTATACTGTGCATAACACAATATCAGCATATGAGCTGATATTGCACATTGTGTGCACGTGTGCAGAAGTAACATGGTGTCAGTTGGTGGGATTGACGCTGCACTGTGTGTTTGTGACACAGTAGCAGGGGTTGAGACTAACAACTGTGTGTGTGTGTGTGGGGGGGGGGGGGGTGTTATCACCGATTGATATTTATTTATTTATGTTAAGCTGTCAAAACAGTGTGACAAGGCGGTGGTAAAAGCCAGAAGGATGCTGGGTTGCATACAGAGAGGAATTACCAGCAGAAAGGAAGAGGTACTAATGCCACTGTACAAGTCGCTGGTGAGGCCTCACTTGGAATATTGTTTTCAGTTTTGGAGACCGTATCTCGCAAAGGATATAAAAAGGCTGGAAACAGTTCAGAGGAAGGCGACCAAAATGATTTGGAGCCTGCATCAGAAGATTTATGAGAAGAGACTTGAAGACCTAAATATGTACACTCTGGAGGAGAGGAGGGACAGGGGAGATATGATTCAGACCTTTAAATACTTAAATACTCGTATTAATGAACAAACAAACCTCTTCCAAAGACGGGGAAGCTGTAAAACTAGAGGACATACCATGAAGCTGCAAAGGGATAAACTGAGAGGCAATGCCAGGAAATACTTTTTCCCTGAAAGGGTGGTGGATGCTTGGAATGCCCTCCCGATGGAAGTGGTGGGGCAAACACAGTGACAGAATTCAAAATGGCATGGGACAGACACAGTGGATCCCTTTTATAGCAACAGGATAAAATCAAAATAAATATAACTATCTCTTATATCTCAGCAAATAGGGGTGACCTATTCGGAGCAGTGGGTACACCCCTAAACAAAGGCATGGGGAGGGGTGACCTGCATGGAACTGCAGGTGCACCTATTCTTGCCACCTTGCTGGGCAGACTAGATGGACCATACTGGTCTTTATCTGCCGTCATATACTATGTTACTGTGCCTTTTCAGTGGTGAGTCAAGGTAAGCTCTATTCAGTTACAATTCATAGTTCCCTGTTTCTGAAGGTCTTACAAGCTGAGGCAATGGAGGGGGAAGTGACTTGCTCAAGGTCACAAGGAGCATTGATGGGAGAGTGGGATGTGCAGAGTTGCCAAGTTACACAATTCCAGCAATGAGATACTAAGCTAGTCATGGATTTCTGATAATCCCATTCTGATACATTATGGGACATACAGCATTGATTCCAATGCATAAATTCAGGGACTACAAATACCATACTGCATTGCAATACAAATTTAAAACCAGAACTGGCAAAAAATCTCACTCCTGGAATTGGGTAGCTTGGCATCGCTGGATGTGAGCCCTAGCTTCCCTGGCTCTTAGGCTGCTGTGTTAAGGAATAGGCTGTACAGCTGTCCATGACGTGAAGTGGATGCCGTTGGTGTGAAAAATGCTATTCAAGGTGAAGTGAGTTCCTTCCTCCTCCAGGTGTTTGATTTCGATCAGTACCACTGCAGGATGCAGCAGCAGGCAGTGACAGCTCAGGCGATAGTGGCAGGAGGAAACAGACAAGGATCTATGATATAGGGGGAGGGGGGGGGTATAATTCCTGCTGTCAGTAAATGTGTGTCTAGGGGGAGTTAGGGGTATTGCTTCTGCTGTCAGCGAATACATACCTGAAGGGGACATGGCTTCTACAGCTGTTGTACTTTGAGATATAGTGGAGAAATGAGTGGTGACCTGGCCTCACTCTCTTTTTCTCTCAGGCATTGGTGTGGGTGAGCTGAAGCATTTTTTCATCCTGTGCCTGAGTTCTGTGAAGGGTTGGGGTCCTTATTACCTCTGACAGATTATCAAGTACATGGTCCCTGCCTTCAGGATGGAATGGCTGAATGAGCTGTCAGTCAATGTCTGTTGTTTCAGGCAGTAGTGCCTCTGGAAGGTGTGCGACGAGACCCAAGTTGCAACCTTGCAGATATGGTTTAGTGGGATTGTGTTGACGTTCACCAGACTGGTCGCCATGGCCTGTAGCTGGTGTGCCTAGAAATGTGCCAGAGCATCGGTGCCCACCTGTGAATAGCAGTAGGTGATGCATGTGGTGATCCATTTGGACAGCATCTGCTTCGTGACCGGCCATCCAGTTCTTTTGGGTTCAAAGGCCACAAAAAGTTGGTGTCCCTGTTGGGCCATCGCTGTTTGCACTAGATAGGTGCGTAGTATGTGTACACAGTCAAGTGTGTGGTGGCGACACTTTAGGGTGGACTCCACAACGATTGACTGGTGTAGCAATTGGATCTTCTCAAATCCTGGTGCTTGCTGCACCTGGTATTTGGCATCCAGTCTGCATGATGTTGGTGGGATAGATGTGTCTGCCAGTTGTGATTGAGAATGTACAGCAGGAGGCAGTGGATCAGAATGGAGACCACTGATCTGGGTGCATCGAGGTATTTCAGGAGCCTGAGAACCTCACTCCTAAGGTCCGGGGTGTCCGTGGGGTTGAGAGCCAGGCGTGAGGACAGCTTCTGTAGAAACTTGGGGTAAGTTAGGTCCTCCGGTGATGACGGTGGGAGAGACGGCTTTGGAGAAGGCTCTGAGGGTGTCTCCTTGTCGTCAACTGAAGGGGAGGAGCTGTGCATAGATATCAGCTCTGCTGCCTCCTCCACCTCCCTCTCTGAGGAGAGAGGTTCCAGGGAGAACCCGACCGGTGAGGGAGACCTTTGTGGAGGCAGTGTCCGAGGGGTTAACTTTGGTGGCCATGGTTGTTGCAGTGTCTGGATGCTTTGTGTGGGGAAGTTCTGTGCCAAAAAGCTCCTCCATAGGTCCATGAAGGCTGCGGGTGGGCAATTCGGGTCGAATGATGTCGGGGATGGAGATCTGTGAAGTGTTTGGCCCTTGCTGAACCTTTGCTGACTCTTCCGGGAGGGGGGTGGGGAGGAGTAGGAGGTAGGGGAGAAAGAGCTGCTGGAGAAACTCCTGGCCCGGCGTCTGTATCTTTTCCCAGTCTCCCAACTGCTGCTGCTGCTTGCTCTGCCCGATCTTCTGCCGGCGTGGCTGTGTGTATGGCGCCCATGCTGGCATTGATGGCTCGCTTGATTTCATGACTGGTGCGATGTCGGCAGACGTCACAACTGACATCATTGTGACATCGACCAATTGCACGGTCTGTGGGCAGAGACTTCTTGATTGTGTGGGGTTTGGCGTCGGCACAGGGAAGCCCTCGGAGATCTTTGGTTTTTACTGCTGCCGTGGTTGCACTAGCTTTCACCGGAGGGGCAGCAGGCTCTGGCAAAGGAGTTGCTGTGGCCGGGCTGAGGTTGGAGGCCCCTGGAGGCACATCCCGGGCCATGGCTGGAGGCAGAGAATCCTGAATGGCGGCGGATATCTTGGATGTAGCCATGCGGTTACTTCCCTCACCTCCTGCCGGCTGTTTCTTTTTCCTGCTGGTGCTGGCTGAAGCTGTGAAAGAGGGGGCTGAAGATGGAGCCTTGGAGAGTGAGTCCTTTCTGGAGGGAAAGTCCTGTAGAGCATGGCTGCGGGATCGGCGGGCCCTTAGGGATATGTGGGCACAGTGAGGGCAGTCTTCCATGCGGTGATCCTTCCCCAAGCAGCGCACACAGCGATCATGGGCATCAGTGGAATTCATCTTCTTTGAGCAGTCTGGGCATTTTTTGAACCCAGATTTGCTGTTTTTTTTCCTGTTTATCCTTGTTTTTCTTGACTTTTCTCCCTTTATCCATGATTTAGTTGAATGTAGGAGAGCTGATATTCCATCTGTGTGGCAGGGTAGAAGAACAAGAACTGAGCCAGGTAGGGGTGGGGGCAACCAGCACATGCTGAGAAAAGCTCACCTTTCTGAGCTCTAGGAGAGCACGTCCGTATCCATGGCACCATCTCCCAACTTAAGAAAACCACAGATCTCCTAACTTTCTGCAGACTCCTCAAGACCCACCTTTGCACTCTCCACAAATGAACACTAAATGCCTTGCGCCGCCCACAAATAAACACCAAATACTACAAGAATATGTAGATGACTCAACAATCCGTACATAGTTAACCAGCCCAAACTCCCCTCCCCTTGTTCGATGTACAAAGTTGCCTGTTTCAATGTAAACCTTTGCCTGTGTAATTTCAGTTCTCTGTAAACCGTTTTGACCTTTGCGAAAAGCAGTATATATAAACACAGTCACATAAATAAATAAATAAAACATGATGGACTGAAGTACACCTCCATTGTGCCCTGCAGCTGTTAGATAAAGCATTGCACATGACTAATCTGGGGCTCATGACCAATGTTCCCTCTAATTTTCTGTAGGCTGTGTGCGCATAAAATATCAGCTGTGCAGCTTTTGAAGGAAGGTTAAATTTTTGTGCGCCACATAACGACACTCGGAATTATATACTTTAAAATTTGACTACACGTCAGAATACAGTATGTACACCACATTGATTGCACTAGAAAATATTGTAGAACTTGTGAAAACCATAAATGCACAACAACTTTTCAATTTTAAGAACGTCTGTGTTGTTTTCTATCAGAATCAGAACCATAATTTTTGTGCGCTGTGTTGTAAAGTATGTGCGCTCACTCTGTGAGGTGTGTGCGCGCGCACACGTGCACAACTTAGAGGGAACAGTGCTCATGACCATAGTTTATGACCAAAGAAAATCTAGGTGCACAGACCATTCATGAAGAACTGAATCCGTATGGGAGGAGCTTCCATAAAGGAGGGGGCTTGGCTCACACAGAGGTCCAGTGAGCCCTCACCCTCAGTGGAAGAATTAGGATTGTGTGCAGAGGTTGAGGGAGATTTCACAACAAAGCAGAAAACATTGCTGCTAGCAGACCAGACAATTTTCAAGAGTGGGTCTGTTCAATTCAGCACAAATGACCTCTCCCTGGCCACAGTGAAGGAGTTTGCTGAATGTTACAAATGCTTTGTTAGTGGATGTGGTGGGCTTTTATCCAAAATACACGAAATAAGGGAAAGAAAATGTAGAGATGCTTAAGCACCCACTGCACTCACAAAGCTGACACCCACGGCCACTGCCTTCCTCCAGTCTTTTATCAGAAGAGCCCAGAGGTTCAGCCTCAGAAGCCGCAAATACCATCAGATCTGCCTTAGAGTTTGTTTATGAGCAGTTGCATTTTGAATAATTTGAATGTTCAAAAAACTGTTTTTGAAGCGTTCAAAAAAACTGTTTTTGAAGCAATCAAAAAAAAAATGTTTAGGAGGCTTGGAAAAAAGACATACAAAAGTTCTCCCCATGGTCTCCTGTGTCCCAGAGGCCTACAAAGAGCCGACTTTTGCATTAGACTCTAACAGCAGCGCAGTATGACACCATGTGCAGTGAGTGTGGCTGTGTGCCACAAGTATGCATAGGACTGCTAGATGCCTGAATCTAATCAGTACTCGGCCACTCTCCTTTAGCTTCATGCATGCAGTGCAGTTTCACCCAACCTTACTGCAAGGCCAGCCCAACCACTAGGCAAACGAGGCGATCGCCTAGGGCAGAAAACGTAGGGCATTCAAAACTAAATAATAGATTTTGACAGTGAGAGGGGGTGTAAAGCTCAAGGTTTGCCTAGGGCACCAACACCTTGGACCAACTCTAGGGCTGGCCCTGCCTTACTGGCATGAGAATTTTAAATGTATTGCCAAAATAATTCATCAAGTGGTTAAAGACTGAAGAAAGCAACAGAAATAAATAAATCACTAAATATAGAAGTAACAGTACCATAAAACTGCAGAGAGAACATTTTCCAGTCTTCCTCTCGCAGCACAAGTAAGCAACCAGACCACTACAACCATCACCATGAACTTCCACATTGAACTACATTTCCCAGCATCACATGCTGTACGTGCATATCGCAACATTGTGCTCTCCATTTGGTGACATGCTGTGCCCTTATGTTGAAATACATTTCCCAGAACTGTGTGTGACATCATACATTCTACGGAAGCCTGAGCAGTAGCAGCGATGGCAGTGGTGCAGGGTTTGGTGGCTGGGACTCCAGCGGTATGAGACGTGTTCTCCGTGAGAATGCTGGAGCTGCTCTGGCCGGCCATGCAGCAGTTGGACTTGTATAGACACACAGTCAGGCAGTGGGGGCAGGGGAGAGGCCAGGATTAAGCAGATGCACCCACTGCATTCTGGGGTTTGTAGTCCTGGGCCTTGAGGCTCCTTTCCCCGAGCTCTGGACTAAAAATGCCCAGTGAGCCACTGCTACTCTGCTAGCCCCAGTGCCGCTTCTTGGCCTTGCAATGTGGAAGACAGCTAGTGATGGTGCCCCCTGCTGTGTTTACCATGCCTATACAGCGCTGTACATATACATGTAAGAGAAAGTCCTTTCTCATCAGAGCTTACAATCTAATCAAGACAGACAACACAAAACTAGGAACTAGGGGAAATCTAGGGGAATGGTAAAGATACAGATAGGTGGTGAACAGGAGAATAACGGGATTAGGATCCAAAAACAAATCAAATTGATCTAATTTGATTATTTTTTTACCTCTTTCCTCAATTTTTCCAAATTCTTATTAGAATGTTTGTGTTTATGTTTATTAGTGGTTTGATATACTGCCCTTTACAATTGCATAACAGCGGTTTACAATTAAATAAAAAACAAACTAAGAAAGAAAAAGAAAGGAACTCCGTTATTGTCATACTTTGGACACATCATGTGAAGAGAGAGATCATTAGAGAAAGACATCATGCTTGGCAAGGTAGAAGGTCAGTGCAAAAAAGGAAGGCCAACAATGAGATGGAGCAATATAATAACAGCAGCTATGAATGCCACTTTATCAACAATGAGCCACCTGACTAAGCTCAAACACAGCTTAGGACAGTTATCCAGAAGGTTGCCATGAGTCCACACTGACTGTTCGGCACTTAACAACAACAGCATCGTTCACACACTTAAGAGGGAGGGAGGAGAGAATCAGAAGAATGGAGGGTAGAGAAGAAACATGTCACTCAGGGGGAATTTCAAAGGCCTTTTGGAATAAGTAGGTTTTGAGCTGTGATTTGGGCTAGGACCGAGAAAATAGAATGCGGAGAGGTAGGTGGTTTGGAGACAGACTTGGGAGGTTTTGGGGAGGTAGAGGCGATTGGCATAGCTAAGGCGGAGGATACGGTGTACTGTATGGAGGATAAATGAGGAGACGTAGTGGAGAATTTCTGAGTGGAGAACCTTGTGAACCAGTGCGAGAATCTTGAATTGGATGCAATACTGGACTGGGAGGCGGATTCAGAGAGGGGTAACATGATCAAAGTGGGAAGCATGAGCCAAGAGTTTAGCAGTGGTATTCTGGATAAGCTGTAGATGTTTCAATATAGACATGTGGAGACCAGCAAAGACAATGTTACAGTAAGCCAGGCATGATATAACAAGTTGTTAGTGCAGAGGTAGGGAGGAATGGCCAGACAACCCTGATTTGCCAAAGGGAGAGAAAGGAGTGCTTAACAATAGAGATAATTTATTGATTGAAAATCAAGGCAGAGTCAGGAATGACACCGAGATTTCTAAAGGAAGAAGTTAGTGGAATATGGGCTCCCTTAAGGAGGGGTGAGGGAGTGGGGATGAGTGTAGGACCAGTCAGCTATGTTGCCATTGTTTTTGTTGGGTTAAGTTTGAGTTGACTGTTGTGTAGCCAGGAGGCGATCAATATTAAGCAGTTGTTCAGAGGGGTGAGATTGGGAGAAAAAGAGTCAGTGTGCAGGAGCAGCAAAATATCATCGGTGTAGTAGTAGACTGAGCTACCATGTTGCTGTACCAAGAAGGCAAGTGGAGCGAGAAAGATGTTAAAAAGAAGTAGTGCCAAGACAGAGCCCTGAGGAACTCCACAGGAGAACAGGTATGGTGATGAGAGAAGAGACCCTGAAGTGACTAAGAAAGAACTATCAGAGAGGAAGGAGAAACCATTGGAGAACCGTACCACATATACTAAAGTTGTGCAGACGAAAAAGCAGGATGTTGTGATTTAACAAGTCAAAAGCAGAAGACAGATCAAGAGAATCTCCTATGAGCATAAACTATGGGCTTTAGTTTAGCTCACAATATGTTGTCCTGTTTTCCTGTTCACCCATCCACCATGATCCTAGTTTAAAGCCCTAGGATCATCAGCAATGGGTGAACAAAATCCTCAGGTAAACAGAATGCTAAAGATATGGAGAACTGTTCTTATGTTGTGTTAGTTACAAATTGTGTTGAGTTTTATATCCATTACAGTGTTGATGTTGACTTTAGAATTCACCTAGACATTTTGATACATGGAATATAAATGTTATAAATAAATAATTATCTACAAATCAGGCCCCAGTTGCTTAGAGGAGTGGTAATATTGGGGCAAGAGCCTAAGCAAGGGTTGGACTGGGGTCAACCCCCGAGTTCAGTACAGGAGTCCTAGCCTTCAGACCAACAAGTGACCTAATGTGAGCAAATGTCACAGAAAATATAAGAATATCACATAACCATAAGAGGAAAAGACTGTGCCAGACAGGCCTGAAGGCCACACCCATGGCATCAGGCACTGCCTAGGGCTCAGTTAAGAGGCTTCTGAGAAGCAAGAAGCTGTTTGCAGCAATCCATGCAGAAGGTCCCCGATTCAATCTGTGAGGTCTTTTGCTCTCCAAGTTGATTAGGACTAGAGATGATTTCAAAATTGCAATTTGGGGTGGGAGGGAGTCATGGTCATTAGTTAAGGGTGACACCTAATAGCTGGATTCAGAGCACTTTATTGTACTATTCTAGGAGACATGTCCCTTGGTCCAAGACTGTTGCCTCAATGGCCATACTAAATATGTTGGGCTAGGATATAAAATAGGGGGAAATGCCCAGATAGTTGTAAATGAAGGTTCATAGTACCAGTTTCAGCCCTGGTTCTGATGGAGCCAGAGGTACAAAGGAACAGGAAGAAACGGCTGTGTCACAAAAAGTATTTAACAGTTTGATGCTAAAGCTTTGGGTCTGATTTACACCAGGCTATTTATTAACTTCCAGAGAGATGAATTTATCAGTACACTATGTGCTGTTCACCTCCAGGAAGGGAAGAGAGAGAGAATTTGTGAGCTTCAGAATTGATTTCCAGCCACTGTGCGAATCTCCCTTCTGTTTGAACCTCTGGGTCTGCATGGCTGAGAAATCCCTGGAGATGACGTTCTCGCTGCAGATCACTTTCATTACATTTCTTGTCTTGATTACTGCAACTATAGCTTTCCCCCACTCAAGAGAACCAAGACACGCTTCCAGAGGCCATGAGGTTGGTGAGCTGTTGTATTCTCTGGGACCAATACTTGAAATTCAAGAAAAACAAAACAAAACTGAGAGAGAAGAAGTAGGTGAGGCTGATTTAGAATATTCAGATAGAACAATTTTCAAAGCTTGGACAAATTGGCAGTCTGAGAATTGCCTTCACTCAGTTTAGCTAGAAATCTAGGCAGGGATGTCACAGGACGGGGCTGGAAAACAGTGCATGCAGATAAGACTTTGAAAAGTACATGTGTTATTTTCCAGCAAAATTTCACTTGCAGTAAAAAAGGTGCAGAGCCTAGAAAACTAGACATGTCTACCTTGACGAAGTTGTTTTAAGGGGGGTGTTTGCTAAAGGCTGTTAGTTGTTACTGCGGGGCTAACATGTAATTAGCATTTGACACTAGCAGCTAACATGGGAAAAATTCAGACATCTTGGTGCTTTTATGCAATGTCTGCATTTTGCGTGGTGGGGTCAGGCTTGGGTAGGATTAGGGCAGAGAGTGGGAGTGCCTTCAAGGTGCAAGCACCATGGACATTACTGTCATGTGGTAATCGCTAAATTTTGCAGGTTTTGCGGATGCAGCTATCGCTACCTCCATGGGTGGCGATAGCTACATCCATGATCCCTGCGTTTTGTCCATGGTATCTGCAGGGGAAATGCTGGGAACGCCCCCTGCAGCTACCATGAGACGTTTTGCAGCAATCGCTCGGCATTAGTTGCAAAAGCCTTAGTAAACAGTGCCCTAAGTTTGTAGTGTTTGTTTTCAGACCACTTCTAAATAATATACTGGCTGAGTAGCATTTGAAATGAAAAGTGCTCTTAGATCACAGTAAAGGGTTTATAGTTCGAGGAAAGCCACCTTGGAAAAATAATAAAATATGATTGGAAATATCCTGAAAAGCTAGGAAAAAAACAAGTCATATGATATGCATGGACATAAGGATATTCTAAACCTGATTGTAAAAGAAAAATACCTGTTATAACCCAGGAACCAGAACAAGATAAATAGCTTTTAGTGTTATAACCTGTCTGGGATTACCATCTGGTACCATTATTTTCAGAACAGGAATGATCTACTCCTTGGATTATACAGTACCACTTCCTCATGATGACTGTACCCCTTTCAAAGATTTGGGATCTTTTGTTCTTCCCAGGTCACAAGAATTTATAAAAATATCACAGCAAATATTTATATATGGGTATAATTAGGCCTCTCGAACGTTTAACAGCCAAATAATAAACAGATCAGATGCTGGCACCACCAGATACTGCCAATGCATTTTTTATAGCAGAAGGCCTTCCAGCTTCTGTACGCTCTTTGAAAGTGAAACTAGTCAGATGGGATAAATTTCCAAATATCTAATGTGAGTAATGCAAGTTCAATATACCGTGCATACTATGTAGAAAATAGATCTAACAAGTACAGCAGTGCAATTTTTCAATACTTACATATTTAAAAAATATATAGGGTTAATATTTAAACTCTGCAGTTGGTGGTTTTGCAAACTCCAACCATGACGTTTAAATAAATCACAGATATTGAGCAGCATTGTCTGAACATCGAGTGGAGCTGAGTAGACAGAGTGGGCTGCAGATAACTTCCTGCTCCGCCCTCACTCTGTCCATGCACTACCTCAAGGCAGTCTGTATAGATAGCTGTAGCACTATCCGTGTGGAGGGGACATTTTAGAACGGACGTCCAAGTGCAATCTGGGACATCTAAGCCAGAGTGTCTGAAAAAACAGCAGGCACGTCCAGGTGCAGACATGATTTCACAAATGTGGATGTGCTTGAAATGGACATCTACAGGGGTGTCTATATAGACATCCCCAGAATCAGGACCATATCTAGCCCGATGTGAGAGGTGCAGCCGCACAGACTGCAAAAATCTGGGGGCGCATTCAGAAGGGACTGGAAATTAAGCCCTTAATTCCGGTGGGGATTTTGCCATTAGACCTCCATGCCTTCCCCCCTCAGTTATTCACTCTTATCCTCCTGCCTCCTGGTGGACTGGACTTCTCCGTGGTACTCAACACACAGCCGGGGGACTGTTCTTCTTCGGTCCCGCAGCTGTACTAAATTGCAAGAGATAGGAAGTTCCCCCGTTTCACTTTTAACAGTGCGGGCAATGTGATCGTGCCAGCAGCTGCAGTTTAGTACAGCCGCAGGACTGAAGAAGAACGGTCCCGCGGCTGTGTGGTAAGTGGATGCCACGGAGAAGTCCAGTTCACCAGGAGGATAAGGAGTGAATAACTGAGGGGGGGGGGAGGCTGCTGCTTGGGGGCAGGGGGAAGGCATGGAAGGACTGGTGCTTGGGGGCAAGGACTGGAAAGGAGTTAATGCTGGGGGGGGGGGCAGGGACTGAAGGGAAACTGATGCTGGGTGGGACAGAGCCTGAAGGGGAGCTGTTGCGGGGGAGGAGGGGAGGGGGCTGGGATGGAAAGGGAGCTGATGCTGGGGAGCAGGGACTGAAGGGAACCTGATTCTGGGAGGGATAGGGACTGGAGGAGAGCTGATTCTGGGAGGGACAGGGACTGGAGGAGAGCTGATCCTGGGAGGGACAGAGACTGAAGGGGGGCTGATCCTGAGAGGGACAGGGACTGGAGGAGAGCTGATTCTGGGAGGGACAGGGACTGAAGGGGAGCTGATTCTGGGAGGGACAGGGACTGGAGGAGAGCTGATTCTGGGCGGGACAGGGACTGAAGGGGAGCTGATCTTGGGAGGGACAGGGACTGAAGGAGTGCTGATTCTGGGCGGGACAGGGACTGAAGGGGAGTTGATTCTGGGAGGGACAGGGACTGGAGGAGAGCTGATTCTGGGAGGGACAGGGAGTGAAGGGGAGCTGTTGCAGTGTGGGGGGGGGGGGGGGGGTGAGGGGACTGGGATGGAAAGGGAGCTGATGCTGGGGAGCAGGGACTGAAGGGAACCTGATGCTGGCAGGGACAGGGACTGGAGGAGAGCTGATTCTGAGAGGGACAGGGACTGAAGGGGAGCTGATCCTGGGAGGGACAGGTACTGGAGGAGAGCTGATTCTGTGAGGGACCGGAACTGAAGGGGAGCTGAACCTGGGAGGGACAGGGACTGGAGGAGAGCTGATTCTGGTAGGGTCAGGGACTGAAGGGGAGCTGATCCTGGGAGGGACAGGGACTGGAGGAGAGCTGATTCTGGGCGGGACAGGGACTGGAGGGGAGCTGATTCTGGGAAGGACAGGGACTAGAGGAGAGCTGATTCTGGGAGGGACAGGGACTGGCGGAGAGCTGATTCTGGGAGGGACAGGGACCAAAGGGGAGCTGATCCTGGGAGGGACAGGGACTGGAAGAGAGCTGATTCTGGGAGGGACAGGGACTGGAGGAGAGCTGATTCTGAGAGGGGCAGGGACTGGAGGAGAGCTGATCCTGGGAGGGACAGGGACTGGAGGAGAGCTGATTCTGGGCGGAACAGGGACTGAAGGGGAGCTGATCCTGGGAGGGACAGGGACTGGAGGAGAGCTGATTCTGGGAGGGACAGGGACTGGAGAGCTGATTCTGAGAGGGACAGGGACTGGAGGAGAGCTGATTCTGGGAGGGACAGGGACTGGAGAGCTGATTCTGAGAGGGACAGGGACTGGAGGAGAGCTGATTCTGGGAGGGACAGGGACTGAAGGGGAGCTGATCCTGGGAGGGACAGGGACTGGAGGGGAGCTGATTCTGGGAGGGACAGGGACTGGAGGAGAGCTGATTCTGGGAGGGACCGGGACTGAAGGGGAGTGTCAGCATACATCAGCCTGACTCAGGTGTCATGGCTTCTCCCCAGACCTTGGATTTCAAGCAGTTTTGTTACTCTGGTGATTTCAGTCTCCAAAGGTAATAGGGCAGTTTACAAGATGAGATTAACTCTGACCCCCTGTTGATGTAAGTTTCAGGGCCTGTTGAGATGGGTCTGCAGCCCCTCCTTGCTAAATCAAGAATAGCAGACCTCAAAAGGAGGTGCTAGAGAAGATTGGTCTGCAGCCCCTCCTTGCTAGAAACAATAGCAGACCTCAAAGGGAGGTGCTAGAGAATTCACTATAAAGGACAGAAACACTTCCTCTTGCTCTCTCTCTTTCACTAGTCATCGGACATGAAGGACAGGAGGCTCTGATAATCAATTCTCTTCACCCCTCCCCCCCTCTCTCTCTCTCTTCCTCTATTCATCGGACACACCTTGCTATGAGGCTCTGACCATCACTTCTCTTCACCCCTCCCCCACTTCTCTCTCTCTCCCTATTCTTCTTACTATGAGGCTCTGACCCACATGCGCTTGCCTCTCTCTCTCTCACACACACACAGATTCATTGAAGTAAACTAACTAAAGTTAGTTCCCACGATATTTCACTTTACTACTACTGACCCATGCCACCCATGAATTCACGTACAATATCCACTCGAGTTTAAATATGGTATATAATAAAAGCATATTCATAGTATAATGTTGATTGTACATAGTTATCCCTGTTATTCCATGTTATATATTCCCTTGTTCTCTGTAAACTCGATGTTACCTGTACACATTGCAGTATATTTTGTTCAATGTACACCGCACTGATTTTAATAGCGCGGTATATAAGAGATGTTAAATAAATAAATAAATAAATAAATAATAAATAAATAAACTGAAGCAGCTTTCTAACAATCTCCTACCTTTGTTCTGTACCTATGCAATAAGCCTATTTCTACATAAAGACCTGTATCCAAGCCACACCTGTTTGGTTGTCTTATTTGTGTTGCTTACCCTACTGTCTCTGTGAAATGAACCCAGGACCAAGCGGAGACTAGACCAGAAGATTACAAGACCAGAAGATTACAAGACTAGAAGATTACAAGATCAGAAGATTACATTCCCACTTCTCCCTCAGCCCCTTATGCCTATGACACACCCTATCAGCCATGCATACAAGCTATTGAGAAACAAAAGAATAAATATACGCCCTGGCCAACACCCACTCCTCCCAGACGAGCCCCCAAATGTAATCTTCTGATCTTGTAATTTTCTGGGAGAGAGAGAGAGAGAGAAGTGGGGGAGGGGTGAAGAGAAGTGATGGTCAGAGCCTCATGGCAAGGTGTGTCCGATGAATAGAGGAAGAGAGAGAGAGAGAGGGGGAGGGGTGAAGAGAATTGATTATCAGAGCCTCCTGTCCTTCATGTCCGATGAATAGTAAAAGAGAGAGAGAGCAAGAGGAAGTGTTTCTGTCCTTTATAGTGAATTCTCTAGCACCTCCCTTTGAGGTCTGCTATTATTTCTAGCAAGGAGGGGCTGCAGACCAATCTTCTCTAGCACCTCCTTTTGAGGTCTGCTATTCTTGATTTAGCAAGGAGGGGCTGCAGACCCATCTCAACAGGCCCTGAGACTTACATCAACAGGGGGTCAGAGTTAATCTCATCTTGTAAACTGCCCTATTACCTTTGGAGACTGAAATCACCAGAGTAACAAAGCTGCTTGAAATCCAAGGTCTGGGGAGCAGCCATGACACCTGAGTCATGCTGATGTATGCTGACAGGTGGGTGGTGTGCTTTGGAAGGCCTTGGTACAATGCATTGCAGTAGTCAAGTATTGCTGTAATGATGGCTTGGAAAACAGTCTGGAAGTCGTCCTGGTTAAGCAGTTGCTTACTTTTTGAATGATCTTCATTTTGTAGTAGGTTTATTTTTTGTGGTTTTATTGATATGAGCTTGTAAGTTGAGGTTTTGATCTACCATGATTCCCAAATACTTTACTTCCTTCTTTACTGTTATTCTTCTGTATGGCAGTTCTATTTGAGGGCTTCTGTCTTAAAATAATTTATATTTAGGTTGTTGCCATGGAGCCATGTGGTCATTTCCTCCAAGCATTCGGTTATGGTTTGTCTGTGTTGATTGGGGTGTAAATCATGACATCGTCAGCATAAAGCTGATACTGGATGTTGTGTTTCTTTATGATATTACAGATGGGTTATATGTACAAGTTGAAGGTTAGAGAGGATATGGATGAACCTTGTGGGATGCCTTGGTGTATAGTGAATGGTATAGATTTATTCCATCCATCTTTGACTCGTTCTGTCTGTTGTTTAAGTAGGATTGGAACCATTTGATTGTAATGCTGTGGGGGCCTATTTCTTGTAGCTGTTGTAACAGTATGTGATGGGAAACAGTGTCAAAGGCTGCCAATATGTCTAAGAAAATAAATATAAAGCCTCTTTTTATGTTGTCGATGACTTTAATAATAGTGTCGAGGAGTGATGTCAGTAGTGTTTCCACCCTATGTTTCACAATTTCTTCTTTAATTTTCTTTCTTTATTTTCTCTTTTTTTCATAGAAACATAGAAACATGACAGCAGAAAAAGACCACATAGCCTTTCTAGTCTGCCTTTCCATATCGACTACTACAATAGTCACCTCTTTTCCTTTAGATATCCTTTGTGAATTCAGATAGTGTCCTTATCTCTACTATCTCTACTGGGAGACGATTCCACGCATCTACCACTCTTTCCATAAAGAAATATTTATGCATATTACTCCTGATTCTATCCCCTTTCACCCTCATCCTATGTCCACTTGTAGCAGACCCTGCTTTCAATCGAAAGAGGCTCTCCTCCTGTGCATTTATGCCATGCAGATATTTAAACATCTTTATCATATCTCCTCTATCCCACCTTTCCTCTAAAGTATTTGTTGTTGTTGTTAAGTGCCGTCGAGTCGGAGTCGACTCATGGCGACCCTCTGGATAGCTATCCTAAATTGTGTTCGGTCTTCAGTCAGGCGGCTCATTGTTGACAGACTGGTACCCGTAGCTGCTGTTATTGTATCGATCCATCTCATTGCTGGCCTTCCTCTTTTGCGTTGACCTTCTATCTTGCCAAGCATGATGTCTTTCTCTAATGATCTCTCTCTTCGCATGATGTGTCCAAAGTATGAAAATCGAAGTCTTGTCATCTGAGCTTCTAAAGAAAGCTTAGGTTTGATCTCCTCTAGTACTGACTGGTTTGTTCTTCGGGCAGTCCATGGTATACACAGTATTCGCCGCCAGCACCATAATTCAAAGGCATCAATTTTCTTCCTGTCTGTCTTTTTCACTGTCCAGCTTTCACATCCATATGATGTTATTGAAAATGCCATGGCTTGAACAAGTCGAATCTTTGTATGGAGAGAGACATCTCTGCTCTTGAGAATCTTATCTAGGTCTTTCATAGCCATTCTGCCAAGAGCAATGCGTCGTTTGATTTCTTGACTGCTTGTTGCTTCTTTATTGATAGTTGATCCAAGAAGGTTAAAGTTGTTCACAATTTCAATTTCTTCTCCTTCAACGATGAACCTGTTGATTATGCCAGTTGTCATGATCTTTGTCTTCTTTACATTAAGGTGCAGGCCCATTTTGAGACTATGTTCTTTGACTGTGAGAAGCAAATGTTTCAGATCATCTTCACTTTCAGCCAGTAATGTAGTATCATCAGCATAGCGAAGGTTGTTGATGAGTCTTCCACCAATCTTCACACCTCTGTTGTCTTCTTACAATCCTGCTTCTCTGATGATTTGTTCTGCATATAAATTAAACAGGTAGGGGGAAAGTATGCAGCCTTGTCTTACACCTTTGCTTATTTTAAACCATTCTGTTTCTCCTTGTTCCGTTCGAACTGTTGCTTCTTGATCAATATACAGATTGCACAAGAGAACGATCAGGTGTTCTGGTATACCCATGCTTCTTAATGTGGCCCAAAGTTTCTCATGGTTTACACAGTCAAAAGCCTTGCTATAGTCGATAAAGCACAAATAGATATCCTTTTGGTATTCCTCTAAAGTATACATATTAAGATTCTTAAGTCTATCCTTATATGCTTTATAATGAAGACCACTAACCATTTTAGTAGCTACCTTCTGCACTGACTCCAACCTGTTCATATCCTTTTGAAGGTGTGGTCTCCAGAACTGCACACAATACTCCAAATGAGGTTGCACCAAAGACCTATACAGAGACATTATCACCTCCTTTTTCTGCTGGCCATTCCTCATGCAAGCATCCTTCTAGCTTTCGCCGTCGCCTTTTCTACCTGCTTAGCTACTTTTAAGATAGTCAGACACAATCACGCCCAGGTCCCACTCTTCTTTTGTGGATAGAAGTACTTCTCTCCCCCCTACACTGTACCGCTCCCTTGGATTTTTGCAGCCCAAAAGCATGACCCTTCATTTTTTAGTATTAAATCTCAACTGTCAAATTCTAGACAATTCTTCAAGCTTAGCTAGATCCCTATTCATGATATTTACTCCTTCCTGGGTATCTATTGCAGATTTTGGTATCATCTGCAAAGAGGCAAACCTTACCTGACAGTCCTTCCACAACATCACTAACAAGGTTGTTAAAAAATAATTGGACGAAGGACAGGTTCCTGTGGCACACCACTGGTAACCTCTCTTTCCTCAGAGTGAGCTCCATTTACCTGTACCCTTTGTTGCCTCCTACTTAACCAATTTCTAACCCAATCAGTAACTTTAGGTTCCATCCTTAGGGTGCTCAGTTTGTTGATAAGTAGCCTGTGCAGAATGGTGTCAAAGGCTTTACTGAAATCCAAGTATACCATATCTAGAGCTCTCTCTCGATCCAACTCCCTGGGTCACCTAGTCAAAGAAATCAATCAGATTTGTCTGACAAGACCTTCCTCTGGTGAATCCATGCTGCCTTCAATCCTGTAATCCATTGTATTACAGAAACCTCACTATTTTCGTTTTGAGCAGCGTTTCCAATAATTTACTCACCACAGAGGTTAGACTAACTGGTCTGTAGTTTTCAATCATATCCTTACTTCCGCTTTTGTGTAAAGCGACCACATGTGCCTCTCTCCAGTCCTCTGGCACCATTTCCAACTCCAAAGAGACATTGAAAAGGTCAGTCAGTGGAGTTGCTAGAACGTCCCCAAGTTCCCTTAGTATTCTTGGGTGTATCCCATCTGTCCCCATCGCTTTGTCTACTTTAAGTTGAGCTAGTTTCTCACGAATACAGTCTTCTGAAAATTGTTCAAGATGTCCCTCGCTTCTGTTCCTGTTTGTGGGTGTTTTCTGAGGTCCTGCTCCTGGTTCTTCATCTGTGAACACAGAACAGAAATATTTGTTAAGCAATTTTGCTTTATCCACATCAGCTTCTACATATTCCTCCCCTTCACCCTTGAGTCTGACAACACCACTTTTGCCCTTCATCTTCTCACTAGAATATCTGAAAAATGTCTTATCCTCCCATTTAATTGCATTGGCTATTTCTTCTTCTTTTGGTATCTTTGCTTTTCTGACTACTTTGCTAACTTCTCTAAGTTTTTCCAAATATAGATGCCTGTCTTCTGCTCTCTGTGATCTCTTGCAGTTCATGAAGACCTCTCTCTTTTTCTTCATCTTTTCAGCTACTTCTTTTGAGAACCATAGTGGCCTCCTTTGCCTTTTACCTTTATTTAGCTTTCTAACAAAAAAGGTTGGTTGCACTTAAAATAACCCTTTTGAGTTTTGCCCACTGTTTTTCTATCATGCTGGTAGGGATCTAGTGGGGTGTGTTTGTATATGTGGTTTTGTAGCTGTAGTTGTACTGGTTTCCCTATAATTTTGGCAATAAATGGCAAGCTTGAGACTGGCTGATATGCCGTGGGGTCATTTTGGTCGAGTGAGGCATTCTTGAGGATTGGTCGGATGGAGGCCTGTTTGAGAATTGATGGCATGTACCCTTGAATAAGGGGATGTTTATGTTATTTTGTGTATTATTGGGCTGAGTTCTTCCTTGGATATTTTGATCCATGGCACCAGGCAGGGATCAGACAGTGACTTGGTGATGTTCAAGTTTGATATGATTTGCTTCTGCAAAATTTGCCCCATGTAGCTTTGTAGTTGAGGTGTGTTTTGTGGGTTGGGACCTGTGCTGGTGTGTCCTGGTGGGTGTTCTTGTGTTTTGTTATTAGGTAATTTGCCATCTGTTGTGGGTATATTTTGCTCCCTATATTTTGTGTCGGTTCCTTGGTGAGTGTACAAACTATATCGAATAGCTCCCTGGGTCTGTTTGTGAATTTCATAATGAGGTTTGTGTGGTATTCTTTTTTATATTTGTTAATGAGGTCATTGTATTCTTTTTGTTTCTGTATTGTGGTAGGGTGTCTTCGATCTTCTTGTGTCTCCATTTTCTTTCAGTCTTTCTCAGTGTTGTCTTTGTCTCTTTTATTTTGTTCAAGTACGAGGGTGCAGAATGATTCTTTATGTTGTCATCATTTTACTTGGTGCTGCTGCGGTTTTTGCAATGGCGTGGTTCCAGTTTTTGATTATATAAGGTCTGTTGTGTTTAGGTTTATGTTCGATAGGACGTCTTGTAAGAACTGTTGTTTATCAAATCTCCTAAATCTTCTGTTTTCTTGTTTCTCGGCAGATGTGCTAGTGACGCTTAAATTGAATGTTATCATGTGGTGGTCTAACCAAGGTATTGGAATGACTGTGGAGGGATGTATGGCATTACATTCCAGAAGTTGAATGGGGACATAGAGGAGGTCAGGGGTTGTCCCTTGTCATTTATTTAATTTACATTCTCTTATATACCATGCTATTCTGCATCAGTGTGGTTTACATTGAACAAACTGAAATTACATTGAACAGGGCATTATAACTTGGAGATAACTATTTTACAGGGAACATGGGCTATGGAGGGTTAAGTGGCTTGCCCAAGACCACAAGGAGCACCTGTGGGACTAGAAGCCCCAGTCCTTCCGGCCCAAGGTTGCTGTCCTCTAGTGGGATTTGAACCCCCGACCTTCTGGCCTGAAGTACCTTGCCCCAACCACTAGGCCACTCCTCCACTCCTGTTGTGTTGGTGTATTTATTAGCTGCATGTATTGAAGCAACTCCATGACTCTCAGGAAGGATTTGGCTTCTTTATTGGGTGTTGATGTGAGATTGAGGTCTCCAAAGGTTATCAGGAGTTTGTGCAGAGAGGAGAATGCACATATTGACTCCAGGATTGCAGACAGCTTATCTGATTTGGCATTCAGGTCTCTATAGGTGAGGCTTATAGTCAGGTGTTGGCAATGATGATAATGTTACTTTCTTCTGTGCTTGTTGTTGAGATGGTTTTGAGCTTGAAATGGCTACTTGCTAGTATCAGCACTCCTCCTTGTGTGTTTGAGGGCGGCTGTAGGCAGATTATGTAGGTGCAGTGATTTGGTTCAGGATGACATGATCTGTATCTATCAGCCAGGATTCTGTTATACACATAACATCGGTTTGGTGGTCATGTAGGTTTATTTTGTTTCTAACCGATCGGGAGTTGAATAGCGCACAATTTACAGGTGAATTCAGGAGTGGGTTGAAGTGGAGGGTATATCGATGTCTGGTTGTTTTGATTTGTATGAGCCTCTGTGGTCTTTGATTGATAGTTTATGGATGTGTTGCCATGGCAAGTTTTATTGCAGTCCATTTAGTATGGGAGTCATGAGGGTGGTGGCTTGTTTTGGGGTGGCTCCTGCATAGTGTAGGACTAGGTGTAATAATAACAGTATTAGAAGAGGGTTGCTGAAAAGTATCATGCTGTGTCTATGAGCACTAATGCCTGTGAGCTTAATGGAGCTTGGTTTAGCTTTTGTTACATATGTTTCTGATGAGTTGTGCCTCCTGCATATGTGTCTTCCTGCAATTTTTTGATGTTGGTGTGTGTTGTTGACTAGCAGAGCTTGCTAGGGTGTACTCTCTTGTAGCCATGCTAGTTTAGCACTTAACCTTGGGTTGTCTGGATGTGCGGCTATCACTTTGCTTTAGCCACTCCTCAGCCACTCAAAGGGCCATGTCTAAGGGCCCTTTACTGTGGCCCTTAGGCGTGGGCCCTTCAGGCACAAGTACGCTTGCAGCTTTGTTCTTTTAAGTTGCAGGAATCGGCTCTATTTTCTCTTTTCATCTAAACTGCTTTCCTCTTCTCCATCACTGCCTCACCTGTGTCTCAGATACAGTATCTCTTTTTAATCTCATTTCTCTTCATCTTTCTTCTTCAGTTATCTCTTCATTTTCTACCAGTGCTTTATCTCTCTCTCATCCTTTCATCTCCTTTTTTTTAACTTTTCACTTTACTGCCTCTTCTCTCACTGATGTCCGAGATGTTCCTCTTCTTTGCTAGCTCTCAGCCCTCCCAATATGTTTTGGTTAAGGGTCCTTGCTTTGGGAACTAGTCTCTCTCTTCAATTTCTTTGCAATTGTTTTGTGTTTGAGGCAGGGCCAGTGTGAACATTAGGCAAATTAGGCAGCAGGCTAGTGGGCTAATGGTCCAGGGAAGGTCCAGTGATACTGCTGCTGCTCTTCTCCGGGTTCTGCAGCAGTGGCATTGGCTTCAAACAGCCTGCAGCACTTACCTCAACCTACAGCTCTGCGGGGCTGTTTGTGCTTTCGCTCCCTCCAATATCTAATGACAACTTCCTTTGGCATGGTGGCAGAAGCGGCTGATTAGGATGTTGAAATAAGCACTCTGGGGCTGTTTGAAGCTATTGCTGCTGCTGTAGGGGGATAGCAGTGGTGGCAATGGAGGCCAGGAAGAGCGCGTGAGTGGGATAAGGGGGTTGTAAGGGATGAGGTTCACTTAGGATGCCTCATATCCCTGCACTGGCCCTGACTTGAGGGTACATTTTTTGTTTTTTTGACCCTGAACAGCTTGTGGAATTTCTTGTAGTAAAAGAGGCTCCTTGAGTTTTGGGTGGGGCTGTCCCAGAGTAAGTTGCATAATGTATAGCTGGCTAGGATTGTCTACGCTGGACTGCTCATTTTGGTTGCTTATTTCCTATTCATTATTGTATTTCCTTTGACACCCTTTTTATTTGTGGTCATGAATGCTTGTATTATATTCCTTTTCTTTCTTGGGATATTTTCCCTTTTTCCTTCGGAAGTTTATTTCTTATTCCTTTATGTCACTTCTTTATGGATGTGATTGGTCTGAAAGTTTACAAATTAAATTTAAAAAAAAAGGAAACTACTTTGTTAAGAAATTTTGGGTATGTTCTTAGGACAACTTACTGAAGAACTGAAGGTAAGGAGAATTTGAAACCAGTGCTTGCAGTTCACTTAGGAGTCCTTATACTAAAGTGCACTGTGTTTTGCACATAGCGCATGCATAAAGTGATCCCCCCAGACCATACCTAGGCATCTGGTATAAAGAACCTCCTGATGGCCCCTGGGAAGATCACCCCCTGATCTCCTTACTTTCTGATCCTCTTCCCCCTGCTCTTACTAGGGTCATATAGTTCCTGGTATCTAGTAGGGACAGGAATGATCCCCAGTCACTTCTGCTCCTTTGGCTTTGATTTCCAAAATGGCACCTTTGACCCTAGAGGTAGTCTCATAATGCTACCATTAGGGGTCGACATGCCGAATAATGGAAAAATACCATTAGAAGTTATAGGTGGCGATGGGAACTTGATTAGACAGGAACAGAGGTGAATTTTTCAACTCAATTCTATAAAAGCATTTGGATTGAATTCTCATATTGAATAGGCCACATTTTGTTTATTATATAGACTGTTGTTGCTGTTAAGTGCCATCAAGTTGATGTCAACTTATCACAACCCTCTGTCCTAATGGTCTTCAGTCAGGTGGTTCATTATTGATAGAGTGGCATCCATAGATGCTTTCATTGTACTGATACATCTCATTGCTGGCCTTCCTCTTTTTCATTGACCTTCAACCTTGCCAAGCATGATATCTTTCTCTAATGATCTCTCTCTTCACATGATGTGTCTGAAGCATGAAAGGCAAAGTCTTGTCATCTGATCTTCTAAAGAAAGCTTAGATTTGATCTCCTCTAGTACTGACTGGTTTGTTCTTTGGACAGACCATGATATACACAGTATTCTTTGCCAGCACCATAATACAAAGGAATCGATTTTCTTCCTGTCCTTCTTTTTCACTGTCCAACATTCGCATCCATATAACATTATAGAAAATACCATAGCTTGGAGAAGCTGAATCTTTGTTTGGAGAGAGACACCTCTGCTTTTAAGAATCTTGTCTAGGTCCTTCATAGCTATTCTGTCAAGAGCAATACATCCTCGGGTTTCTTGACTGTTTGTTGTTTCTTTATTAATTACACAAGTACACTAAAAAAATTTTTTTAAACTGCCTCTAATGTTTCGATTGATTTTTACGTTTTTTGGTGCGCTGAATCCAAATCTGGTAACCAATTTGCTCCATCACGTACAGATTTTTTGCTACATTGGGTTAGCAGTTTGAGGTGAACGTTTCAGATTGAGTGCGATCGAGATAAAAGTTTCTTGGATGAATTCTTTATACTAATTGTTTAGTAGTTATTCAAATAAGAATAAAGAAAATTGTAACAAGGCAGCACATAAGAATAGAGTAATGTCAACAAAACACACTGTGATGGTAGCAAAATTGTCTGCACTTAAAACAGCCACATACATGTGCACAAACATTGAGCATATAAGAGCGAGGTTAGACACAAAGCAAAGCAAAGAAATGTGCAAAAAATGTTGTACAGGTATGTATGTAAGAATAGAAAACGCAAACCGCACCATTGCAATACATGAAGACAAACACCCGATGGTGTGAAAATAAAATTCTAATAAATGAGATCCGACACTGTGGTAATAACTAGCAAATTTTTATTTCAAAGTTTAGTAAAAACACGATATTTGTCAACACAGTTTAGATTTTAAAGTCATTCTTGGGTCAATCAATCTCCTGGTGGGCCCGTTTCTTCTTCCCCCGAATGCTTCTCTTGGTGCGCTGCTTGGCGTATTTTTCATCTGGGGTTTCCCGCAGCAGCAACCAGCAGAAATCAGCCATCATAGTGGTGTTCCATCTTCCTTGGTACCTTCTCTCTGCGTCCTTGATGTCCTGGTGAAACCTTTCACCTTGTTCTTCACTGTACGCCCCCAAGTTTTCGGGAAAGTAGTTCACATGGGAGTGCAAGAAATGGACTTTCAGGCTCATGTTACAGCCTTGTTCTTTGAAGGCATTGAGCATCCTGGCAACAATATCCTTATAGTTCTCATCCCGCCTGTTCCCCAAGAATTTGAGAACAACATCCTTGAAGGAATCCCAGGCTTCTTTTTCCTTCTCAGACATCGTTTCAGCGAATGCTCCATCTGAAATGAGTTTCCTTATATCAGGGCCAACAAACACTCCTTCCTTTAGCTTTGCTTCAGAAAGTCGGGGGAACTTTGAGCAAAGGTACCGAAAGCACTCACCATCTTTTGGAAGGGACTTGATGAATTGCTTAATGAGACCCAACTTAATGTGGAGAGGTGGTAATAGAATTTTATCACGAGGTACCAAGCTCTCATGAAGAACATTTTTCTCACCGGGTCTCAAATACTCCCGAATTGGCCAGTCTTTTTTCCCCCAGTGTAGGTTGCGGGCCCGGCTATCCCACAAGCAAAGGAAGCAGGGATATTTGGTGAAACCAGATTGCTGCCCTAATAGCATGTATAGAATTTTAAAGTCTCCACAAATCATCCACTTATGCTCATCATAACGAATCTTCTGAAGAATCAGGGCCAAATTCTCGTATTTTTCTTGGAGAATAACAGAGTGAGCAATAGGAACTGAAGCGAATGTGTTGCCATTATGAAGAAGAACACCTTTTATGCTGTCTTTTGACGAATCAATGAACAGCCGCCATTCAGCAGGATCATACTTGAGTTTAAACTTTTTCATCACTCCGTATATATCGTTGCAAAATACCAAATCTTCCTCTTTGCTGAAATACTTCAAAAATTGTGTCTCGCGGTTGCGGTACCAATAAAAAGTTGTTCCTGGTGACAATAGATTTTTCTGTTTAAGCCGAGAACCTAGCAGTTGGGCAGCATCTTTTGGGAGTCCTAAATCCCGGACTAAATCATTCAATTCAGTTTGAGAGAAAAGTTCAGGTTTCGGATCTGGTTCCGTTTCAAACTCGGAAGTACTGGACTCATCGGGAAAAGCCATCTGATGAGTCTCATCATGATCAGAACCGTCCACACAAATATGATCCAAAGATTTTGGTGGTTCAGGCACAGGTACTTCGTTGCTATGAGGCATAGGCCTAATTGCTGAGGGAAGGTTGGGGTAACTTATTACGTTCTTATTTTTTAAGTTGTATCCCTTCACAATGCAAGAGCAAAAATAGCAGTCACTGCTGTGGTCTCTTTGTTCACGCCACATCATAGGTATTCCGAAACGAAATGCTTGTTTTTTACCTTTCATCCATAAGCGTAGATCTTCCTCACATGTCTTGCACACTTTGTGAGGAGCCCACGGTTTGTCTTGATCGCCTAACTTCAAACCGAAATAGGCGAAATATACTTTTTTAATAAATGCAGAAATGTTCCTCTGCCGCTTTTTCACGGTATATTCCCCACAAATAAAACAAAAACTGTCCGGTGAGTTGACGCAACCTCTGGCTCTGTGAGCCATCACAAATACACAGCACTGCAAACTACAACTGTAGTGAACCACTTTGGAATAAAGCTGGATTACGACTGAGCAAACAAAAGGTAATAATGAACTTGCAAGAAACTGAAATTTGACAGGAACGTTCATGTCGCAACCACCGTGTTTGAGCGAGCGAACGAGGCGAGGCGAACAGGAAAGAACATGCGCCAGTGCAAGTACTGGATTTAGCCCCCCGCCTCCCAATTGTCCTGTTAATGTATAAAATGAATACAAAACACTCTAAAATATCATGAGGGAGTGTTTCTAGTTAGTTAACCATTACAATCTCTATTTTGGGCCAAGAAAATAAACTGCAGTCGGCTAAAAAGAAATTATGTAAACATTCCTTATATGGGTAAGAAATCTAATTTTGCAAGAAAACGTGACGTGATGGAACATTTTGGCTATTTTTCCTGGATTCAGCACCCCAAAATCTATAGGAATCAGTTGCAAAACTGGAGGCAGTTTTTTGGTAGTGTACCTGTGTTATTTATCTAAGCAGGTTAAAGTTGTCAACTATTTCAATTTCTTCTCCATCAATGATGAAATTATTGATTTTGCGAGTTGTGAGGATGTTTGTCTTCTTTACATTAAGGTACATGCCCATTTTAAGACTGTTCCTTGATCTTGAGAAACAAATGTTTCAGATCGTTTTCATTTTCAGCCAATAATGCGGTATCATCAGCATAGCAAAGGTTGTTGATGAGTTTTCCACCAGTCTTCACATCTCGGTTGTCTTCAAACAGTCCTGCTTCTCTGATGATTTGTTCTGCATATAAATTAAACAGGAAGGAGGAAAGTATGCAGTCTTGTTATACACCTTTCCAGATTTTAAACCATTCTGTTTCTCCTTGTTCCATTCAAATTGTTGCTTCTTGATTCATGTAGTGCAAGGGAACTATCAGGTGTTCTGGTACTTATACCCAAGCTTCTTAATGTGGTCCAGTTTTTCTCATGGCTTACACAGTCAAAAGCCTTGCTGTAGTCAATAAAACACATATTCTTCTTTTGTCTTTTCAAAGATCCATCTAATATCCGCAATGATGCCTTTAATTCCTTGTCCTTTCATAAGAATATAAGAACATAAGATATGCCATACTGGGTCAGACCAAGGTCCATCAAGCCCAGTATCCTGTTTCCAACAGTGGCCAATCTAGGTCATACGTACTGTGACGTAGGAGCCCACACAGAACCTAGGCAAATAGATAGAAAGGAGGAATTTACCTTTGAAACTGTTAGTCAGTCAGCATATACAGCTCATGAGAAACAGGGAAAGAGAGGAGCAGAGTGGACACACCCAAGCTCTGACGTAACAGCAAGCTCAGGGCTTGATTACACTCACCTGGGCAAGAAAGCCGAGCCAGCCTGCAGGGAATGGAGAGATAAAAGCCGGAGAGTAGCTCCAGCAAAGGGGTGCTGTGATTCCCCAGAGGGAAGGGGGTGATGTGATTCCCCAGAGGGAAGGGGGTGCTGTGATTCCACAGAGGGAAGAAAGTGCTGTGATTCCCCAGAGAGAAGGAAGTGCTGTGCTTCCTCAGAGAGAAGCAGTGGGCGTGTCAGAGAAGCAGGAAGCAGCAGAGGAGAAGCCTCAGAGAAACGTGGCTAGAAAAGCACACAGACTACAGGCAGCTGGAGGTCCTGTGAGGAACCAGGTTGCAGCTCAGAGAGAGAAGCCAGGGCAGCAGAAGGAAGGAAGGCACACCCTGTGGCTAGGAACCTACTGGGACCAAGAGAGCAGGGAGTCTCCCAGACCTCACTGCCAGAGGAGAGGCTTCAGCATTCATACAGGTGGAAGTCTAGCACTATAATAAGGAAAGCCAGAAGTTCTGTTCGGAACAGAGGGCCAGGGCACTGCTCAACACAAGAAGTGTCAGCAGAAAGTTATAAAGGAGTTCCTGATAACTGGAGGGAACAAAAGGAGAGCCAGGGAAGAAACACTACAGCTACAGGTACTTTTAAACCTCACTGTATGGAACTGTGTTCTTATGAGATACCCGAGTTCTCAGCGAGGGTTTTTTCCAGAGACAGCAGTAAAGGTCTGAAGCCAAACCCCACACACACTGAATGTGAGGATATGCAATGGGAGTGTAGCCCTAGTGAACCTGAATATGCTCCTATGGATTGTACGCTATGCCTTGCAGACAACATTGAGTCTTTATGCTAAGTTTTGTATATAGCAAAGAAAAAGAAGGTATTTTTCTTCCAGAAGAAGCTGTTTGTTTTCCATGTTTTGTTTTGCATTTAAAAATCCTTTGGGAAGGGGAATAAATTCCTTGTTATGTTTTGCCTTGAACACTCGAATTACGACTATTATTTGCTAACAGAAGATATCAGGGTAGCCCCAACCTTCGCACCCTAGGCAAAGGCCTGGCACCCGTTTACAGTACCTAGCAGTTTCCCCAAAAGACACAGGTTCCACAATGCTTGTTCTTGGTCATGCATTGATATCCTGGATCCCTTCTTAATAATGGTTTATGGACCTTTCCTCCAGGAACCTGTCCAAACCTTTTTTAACCCAGCTACACTAACAGCCTTTACTACATCTTCCGGTAAAAAATTCCAGAGTTTCATTACACGTTGAGTGAAAAAATATTTTCTCTTATTAGTCTTAAATAGGTTTCCCTGTAGCTTCATTGCATGTCCCCTAGTTTTTCTATATTCTGATGACGTAAACAATCGATCTACGTTTACCCGTTCCACTCCATTCATTAAATTAAAAACCCCTATCATATTTCCCCTCAGTCGTCTTTTCCAGGTTAAAGGGCCCTAACCTTTTTAGCCTTTCATAGGGGTATCCTTCTATCCCCTTTACCATTTTCTCTGAACCTTTTCTAATACCGCTATATCCTTTTTAAGATACGGCGACCAGAATTGCACACAATATTCAAGGTGCGGTCTCACCATGAAACGATATAGAGGCATTATAATATCTTTAGTTTTATTTTCCATTCCTTTCCTTATGAAACCTAGCATTCTATTTGCTCTCTGGGCCGCCGCTGCACACTGGGCTGAGGGTTTTAACATGTTATCCACAATGACGCCTAAATCATTTTCCTGGGTGGTGGTTCCTAATATGGAATCTTGCATCATGTAACCATAGTTTGGGTTTTTCTTCCCTAGGTGCATAACTTTTCACTTGTCCACATTAAATTTCATCTGCCATTTTGATGCCCAGTCTTCCAATTTATCAAGATCCTTTTGCAATTTTCCACAATCCTCTTGGGTTTTAACAACTTTAAATAGTTTTGTGTCATCTGCAAATTTGATAACCTCACTCATTATTCCCTTTTCCAGGTCATTTATGAATATGTCAAAAAGCAGCAGACCCAGCACAGATCCCTGGGGTACACCACTACTCACCTTTCTCCATTGGGAAAATTGGCCATTTAGCCCTACCCTCTGCTTTCTATCTTTTAACCAGTTCCTGATCCACAATAGTACACTGCCTCCTATCCCATGACTCTTTAGTTTTGCCAAAAGTCTCTGATGAGGCTTTCTGAAAGCCCAGATACACTATATCAACCGACTCACCTTTGTCCACCTGTTTATTCACACCTTCAAAAAAACATAATAGATTAGTAAAAAAACATAATAGATTAGTAACTCCTACACATAACAACAACCCAGAACAAAAAATCAAAACGTAATAACACTGTATTCTTGTCAAACTCAAATTTTGATGTAACCTATCTAATGTATATATAATTATGTATAATTATGTAGATAGTTATCCCCAGTTTACACCCAGTTTATCCTCCTTGTTATCTGTAAACCTAGATCAGTCATGTATTGACAGGTATGTTGTTGTTCAATGTAAACCGCACTGATGATGAATAGTGCGGTATATAAAAAATGTTAAATAAAATAAAATAAATAAATAAGACAAGATCTTCCTTGTCTAAAGCCTGTTGGCTGTCTCCCATTAGGCCATGACTATCTACATGCTGAGAAATGTTCTTCTTTATGATGGTTTCTACCATTTTTCCCGGTACTGACGTCTGTAGTTTCCCGGATCACCCCTGGAACCCTTTTTAAAAATTGGCGTTACATTGGCGATCCTCCAATCTTCAGGTATTACAGATGATTTTAATGAAAGTTCACAGATTACTAATAGCAGGTCTGCAATCTCATATTTCAGTTCTTTCAACACCCTTGGATGTATACCATCCGGCCTAGGTGATTTGCTACTCTTCAGCTTATCTAATATAGATATTTCCTTCAATTCTTCCGCACCTTTAAATACCACTTCAGTCATGGGTAACATCCCTACATCTTCCTCAGTAATGACCAAAGCAAAGAATTCATTCAGTCTCTCCACTATCACCTTGTCGCCTCTTAGTGCCCCTTTAACCCCTCTATCATCTAATGGACAAACTGACTCTCTCACAGTTTTTTTTTGCTATGAATGTACTTGAAAAAGTCTTTATTTTGTGTTTTTGTTTCCGCAGCAAGCTTTTTCTCTAATTCTCACTTTGCCTGCCTTATCAATGCCCTGCATTTGACTTGCCAGTGCTTATGCTGTTTCCAGGTTTCGTCGTTTGGCTCTTTTTTCCATTTCCTGAAAGATGCTTTTTTTGGCAACAGCAGCCTCTCTGACCTCACCTTTAAACCATGCTGGCAGTTTTTTTGACTACCACTTTTCTTAAAGCGTGGAATAAAGCTGGCTTGGGCTTCCAAGATAGTATTTTTCAACAACACCCAAGCTTGATGTAAGTCTTTAACCTTTGCAACTGCTTCTTTTAGTTTTTTCTTAACTATTTTCCTCATTTTATCATAGTCTGCCTTTCAAAAGTTAAAAGGTAGTACTGTGGATTTCCTTACTATCCCTCCTCCACTAATTAAATCAAAGGCGATCATGCTATGATCACTATTGCCAAGTGGCCCCAACACCCTTATCTCTTGCACTAGATCTGGTGTTCCACTAATGACTAGGTCTAATTTGGCTTCCCCTCTGATCGGTTCATGAACCAGCTGCTCCAAGAAGCAGTCATTTATTTAATCTAGGAACTTTATCTCCCTAGCATGTCCTGCCGTGACACTGACCCAGTCGATACCAGGGTAATTGAAATCATGCATTATTATTACTGCGCTGTAACCTTTGTTAGCTTCCTTGATATCTTTGAGCATTTCATCATCCATTTGTTCATTCTGGCCAGGCGGTCGATAGTACACCCCCACTGCCATCGCATTCTCCTTTTTACGTGGAATTTCAATCCATAGAGATTCTACAGCAAATGTTGTTTCCTGCAAAACATTAATCCTTTCTGGCTCAATGCCCTCTCTAACATAGAGCGCAACCCCTCTACCAATTTGATCAGTTCTGTCATTATGATATAGTTTGTACCCAGGTATCACAGTGTCCCACTGGTTGTCCTCCTTCCACCATGTCTCTGATATTCCAATCATATCTAACCTCTCATTTAGTGCTATATATTCTAACTCTCCCATCTTATTTTTTAGACTTCTAACATTTGCATACAAGCATTTTAGAGACTGTATTTTATTCATATCAATCTGGCTGTTGGTAGGCATGGGTAATTTGGGATCTTTAAGCTCTGTCCGTTCCATACTTGAGGGTATTTGGGCTACTTTACTCTTTTTTGGAACCTCTTTGCTTTTGGTAGTATCCTTCAAGGATACATTCTTCTGAACCGTGCGCTCTTGGGTGACTGTCGGCTTTCCCCTATTATCTAGTTTAAAAGCTGCTCTATCTCCTTTTTAAAGGTTAATGCCAGCAGCCTGGTTCCATCCCGGTTAAGATGAAGCCCATCCCTTTGGCAGAGCTCCTCCTTTCCCCAGAATGTTCCCCAGTTCCTAACAAATCCAAAACCCTCATCTCTGCACCATTGTCTCATCCACACATTGAGACTCCGGAGCTCTGCCTGCCTTTTGGTTCCTACACATGGAACGGGAAGCATTTCGGAGAACGCTACCCTGGAAGTTCTGGATTTCAACTTCTTACCTAAAAGCCTAAATTTAGCCTGCAGAACCTCCCTACCACATTTTCCTATGTCATTGGTATCGACATGTACCAAGACAGCAGACTCCTCCCCAGCACTATCTAAGAACTTATCTAGGTGGCGCGTGAGGTCTGCTACCTTCACACCAGGCAGGCATGTTACCAGGCGATCCTCACGTCCACCAGCCACTCAGCTATCTACATGCCTAATGATCGAATCATCAACTATAACGGCTGTCTTAACCCTTCCTTCATAGGCACACGGCCCTGGAGAAACTTCCTTGGTGCGAGAGGGTTTTACATCACCTGGAGTTCAGGTTCTAGTTATAGGATCACTTCCTGCCACACCAGGGTGATGCTCTCCTGTCACGTGACCTCTCTCCTCCATGGCAACAGGGATGCTGCCAGACTGGAGGTGGGACTTCAGGACTATATCCCTGTAGGTCTCGTCTATGTACCTTTCTGTCTTTCTTATGTCTTCCACGTCTGCTACTCTAGCCTCTAGAGAACGGACTCGTTCCCTGAGAGCAAAGAGCTCCTTGCACCTAGTGCACACGTAAGACCTCTCACCAACTGGGAGAAAATCATACATGTGACACTCAATGCAAAAGACTGGAAAGCCCCCATCTTGCTGCTGGACTGCTGTCTGGATCTTAGTTTTAAGCTTGTGTTTAGATCTTTAAGTTCTTTACTTAGGGTTGCTGTGGATATTTATACTAATAAAACTGTACCTAATACGTTTAATATACCTTGTTCACCTGAAGCTTAATTAATCTCAGGTCCTTAATGTATGACTGATTTGGATTACGAGCTTCACCTGAGAGCACCTCCTTTCCTTTAAGATGTGTAAGTACCTATAAAGCTACGATTATCCCAGGGGTGGATGAGTGTTGGGGAGGGAGGGAGAGAAATAACACTTATTAAAAGAGAGCTGCTACACAGTACCCTGTCCTGTGCTGCTGAGGTAAGCTGTGACAAACTTCCTGGGTGATTAACAGTCCTTGCTTGGATAGAAGGAGTCTTTTAAAATGGCCTTTTGACCTGCCACCTGGTGTTAACACCTATTGAAAAAGTTTCACAGTTCTCTTGCCCCCTAGGTAGAAGGCCTCTTTGTAAAGGTCTCTAGAAGACTTTATTTTTTGCTCAAAGAGTACTGACCCTGTTTTGCCTTTTTTTTTTTAATACTTTATTTGTAAACCACCAACAAACAACAACGGCAATACAGAAGCATCTCCCATGGCATCACATTATTAAAACAGATGAGGTGGGTTATAACATTTTATCCCAACTGACCACCCCCTCCCTCTTCCCCCCAACCTCCCTCCCCCCCTCTCCCCAACCCCCACCCCGCTCTCTTGAAGCAGTGCTGTCCACCTTACGTCCCGTCCACTCCAGACACCCTCAACCAGATGACCTCCTCAACTGCCTACCTGTAGAATCTCATTACGACATTGAGCCCCCAGCTGCTGAATATAGGGCTCCCAGACCGCCATAAAGGCCGTCCAACGTTTGACACTGCCCCACACCCCCCACCACTCCATCAGCATCATTTGATGAAAACAATTCCGCCACTCCCCAAAGGTGGGAGACTGAGATTCTCTCCAAAGTCTGAGAATTGGCACTTTCCCCACCAGACAGGCTTTACGTATCAATAGACGTTCCCCTTTCTTCGCTGGGCAGGGAGAAGGTATGCAATCCAACATCACAAGGGAGCCCGACCAACGCAATCTCCGCTGTATCAGACCCCCGAGAAAAGAACAGATCCTAGCCCAGTAAGATTCCAATAACTTGCAGCCCCACCACATATGCAGCAGAGTCGCCATGGGCTCCAAACAGCGAGGGCAGCGACCATCAGTCGTCAGCCGGCAGCGCAGTGCCCGTCTCGGCGAGAAGTAAGCCCTAGTAAGGCACTTGAATTGTATCTCTCTCCAACGCATCCTCTGCGCCAGGCTAACTATCCGTCGCAGGCTGTACGAATTGTCCCGGGAGGCACCTCACTGCCCAATTCGACTGCCCAGTCCTCCTCCACCCTCTGATAATCTGGAAGGGCCCCAAAGCGTGCCAACCGGGTTTTGAATTCAGAGATCGACAACGGGGTCTCCCCCCCCAGCCCGAAGAATTCCAGTATCTGCACTGACCTTTCAATCTGCAAAGCATCTCGTGATAGGGATGAGACATAATGGGCCACCTGAATGTACGCAAAGCAATGTCGAGGGGTCAAATCATATTCCCGGCTCAGCGTCAGAAAGGATTTACATTTTCCTGACGGATCTACTAAGTGTCCTATGTTCTTTAGTCCCCGCTCGTTCCAATCGCGAAAGAGCACCGAGTCGGATCCCGGGATGAAGGACACATTCCCCCGAAGTGGAAGCCAGCTAGAGATTTGCCAGGGCGTGCCCCAGCACGCATTAAGATACTGCCAGGTCCGCTTAGCCGAGCTAATCAGCACACTATGCACTAGATAACTAGGGAGGTTGCGATTCGCCCCGTGAAGGACCCCCAACAATGTTAGCGGGGCCACAAAACATTCCTCAAGAGCCTGAGGTGTATAAAAGGCTGTCCCGTCCAACCAATCCCCAACATGCCGAGCTTGACAAGCCAGGGCGTAAGCCTTCAAATCCGGAAATCCCATCCCCCCCTCTCGCCATTTCCCCAATAACCGAAGCCACAGAATGTGTGCCCTACCTATCTGATCAATGGAAGGAGCGGTATATAAAAAAATCTGTTAATTAATTAATTAATTAATTTCCAGAGGAAGATGCGGAAGCAGGCCTCGAGGCGTCGCATATCGCGATGTAGCAGCCACACTGGTAAAGTCTGCAACCAGTAGAGCATCCGGGGTAGCACCACCATTTGTACCGCCGTCACTCTCCCAGACAGAGACAATGGGAAGGAACCCCATGCCTTCAACTGCGTCTGCAGCCGTCGCAGGGTACGATCAAAGTTACAGCTGTACAGCGCTGTGGGCTGGTGAGTCAACACGATGCCCAAATATATAAACTCGTCGTTTGCCCACTTCAACGGGAACTCCCCTTCCCAAGTAGCTTGTAATTTTACCCAAAACATCTAAGGTTTCAGATTTCTCCTTATTAATGCGCAGCCCCGCTACCTTCCCAAATCTCCCAAATTCCGCCATCAGCTTCCTCAGTGACCGACCAGGGTTTAGCAAATGCACTAGGAGGTCATCCACGAAGGCTGAGAGTTTAAATCCCTGTGTCCCTATTTGCACCCCCTGTATCTCACACGAGGCCTCAATAGTCCGTACCAAAGGATCAATAGAGAGGACGAACAGAAGAGGGGAAAGAGGGCAACCCTGTCGCGTGCCGCGGCCCAAATCAAAGGCTTCCGAGAGTACTCCATTACATAAGACCCCAGCCGTCGGTTGAGCATAAAGGCTCATCACCATCCAACAAAAATTGGTTCCCAGTCCATATTTTGGTAAAAGGCACCATAAATAGTGCCAATTCACCCTATCGAAGGCCTTTTCAGCATCGAAACTTACCAGCAACGAAGGCAGCCGGCGGTGGTGTACCCACTCCGAGGAAGCCAAGATTTTCCTCAAATTCCGAACAGCATATCTGCCTTTAACGAAACCCACCTGCGAGTCATGCACCAAGTGTTCCAACACATCGGCCAGCCGAACTGCCAAGATCTTCGCAAACAGTTTCATGTCAAAATTAAGTAAAGAAATGGGCCGATAGGAAGCTGCCGACAGTGGGTCCTTGCCTGGTTTGGGAATCAACACAATATGAGCATGGTTACGCCCCCATCGAAAGGTCCCGTGCGCAACACGACTACAAAAGACCTCCAGCAACATTGGACTCACTGCCTCCCCTAGGATCTTATAAAACTCCGCGCCTAGCCCATCCGGTCCCGGCGATTTGTAACAACTGGCCGCAGAAATGACAGAATGCACCTCCTGTAGAGTCAAGGGTTGCTCCAACATCGCCTGCTGTTCCACAGTGAGTCGTGGTAAATCCAATCCCTCCAAATAATTGCGTATTTCTGCCCCCGACACAGGCTCTGCCTCATATACAGACTGGAAGAATTTCCAAAAAACCCGGGCAATCTCCCCACTCTCTCTTTGCAATCTGCCCACATCATCCCGAAGAGCCGCTACCAAGGAGGAACCCCGCTGCCCCTTCAAACACCGAGCCAATAACTTCCCCAGCTTATCCCCATGGCAATACAATTGGTATCGATAATAAAGAATGGATTTCTTTGCCCGTTGATGGAGCAATTCATTCAAATCTACTTGGGCTTCCCACAGACGTTTTATATTCGCGGCCAGCGGGGCGCGAGCACACAGCCGATGTAAGCCCAGAACCCGCTGTTCAAGACGAATTATATGTTCTGCGATCATCCGGCGCTTCCGGGCTGCAAAACCTATGACATCGCCCCGTAACACCACTTTCGCCGTCTCCCAGACCAATTCCAGGTCCTCCATATGGCATTGATGATCATTCAAAAATTCCTGCCAACGTTGACGAATGAAATGGTGAAATTGGACGTCACGGTACAATTCTAAGGGAACCGCCAAAGCCGCGTCCGAGAAGAAGGATCCCCCCCCCCAATGTAACTCTATGCATACCAGCGCATGGCCTGAGAGTTTCAGGGGACCAATCCGGACCTCCCCCATCCGAGCAAACAAACCACCCGATATGAGAATATAATCTATACGAGCACTAGTACCGTGTGCCTGGGACTGGTGAGTGAAATCCCTCTCCATGGGATGAAGCAGCCGCCAAGGGTCAACCAAGCCCAATCGCTGCCGAAATCGCTGTAGCATTCGAGTTGTGGGAGCTCTGTCCCGCCCCTCTCCCCCTCGCGATGTATCTAAATCGACATCAAGGATCCCATTAAAATCCCCCCCCAAAATCAAAGGACAATCCGGTAGTTGTTCCACCTTAGAGGCCAAACCACTATAAAAATTAGGATCCAGCGCATTCGGCCCATAAAGATTCCCAATAATCACTGGTTTCCCCTCTAGTTGACCATAAAGCAAGAGGTACCTTCCCACATCATCGGCTACAACAGAGTCCACCGCAAAGCAGACCCTCTTATGCAACAAGATAGTGACACCCCCTTTTTTCCCATTAGCAGGGGAGCCCCACACCTGTCCCACCCAAGTCTTACATAATTTATTATGCTCTTCAGCTGTCTGGTGGATTTCTTGCAAAAGGGCGATATCGCACTGTTGTCGGGCTAGAGCCTGCAATACTTTATATCGCTTAATCGGGTTCCCTAGCCCACAAACATTCCAAGTGATAATCTTCAGAGGCGCGAGGCAGTGTCAAGATTCCACCAATCGACAAATTCTACTTGTCTAAGAGAAGTCCCCCCAGCCTGGAACCCCTCTCTCTCAATAAATAGGAGGATACAGCTCTGCAAAACAAACTTTGATGGAGTATGACCCCCCCTCCCCCACCCAGCCCCTCCCTGTCCCCCCTCACAACCCCCACTAGTCCACCCATCAGGCCGGACAGTCTTCCACTGGCACTCGGGACGACCCCTCCCCAAGCTCCACCTATCCCTAACCTCTATTACCAAAAATTCCAACCTATCCCCACCACCCCACAATGTCCCAGAGCAGCTCTTCCCATTCACAGATTCTCTCAGTACAAAGAAACTCGGGAGCCTATCCCAAGGTTCCACCCCAATCTACAAGGATTCCCAATCAAGGGGATATAGCTTCTACGTCTACTCTACCCGCTTCTAACTCCCCACGCTGCCAATTCCCACTCCCCGCTAACAAATCTCCCCGTAGGAGCCCTAAATCATATAAATCCCCCACCATCCCCCCTCTCCCACTCCCGTAGGGCTGTCTCTGAGCGTGTCAGCTGGGGCCTGCATACATCACAGAGCCAGCTTCGAGGGGCCCCCGTGAGGTGGAACAGATACAGCTCAACCTAGCTTCCTATGTAAGGGTCAAGGAATAGCGCGATATCTCATCTACCCCCCTTCCCCCCAGCAAACCCAAGAGAGACTACTCCCCACCCCCACCCACAGGAATAATAGGCCCGTAACCCTGGTTACACAACCCTCATGGCTATAATAACAAAAGAACCTGTACAAAGGCACAGCAGCAGGAGACAAGGCAGTATAAAGCCAGCTGTGTCCAACCATATATACACCACGCACACACCAAACGAATCAACATCCTGCCTAGTCGCTCTCGCCCCATGAACTCTCCTTCCCTCCCCATAACAGCCCGAATTACCTTAGGTTATAGCTCAGCGGCCCTTGATACCCCTTCCCAATCCATCTTCGCGCTTGTATAAACCAGCGCCATTAAAGTCGGCCTTCCAGTCCTCGGGGGCGGGGCAAACTGAGCTACTAAAAGCAAGGTCCTCTCTCCCCCAGCAGGAATCACACCCTCTCCCGTGCCACGACTATAGGCAGGGCCATCTGCCGCACGGGCAAGCAGTGACTACTAATGTAACCTCACCCCAGCAACGGGATTCGCGCCATCGAATCCCCCCAGCCATCTAAGAACAATTACCACGCAGTCAGTCACACAACCCCGAACCCCCCCCCTATCCACGGTCTAACCAGCTAACAACTAACCCCAAACCCCAGATACAGTATCCCACAGGGCTACAAATAAAATAATGGGTTGCAACAAAGTATGAAAGGTAACAATTATAACCAGCCATACCCGCCGACATCAAGAAGATACAAACGTCCATTAATATAGCTTGTCAGTCAGCCCCACAAATCAGCCACTCAAAAAGAATGAGTAACCATTCAATCAGTTAAAGCGGGTTCAGGCGCATAAAGGTCCAAAGCAACAGTCGCGGCCTCCACAAGTTTAGTCAGTAGGCCTGATCCCACCATTCAGAGCGCAAAAGTCTAGCTGCATTTACAAACGACCCTCAGGTAGACTCGTTCATTGGGGCGTTCAGAGAGTTCAAAAAAGTAGCAGCCGCTGCTGGCGTCGTCAAAAACTTTGATTGTCCCTGGTAGTCCACACGTAAGCGGGCGGGGTACAGCAGAGAGAATCGTATCCCTTTAGTGATCAACTGAGCGCAGGTAGAAGAGAAAGCACGATGCTGCTGGCTGACCAAGGCTGAGTAATCCTGAAACACTAGAATATGCTCAGTGTCCTCTTTTGGCATCTTACGGCCTCGTGCAGCTCGCAGAACTTCTTCCTTCTGCCGATAGTCCAAAAATCGGGCTATAACCGCCCGCGGTCTCTGCGCCTGTTCCCGCCGAGGTCCCAGCCAGTGTACCCGCTCCAGCTTCACCTGGCTTTCCCCGGTGCCGCCGAGCAGTTTGTCGATCCAGGTTTGCAAGTATCCAAAAAGGGCTCCATCCACCACAGATTCTGGAATCCCCACAAACCGGAGGTTCTTGCGACGCCCTCTATTTTCAAGATCATCCAGCTTTTCGCTGTGTTGTTTAACGAGGGACTCCAGGGCCTCTACCTTGGTTGTAAGGGATTGTTGGGTGTCCTCGACGTCGGATATACGGGCCTCCGCTTGTTCCATCCGCCCAGCAAACTCCGTAAAATTTTGATTAATATTGTGTAGGCTTTCTGCCAGGTCATGGAAGCGAGCCTCCAGCGCGTGAACCACCGCTGCACTCACCTCGGCCACCAGCTCTGGATTGCCTCCTGGCTTAAGACTGGCAGGCGCCCCCTCGGCCATCTTGGCCTCCGGTGCTCGCGGCTTCTCCCTCCTGGGAGGTTTCGATGCCATCAGATCTTTGACTGCTTAGGAGCCGCTCCTCGCTTTAGAGATATGCCCTACTCAAAGTTCTCACCAGGACACATGCAGGGACATCAATATAATTGAAATTCTACAATGTTTGTAGAGATTTGCTGCAGATTTGTGGGGTAATTACCCGGAGCTGATCAAGACACGTCTGATCAGCTCATTGCCAAACCGGAAGTCTCCCCTGTTTTTCCTTTTATGCTAAGTTATATATTCTGATTTGTATTAAATTACAGTTCTTTGCTGCTGCTAGGCTCTGACCTATTATGAAATTTAAACTACAAGCTCTCTGCTGGGTACCAAATTTAACCAGAAAGCTCACTTCTGTGTTTTAAATTTAAACTAAAAGTACTTTGCTGATACTAGGCCCTGAGTGACTATTAAATTTAAACTACAAGCTCTCTGCTGGGTATGAAATGTAACCAGAAAGTTCTCTTCTGTGTTTTAAATTTAAACTTAAACTGCTGCTACTAGGCCCTGACTGATTTAACAAAAAACACTGGGTTCACAGATTAATTAGCTTTAATACAAAGAAGTCCTTTCAGAAAATTCCCAGAAGTATATACTCACAATTGCAGATCTCTCTCCAGAAGTATCAGTCCCTTTTTCTAGTCCTTTCCTGAAACCTGCTTGTACTTCAGGCAGTTCTCGTTCCAGGTATGGTTGTAATCTTTGAGGAATGATCTTGAATAGAGTCTTTCTGGCATGTGGGATCAGAGAGATTATATGATAATTTCCAAAGTCATTCGGATCACCTTTCTTCCGTATTGGTATAAACACAGATCTTTTCCAGTCAGTTGGCCATGATGTTGTCTTCCAAATTTCCTGGCAGAGCCTTGTAAGTATGGTAACAGCTGCATCCAATGCTGTAATGCTTCAAAGTGAATGCCATCAATGCCTGGTGCGTTGTTCTTTGTTAATGCTTTCAATGCTGCTTCAACTTTTTCTTTCATCACCAATGGTTCCTGATCATAAGGTACAGGTTGAAACAGTGTTGGTCTACTTGATCTTTATGGTGTAATGACTCTATATTTTCTTTTCACCTTTTCTTGATCTTCTCAGTATGATTCAACATGAATCCTCGAGCATCTTGTAGCATTCCAATTCGAGGATGGGATTTTCTCTTTAACTCATGTAGCTTTAGGAAAGCTGATCTTGTTCTTCCTCTAATCGTTTCTGATACTATTTCCTTGCATACATGCATCATTTTAGTACTTCTCTTTGACTCATCTTGCTGCACGTTGGAAATCTCTGTTGAGTTTTGTGATTGTCTCTCTTTCTCTACTGGCTTTAGCTTCTCAGCATTTCTGGGCTATTTTCAGAGTTTCTTCGGTCATCCACTTTCACCGTTTTTGGTTTTTCACCTTTTATAGAGACTTCACTTTTTTCAAGCACAACTTTCTTGATGTCATCCCATAACTCTTCTGATGCTCACTCATTTGTATCCAAAGCAGCAAATTGATTTCACAGGTAGTCTTTAAATTCCGGTGGTATATTCTCAAGGTCATATTGTGCTACATTCATGAATGGCTTGCTCTTTTTCAGCTTTAGCTTGAGTTTGCATACTAGTAATTGGTGATCTGTACTTCAGTCAGCTCCATGTTTTGTCTTTGTTGATGTTATTGAGCTTTTCCATCATTGACTTCCACAGATGTAGTCAGTTTGATTTTTGTGCAATCTGCTGGGTGAAGTCCAAGTGTACGGTAGCCGCTTGTGTTGCTGGAAGGTGTTTGAGATGAATTCTATCAGTCTTTCTCCAGCTTCATTTCTGTTGCCAAGTCCATATTTTCCAACCACTTTGCTTTCTTCTTTGTTGCCAACTTTTTCACTCCAGTCACCCATGGCTATCAGAATATCTTGTTTGTATATTCTGTAAATTTCAGCTTGTACTTGTTCATAGAACTGATCATCTTCTTCCTCTTCTGCAGCTGTTGTTGGGACATATACCTGAATAATAGCTGTGTTGATGGGCATTCCTCATGGATGAACTGAAATTGAGTGTTCACTGATTGCATTGTATTTTATTACAGTTCTTGCAAGTCTCTTCTTAATTATAAATGCTACATCATTTTTTCCTTGTCTTTCATTTCCAGCATAGTAGACCATGTGATCATCAGATGTACAGTGCTCAATGCCAGTCCATTTCAGTTCGCTGATACTCAACAGATCAAGTTGTGCACTTTCCATTTCATTCTTGACCACCTCCAACTTCCCTTGTTCATGTTTTGTACATTACATGTCTCAATACCATATGTAAGACATCTTCGTAGCTTCTGACTCATTTCATGCGCAGTGACATCAGCTGTCAGACATCCCGAGGGCTTTGATCCAACCACATCATAAATGCCGGCTTTACTTTGAAAAGTCTTCAGCTCATCCCCATTATCCAGTTGTGTGCCTTCTGACCTGGTGATCTCATCTTCCAGCACCATAGTGAGATTTGTTTTGTTGTGACTATCCACTGAGTTTTTGTGACAAGATACGGAAGTAGATTGCTAGGCCTTTCTTCCAAGTAGGTAATGCTAATGTTGTTGCCATTGGAGGTTATTCCATAACATGAATAGGACCTTGCACATGTGATGGGGACATTTATGTCCTGAATACGTCTGCGATCATATTCTGAAATGTGCCCATCCCTGCACATCTATGGCACTTCCATGGAGATCTCAGAACATGGGCAGAACAGAATGGAACAGAGCTATGATTTGCTGTGGAAACCTGCAAAGCATATTCTGGAAAGCTGTGGGGATGTTTATGGCATTCACTGCAAACGTATCTGTTATTCCTGCCTTGATGTGGAATAAGGCCAGTACTTAGAAATTCTACTGCTGTGTCCTACCAGTCATCCAATTTGTATAAAGGTTGTCACTGCAGTCTGGAAAAACACCACAAGATGCATTTTTAAAGATCAGAAAACAGAGGTGAGAGCAGCTTGAAAACAAAAGGGTCAGTAATAACTACCCTTAAAGAAATATCGAGAAGAGCAATAGTGGTCATTCTGGCTATGCTGACATGTGCTGTTTGTGCTAAAATGGTTGAGCCCAGGGGATCCAAATAATGTCTGTGTTACGAAAAATGGCAATCCTTTAATTGTTTTGAAAAGGGTAACAGAGAAATGAAATATATATTATAAAGAGTAGAAATAACATTGATATATTTTTGCATAGACCTGAGCCATACTTTTGTTTGTTTGGATCTGTGATATTGAGCTGATGTCGAATTAATATCACATGGGAATGATTTGGCAAGGACACTGAGATCCTTTTTCTCCTTTCTATACAGAGTGATTGCTGCTCCAAAGTGTTTAGCATAATATATTGTGTTTATCTTTGGAGTATTTGATTTTTCATATCTTCTTGTCAGTACCTGGACCTTACGGCTGACCACAGTGTCACCAGGTGCCAGTGTGATAGGGCAGCCATACATCAGCTGTGCCAGGCCTTGGGAGACTTGAGAGCTGATGTAGCAACACTTGTCATATTGTACCATGGGGCCTACATCCTTAGCCAGTCCAGGATCTATGCAGGCTGCAAGAGTGGCAATATATCTGTAGGCTGGCTACCTGGTATGAGGGCACAGGGATCCCCCTTCCCATGCCCACACAGGCCTGATCAAGGCAGCATTGCCACACAGCTGACTGAGGGAAGGCAGGCAGGGTTGCCTCACAGTTAGCAGATGTATACAGACTGACGTAGGCCAAGACAGAGAGTGGATAGAACGCCAGCGTATACATTGAAAAGTGAGTAAGAAATTCTCATTACATTAGAATGTAATATTTCGAGATTTTAATGAAGAAAGTATTGTTCACAAGCACTGTTCTTTGTTCTAGAGCTTAGCAATTTCCCCTGAAGAACCCTTGATTGGCGAAATGCTTAGCGCTCGATAGCGTTGGGAAAAGATTTATACAGCTCAACATTGAAAGATATTTAAAGCTGAAGCCAAATTAAACAAAACTAAGCAATTTTTGTTATTTTCTGCTACTGAATGAGATATTTCTAAAACATTATTTTAAAAATTCTTAAAAAATAAGGTTGCTACAATTTAGTGGTCATTGATGTGAAAGTGAGGGTAATGAATCAGAGTTTCTGATTTCAGCCCGAAGATACTGAGACCACGTAGCTACCGACAAAAACTATATTTTGTAAGTCTCACAGTTATAATTGTAGTCTCAATTTAGAACATATATTACTTTCTAGTTGTAATACAGAGCCCATTTGATATTTATCCTTATATATACTCTGTGAGAAACGGACCAACGGAGTGATTTGCAAGACAGAGAGTGGACATTGTATGAGACAGATGTGTCCACATGTAGGGGAGCTGCTGTGAGAAATGCCAGTGCCCATATATATTGGAAACAGATGCCTTAGCCAGAAGGCCATAGTCATTAATAGAGCATACTTTTGTAGCTCATCAATATTATGCATCCTTTGGGGAATTGTAATATTAGTTGAATTTTTTTTTAACTTGGTGAGGGTCCATATTTAGCATTTTACACAGTGTTTGTAGAGATGACCAATGCAGGACTAACTGAGGCCTTTTTATAATACCAAATTGTTTTTGATGCAAGATATGACCTGACATACATGTTCATTTTTACTTTCTCTTATAATATATTAGCGTGTGCTGCAATAACTTAGCACTTTTATGGGCATGCCAAACACTACTATGTAGTCTAGTTTGCATCAGCGGTCATTTGTCATTCGTATTTATGTCTGGTTTGCATGAGCAAACTACTGTCATTAAGAACAGCAGCATAGGAGATGCATATTTTAACAGAGGATGTGGCTACCACAGGTACATTGCGGAGACAGGCAGGACCAGTGACGTATAACTTTCCAGAATACGGTGAGTGCAGACATGTCCAAAATGATAGCAGCATATACCTGTCTCCCGTGAGATGAACGTAACTGTGTTTCTATGTCAACCGGCCGATTCCAGAACTGTGGGCACATCTAGACATGCGACAGCGGAACAATGTTTAAATTGGGCCAGCTCACAATTTAAATGTTTCTGCGGGCTCATTATTACAGAAATGTAATCCTTTGCCACTAACACCATCCCATTCTGCTGCTGCCCAGAGTGTGTTTATCTTAGTCTGGCACCTCAGCTGAGACCTGTCCATCTTGGGAGACCCTACCAGTAGTTAAACTACTGATAGCTTAACTCTCAGCATCACTGATGCACACAAGCCTTCACAGCACGACAAGCTGCTAACCAAGTGAGAGATTATACAGACTAGGATTTTGATATTCTATTGGAGTGGGTTAGAAGACGGTGGTTCCCTGGAGCTGGTATTGTTTGTATCAACGGGGTATGCTGGGTTATAATTACTATTTAGTATCAGTGATTTTAGTGAGCAGGTTCTTGTGGTAACAAAGATTTTGTTTTCATCGTAATGAATGATATATATTTTTGGAAAAGTTGAAGGGGAGTGTAGTTAGACTTTGGTATTTAGAAGGAGACTGAAGGAAAGAAGGATGTTTAAATAACAGGTTGGTATCAAACACTGCCTTCAGATATGATGGTGAATTTAGATAGGACATGGAGAGGGGAATTTAGACATCTAGGAGGGATGCTATGTGGGAGAGAGAGGCAAAATGTTAAAGACAAGAATCAATTTACAGAGATATAATATCAGACACACAAGGCAGACCAAGATGCATATCAATCTGGAAGAGCCTCTTTCTTCACCAGGGGGAGGGAATGCAGAGCTGCTGAACCCTGAAGGATACTACCTAATGGCACTTAACTATGTAATACAAACTTAGATGTTGCAGGTGGAGGGAGAGATGTCCTAGAGGGGACTGGTTGATGTCACATGGGAGTTAATGGGGATGGCTTGGCATAGATGGAGCTGGTCATTGATACTGAGGAGCTTCCATGGCGGAAAAAGGTCACTGATGCAGGTGTTGAGGACTGGAGAGGAAGGTGGCATGGCTGTTGAAACATCTCTGTTGTTGTGCTGATCTAAGCTATCACAGGGAAAGCAAAGGAGGTTGAAGGTGGAAGAACCATCAGCACTGTGTGAAAGGCTTCCTCCCACCTCTGATCTGGGCTGCTATGATCTTGGTGCTTGCTGACTATATTTATTTAACATAATGCAAATGAGTAGTGAGAGAGGCAGTCCTACGGCACTGGGGAGAATCTCAGAGACATGGTGGAAGGAGGACAACCAGTGAGACACTGTGATACCTGGGTACAAACTATATCATAATGATAGAGCTGATCAAATTGGTGGAGGAGTTGCGCTCTATGTTAGAGAGGGCATTGAGTCACAAAGGATTAAAGTTTTGCAGGAAACAAAATTTGCTGTAGAATCTCTATGGATTGAAATTCCATGTAAAAAGAGGAAGGCGATGGCAGTGGGGGTGTACTATCTACCGCCTGGCCAGAATGAACAAATGGATGATGAAATGCTCAAAGAAACCAAGGAAGCTAACAAAGGTTACAGCACAGTAATAATAATGGATGATTTCAATTACCCCGATATCGACTGGGTCAGTGTCACGGCAGGACAGCTAGGGAGATAAAGTTCCTAGATGAAATAAATGACTGCTTCTTGGAGCAGCTGGTTCATGAACTGACCAGAGGGGAAGTTATATTGGACCTAGTCCTTAGTGGAACACCAGATCTGGTGCAAGAGATAAGGGTGTTGGGGCCACTTGGCAATAGTGATCATAGCATGATCGCGTTTGATTTAATTAGTGAAGGAGGGATAGTAAGGAAATCCACAGTACTACCTTTTAACTTTCGAAAGGGAGACTATGATAAAAAGAGGAAAATAGTTAAGAAAAAAATAAAAGGAGCAGTTGCAAAAGTTAAAGACTTACATCAAGCTTGGGTGTTGTTGAAAAATACTATCTTGGAAGCCCAGACCAGCTGTATTCCACGCTTTAAGAAAAGTGGAAGGAAGTCCAAAAAACTGCCAGCGTAGTTTAAAGGTGAGGTCAGAGAGGCTGTTGTTGCCAAAAAAGCATCTTTCAGGAAATGGAAAAAAGAGCCAAACGACGAAACCTGGAAACAGCACAAGCACTGGCAAGTTAAATGCAATGCATTGATAAGGCAGGCAAAGGGAGAATTTGAGAAGAAGCTTGCTGCGGAAGCAAAAACACGTTATAAAGACTTTTTCAAGTACATTTGTAGCAAAAAATCTGTGAGAGAGTCAGTTGGTCCATTAGATGATAGAGGGGTTAAAGGGGCACTAAGAGGCGACAAGGCGATAGCAGAGAGACTGAATGAATTCTTTGCTTCAGTCTTTACTGAGGAAGATGTAGGGATGTTACCCATGACTGAAGTGGTATTGAAAGGTGCGGAAGAATTGAAGGAAATATCGATACATTGGGAAGATGTATTACAACTATTAGATAAACTGAAGAGTAGCAAATCACCTGGGCCAGTTGATATACATCCTAGGGTGTTGAAAGAACTGAAATGTGAGATTGTAGACCTGCTATTAGTAATCTGTGAACTATCATTAAAATCATCTGTAATACCTGAAGATTGGAAGATGGCGAACGTAACACCAATTTTTAAAAAGGGTTCCAGGGGTGATACGTGAAACTATAGCCTGACATCAGTATCGGGAAAAATGGTAGAAACCATCATAAAGAACAAAATTGCTGAACATGTAGATAGTCATGGCTTAATGGGAGACAGGCAACATGGCTTTCGACAAGGAAGATCTTGTCTTACTAATCTGTTATGTTTTTTAAAGGTGTGAATAAAGAGGTAGACAAAGGTGAGTCAGTTGATATAGTGCATTTGGACTTTCAGAAAGCCTTTGACAAGGTCCCTCATCAGAGACTTTTGGCAAAACTAGAGTCATGGGATAGGAGGCAGTGTACTATTGTGGATTAGGAACTGGTTAAAAGATAGAAAGCAGAGGGTAGGGCTAAATGGCCAATTTTCCCAATGGAGAAAGGTAAATAGTGGTGTACCTCAGGGATCTGTGCTGGGTCTGCTGCTTTTTGACATATTCATAAATGACCTGGAAAAGGGAATAACGAGTGAGATTATCAAATTTACAGATGACAAAAAACTATTTAAAGCTGTTAAAACCCAAGAGGATTGTGGAAAATTGCAAGAGGATCTTGATAAATTGGAAGACTGGGCATCAAAATGGCAGATGAAATTTAATGTGGACAAGGGCAAAGTTATGCACCTAGGGAAGAACAACCCAAACTATGGTTACACGATGCAAGGTTCCACATTAGGAACCACCACTCAGGAAAAAGATTTAGGCGTCATTGTGGATAACATGTTAAAACCCTCGGCCCAGTGTGCAGCGGCGGCCAAGAGATCAAATAGAATGCTAGGTATCATAAGGAAAGGAATGGAAAATAAAACAAAGGATATTATAATGCCTCTATATCGTTCCATGGTGAGACCGCACCTTGAATATTGTGTGCAATTCTGGTCGCAGTATCTTAAAAAGGATATAGCATTATTAGAAAAGGTTCAGAGAAGAGCCACCAAAATGGTAGAGGGGATGGAAGAATACCCCTATGAAAGGCTAAAAAGGTTAGGGTTCTTTAACCTGGAAAAGAGACGGCTGAGGGGAGATATGATAGAAGTCTATAAATTAATGAACGGAGTGGAAGGGGTAAACATAGATCGATTGTTTACGTTATCAGAATATAGAAAGACTAGGGGACATGCAATGAAGCTACAGGGTAAACTATTTAAGACTAATAAAAGAAAATATTTTTTCACTCAACGTGTAATCAAACTCTGGAATTTTTTACCGGAGGATGTAGTAGAGGCTGTTAGTGTAGCTGGGTTTAAAAAAGGTTTGGACAAGTTCCTGGAGGAAAGGTCCATAAACCATTATTAAGAAGGGACCGAGGATTTCAATGCTTGACCCAGTACAAGCATTGTGGAACCTGTGTCTTTTGGGGAAACTGCTAGGTACGTATAACCTAGATTGGCCACTGTTGGAAACAGGATACTGGGCTTGATGGACCTTGGTCTGACCCAGTATGGCATATCTTATGTTCTTATGCATAGAATATTTTAGGAGACGCTTGCTCTCCTTTGCTCCCGGTCTAGCTGCTGAAGTGAATAGTACAAGCTTGGGCTGTCTGTATTCTCTTTTCATTGCTGCAGAAATGGGCAGCTTATACACTGAGATTTACAACCGCCTACAGGAAACCTAGCTCTGCTAAATTAATAATCTGAACACATTTTGTTGGTTAGGGGAAAAAGCTGTCAGTTTTCTAAGTGCTGGAAAAGTACCGTATATTATATTTGCAACACCTGGATATGATGGCTATTTTTCTTGTTCTAAAGTTATTGGGCCATTATGGGTTTCATAGAGCGAGATGTTACTGCTACCATAGAACAGACAGACATGTCTCTTTTTATAAGCCTCCAAATAAAAGTTGATCATTTGAACATGTTTTTCCAAAGTCTAATTTTCTTTTCTCTTCTTGTACAGGATGAAGTCATGCAGGAGGATTCACCTGGCATTTTCGCTGAATATTATTCTTTTGGCTATTTGAACCATTTATCATCGATGGAGGTATTTATGCTATCATGCGGATGTGTTGTTGCAGTTGAGTCTCCACTCCAAATATTCCAGCGATTCCCATTTAACAATGTCAGTTTGTTTATATGTCTTTTTGAAGCTACTGCCTACTGTGTCTAACTAATAGGAAATACAGCTCTGATATCTAAGGGACCCTTCCCAACTCCTCTGAACACACTGGGGGTTGTGCGGGGAAGTTAGTCAGGATCGGGGAAGAGGCGGCCTGGGGCAGAGAGTGTGCGGACAGTGGGCAATCACTAGTCCTGGTCATACAGGGCCAATTCTAATGTCGGCTCTGTACATCCAGGGCCGGCAAAATATCCAGGGAAGTTATTCCACCCCTGGACGGTTTTTTTTTCATGGCATTGGGGCATGGAGTGGGCTGGGAGGGACAAAGTTAATCTCCCGCAGCCCGACCCTGGCCTTAGGAGGCCAGATCGGGAGTCGGGCTGCGGGGAATTAACTTTGTGGGAAGCAGCTGGCATCACGGCTTTTAAACGGAGCCACGGTGCCATGGCAACAGGATGCCATGACGCTGCGGCTCCATTTAAAAGCCCTGGTTCAATTAGCTGTGCTAGCGCTGTTCATGCAGGCCGGGACTGAATCACAGTCCCAGCCTGCATGTACAGTGCTGTTCGCGATTCTGATCCCACAGGGTTAGACGTGTCCTGTGGGATCAGAATTGCAATCTCCTTTATATGTCTGGGCTGACCCAAACGTACAATGGAGATCTACATCTTGAATGGAATCGGGACCACTGAGATCAGTATTGAAAAGTACGTATTTATTTATTTGTTTTTATATACTGCTTAGTCAATAAATCAAAGCGGTTTAAAAGCAACAAGAGAAAGAGACATATAATATAAAAACTTAAATTAGAAGTCATACAGGTAACAAGGTAAAACTATAACATAATTAGTTGATAATTGATAGCTTAGAGGACATTGTAGGTGACAAGCTAAGCAATATAATTAATTGGTAATATAGGTAATAAAGCAAGGAAGTGAAAGTGTCAGTTGCGTTAGATCAAACAGTATATGAAATTGGCTCGAAATAGTACAACGTGTAGTGCGAGCATCAATAGATTAGTATTATAACTGTGCTGTGGTTAATAGTGAATTATATTAGTCCAGTTAGAATATAGATTATGTCAGACTGGCGTTTGGGCATTCTTGTTTCTTTCCAAAGTGCTACAGAGCTGGTACCCCTGTAATTCTGCACCTGCAGATTTCCGGCCTCCTCAGATGCTGAAGCCTGAACCAAAGCTGACCAAACAAGATGGTTTCCTGCTACAAAGAACTTTTGCTGTGCTTACAGTCTCAGACCTGATCTTCACACAAATGCTTGCCAAGTGATCATACCTGAGCATACAGAAGACTATTGTTTCTGTCCAATTAGTTTCCCAGACCAATTAGTTGACTACATGCAAGAATATCTGCTTCTCTGATCTTCATCATCCACTAACGATGCTACTGGCCTCGGGATGTCTGGAACTGCATACTGTTATCTTCCCTCATTAAGGCTCCTAGGCCTGCAGGATGAATACCTGTTTATTACTTTCTGATTCGCTGAGAACACCTTGACTGTCTTGTGCCAACCAATCACCAGACCTATGACGGAGACTCATCACAAAGAATGATACAGTCTGCACAGAAGAACTTGTGCGCCTTTCTGCCATTTTGTGCCCTGTGTGCCTTGTGTTTGCTACCTGACCTGTCTGCAAGACAGATACACACTACATGTGTACAAGGCCGTTCTCCTAAGGACTGTGATAAGACTTTCACAGATACCTTTGGTTCTGTGTTCTCCTGCGGCTCGCTTCCGAAAGGACTGTAGCCTGCGATCTCCAGGAACAAGCAGGAATGAGTCCTCACATATGGTACGTCGGTACCGACGGAGCCTGCGCGGGAAAGCTCCCCAGCTTCCCAGAAAGAAAGCTTTTGGGGCCTCCCACAGCGCATGCGCGCTGCCTTCCCGCCTTCCTGACCAACTCTCCTCAGTTCTTCTTTTTCCGCGGAGCCAGCAGGTCATGTTCCTGTCACCGCTGAAGAATTTCTTGTTTTTTTAAGTTCTTCTGACCGCGTATCTGCCTTCCCCGATTCCGAACCGGTACCGCCGGTCTTTATTTCTTTATTTCTTCCAAAAAAACCCCCAAAAAACCTTTATTTTTTCACTTGGTGTATTTTCTTTTTGTGAGGCCTACAGGCCTTTACAAATTCTCCCTCATGGAGAAACCCTCTTCTGGGTCAAAAAATGCATCAAGTGCTCTGGTACTATTTCAGTCACAGACACCCATGAGTGGTGTCTTAAATGTTTGGGCCCCGACCATTCGGTTCCGGATTGTCCATCCTGCTCTCTGATGTCCAAACGGGGCTTACAGAACCGAGCAGCTAAATTCCATGTGCTGTTTTCTACAGAGAATCCAGCATCAACATCATCCAGGTCTTCATCTCCGGATGGATCTTAGGTAACCAAACATTCTTCGGGCAAGTCTTCAAGGGGCAGATCTCCCTCAAAGCAGAGAGAGGCTCTTGGGTTCGACCCTGAAGACCCTGCCCCAGCCAAACAACCCCGGCGGGAAGCTCCGGCTTCCAAAGCTCCTCCTATGGGGTTACAGGTTGACATTGATGGCACGGCCTCGACCGATCACCTTTTAGACTGCTCTGGGGTACCGGCTCCAACCGGTACCGACATCCAAGCAGTCGTGGCGTCCATGGGTACTACGGTACAATCCTTGCAGCAGGCCATAATGGCTTTCATTAATGCTGCGACGCCCTCGGTACCGCAACCGTCGGTTCCGACCCCGGTTCCGGTACCGCAACCGATACCGGTACCCAGAGCATCTACTTCCAGTAGAAGGCCGGTACCGGTTCTCGCTTCCTGAGATATTCTCGATACCGACCCGGTTCCCGGTACGCCCGATGTCGTTACCGGTCGGTACCCGTATCGGTCCCTAGAAGCAAATAGGCGATACTTCGAGTCTTCTGAGGATGCCGATACCTCAGATGATTCTGATGAAGCATCCCTTATTCTTCCTGAGGAGCCTTCTTCCCCAAAGAGAAGAATGTCTCCTCCAGAGGACTTGTCCTTTCAGGACTTCATTCTGGAAGTTGCCAAAGGACTCTCTATTACAGTATCCTCTGAAAAGGAACCTAGAGCACAAAAATTAGACATTTTAAGATACTCTAAGGTTCCCAAAGAGGCAGTCACCTTACCCATTCATAATATTCTCCAAGAACACATGATGGATTTATGGGAGGCTCCTCTTACACTGTCTCCACATTCTCGTCGGTTGGATACCATGTATCGGGTCCCTCCTTCTCCTGGTTTTCAAAAAACCCAGCTTCCTCACCATTCCATTGTGGTGAAGTCTGCTATGAAAAGGATTAAGAGTACCAAAAGGCACTCTTCTACCCCTCCAGGAAGAGAATGTAGAACTTTGGATGCTTTTGGCAGGAAAATCTTTCAGGCTAGTATGCTTATTGCCAGAATCAACTCCTACAGCCTCTATATGGGCATGTTTCTAAAGGAGCTTGCTCTTAAAGTACAAGATTTTCTCCTCTTTATTCCAGAAGATAGAAAGGAGGAGTTCCTGCTTCTTTTAAAGCATATCCAAGATGTGTCAAAGTTCTCCAATAGGGCTGCCTTTGACTCCTTTGAGGGTGCTAGTAGAGCATCTGGCATAGCTATAGCTGCTCGTCGAATTGCTTGGCTCCAGGCCTCTGATCTGGAATCCTGGGTGCAGGATGGCCTAGGCAATTTACCTTGTACAGGTGAAAATCTGTTTGGCAAGGAGTGGCAAGTCAAAGCCATTCAAATGGATGCAGAGAATGCTGCTTTAGATAGACTTTCTAAGTCTACTTCACTTCCTGCCAAAAAGAAGTCTTTTAAGAAATCTTTCTACAAAAGGACTAGATTTGGTAACAATACTGGCCAGTCCGCTGCACATGTTCGCTTTGTTCCTAAGCGACAGCAGACTAAACAGGCCAGAACAAAGCCTGCAGGAGCTGCTACGCTTCAGCAGTCCCAACCCCCTCAGGGTTTTTGACTTACTTCTAGAGAACATACCCTTTCTGGCTCTGCACCAACCAGAGCCTCTCACCATTCCAGGAAGGCTGACTCATTTTGCTCCCAGGTGGGAACAGATTACATCAGAGCAGTGGACCCTCTCTATCATCAGAGAGGGCTACAAACTGCATTTTTCCAGCCTTCCTCTCTACCCCAGGGTGAGACATTTCATTTCTCCTCCATCTCTTCTCCACCTGTTAGATCAGGAGGTGAATACCCTGCTTGCCCAAGGGGCAATAGAACAGGTTCCTCTTCTACAGCAGGGCTCAGGGTTCTACTCCCCCTATTTTCTCATACCAAAGAAAACAGGGGGATACAGACCCATCCTAGATCTGAGAGAATTAAACAAATTCCTATGCAAGGAGAAATTCAAAATGCTCTCCCTGGGTACCCTCCTTCCATACCTACAGGAGTGGAGGAGTGGCCTAGTGGTTGGGGCAAGGTACTTCATGCCGGAAGGTCGGGGGTTCAAATCCCACTAGAGGACAGCAACCTTGGGCCGGAAGGACTGGGGTTTCTAGTCCCACAGGTGCTCCTTGTGGTCTTGGGCAAGCCACTTAACCCTCCATAGCCCATGTTCCCTGTAAAATAGTTATCTCCAAGTTATAATTCCCTGTTCAATGTAATTTCAGTTTGTTCAATGTAAACCGCACTGATGCAGAATAGCGCGGTATATAAGAGAATGTAAATAAATAAATAAATAAAATAAATACAGAGTCAGGACTGGCTTTGTTCTCTAGACCTAAAGGATGCGTATACTCATATACTCATCCACCCATCCCACAGAAAATACCTTCGATTTCTGTTCCAGGGAAAACATTTCCAGTACAGAGTACTCCCCTTCGGTCTAGCCTCTGCTCCAAGAGTGTTCACAAAATGCATGTCAGTAGTGGCTGCATTTCTACGCGCTCAGGGAATCTTTGTCTTCCCATACCTGGACGACTGGCTCATCCGAGCTCCATCTCAGTCTCAGGCTCAGACTTCCCTGGACCACACCATCTGCATTCTGCAGTATCTGGGACTTGTCATCAATCTGCCAAAGTCTCAACTCACTCCTACTCAATCCCTAGAATTCATAGGGGCTTGCCTAGACACCAACACGGCAAGAGCCTATCTTCCACAGGCACGTTGCCACCGGCTGGTGCACTTGGCCTCTCAGATTCAGTCCAGAAACCACTTGACTGCCAGAGAGATGTTACAACTGCTAGGCCACATGGCATCCACAGTTCATGTGGTGCCCTATGCTCGCCTACATATGAGAGCGGCTCAATGGACTCTGTCCACTCAGTGGACCCAAGCTTCAGGAGCTCTCTCAGACCAAATAGAAACCTCCAAACGTCTATTTTGGTCTCTCCAGTGGTGGATATCCACTCAAAATCTGTTGCTGGGGTCCCCCTTCCAACCTTTACTTCCCCAAGCAACCCTTACTACAGATGCCTCCCAGACAGGTTGGGGAGCTCATCTTCGAGACCTCTCCACTCAAGGCCTTTGGTCTCCACAGGAGACCGCCCTTCATATCAACCTTCTGGAGCTTCGAGCAATTTTTCTTGCTCTCAAGGTCTTTCATACCCTCCTCTACAACATGACAGTTCTTGTTCATACCGACAATCAAGTAGCCATGTTCTACGTAAACAAACAAGGAGGGACTGGCTCTCTGTTGCTTTGCAACGAAGCTCTCAGACTGTGGGCCTTCGCCAGAGAGCATCAAATCCATCTCCTGGCAGTATATCTCCCAGGAATTCAAAACTCTTGGGCAGACAGACTCAGCCAAGTTCTGCTTCCAGACGAATGGTCCCTGCACATGGATCAGGTACTCAGAATCTTTCAGAAATGGGGAACCCCGGACATAGACCTCTTTGCAAGTCCGTGGAATGCCAAACTTCCCCAGTTCTGTTCCAGAACTCCGTGTCAGGGGGTTCAGGCCAGGGATGCCTTTCTCCTGCATTGGGGTCAGGGCCTCCTGTATGCCTTTCCGCCCATTCCTTTGATTCCCAAGACTCTGTTCAAACTACAGAGGGATCACGGATCTATGATCCTCATAGCTCCACGCTGGCCACGCCAAGTGTGGTTCCCTCTACTTCTGCATCTCTCCCTGGACCTGGGAGCTGCTCCAGACCTTCTGTCTCAGGAGGGAGGGACTTTGTGGCACCCAAACCCCAAGTCCCTTCACCTCAGAGCATGGTTGCTGAAGGCCTAGACCTTCAAGACTTGGATGTCTCGCAACAAGTGAAGGATATCCTACACGCTTCCAGGAAACCTTCCACAAGGCGTTCTTATGCTTTTAAATGGAAAAGGTTTTCCATTTGGTGTGCCCAAAAGGGTCTTGACCCTCGGGCACTTCCTGTGAATTCTCTTTTGGAGTATCTCCTGCATCTCTCCATTGCAGGCCTTAAAACGAATTCAGTAAGAGTCCATTTGAGTGCTATTGCAGCATCTCTTAAACCTATCAATGGACAACCTATTTCCTCTCATCCTCTTATTGCACGATTCATGAGAGGCCTAACTTTAACTAAACCACCCATTAGGCCCCCTCCGGTGGCATGGGATCTAAACTTGGTTCTTGGTCAGCTTATGAAGCCACCTTTTGAACCTTTAGCCTCTACCTCCGAAATTTCTTTCCTGGAAGGTTCTTTTCCTCATTGCAGTCACTTCAGCTCACCGCATCAGTGAACTGCAAGCCTTAGTGGCTAATCCGCCCTATACAAGGTTCCATCATGATAAGGTAGTCCTTAGGACAAATCCACACTTTATGCCTAAAGTGGTTTCACCTTTCCATCTTAATCAAGAGGTATATCTACCTGTCTTCTTTCCAGCTCCTCATGCATCTAGTGCAGAGCGGAACCTTCATACTCTGGATTGTAAAAGAGCTCTTGCCTTTTACTTCCACAGGACTCAGCCACATCGAAAGTCTTCCCAACTTTTTGTTGCTTTCGATCCTTCTCATTTGGGACTTCCAGTCTCAAAAAGAACACTTTCCAATTGGATTGCTCAGTGTATTTCTTTTGCTTACCAGAGTAAAAACATTTCTCTGGAAGGCCATGTCACAGCTCACAATGTGCGAGCCATGGCCACCTCTATGGCTCATCTTCACTCTGTTTCCATAGATCAGATCTGTCGAGCAGCCACCTGGGCCTCGGTTCATACCTTCACAGCCCATTACTGCTTGGATAAGGACTCCCGCCGGGATGCCTTATTTGGTCAGGCTGTCCTCAAACACCTGTTCCATTCTTAAACAACTCCTGCCCACCTTCCCTTATGGATGCCTGAGATCCATCGGAAGACGCATAACCTTAGAAGGGGATCTCCCAGGCATCTCAGCTAGGGAGTCCCCATATGTGAGGACTCATTCCTGCTTGTTCCTGGAGATAGCACAGTTACTTACCTGTAACAGGTGATCTCTGGGAACAGCAGGAATAGTCCTCACAACCCACCCACCTCCCCTAGGAGTTGTATCTCTTTCTCTTTCCTTTCCTCTCTCTATTGTCTCAGCTTTAAACTCGAACTGAGGAGAGTTGGTCAGGAAGGCGGGAAGGCAGCGCGCATGCGCTGTGGGAGGCCCCAAAAGCTTTCTTTCTGGGAAGCTGGGGAGCTTTCCCGCGCAGGCTCCGTCGGTACCGACGTACCATATGTGAGGACTATTCCTGCTGTTCCCAGAGATCACCTGTTACAGGTAAGTAACTGTGCTTTATCTAGCCTAGCTGCCTCTTAGGATCCGTGCTGCTCCGGAGACTTAATGGATCTCAGCCACCAGAGTGCCAACAGGAGCTAAGGTACCGTCTTATTTCTCCTCCTCCGGATGGGCGATGGTTAGCTAGAAACTTATTCCATAACTCTTCTCAGTGCAGAGTGAATCAGTGACTTCTGGTTACTAATCAGGGATTTATCACTTTGTCTAACTTAATTTTGTGCTGCTACAGTTTGCTAATTATATACCTTTAGCTATATGTCTGTATATTTTTCTACCTCCCTGTCCATAATAAACATATACATACATATATATATATATATATATATATATATATATATATACAGTCAAACCTCGGTTTTCATTTGCCCCGGTTTTCATACGCTTCGGTTTTCAACGTCTTTTTTGACTGAGATTTTGTCCCGGTTCTCGTACATCGCCTCGATTTTCGTAAAGTACAGTACTGTAAATACATACACCCTCGCGCTGCACACTGGTCTGTATACACTGCAAGAATGCCTGCCCGGTCCCGGCAGCACTGCCCCCCGGACTCACCGATCGCCAGCGTGATGAGAAGCGAAAGCCAGCTGAGCACGTAAATGAAACACATCCTCGAGCCTGGTCAGAGTCAGAGAGGCAAGGATTGCGCAGAGAGGAAGGCCCCGATCTCGTCCACTGCCTGCCTGTTCTCTGGAGCGTCCCCTCAGGCTCGGAGGTAGCAGGGAAGAAAAGCTGTCAACGTAAGCAGGAGATGTTGCATGAATGTGGGAGGCAGTTCTTTCTCTTGCAGGGTACGTCTGAAGCTATATCATTAAGATTTTCTGCCATTCTGAAGCATTGAGCAGATAATGTAAAGGCATTTTAATGGGCTGAATCCAATGTGATTCCGAAGAGAGCTGGGCACAGCAGCTTGTCAGGCTAAGGCCAGATGTTAACATACTGTACTGTACAGTACTGAACTTAGCTTGCTTTCAGTGATGTTAAATGTTCATTTATCCATTTCATTAGTCATTTATATTTATTTCTCATTGTTTTCTGTATGTAAAAATATAGTTATTCTCTATAAAATGTATTTTTTGTGAATATGTTTGGGTGTCTGGAATGGATTAATTGGATTTACATTATTTCTTATGGGAAATATTGCTTCAGTTTTCATACGTTTCGGTTTTAGTCAGACTTTTTCAAACGGATTAATCATGAAAACCGAGGTTTGACTGTATATATATATATATATATATATTGTCGTGCCCTCTCTGGCCAAGCGGTAGCCACTGGTATTGCAAGGCTCTGGAGGGTGGTAGTTGTGCCTTCATTGATAAACTACAAACACTTCTTTTCAAATAAAAGGGTTTTTATTCCCCGTCCCTTGAGGGTACTTTATCTTCAGGAAACATAAATCAAATGCCTTGCTTGGACATATAACATAAAGTAACAAAAGCAAACAAAACTTGCTTTCTTCAGCTTTCCAAATGATAACTAAATGAAAAGAACAAACAGCTTAAGTATTTCAATATGGTTCTTTTCTCTGATAGCTGACAGCACAGCTTACCTCTGTTTTGCTTAGAGAGAGCTGCAGCCTGTTGCTTATAACACTGGAGCTAGGACACAAGCTACTTGCTTATCTGAGAGAAAACTCAGGTTCAATCAAGGTTAAAGAACAGTCCATCAATTCTGGCATATCATTTACCTCAGCATTTTGATATTCCATTAACTCCGGCTGACTGGAAGTTTCATTCTGAACTTCAGGAGTAACGTGGGAGAATGGCTGGCTAAACTCGTCAAACAGGAAGTTCCTTTCTTTCTCAGAGCTAGTGCCTCTCTGGGAACTACCATGTATTCTGGAGTTGAGCTTTTCAGGGCACTGCCCCTGCTGGTATTTTAGAATAGAGCTCAGCTCCTTATTTGCTCTGCTAGTGGGGTAATTAAGGGAATTTCTCTGTCTATTCAGGTTTCCCTTTTGTAACCCAGCTGAGCTGGATTGGAGAGCTCGTGACGGAGTTTCACAGGGAGCTGGGAGCTTACAATGACTACAAAACTCTTCAGCTTTATCTGGTAAGTAAAACCTTTTCCCTCTAGGGTTTTTAAAACCAGAAGAAAGGATATTTTCGGCCTCTAGATAGTGGGACCTTGTGTGCCTATTTCCATACCTCCAGGGTTGTCTTCTTTCATACGGCAAATCTCTCTTGCATTCACTCTTAGCACTGGAACCTGCAACTGCAGTCTTCTGGCGTTTCTCTTGCTCATACACACTATCTGGCTGCTGATATCTCTCTGTTTCATTCAGGTCTTCGGGTCCCCTCTGACCTTCACACTGGCTCTCTAGTTGCTTCAAAGCCTCATTGTCACTCTCTCCTGCATTCTCATACCTGTTCCATGCTTCCCAGGGTTTTAGCTGCCTTTGCTGTATTCTCTCTGAATGTGTCCGTGGCTGCTTCAGCTCCTCTCCCTCTCTGAATGTCTGAGAGCCTGTTTTAACCCAGTGTTTCCTTGCTCCACCCCCACCCAGCTGAACCCTGTCAGGTAAAGTGAATTCCCTTCCTGTGCTGGCTGGGTGTGTCCTCATTGGGCTTTTGCACGTGTTTCTACGTTGCTCAGGGTAACCATCTGACATTTCCTTGTTTACCCTGTCACTTTTTCTGTGCTCATTTATGCTGAACTGCATTTTCTCGGGTTGTTCAGGGTCTGCCCTGTTACATATTCCCCTCCTTAAAATATTACTTGCTGCCGTAGTTTTTAGCGGACAGCAAGTAATCCTTGAGAGTGCATCAGCGTTTCCATGCATTTTCCCCGCACGGTGCTGAACTGTAAAATTAAAGGCCTGAAGGGCCAAATGCCAGCGGGTCAATCGGGCATTGTTGTTTCTCATTAAATGAAGCCATTTCAAAGGAGCGTGGTCCGTTACTAACAAAAACTTTCTCCCCGTAAGGTAGAAACGAAGGGTTTCTACGGCCCATTTTATAGCTAAACATTCCCGCTCTATCGTGGCATAATTTTTCTCCGCAGGCGAGAGTTTTCGACTTAAATATGCCACTGGATGTTCGTTTCCTTCGAATACTTGGGACATTACCGCCCCCAACCCTGTGTCCGACGCATCCGTTTGGATGATAAAGGGTAAATTAAAATCTATACCCCGTAATACGGGGGCACTACACAGCTTCTCTTTAAGGGTTTCGAAAGCCCTTTCTGCTTCTGGGGTCCAACGGACCTGGTTTGGTGAGTTCTTTCGTAACATCTCCGTGAGGAGAAGGCTCTCTTCTGCGAAACGGGGGACGAAGCGGCGGTAGTACCCTATTAACCCCAAGAAACTGCACATTTGTTTCTTTGTTACAGGTCTTGGGAATTCCCGAATACTCTCTACCTTACTGGCTAGGGGTTTTTCTAAGCCTCTTCCTATTAGGTGCCCCAAATACTTCGCTTCCCTCGTAGCGAATAAACATTTTTCCGGGTTTAACGTGAGGCCAGCCCTTCTCAACGCTCTAAGGACCGCTTCTACTCTTGTGAGGTGTTCCACCCAAGTTGTGCTGTGTATCACTATATCATCCATATAGGCACTCGCATATTCGTGGTGGGGTCTCAACACTTGGTCCACGAGACGCTGGCACGTCGCCGCAGCCCCGTGTAAACCAAATGGCATTCTCCTAAATTGATATAGCCCTATGGGCGTGGAAAAAGCCGTTTTGGCTTTTGAACTTTTAGTTAGAGGAACCTGCCAATACCCTTTGCTGAGATCCAACGTAGTTAGATATTTTGCCTGACCTAATTGGTCCAACAAGTCGTCTATGCGTGGCATAGGATATGCATCGAACTGCGATATGTCATTAATTTGTCTGAAATCGATGCAAAATCTTAAGGTTCCGTTTGGTTTCGGGACCAATACTATTGGGCTAGACCATGGGCTTCTAGACTCCTCTATGATGCCCATGGCTAGCATCTCCTTCACTTGGGCAATCACCTCTTGTTTTTTTGTTTCGGGCATCCTATATGGCCGTTGTCTTATGACCCTCCCTGGTGGCGTGATTATCTCATGCGCCACCAGGTGCGTCTCGCCAGGCAAAGTGGTTAGGACGTCTGCGAACTTTGTTAATAAGCGCGCTAATTCTTTCTGCTGCTGTGGGTTCAACTCCGAGCCTATTTTTGGGGAAGGTTGTCTTTCCCAATCCCCCACTTGAGGCCCTAGATCCTCCTCAGTTCTTTCCTCTCCAAGGGCTGTTAAGCTCTTCACCTCCCTTGTTCCAGTAGCACCAAACCCGCTTTCTCCTCTTTCCGTGGAGGGTAGTGTTGACACTTCCTCTACCGCGGGGAACCCTACCCTCTCACAGATTAACTGCGCAATCCTATCCCCTTGTTGTATTTTGAAGTCTTTTACCCCAAAATTAAACACTAAGACCTTTACGGGCCCCCGGTAATCGGGATCAATGACCCCTGCGCCAATATCTATAAAATGTTGCGCTGCTAGCCCTGACCTCGGCGCTATCCGCCCATAGCACCCCTCAGGTACTTTAATACGGATGCCCGTGTCCACCAGAGCTTTTCCCCCTTTCGCTACCACAACATTTTCCATGCTGAAAAGGTCATAACCCGCAGCCATTTCAGAAGCCCTTTTTGGGCCTTTCGCCTGGGGTGCACTCTTGCAAAATTGCAAGGTAAATTTCTGTTTCCCTGTTACTGGTAGTCCCTTAGAGGGAGATCCCTTTTTGGGTGGTCTCTCAAATAAAGGACTGGGGATGGCAGTGGCTATGGCTTCAACTTTTTCCTCCTCTATCACCAGGGTTTGCACCTGAGTAGGGGGCAATATCTCTTGGAGGCCTTCCTCCAATTTTTGGCAGAAAGGGACCCAATCACGCCCTAGAACTACTGCGTACGGAGGTTTAGGTACTACTGCAATTAATATCTTCCGTGTAGATCCTAGCCCTTGTATGGTTACTTCATGAAATGGGTAGTGAGAAGCTTCCCCATGCACGCATCTTATATGAATTTGCCCCTCTACTGGGTCCGGGGGAGATGGCCGGTTTTTATCTATGGTTTCCCACAAGTCCTGTGAGACCATGCTTTGGTCCGCCCCCGAATCCAGTAGAGCCAAAGCGTGTACCCCTTCTATCCATATTTCTCGTATAAATCCATCTGCCACTATCTCCTCTGACCCTGTCATAAGGGCAGTTTTTATTCGACAATCCTTTATCATATGACCAGGTTTGTTACATCTATAACACCTTCTAGTGTTCCTATCTCTGCCCTCCTTGCTAGGGTTATATGCAGCCATTCTATCTCGTGCGTACTTTTTACACTCATACACTTCAGTCACACTTGCACCCTTTGAAAGGTTCACATTAAAAGTACTAGCATGTGCTGCCTCCCTGAACACTTCAGCCATCCGGGCTGCTTCAACTGTGTTTGAACAATTTTGCAGGGTCAAAAACGTTTTCATTTCACCTGGTATTGACATCAAAAATTGTTCTAGGACAATTTTGTCTAGTATAGACTCAAGCGTTTTGCCATCAGGATCCAACCATTTATAGGCTAGGCTCTTGAGCCTCTGGCATAAGGCTTTTGGAGTCTCGTTTTCCATCATCAATGCCTCTCTAAATAATCGCCGGTAATGTCTTGGCGTGAGACCAAGGCGGTCTTTCACGGCCTTTTTAATTTCATTATAATTATTTGCTAAACTGGCAGGCATGGTTTTAAAAGCGGATAAGGCCTCGCCACTCAAAGTCATTGCGAAATGCATAGCCCATTGTTCCACAGGCCATTTTGAGTTCTCAGCAATGCGTTCAAAGGCCTCTATAAAATCGTCGGGGTTATCTTCCCGCCCTAAATGTCTGCATACAAGTCCTGTATTCATTTCTACTTGCGGTATTGTAGCTTTTTCTTCCCGAGCCTTTTCCAGTAACGCTGTCATTGCTTCCAGCAATGGTTTCTGCTGTTCCTTCAGTGTAGACATGTACTGTTCTTGCAGGTGTTGGAGCATCCTGGCCTGCTTCTCCTGTTGCTCATTCATCCAGGCCAATACGTCCTGGGGATCCATCTTCCTTTTTGCTGCACCTGAAAATAAAAGAGAAGAGACCCACCAAGTGCGGCACACACACAAAGGTTGTTTTTTTTCTTTTGGCCCCCTTTTCTCACGGTATCCTATACCCGTCCACCCAGGCTACCAATACCTTAGTCTCCTGGTGACATCAGCATGTGAGAAGGGGTCTTTTCCGCCGCTGGCCGCTTTGCCAGCCGAATCCTCCTTGACTAGTGCTTTGAAACACTTCTTTTGCTTTTCAGCAATGTCCTTTCAGGCAAATCCTTATTATGCCCCCGAAAATTTTATCCTCTTCTCTACGCCATTTATGTCGTGCCCTCTCTGGCCAAGCAGTAGCCACTGGTATTGCAAGGCTCTGGAGGGTGGTAGTTGTGCCTTCACTGATAAACTACAAACACTTCTTTTCAAATAAAAGGGTTTTTATTCCCCGTCCCTTGAGGGTACTTTATCTTCAGGAAACATAAATCAAATGCCTTGCTTGGACATATAACATAAAGTAACAAAAGCAAACAAAACTTGCTTTCTTCAGCTTTCCAAATGATAACTAAATGAAAAGAACAAACAGCTTAAGTATTTCAATATGGTTCTTTTCTCTGATAGCTGACAGCACAGCTTACCTCTGTTTTGCTTAGAGAGAGCTGCAGCCTGTTGCTTATAACACTGGAGCTAGGACACAAGCTACTTGCTTATCTGAGAGAAAACTCAGGTTCAATCAAGGTTAAAGAACAGTCCATCAATTCTGGCATATCATTTACCTCAGCATTTTGATATTCCATTAACTCCGGCTGACTGGAAGTTTCATTCTGAACTTCAGGAGTAACGTGGGAGAATGGCTGGCTAAACTCGTCAAACAGGAAGTTCCTTTCTTTCTCAGAGCTAGTGCCTCTCTGGGAACTACCATGTATTCTGGAGTTGAGCTTTTCAGGGCACTGCCCCTGCTGGTATTTTAGAATAGAGCTCAGCTCCTTATTTGCTCTGCTAGTGGGGTAATTAAGGGAATTTCTCTGTCTATTCAGGTTTCCCTTTTGTAACCCAGCTGAGCTGGATTGGAGAGCTCGTGACGGAGTTTCACAGGGAGCTGGGAGCTTACAATGACTACAAAACTCTTCAGCTTTATCTGGTAAGTAAAACCTTTTCCCTCTAGGGTTTTTAAAACCAGAAGAAAGGATATTTTCGGCCTCTAGATAGTGGGACCTTGTGTGCCTATTTCCATACCTCCAGGGTTGTCTTCTTTCATACGGCAAATCTCTCTTGCATTCACTCTTAGCACTGGAACCTGCAACTGCAGTCTTCTGGCGTTTCTCTTGCTCATACACACTATCTGGCTGCTGATATCTCTCTGTTTCATTCAGGTCTTCGGGTCCCCTCTGACCTTCACACTGGCTCTCTAGTTGCTTCAAAGCCTCATTGTCACTCTCTCCTGCATTCTCATACCTGTTCCATGCTTCCCAGGGTTTTAGCTGCCTTTGCTGTATTCTCTCTGAATGTGTCCGTGGCTGCTTCAGCTCCTCTCCCTCTCTGAATGTCTGAGAGCCTGTTTTAACCCAGTGTTTCCTTGCTCCACCCCCACCCAGCTGAACCCTGTCAGGTAAAGTGAATTCCCTTCCTGTGCTGGCTGGGTGTGTCCTCATTGGGCTTTTGCACGTGTTTCTACGTTGCTCAGGGTAACCATCTGACATTTCCTTGTTTACCCTGTCACTTTTTCTGTGCTCATTTATGCTGAACTGCATTTTCTCGGGTTGTTCAGGGTCTGCCCTGTTACAATATATATACACACACACACAGACGAGACTTCTTCTGTGGCTCATTACCAGCACACTTCGGACTGGGTATTAGTAGCTATTTTCCCCTGGATATAATTGAGGGCCTAACTTATCTTCATTTGCTACTAATAATCCCTATAGTGCTCAATGAATAGGTATGTTTTTAGATGCTTTCAGAATGTTGCAAGGTCCATTATGCTTCTTAACGTATCTGGTAGTGGGTTACAAAGTATTGGTGAGTACAGTGAGAATGCCCTCTTGCATGTAGATTAGAAACATAGAAACATAGAAATATGACGACAGAAAAAGACCACATGGCCTATCTAGTCTGTCCTTCCATAACAACTACAACAGTCCACTTTTTGCCTTTAGAGATCCTCTGTGTTGGTCCCATGCTTTCTTGAATTCAGTTACTGTCCTCATCTCTACCACCTCCACTGGGAGACTATTCCACGGATCCACTACTCTTTCCGTAAAGAAATATTTCCGCATATCACTCCTGAATCTATCTCCCTTCACCCTCATCCCATGTCCCCTCGTAGCAGAACTTGCTTTCAATTGAAAGAGGCTCTCTCCCTGAACATTTATGCCACGGAGGTATTTAAACATCTCAATCATATCACCTCTATCCCGCCTTTCCTCTAAGGTGTACATATTAAGATCCTTAAGTCTGTCCTCATATGCTTTATAATGAAGCCCATTAATCATTTTGGTAGCAACCCTCTGCACCGACTCCATCCTGTTCACATCCTTTTGAAGGTGCGGTCTCCAGAATTGCACACCATACTCCAAATGAGGTCACACCAAAGACTTATACAGAGGCATTATCACCTCCTTTTTTCTGCTAGCCATTCCTCTCCGTATGCACCCAAGCATCCTTCTAGCTTTTGCCGTCGCCTTTTCCACCTGTTTAGCTACTTTAAGATCATCAGACACAACCACGCCTAGGTCCCGCTCTTCTTTAGTGGACAAAAGTACTTCACCTCCTATACTGTATTGCTCCCTTGGATTGCTGCAGCCCAAATGCATGACCTTACATTTTTTAACATTAAATCCCAGCTGCCAAATTCTAGACCATTCTTCAAGCTTAGCTAGATCCCTCCTCATGTTATCTACCCCTTCCTGGGTGTCTACTCTATTGCAGATTTTGGTATCATCCGCAAAGAGGCAAACCTTACCCGACAGCCCTTCCGCTATATCACTAACAAAGATGTTAAAAAGAATTGGACCAAGGACAGATCCCTGGGGCACACCACTGGTAACATCCTTCTCCTCAGAGTGAGCTCCATTTACTTGTACTCTTTGTCGCCTCCCACCCAACCAATTTCTAACCCAAGCAGTAACTTTAGGGTCCATCCCTAGGGTGTTCAGTTTGTTTATAAGTCGCCTGTGAGGAACAGTGTCAAAGGCTTTACGGAAATCTAAATACACCACATCTAGAGCTCTCCCTCGGTCCAACTCCCTGGTCACCCAGTCAAAAAAATCAATCAGATTTGTCTGACAAGACCTGCCTCTGGTGAATCCATGCTGCCTCGGATCCTGTAATCCGCTGGACTCCAGAAACCTCACTATTTTCTCTTTCAGCAGCGTTTCCAATAATTTACTCACCACCGAAGTTAAACTAACCGGCCTGTAGTTTTCAATCACATCCTTACTTCCGCTTTTGTGTAAAGGCACCACATGAGCCTCTCTCCAGTCCTTTGGCACCACTCCTGACTCCAACGAGGCATTGAAAAGGTCAGTCAGTGGAGCTGCTAGACCGTCCCCAAGTTCCCTTAGTTTCTCTTTCTAAATTCCGTGGGAATTAGTAGAGTGCTCAGACTGCAGCCTCTTCTTGTTCTGTTATTCGGAGTTTTGTGTATGATGGATTCTAGATGGGTTGCTGATAAATTGTGTAAAATCTTGGAAGTAATTATTAGGACTTTGAATTTTATTCTGGTTGCTATTGGTAGCCAGTGAAGTTGATATAGAATTGGTGTGATTCATTCAGCTTTTGGTGATTTGTGGATGATTCTTGCGGCAGTATGTAGGGCTATCTGTAGTTGGTTTAGTACCTGTTTTGAAAGACCTTGGAGGATACTGTTGCAAAAATCAAAGTGTGGGAAAATCGTAGCTTAAAACACTGAGCAGAAGTCCTGGGGTGATAAAAGTGGTCTCAGGTGTTGTAGGGTCCTAATCTTATTGAGACCAATTCTGTTCAGGGTACGTCCAGCCTGTCCAGATGCCCACAATCTGAATGGGCCAGATTTGCACCTGATTCTGATCCTGCGGGAGCTATATGTCCCTGTGGAATCAGAATCAGATGCAATCGGCCTGGATGTGCCCTGATTCTGGCTCGCTGTACCTCATATGTCCCGGATCCTGCCTGGCTAACCCAGCCTGGGCTCCTGCATGGAGCTGCAGTGCCATAGCATCCTTCGCCACGGCTCCATGCCGGAGCCCCGATTGCTTGCACTGCAACAAATATCCTGTTCCCTGCCACCTGACTCCCGATCAGGCCTTCCGAGGCCAGAATCAGGCTGCAGGGAACTCTCTGCCCTGTTCACCTGCATCTCGGGTCCTGGCCAGGCTGGTCACTGACATCAGGGGTGGGGGACTTATTCCACCTCTGAGGTGGAATAAGTCCCCCATCTAGATCACTGACCCCAGATGCACAGGGTCGACACCGGAATTGGCCCTGTATGTCTGAGTCAGGGGCCCGCTTATTCCCTGTCCTCACTCCTCCTCTGGCCCACCCCTCTCTCCCCTGTACAGAGCTCCCTGAATATCTCTGCAGCAGAGATAACAAACTCAGAGTTAACTTCCAACTTCAAACATGAAACATGTGTACCATATAGGAAGGACAAAAGAACAGATACCAAGACTGGCAGTATTTCAGGTTTAGTCAAAACCCTTTTATTGACCCCAGTTTGACTAAACCTGAAATACTGCCAGTCTTGGTATCTGTTCTTTTGTTCCTGTAGACTGTACAGATACTTTGTTGCTTCTTGTGTTCACCATATAGGAGGGAGACATTACTTACCATAGAAGGTTCAGTAGTACCTGGCTCCTTCTTTCAAGAGTGACTATCGAGCCATGTGTGTGGCCAGTGATCCACATCTTCAATCAGAAATTAAAAAGAACATTTTTCCCTTTTTTTGTATACCTTATATCCACTCTATCACCCTGTCTAGCCCCCTACTACCCCTCAATCCCCATTTATATAGCAGCTTTCGAGTTCTGTGGTGGTTGTTCATTCACCCCACTAGAGCTCTTCCAAGCCTTACACTTTCCTCCCCCCCCCACCCTTCCTTCTCACTGTCCTCCCCCACCCACCTTCTCCCCTCCCTGCTACCCCACCCTTGACCCATGGAGATCTCTCACCATCCACTCTCTTTCATTCTGCAGATTCCATGTTCACTCTCATGGGTTCAACATCCTACTTTATGTGTGTGGCATCTGCCCCACCCTGCTAGGAATGCTTTCCATTGCTGGGTATGCCAACTTGTTATCTGCCTCTCCATTAGGAGCAAATCATGTAGACTAATTCGCCACTGGCCATAGGTAGGAACCCCTGGTTGTAGCCAATTTCATAGGATGACCTTCCGGGCCACCACCAAGACTAGATGCAGCCACCCACGAGATATTTGCCCCAGGTCAACCCCACTCTCTCGCTGCCATATGCCTAAGACGAAGGTTGCGGGCAGGAGTTTGAATTTCCTCCCCATACAAATTTTGAGGTATCGCTGCACCCTGTCCCAATAGTTCTGTGTCCTCTGACAATGCCAAAACATGTGGCCTAGAGTCATTGCACTCGCCCCACACCCTGTACACTGACCTGTAGATGCTATTCCCGCTTTCCACGCTTGCCTCGGGGTGAAGTACTGGTGGTGGAGTAACTTATACTGCAGGTCATGATGCTCCACAGAAACACTTAGTGATAGGATCTATGCAAAAGCCGTCATTACATCAACCATGTCCACCTGCTGTCCCAAGTCCTGCATCCATGCCCTGGCTAGGTTCTCCTCCTGTGTGCTTGGGCTCACTTCCACCAGAGCTTTATGCAATGGGTCACCCTAATACGACTCTCCCTGTCCAAAAGGAGTTTCTCCAATCTGGAGCACATGTTCCCCCTCAGGGACTCTAAAGGCAAGTTATTAACATAGCCCCAGACTTGCCAATACCGAAATAGATCCAAGCCTGTCAACCTATATTGTTCAGACAGGAGTTGAAACTTCACCAGCATCCCTGTCTCAGAAACTACATGTTCCAGATTCACTATCCTCGCTCGCTCCCACTGCGCAACCTCCCCTCCCCTTGGGTCCAGGGGGAAATTGGTTATTATCTTTCAGCGGAAGGAATGGGGAACTGAGTGTGGTCCAACCCAATAACTTGCAAAGATAGTGCCATGCCTGATGGACCGAGGCAAAGAAAACCTTCCAAGCCATGGGTGGTGCCTCCCTTGCCGATTCTGCATGAAGGAGATAGTGCAGATGCAGGGGCCTTGTCAAGGCACTCTCCCACTCCACAGGTGTATATTCCTCCATGTCCCATAGCCAGTCACGCACATGTCTCAGCATGTACACCATGTTGTACCTTCCATTATCAGGAAAGCCCATTCCCCCTTGATCCCTGGGTCACTGCAGAGTTGCAAGCCACAACCAGGTTGATACCCTCTCCATAGCAAGGTATTGGTGTGCTTTTCAAAGGTGAAAATGTCTTGCTGCTTAAGTACCAACGGCAGTGTCTGCAGGAGGTACAACCACTTCAGAAAAAGAACCATTTTAAAGAGTACTATTTGCCCTCCCAGCTCTAATGGAAGGTCCCACCATTTCTGCACTTGCCGCCCGAGATCCACCAAAAAATTGCATGTTAGTTCTATATAGCTCAGATAGGCATGCTGGGAGTTGGATCCCCAGGCTTTTAAATTGGCCCTCTGCCCATCGCAGCAGGAAGTCGACCCACCAGGCCTGCGAGGTAGCCGGATCTAGTGGAAGGGCCTCCAACTTGTTGAGGTTTAACTTCAGCCCCAACAGTTTCCCATATTCCTCAAAGACCTGGAGAAGCAGTGGTAGCCCCTGAATGGAATTGTTCAGGTGTACTAGGAGGTCGTTCACAAAGGCTGCTACCTGGAATTCATCTGCCCCTACTCAAATCCCTTGCAGCCCCTCCACAGCCCGGATGTGACATAGCAGGGGCTCGAGCATAAGCACAAAGAGTAGCGGGAAGAGAGGGCAGCCCTGTCGTGTACCCCTACACAGTGGAAAATCAAATATCAGGCTCCCATTAACCATAATCGCACCCCTGGGATTGGAGTATAACAGCCTGATGCTCTCCACAAAGGAGCCTTAGAAGCCTATCATCACCAAGACTTGGTACATAAAGCTCCAACTCACCCTATCGAAAGCCTTTTCGTCATTGAAATTGATCAACATGGATGGCCGTGCCTCTCCAATGCAGGCACACATTGACACCAAGACCCGCTGCATGCTGTAAAGCCACACTTTGACCTCTCATGAACCCTACCTGCTTCGGATGCTCCACCTCCAGTAAGTAGAGGGCTAGGCGGTCTGCTAAGATTTTCGCCATGAGTCTTATGTCGACATTCAACAATGAAATTGGCCAGTAGGAACCCAGTAGTGAGGGGTCTTTCCCCGGCTTGGGGAGGACCATTATCAATGCTTTACTTGGTTTGTAAGGGAATGAGCCTTGAATAGTAAGGTCTGCATAATACTTTGCCTTGCATATCGCTAGCTTGTCCCCTATGGAATTGTAGAATTCAACCCTAAGTCCATCTGGTCCCGGTGCTCGACCCCTTTTAGTCCTTTAATGGCATGCTGGACCTCTTGTGGGGATAGGAGGTAGTTCAGGAGTGCCACCTGGTCCTCCGTCAATTTTTGAAGGTTGCAGGCCTGGAGGAGATCCCAGTTGGACGGTTTCACCTGATAGAGCCGCTTATAGAAATCGCAAAATACTTTTTCCACTCCAGCTGCCATCAACTACAGTTTCTGTCATTGTCTCAGAGTGCTCCCACATGGCTCGGGCTTCCCCTTACTTAGATCAATGATGACAACAACTTGCCTGCTCTATTGCCGTAGCAGTACAGCTTATATTGATAGTACATTGTGGACTTTTTGGCGTATTGATGGAGGAGCATACTCAATTCTGCCTGAAGGGCAGAGACCTGGGTCTTCGTCCCATTGCTTGGGTCTGAAGCATCGTGCCATTCCAGCTGTAGGACTCTCTTGTTTATGCATTTCCACTTAAGCCGAACATAGCTGATTACTTCCCCATGAACCACCGTTGCTTCTCTCACTTTTAATGTCGAAGGTGGGATAAACGTTTTATCCTTGGTGACAAATAGAACTTTGGTCTTCTCATGGTTTATTGTCAAATTGTAGGTTGTAAGCCATAGTGTTACCTCATTGAAGAAAATGACTATGGGATTTGAGATATTGTAAGACAGATATAACATAATGTCATTGGCATGGAAGTATACCTGGTACTTCTTTCTTTCTTTCTTTATTTAGTATACATTTGTATACCGCTACTTCCAGCGATCAGTAGCGGTTTGATTACAGATTGTAGTTTGTCAATCATGACAGAAAATTTGGAGTATAAACACATTGATTTGTAGGGAAAAGCACAGCACACATGAAGAAGGTTTTAAGGAGCGGATTCAGAATTTACATATATACATTTTTACATTTTTACATAACAGTTCCCATGTTTCGTAGTGAGGCAGCTTGGAGTCCCCTGGGGGTTACATCAAATTGTATTGACACTGGAATAGATGTGTCTTGAGTTTTTTTCTGAAAACTATAAGGTCTTTGATTGCTCGTAACTCAGGTGGTAGTTGGTTCCAGAGGGTCGGGGCAGAGTATGAGTATGCTCGGCGGCTAGTACTGGATTTGACAGATCTGATATCGGTTGGAACGTGGAGGGTGTCTGAGGTGACGGTTCTTCTGTCTCTGTTTGGGGGCTGTGTGCTGATAAGGGTGGAGAGAAAGGATGGCGCTGTGTTATGTATGAGTTTGAATACGGTTATCAGTGTTTTATATTTTATCCGAGCCATAATGGGGAGCCAGTGCAGCTCGATTAATACAGGTGTGATGTGTTCAGTAATGTTTTTTCGCATGATGATCCTAGCCGCCACATTTTGGGCCATTTGCAGAATGTTTAGGGTTTTCTTTGGAAGCCCTTGTAAGATGGCATTGCAGTAGTCTAAGTGTGGCATAATGAGTGCTTGCGCAACAGTCCTGAAATTGTGCGGTTCAATGATGCTCCGTAGAGGTTGTAGTATTCTAAGTTTGTGGAAAATGGCCTTATTGGTTTTGCGTGGGTGCTTTTCCATCTTTAGGTTGCTGTCAAACGTGACCCCTAGATATTTTATTTCATTCTTAGTGTTGTATGTATTTTTACAGAGGGTGATTGTTGCAGGAGGTTCAAAATTGGGTTTACTGGAGATATACATCACCTCAGTTTTCTTATGGTTGATCGTCATGTTGTTTTGCTGTAACCATTGTGCCATCTCGTTCAGGCATGTTTCAAGTTGATTATAGTTGGGGTTGACGGTATCCAGTTGTGTGTAAAGCATGATATCATCTGCATAAATGTGGTAGTTGATATTGTGCTGTTTGAAAATATCACAGAGGGGCTGCATATAAACGTTGAAGAGTAGTGCTGAGAGAGCCGAGCCTTGAAGTATGCCTTGCGTTTGAGGGAAAGCTTCCGCTTTTTCGCCATCGACTAGAACCTGTGGCATTCTGTTTGATATGTATTGTCACCAGCAGGGGGCTGGACTGTGGCCTAAGCTAACAACCAGACTGCTGGGCCTGACCTTTCTTATAGAAAGTTGTAGTTGTGAGTCAAGTGGTCAGGTTTTTCAAAAGGATTTTTATTCCCCTCCCGGGGTTGGATTTTCAAAAAGGTTATAATACAAAAACTCAGGATACAGCCATACTTCTGGTAAACTGAAGAAAACTTAAACATAGCATCTTGCTTCAACAGAACTCATAAATCACAGTATAAAGTTCATCCGATATGCTAGCTGTCTCTTCTTAGCTTTCTCAGCACTCACAAGGCACTCTTATCCTGGCTTCACCATAAAGAAGAGATCTTATCAGATAACAGTAGCGTACAATCCATGGCTTCATCACATGGGCTTTCAATACCAACCTCAGTAATCATAGGCTCACACTTTGCTTTATCATTCACAATATTTTCATTAGAACAGAAAGTTTGCACCTTTCTTAGTCCCGTATCTCTATCAGTGCTCTCTGAACAGCCTCCTTCACAGCAGGGCAAATAGCTGTCATAAAACTGGTAATAGCAGGAAGGAGAAACACCTTTCTCTGGGTAAGCTTTATCCTTAAAACTTTTAAACTTCCTGCCTTTTACATTTGTCTGCAAACCACAACACTGTTCTCTTCTATTATGTGAGGATTTCTCTCTTAGAGATCTTTTGCAGGGTTTCACTGGCACACGCTGTTCAGGTTCAGACATACACACATCTTCAATAGCATTTCTTTCCCTCTCTAGGGCTTGTAACTGCTTTAAGCTGCTATGCTTTTCAGATACATACGGTTTTGCCTTTCACTGCCTCCCATTCATTCAGCACAGCCCAGTGCTTAGGAAATTCAAGCTGCGTCACAGGTAAGTGCTTCTTACAGCTGACCTCTCTGTGTGAAACTCTCCGTGTTTCTTTCTGTGAATTTCTTTGTGGCTTCCTGCCAGAAGTTCCAGGCAGTTCTGACTCTGTGTCTGTATTTCCTGAATATTCTGAGCTTTCTTCTGAGTCCCTTGACTCTAGCCAGTTCCGTGTGCTTCTGCAATCTTGCAAGTCTCTGAAATCTCCTGAGTCCTGCAAGTCTCTCGTGTCTTGCCAGTCTAACTCTGACTGCACTGAGCATTTTTTATACAGCTTCTTGGGCGTTCCCTTGCACAGGTGAAAGCTGTTTTCATCAACAGCTGGGGAATGCTTACTAGCTAGGCGTGACTGCAGACCTCGTGTCTGAGTTTGTTTACGTTGCCTATGGTAACTGGGAATCTTGTGACTTGCCTGCCTGTCAGAATCTAAACTGCAAACAGCAGATTTCTGTGCTTCTGAGGCAGAGGGCAGATCTTCCGTGTTACAGTATGAAGAGAACCATTTTAGGGGGGTTACCAATATTCTTATTGATTGATCCTGTTTAGGAGGATTCCATGATGGACTGTGTCAAAGGCGGCAGAGATGTCAATGAAAATGAGTATAAACATTTTCTTTTTGTCTTCAAGGCCTTTGAGGAGGTTGTTGAGTAGTGCTATTAGGAGTGTTTCAACACCGTGATGTTGTCTGAAACCGTATTGCTGTTCATCCAGGGTTTCATGGTCATCTAGATGATCTTGTAGTTGTAGGAGGACCACCTTTTCAATGATCTTTGCTAGGAAAGATATGCTGGAGATGGGGCGGTAGGATGCTGGGTCGTCCTTGTTGAGTATGTTGTTCTTTAGAATCAGCCTTATTATAGATTTCTTGAGTTGAGCAGGCATGATTCCTTGCTGTAGTGATTGGTTCACAATGTGCAAGACTTGGTGCACAATATCATGTTTTGCCGCCTTAACCCAGGCAGCTGGGCAGGGATCTAGTGGGGAGGTGGTGGTCTTGATGTTTGTTATTATGTTGATCATTTGCCGTTCATCAATGTTGAGAAAGTTGCTCCATGCCTGTTCCCGTACCACATTGGTTGACCGGTGTGTTGTGTTCAAACAGTGAGTGGGTGTGGTTGCAGTAAGTTTGCTTGCGTAGTGGTCTGCCAGTGTTTGGTGTTTGATTACGTTGTCATAGTGGACTGCCTGAGGTGTTTTGGTTAGTGATTTCACTAGTTCGAAGAGTTCACGAGGCTTGTTGATAGCTTTGTTTAATAGGTTGGTGTGATGCATCCTTTTGGCGGAGTTGACCTCTTCTTTGTACTTTGATAGGTGGGTGAGGTATTCAGTCTTGAGTTCGATGGATTTGATTTGTCTCCATTTTCTTTCAAGTTTCCTGAGATCCCGCTTCATTTTTGTCAGTGTTTCTGTGTACCAGGGTTCAGATCGGAGTTTAGTTGGGTTCTGGGGGGTGTTCCATGTTGGGCGCGCTACTGTCTGAATTCCGGTGTCCCAGCTGTTTGTTAGAACATCAAGGTCCATGTTTTCGAAATCTATGTGGGCTGTGATGGTACTTATGAGATTTTCCAAGTTGAGTTTGTTGAATTTTCTTTGTTGGTGTATCACTCTCTGAGTTTTCGAGTCTTTGGGTATGGTGGGCAGTTTTATCCGGATAACGATTTGATGGTGGTCAGACCATGGTACTGGAGTTATCCTTGTCAGAGGTTTCTCTTCGTTGCCCTGTTGAATCGTGGGTGTGAAGACCATGTCAAGTGTATGACCCTTGTCGTGGGTGGCGTCATTTATTAGTTGTTGATACCCTAGTTGGGTCCTGGCTTCCAAGAAGGTATTCGTGTGTGTAGGCGGCATTGAAGCTAGGTTTAGATCACCCAAGATGATTTGGAATTTCTTTATCTGTGTGGAGGAGATGTTCTCAAGCGCCGTGGCAAGTGTTTCATGGTGTGGCGAGGGGGATCTGTATATCAGGCAGATGGATAAAGCTGCGTTTTCCACTTTAAGCAAGTCGATGTCTATACTTGAATTCAGGTATGTGCTTGAGAGTTGCAGGTTGGTCTTGGCTATGATGAGAACTCCTCCACCTCTTTTGTTGGTGCGTGGGCAGTTGAATAGGTTGTAGCCGGGTTTGTTTATCTGATTTAATATTGCTGAGTCGGTTTCCGTGATCCAAGTTTCCGTTATACAGAGGATGTCAGGCTGCTCATCATTGATGATGTCGTAGATGATGTGGGTCTTGTTCCTGATGGATCTTGCATTGATGAGGATGATGTTACAAAGATCCTGAGATGTTGGTGGAGACTGATTGTGCATGGTCTGGGATGGCACGGGATTGTTTATTGATTTAGGTTTGCGGTGCCTCTGTGCTCTCCTATTTCTGGTAACAGGGGGCCTCGGAGAAGGTGCGAGCGTCGGACCACTGGTGGACATGTGGTAAGGGGTGAGTGGAGGTAGTGAGGGTGTTTGAATGGGGTAGAGAAAGTAGATTGGACTGCATATGTGAGGTAGCGAGTAGTAGAAGTTTGAGTTGAAGGCGTGTGCGGGAAACAGTGTGAGCAGACATATGCTTATAAAAAAGTTGAGGGGTTCCATTCCTCAGCAGTTTGGTGGGAGGCTGTAACGGAGCTAGACCAGGGGACTACAGTATCAGCAGTCACTACACAGTACTACAGTCACTACACAATACTACAGTATCAGCAGTCACATCACAGTAACAGGTATAAATTTTGCAGATATAACTTTGTAGGTATAAATTTTGCAGGTATAAATTTTGCAGATAGTGGTCTAGTAATATCAGTCACTGAAACAATACCAAGTGATATTCTGCAGACTGTGACCTAGTATCCTCAGTCGCTACCCCGTAACAAGCATTTTCTAGATAGGGTCCTAGTATACAGCAGAAATTTCATAGTAACAAAAAATTATTTAGCAGTAGGTGGCCTAGTACCAGCATATACTTCACAGCAACAATAAATTATTTTGTAGATCGTGGCCTAGTCTCAGCAGTCAGCTGACAGTCACGGTGTAGGGCCTAGTAATGGCAGTGTCTTATATCTTGACTTCTGGATGATGTTGCAAAAAGGTTGAAGATAAATATTGAATAATAAGGCTGAGAGGGCAGAGCATTGTGATGATCCTTGCATTTATTTATATGGTAAGGATTTATTATGACCTATTTTTACTTGTTACGTGTGATCTGTTAAGTAAGATTTAAACCAGAATAGCATAGTTCCCTCAATTACAATCTGTTGGAGTCTAGCTATTAGTAGGTTGTGACAAATGGAGTCGAAGGTGGCTGCAATATTCAAGAAGATTAGGATGAATGCTTGCTTCAGCTTTCCTATTCCCTTTATCGGTGTGTCTAATAGAGATGTAAGGAGGGTTTCCACTCCATGACATGGTCTAAAGCCATGTTGCTGCAGATTGAGTGGGACCTGCTTGTCTATGTGTTCCTGTAGTTGTCTTTAGACCACTTTTTTAATGATTTTACCTATAAATGGAAGGCTTGAAATTGGTCTGTATGAGCTTGGATTAGTTTTGTCAAAAATAATATGTTTTAGAATTGGGCGTATAGAGGCAATTTTTAAATCCATAGGCATGTGACCTTGGATTGTGTTCTCCATGGCACATCCAGTTTTCCTATAGGCGACTCAACACAGCTCTGAATCTTCTGTTGACGGAAATGTCAAGCGGTTGAAGCATTTTTGTCATACCACCAGGTATAATAACTGGGACAGGGTTCAGAGATTCTATTTTCTTCTTTATGTCTTCATTAAAATGGGCTTTCATGCTATCCATAACAATTAGTGCTTTCTCTCTCTTGAAAAATCCATCCGGTCGCTTACTAAAGCAGTGCTGCAGCCATTTCAACATCATGCTCTCAGCAATCCATCCTTTCTCATTCACATCAAAAATGTTGGTTGGTAGAGTTTCACGTGGCATTGTTTTTCTTTTGAATATAATCTTAGGTGGCAGCTTCTTTCCACTTGCACAGCAGACCAGCAGTACTGTAAAGTGTGTCTTTTCATGTCCGGTGGTTCTAATATTTATTGCTCTAATCCCCTTTTGACTGACTGTTCTCCCTAATGGGATGTCAAAGGTTAACGGAACCTTGTCCATGTTAATTATGAAGTTTGGTGTCATTGTGTATGTGTTGATTTCTTTGTCTATGAATTCTCTGAAATTCCATACTTTATCCAAGAAATCAGCGGGAAGCTGCTGACACATGGTTGTTCTTTGTCTAATGCTTAATTTATTTTTTATCATAAATTGATAGCACTACAAATGACCAGCCTTGAATCCCTTGATATTCATTTCCATGGTGAACTGCTTTGAATCGCACCTGCACAGTGGATAGTCCAGGGCCCTGGACCCTCCGCTCTACAACAAACTGAAGCAGATGTGCTACTAATTCAGGCCACCATGCTTTGCAGCCACGATTTGCCTTCTTGCTGTGTTTCATCAAGGATAGTTTTCCCTGCGTCTTCCTCCAATCTCTAATTTCTCAGCTATCCCAAAATTTCATTTGGCAGTTCTGTTAGCATGTTCTTGTGCATAACGAATAACTTTCAATTTGAAATCCGCGGTGTATGAGTTCTACGCATTCGGTATCACCATTTTCTGTGGGGTTAAAAAGAAGATTTGTGTTGTAGCTGAAATTCATCCGATATGCTTTCTGTGAGTATAGACCAATTATGTACCAGTCTGCTGATCGGAGGGTCTCCTTACAAGCATTGGGTGTACAGCAGAGAGCCCATGGAGAAAGACCATCCACTGCGCAGGTGCAAGTATTTATATGCAGTTCGACGGGTGTGGTCTTTGTAAATTTATTAGATAGGTCGCTCTGTTGTATAGCTCGCGCTTTCCCTTCCCAATGTAAAAAACCCCACGACTTATAATCTGGGAAATATGGTAGCTCAAGAATAGTTGTTAAGTCCTGTATATCAGCTCTGGTTGATCTATATAGTAGGAAAAACATGATTTGTTTGTTTTTAGTCACTAGGACATCTAAATCTTCAATGCCTTCAGTATATGAGAGTGAGGGGTTTAGATTATCTTTTGCAATGAGTAGAACTCCACCTTAAGATCTGCTTTCTCTTGGGCAACTGAAGACGTTAAAGTTAGGTAGCTTAAATTGATTGAGGAGAACTGAGTTAGTGGATGAAAGCCAATTTTCTGTAATGCGTGGGGCCCGATTTTCAGCTGTCCAGATCTTCAAAGGGCTATGTGCCTTGTTGGCGTATAGCCCTCCTTGCTGACTTCTAAACCAGATATGCAGTGCCGCAGCGATGTCATTGAACATCTGGTGCTTGCCGCAAAAGCCGGAAGCTGCCGAAGCTAACCGAGCAGCAGCGATATTTGATGCTGTCCGGTTAGCTCCTGCACCTTAAAGATAGGCAAGGGTTTTTCTTGCCTATCTTTACGGCACAGATCGCTAACCAGGCAATGTGCAATATCGCTGCTGCCCAGTTATCACCATTCTCCGCCTCAGAACACCCCAACACATGCCAGTGCTAACCGGATAGCATCGGGGCACGTAGGGGACTTAGAAGGGGATATTTAATAGCACTAACTGTGTAAGTGCTGTTGATTCTCCGGGAACAAGCAGGAAGTCAGTCCTCATATATGGGTGATGTTGGCATTGACAGAGCCCACGTGGAAGCATCTCCCCAGCTTTCAAAGAAAGCCCTTGGGAGATGCACCACACATACATGGTCCATTTCTCTCCCTAGAGTGTCCTCTTGCTCAGTCTCCTTTTTTCCGCAAAGCCCACTGGAATATGTGTCTCTTTTTGCCTTAGTTTATCCTCTTTCCAGTGCACGTACTGGTTCCTCTCCCCCCCCCCCCCCCCCCCGAGTCAGCTCATCTCGGTATCGCTCCTCGGGTTTGTTTTTTCCTTTTTTGTCGAGGGGTCCCTTGACTGGCACTTTCCGTCCTTTTTTGTCCCTCCTCTCCTCTAAGGTGTACATATATAGGTGTTCAAGTCTCTTCTCATATGGAGTGGAGGAGTGGCCTAGTGGTTGGGGCAAGGTACTTCAGGCCAGAAGGTCAGGGGTTCAAATCCCACTAGAGGACAGCAACCTTGGGCCGGAAGGACTGGGGTTTCTAGTCCCACAGGTGCTCCTTGTGGTCTTGGGCAAGCCACTTAACCCTCCATTGCCCATGTTCCCTGTAAAATAGTTATCTCCAAGTTATAATGCCTTGTTCAATGTAATTTCAGTTTGTTGAATGTAAACCACACTGATGCAGAATAGCACAGTATATAAGAGAATGAAATAAATAAATACATCTTCTGAAACAAGCTCCAAATCATTTTGGTTGCCTTTCTCTGAAATATTTCAAGTATTTTTATATCCTTTGTGAGATATGGTCTCCAAAACTGAACACAATACTCCAAGTGAGGCCTCAGCAACTACTTGTACAGAGGCATTAATACCTCCTCCTTTCTGTTGGTTATTCCTCTCTGGATGTAGCCCAACATCCTTCTGGCTTTGGCTACTGCCTTATTGCATTGTTTCACCACCTTGAGATCCTCAGACACTAGCACTCCGAGGCCTCTCTATTGGTTTGGGCACACCAACTTATGGGGAAAAGGGGATTATAATAGTTGGTATGGAAGGGCAGACTATATGGTCTTTTTCTGCCATCATATTTCTATGTTTCTGTGTTTCTAAGAGGATAGAGGACAAGATGTTACAGATGGTCTCCCTCTCTGCAGGAGCTTCTTGCTCTGACGCCTCTGAAGCAACAGCATCACTAGACACAGTATTTTGTTGATTGTTTGCTGCGTAGACCGCCTTGATTGTAGGAAAAGGCGGTATAGAAATCTGTTTAAATAAATAAATAAAGCTGATTCTGGAAGTCCTTGAGCCGCTTGTGGGAGATGGGTCATCATCAAGACCAAAACAGGCCTGGACACTAGCTGATGCCTGGCTGATATTGGTGTTCAGTTTATCAGGAGGAGCATCACTCCTGAAGTATTAGAGCTGGTCAGTTCACCATGTCACCTAAAAGGGATCTGAGCATTCCACATCTCGGTGACTGGTCCAAGTAGAGACTCAGATGTCTGAGTATCTCTCTCTGAGTCTGAGCACTCCTGGGAAACATACTATGAGTCTGAGTACTTTTTGGAGGAGAGGTCTCCAGAACTACTACTACTACTACTGTTTATCACTTATATAGCGCCACGCACGCAGCGCTATACGGCTAACCAACAAGATTCAGCCAGAATACAAGAGACAGTCCCTGCCCGTCAAGAACTACCATCAGACTGCCTCACGAACATTATAATGTACTTCCTGAGAATATGTCATATTATGATTTTGTTAAGGCCATCCCACAAAAACAGAGGAAACTCTTTCACAGGGCAAATAATGAAGAAAGAAACAGTGGCAGTCCCAAAGGAGCCAACACAACTCAAAACAATAAAGAAATGTTAATATACATGCATAAATATACAAACAATACAGTGCTTCTCAGCCTGACATGTTTTGGCACACTGTCTGATCAGGGACATACAATATTCATAAAAAGTGCAATATCTGTGTCTTGTATCTAGCTGTTATTAACAGGTACAGCCTACAAAATATAATCATAAAAACAAAAAGCACAATACATCTGATAACCCTTACTAAAAAATATGAATAGAAAAATATACATATATATGTAAAAATGTGTATAAAAATATAAATGTAAATATATACATATATATATAACAATGTATATAAAAATATATAGGTATATTATAAAATGAACTTCATTGAGATATGTACTGTATAAAAAATGGTAAAAACACTAACCTAAAATGACCAGAAGAGGGAGCTCTCCCCTTATTCACTGCCAAGGACAAAATGATCTAAAAAAGGAAAAAATAAACATATACGAGGTGTGACAAAAAAGAAACGAGACTGTGGCAGCCACGCCCATGACTTAATGGTTTATGGTTTAGGTACCTGATATACCGCCCTTTACTTACACATCAGAGTGGTTTACATGTATGTATATACTAACAGGTACTTTTTTATTCCCTTGTCCCCGAAGGGCTCACAATCTAAGGGGCTTGTTTACAAAGCCGCGATAGTGGTTCGCGATCGCGATCGCAGCCGCGGCCCCATTGAAATCAATGGGGCCGCGGCTCCGATTACGACCGCAAACCGCTACCGCGGCTTTGTAAACAAGCCCCTAAGTGTACTTGAGGCAATGGAGGGTTAAGTGGCTAACTGCTTATGTCACTGTGTTGTGGAACATCTCACCACTATTCTGCTATGATATTTTTCATCTCTCTCACTCTGTTTTTCTTTTTCAGGCTTTTTTATAGCACACTGCTCCATCACTTTGTCACGCAACTGGAGGTGGCAGAAATATGGAGCAAAGAATCAACTTGAAATTTCTGGTTAAGTTGGAGAAGGGTTCAACTGAGTGTCTCCAACTTCTCCGAAAGGCTTATGGAGAAGATGCAATGTCAAGGCTGCGAATATTTGAGTGACACAAACGTTTCAAGACTGGCCACGAGGAGGTGGAGGATGACCCCAAATCAGGACGGCCTTCCATGACAAAGACGGCAGAAAATATTGACAGAGTGAACCAGCTGGTGTGGAGTGATCGCAGATTGATGGTGCGGATGATAGCTGAGAAGCTCAGCCTGAACAGAGAGTCAGTGCGGACCATCTTGGTGCAGGAGCTTGGAATGCGGAAGTCATGCTGATCGCATTCTTCGACCAGAAGGGAGTGGTCCATCATGAGTTTGTGCCTGAGGGTCAAACAGTCAACCAGCACTTCTACCAGCAGGTCCTCAATTGCCTCCATGACCGGGTTCGGCACAGCAGGCAGGCTCTGTGGAGAGATGTTGTGGCTGCTCCACTACGACAATGCACACATACACATGGCACTCAGTGTGAGGCAGTTCTTGGCCAACAAACAGATCACAGCTCTCGACCTCCCTCCTTATTCCCCCGATCTCGCACCGTGCGATTTCTGGCTCTTCCCCAGGCTGAAGACTGTGCTCAAAGGAACTCATTTTGCCTCTGTAGAAGAGATCAAGGTCACTGTGACGAGGGAGCTGAGGGACCTTAAGGATGAAGACTTTACCGAGTGCTTCCGTATGTGGCAGAAGCGAATGCAGAAGTGCATTAACTCTGGGATTGATTACTTTGAAGGGGACAATGTGTAATTTCTCTGTAGATTTTGTAATAAAACATTTATGGGACAGTCTTGTTTCTTTTTTGTCACACCTCATATATCCACATTGTTCACTTAAACTTCCCATAAAAACCTCCCTAAAGTCTATATGCCTGTTTTTAAAAAATAAAATAAATAAAATAAATAAAACCAGGTACCTAATAAATACTCCCTTCAAAGGTTTGCCACAAGGTAGCATATATGTAAAAAAAAAAAAAGAGGAGCTGCACTTTGAAAAAGAAAAACTAATAAACTACCATGCAGGTCAACCCATGTGCTGACAAAACCAGGTAGCCAACCCTACAAGCTAACCAACACATTACACTGACAGTCATCAGCCACAATAGCTGTCTACAAAGCCAAAAAGAAGCTGGTCACATACTTACCTAGCCATGATCAAGATTATATAAAAATACTAAATACTGTCCAACCGGGTGATGGGCTGCCTATTAAACCGGCATTCCCACCAAAACTGGTTTAATGACAGCGGCACTGTAATGAAGCTGTCCTAACTTGAAATTACCTGAAAAACATGTTTATACCCAAATTAAACAACATTTTAAAAAATGGGGAAGGGGGTACCAGGCCAAAATCAGTTTCCAGCAACCAGCCTTATACAGTTTATTCCATAAACCTAACAACTTCCTAAAAAACATAAATTCAGATGGCATTCCCCCTGGGAGTAAAAACAAAAAGGAACAAAAATCCTAAAAGTCAGATCTTGTTCCTGATGTAAACCAACTGAAAAATAAATCTCTGCTCCTCTTGTAACAATAGACAATCTAAAATCGCTTCCCCTCCAAGAAAGGGATACCACCTTCAAAACACATACCTTAAAATCATCAAAGGCATGTCATTCTGAACACAGCATTCTACAAGAGGTGCTTTCACCTCTTTTACAGTTGTGGTCAACATTATTAGCACCCTTGCATTTTAGGTATGTTGTGTACAGTAGCTTGAGAAATAACTGAAAATATTCCAGCTGTATGTCATCATAATTTTTTTAATAGTATGAATAGATGTCTCCCACCTGCCTTCTCCTGCATTGGGCGTATTTGAGGAGGGGTAGCTGTGATCCATCGCTCCTCCCTTCCAGTCACCCAGATTGTCTCCCCCTCTATACACTACCCTGAAGCCCTACTCCTCTGTCTCAAGTCCTCTTCACCAGTGCATTGTCTGCTGGCTTATGCCCCCCCTCTCTTTATCCCCATCTCTGGGATAGTCTGCTCGATACGATCTCTGACATTTTGTGCAGTTCCTTCATCTCCTTCTCCTGGCCGACTTCCACATTCATTTCCATTCCCCAACTTCAACTTGTGATCATGCCTTTATCTCTTTTGTGCAGGACCTTGCCGTCACATAGCACATCAACTCCACCGGCCACACAGCAGGTCATACCCTCAACCTGGTAATTATCTCATCTCTTGTCTCATATCAGCTCTCTGACCTACGTACAATACCTCTTCCTTGGACCGATTCCACATGTCAGTTATACTCAGTCCTGAAGACCCTTCCAACCACTAAGGCTCCTTCCTCCACTAACACCACACCCAACTGCCTTGCCCCTCTACAACTAGTTACATTCTTCTCCTCAAAAGTTCTAGACCCACATTCTGCTATTGTTAACTGCCCTCCCCCTATAGGATCTCCTCCTCCTCTCTCCCCTCCAACCTCTGCATCCCTCTCTCACCAATGGACCATGTTCTACCCCATCACACCGGCTGAGGTCACTAAGCTCATCTTGACATCTCACAAGACCTTCTGCCTAGCCAATCCCATCCCATCTGCATAGCTATTAGAACCTTCTTTGGCACTCCTTCCCTCCATTCCAAGTATATTAAATTCTAGTCTGCCTTCTGGGTTCTTTCCTAACGATTGGAAGCATGCTCTGGTTCACCCTCTTTTGAAGAAGCTATCCCTCAATTCTCTGGATCCCGCTAGTTATTGGCCGGTTTCCAACCTCCCATTCTTTTTGAAAATTCTGGAAAAAGCCGTGTTCTTACAACTCTCCCAGCATTTAGACTCCACTCACCTCTTACACCCCCGCCAGTCTGGGTTTTGTCCCAGTCATAGTGTTGAAACCATCATGCTCTCCTTCCTTAATGATCTGCACACTGCTCATGACCAAGGTGATATTTCTATCACCATTTCTCTTGATCTTTCAGCAGTGTTTGATTTGGTAGACCACTCCATTCTTCTTTCTCAGCTACATGAAGCGGGTCTCCAGGGCACTGTCTTCCGATGGTTCCACTCTTTTCTTCAGTCCCACTCTTTCTCTGTGTCTTCTGGTAACACCTTCTCTGATACCATTCCTCTCTGCTGCGGGGTTTCACAAGGTTCTGTCTTAGCTCTCCTCCTATTTAACATTTTTCTCACCCCGCTTACTCTACTTATTCAGCAATTCAGGCTATCCACCTACTATTATGCTGATGACATACTCTTGTTACACTGCACCTCTCTCTCCAGCTACTGGATCTCACCCCACTGAATGGCTGTTTGGCTAGGGTCTCTGACTGACTCACCTCCAACAGTCTACACCTGAATGTTTCTAAGATGTTGGCAATCTGGTTCACCTTTGGCAGCCCATGTCCTACCTTGGCTCCCACCCTTTCTAAGTATACCATGCCACTGGTATCCCACCTTCGCTATCTCAGGGTGACACTGGACTCCGCATTTTCTTTCCATGAGCACGTATCTCTTCTCACTTGTCAATCTTTCTTCTTCCTCTGTCAGATACGTGCCATCTGTCCTTTTCTGTCCACACCAGCTTTAACTACTCTCTGCCTGTCTTTAGTTATATCTAGACTTGACTTCTGCAATGTAGTTCACCGGCATCACCCAATCACAACTTCACCGGCTTCAGTTAGTGCAGAATACAGCAGCCTGGATCATTATCCATACCCAGCAGAGAGATCACATTACCCCTATTCTGATTCAGTTACACTGCTTCCACTGGCTTATTGCATCCATTATAAGGTTCTCACTGTTGCTCATCGCGTCATCTACACCGCTACGCTGCAGCATTTAGCTGACTTGCTCCATTTTCCCATAGCCACCTGCAGTCTTCACTCACTTCATGTCAGTTGTCTGGTCCTCCCCTCTCCATCATGTGCACACATTCAGCCCACTCGCCACTCTGTATTTTGAAATGGCTGTTGGTCCACTTGATCTTTATCATATAAAAACTCTGTATATTCCTTCCATCTTTTCTTGATCTTCTCAGCATCATTCAACATAGAACCTTGAGCATCTTGTAACATTCCAATTCGAGGCTGGAACTTTTTCTTTAACTCTCGTAGCTTTAGGAAAGCTGATCTTGTTCTTCCTCTAATAGTTTCTGCTTCTATTTCCTTGCATTCGTCATTGTAGTACTTTTCCTTGTCCTGTCTTGCTGCATGTTGGAAATCTCTGTTGAGTTCTGTGATTGTCTTTCTTTCTCCTCTGGCTTTAGCTTCTCTGCGTTTCTGGGCAATTTTCAGAGTTTCTTCCGTCATCCATTTTGGCCGTTTTTTCTTTTCTACCTTTTGTAGAGACTCTCATGAGGGACCTTGTCAAAGTCTTTCTGAAAATCCAGATACACTATATAGACCAGCTCACCTTTGTCTACGTGTTTATGCACACCTTAAAAAAAAATAGAACATGTTGGCTTTCTTCCATTAAACCATGACTATCTACATGTTCAGTAATTTTGTCCTTTATAATGGTTTCTATCATTTTTCCTGGTACTGACATCAGGCTCACCAGTCTGTAGTTTCCCGGATCACCCCTGGAACATTTTTTAAAAATTGGTGTTACATTGGCCTTTTGCCAATCTTCAGGTATTACAGATGATTTTAATGATAGTTCACAGATTACTAATAGTGTAGGTCTGCAATCTCATATTTCAGCTCTTTCAACACCCTCGGATGTATAAACGGACTGTCACCAAGTACAGAATAAGTGACCCTACAAACTAAAACCAGAAATATTTAGACAAAAATTAAACTGAAACCCCACGAAGCAGGGTTGGTGCAAGTAATGGAGATACCCAAGGCAGGCCCTCTATCCTGTTGCCCCCTCTGCTGCCCCTCTGTCCCATTGCCATTGCTGCTTCCCCTCTTTTGGGCTTGCAGCAGTGGCAATAGTTCAAAAACAGTAATGCAGCACTCATTTAAAGGCTATAGTGCTGCGTTGCCATTTCCATGTGCTCCTACTTGCTGCTTCTACCCTCCTCCGATGCAGACTTCCAGTTCCTTCGGAGGGCGGAAGCGGCACATGGAAATGGTGATGCAGTGCTGAAGCCTTTAAGTAAGCTTTGCGTCACAGTTTTCAAACCATTGCCGCCACTACAGGCCTCGAAGATGGGCGGCAGTGGTGCCCCCAGAGGCTTGGCACTCTAGGCAGCTGCTTAGTTTGCCTCATTGTGCCACTGGTCCTGCCAAGAAGCCAGACTCTGCATATAGTTCAACACCAGAAAAATAGAGATGCATTTCCCACTGTACTGTGCAGACAGAAATTCCAAAAACGAAAATATTCCAATTGCTAAATTGAAAATGCAATTATTTTTGCTACCTTTGTTGTCTGGCCTTTTCATTTTCTAATCATGTTGGTCCAAGTCTCTTCTCCCTGCTTTCCTTTGTCTTCTCATAGCTCTCTTTTTAAGGTCTTCTGTCCATCTCCCACTTCTCTCCATTCCTGTTTTCTTCACTTTCTTCCATCTAGGATATTCATCTTTTTCTTTTAGCTTTCTTCCATTTATTTTTTCTCTTTCTATCCACTCAGATTTCACTCCTCCTCCTGACAATCCAGTTCTCCATCCCCCTCTTTTTACTTCATCTACCTAAAGCTTTACATCCCTCACCCCAGACCTCTCATTCCCCAGCTCTCTGCTTCCCAGGCCCATTATTTCCCCCTGTGTTCAATATCTCCCTTCCATCCAGCTTCTGCCCCTTCTCTATCTCCTGACCCCATCCAGCATCTCTCCTGTCTCTTTCCCCTGCATCCAGAATATTCCCTTTGCTTCCCTATGTCTCCCCACCCACCCCCAGGCTTCCAGCATCTACCCTCTGCCTTCCTATTCCCCCCCCCATCATCCAGAATATCTCCTCTGCTTTCCTATGCCCCCACCACTTCATCTAATATCTGTTTTCCTATGATCCTCCGGTGTCTCACATTTCCCCTCCATCTCTCTATGGCCTCCTTGTGCCCAGCTTTTCCCCTCTATCCTCCTAGGTCCCTTTTCCCCATGTCTAGTAGCTCTCTTCAGTCTCCCTAATCCTCTCTCACCCCTGTGTCTAGCATCCCCTATCACTCTTGTGGTCCCTAAATTGCCCTCCAACCTCTTAACTCCCAAGCCTGCATTTACCTTACCAGCTTATACTTATCTATAACTCTCCCTGTTGCGACCACCACATCTCCACAGACTGGCGGCAAAAAATAAATACAACAAACATGGGACCTTCACAACCCTAGCATTCCTTAAAGACCTTCCTGGCAGGGCCAGCCCAACCACTAGGCAAACTAGGTGGTCGCCTAGGGTGGAAACTTCTGGAGAGCAGCAAAAGCAGGCCATTCGAAGTTAAATAATAGATTTTAACAGCCAGAGCAGATGTAAAGCTTGAGATTCACCTAGGGTGTCAAAACCTTGGACCAACTCTGGGGTCTGCCCTGCTTTCTGGTTCTGACGTGAAGGTACATGTCAGAGGGGGTGGGACTGGCAGGAATTGAAATGGCTCCAACTTTATTGTTTTGTTGTTTTTATTATGGTTGCAGCAGCAGCGGGGGAAGAGGAAAGATGGATGCAGACAATTTACTCCCTTATTGCCTGCGCCTGGGGCAGACCCCTCCCACCCCCTCCCCCCCTTCGTACACCACTGCTTGGGAGTAACATTAGAAAATGTTTCTTCAAGGAAAGGGTGGTGGATGCCTGGAACCTCCCATGAATGAGAGAGGCCAAAACAATAAGGACCTGATTCTGTCCTGCACGTAGATCCCCTCTGTGCATCCGGTCTGAACCGGACACACAGAGGAGATTGCGATTCTGATCCCGTGGGGCATCTCTAGCCCCGCGGGATCAGAATTGCGAACAGTCCTGCACGTGCAGGTCAGGACTGTGATTCAGTCCAGCCTGCATGTGCAGGACTTTCTCCAGCTAACTCAGTCAAAGCTCCTCAATGGAGCCGTGGCGCCATGGCACTGCGGCTCCACTGAACAGTCGCGATGCAGGCCACCTGAAAAAGGGGTTTATCCCGACAGCCTGACCCCCGATCTGGCCTCCTAAGGCCAGGTCAGGCTGTGGGGAATAAACCCTGCCCCCCCCCCGCCCCATCCGCTCCCCAGGCTGTGCAAAAAATCACGTCCAGGGAAATTATTCCACCTCGGAGGCAGAATAACTTCCCCGGACATTTCACCGGCACTGGAATTGCAGGGCTGACATTAGAATCGGCCCTGTACGTCCAGGGCCGATGACTGCCTACTGCCCGCCCAGACTCTGCTTCCGGGCTGCCCATTCCCGGCCCCCATCTAACTTCCCCATACAACCAGAGGGGAAGTTAGTCGGGGGCAGAAGCCAGCACGAATAGCGGGGATGGATGTCCCGTCGGGCCACCCATCCCCACTATTCGTAGCACAGAATGACCCCCTAATTGGATTCAAGAAAGCCTGGGATAAGAACAGAGGATCCCTACCTATGAGGAAGTGAAAGCCATAGATAAATTGGGTCTGTGATATTGTAACAGGAATTAAATTGAAGAGTTCGCGCCGGCAGGCGCACGTTCCTTCACCACCCGCCTCCTTCATCGGCTCTCCCCAGTCGGGGGATCGAGCCTCCAGAGGTGGGAGCAGCGCGGGAAGCCATCTCTGTCCAATCGGGACAGCTCCACCTACTTAAAAAGTTCGCGCCGGCAGGCGCACGTTCCTTCACCACCCGCCTCCTTCATCGGCTCTCCCCAGTCGGGGGATCGAGCCTCCAGAGGTGGGAGCAGCGCGGGAAGCCATCTCTGTCCAATCGGGACAGCTCCACCTACTTAAAAAGTTCGCGCCGGCAGGCGCACGTTCCTTCACCACCCGCCTCCTTCATCGGCTCTCCCCAGTCGGGGGATCGAGCCTCCAGAGGTGGGAGCAGCGCGGGAAGCCATCTCTGTCCAATCGGGACAGCTCCACCTACTTAAAAAGTTCGCGCCGGCAGGCGCACGTTCCTTCACCACCCGCCTCCTTCATCGGCTCTCCCCAGTCGGGGGATCGAGCCTCCAGAGGTGGGAGCAGCGCGGGAAGCCATCTCTGTCCAATCGGGACAGCTCCACCTACTTAAAAAGTTCGCGCCGGCAGGCGCACGTTCCTTCACCACCCGCCTCCTTCATCGGCTCTCCCCAGTCGGGGGATCGAGCCTCCAGAGGTGGGAGCAGCGCGGGAAGCCATCTCTGTCCAATCGGGACAGCTCCACCTACTTAAAAAGTTCGCGCCGGCAGGCGCACGTTCCTTCACCACCCGCCTCCTTCATCGGCTCTCCCCAGTCGGGGGATCGAGCCTCCAGAGGTGGGAGCAGTGCGGGAAGCCATCTCTGTCCAATCGGGACAGCTCCACCTACTTAAAAAGTTCGCGCCGGCAGGCGTGCCCGCGCCTGGCGGGCCCGCGCCTGAGGGCCTCGCCAGAGGGCCCTTTGGCGTGGCCCTTAGGCGGGGCGCGACAAGAAACACAAATAATCCGCATAAACACATTAGTGTCTCGACTACCTGGCGAGTTTGAAACTAGCCTCACCAACATCATCAGAAAAAGATCTCCGTCTGCTTCAAACCTCCAGCTGGAACCCACCTATGGCAGAACTCGCTCCCACCCTGAACCAAACCACCCATCGATCACAGCAAGTATACCACTTCTAAAACACTGGCTATAAATGAGTCTTCCAGCACACCTAACTAAGCAGATATCATTATTCTTCTATGGTCACACTTATCCTATGAACTGTAGCCTCATATACTGTTGTCAGTAGCCATATAACATTGTTGATAGTACCTATACTGTTGACAGTAGCCTATTTAACATTGTGGATAGTACCTATACTGTTGTCAGTAGCATACATAACATTGTGGATAATACCTATACTGTTGTCAGTAGCATCATTTACCGTTGTACATTGCTATATTGTGCTGTTCTGTATCTCACTACTGCACTGCTCTGTCCTGCTAGACTGCAAAATATCTACAGTACCTCACACACAACCAGAACTCTCAAAATGGTCCTCCAGCTCTTCGCCCTTATCAGCTTTTACCTACTCACTCACTGGCTCGGAACCTCCCAAGCCCTCTACATATCCCATGGAACTATCCCCATCTTAAGTAGCCATGGAAAAAGATGGTCTGGACCCCCATACTCCCACCCAGGAAGGGACACCTACACGCGCCACTCCCATTTAATACACATAGCACTCCAGCTGCCCAAAACACCCACCCAGGAAAAAACCTCCGAACTACCGACCCCTAAGATGTGCCATCATAAATGCGCGTTCTATTCGCAAAAAATGGCCTGTGGTTCTGGACACAATCTCCCTCTATAACCTAGAAATACTCTTGATCACGGAAACCTGGCTATCATCGGAAGATAACGTTCTCATCAACCAACTTCTACCCCCCAATTTCGCCATACACACAAGACATAGAGAAAACAAAAAAGGAGGAGGGGTGCTCATAGTCTCCAAATCGGATCTTAACTTCCACATAACAGATTCCTCTAGCTCAAACAATCTAGACATACTCTCCATTACAAACCAGCAATTCTCCCTCAACCTATTATACAGGACACCGTCCGCTTCTCCAGATGACCTCCCAACCATTATTGACCTTGCTGCCAGCACCCTCAATCCCAATAAGCCAAATTGGATAATGGGTGACTTCAATCTCCCATCATTATCCCAAAACCACGCAAATGCCTTCCTTGGTGCTATGGGAGACCTGGGACTCAAGCAAATTATCACTAAACCAACTCATATAAAGGGAAACATTCTGGATTTGGTATTTGCTCCTCAGCCAGTCGTTGAGCAAAACCACAACCTACCAATATCAATCGTTGATGTACCCTGGTCAGACCACAAACTGATCATTTTCCAGATCCCCTTCATCAACGAGCAGCTGCACAGAAGCCAAAACATGCACAGCACATCACGGATGCCCACAAGAAGATTTAGACCATTTAACAGGGAACACATCGTGGCTGAGACCCTATCACTCCTCAACAAAACTGTACCGGACCTCGACGAACTAATCACCTCCTGGAACTCCAATCTGCATGCCATATCACAACCTCCAATTTCCAATAACACAAAGAGGAGAAAAAGAAGCACCGCCCCATGGTTCTCTCCTGAATTGCGATCCTCTCTGACTCAACTCCGCAGACTGGAGCGTCGCTGGCGCCGATCGCTTTCTACTGAAGATCAGACCGCCTACCGTACCCACCTCTCCACACACCGTGAAGCAATCACAACCACAATGAAACAGTATCACACGGACACACTAAAGAGATCACTGAATAAACCACGTGACCTCTTCAACCTTGTCAAATCCCTTTCAAAGGAACCTTCTCCCGAACAACACAGTGAGATTCATCCACAGAAATTCGCTGACTACATGCAATCCAAGATCGTGCAAACTAACAAGGTGTCAACAGTCCCGTTCCAAGAACCAGCGAATGCAACCTCACTAAATAAATTCTCCACTCCATCCACTAAATGCATCGAGGATACCATAGCATCTCTCAACACCTCCACTGCACAAACGGACCCATGCCCAGCTTTTTGGATTAAGGAGCTACGTTGTGTGTTCAGCCCCTTTATTACAAATCTAATGAACCTCTCATTCACAACAGGTTACTTCCCCACAGCACTCAAGCAGACTTCCATTATGCCAATTTTTTAAAACCCCAAGCTAGACCCGCAAAAGGTCGAATCTTATAGGCCTATAGCTAGCATTCCCCTCTTAGCCAAGATAATTGAGAAGGAGGTACAACGGCAAATCCAAGAGCATATAGACACCACAGCTCCCCTAGATCACTGCCAACATGGATTCAGAGAATATCATGGGGTCGAGACCCTACTCACTAACCTATTCAACGACATTATCACAGGCATTAACAACATCCGACAAGGATTTGTACTCGTCTTCTTAGACATCGCTGCGGCGTTCGACTCTGTAAGCCACGAAATTCTCCTAGGACGACTAAAAGAGAAAGGTATCTGCGACAGTGCATTGGAATGGTGTAACTCTTATCTGGATGGAAGATGGCAATATGTGAAGTCTGGTTCAGAAGAGTCAAAACGCTTCCATCAAAAGCAAGGTGTGCCTCAAGGTTCCTCATTGTCTTCCCTACTATTTAATATATACATGCAGCCCATCTGCGACATCATAAGATCATTCAAAGTCAACTGCTTGATATACGCAGATGACATTCTCTTATATATGCCTTTCTCTACAACTCAATTAGACCTGGCACCACTAGTAGACTGCCTCAATATGGTCTCTGAGTGGCTCCAATCACAAAACCTACGCATTCAGCATAAAAAACAGAGGTGCTTTTCATCGCCAGAGACCCCAACTTCACTCCTCCAACCCACGTCAGTGTCAAGGAAGCTGACCTACAAACTAAAGAAACAATAAGATACCTTGGAGTTACATTGGACCAACGTCTGGATATGAAACATCACATAAATAACATAGTCAAAGCGGTATACTTCAAAATCCGCTCTCTCAGGCATATACGCTCCCTGTTGGACCCGGACGACTTCCGGACCATATACCAAGCGCTAATCCTGTCACACTTCGACTTTGCAAATGCCATCTTACAAGGTCTCCCTCAATCCACTCTTAGCCCTTTACAGATGGCCATGAATGCCGCAGCAAGAGTCCTCTACGGAGCATCCAGAAGCGACCACGTAACTCCCATTCTTAAACAGCTTCACTGGCTCCCCATCCATGGGAGGATCATCTTTAAAACCCTAGTCCTATCATTCAAGGCAATCAAGGGTATCTCATCCTCCTCACTCACAGATCTGATTCACACTGTACCCCCCAACAGATCCAGAAGAGCAACAGCCGTAAACCTACTAACAACCTCGAAGGCATCAACAAAGTGCAACATGACAACCTCAAACAGAGCTTTCAGTTTATATGCCCCCAAATGCTGGAACGCTCTACCCTCCGACATAAGGGCCATTACTGTCCTACCACAGTTCAGGAAGGCACTCAAATACCACCTCTTCCTTCAATACTACCCTACCAGCAATTGAACCAAAAGAAGTGACTCACTCATGAAACCACCCTTCCGTGCTTTATATTACTATGACTCTATTCTGTTCTATGTAAATATCTCATGTATATAGTTTAACCCGGTTCTCCAAGTTGGTACTCCTGTTCGATGTAAACCAAACAGCTTGTTGTTATGGTCTTTATGTTATAATGTAAACCGCGCTGATGCCGAATAGTGCGGTATATAAGAACTTGTAATAAATAAATAAACTAGATGGGCCTTATGCTTACTTATCTACCATCATACTCTATTTTCTGTGTTTCTTATATATGTTGTGTGCTATTTCTTTTTTAATACTTGCTCTATTTTCAGAGTCCAGTGTTCGAGGAGGCCTTTGAAGAGACAGCACCTATGGTAGAGATTAGAGTGGAAGTGACACTAAATTCCACCAGCAACCATTGCCTTGGCTGTTGTAATATGACTGGAGACCATGAGTACACAGGAAGGTCAAAGGCAGCCGCAGGCCAAAGTGTAAGGAAAAAACATCTGGCATTACTAACTGCTACCATAAAAACACTGGCATTTACAGGATAATAGAGCTACACCAGTGAATTTAAAATATATCATGTTCTTATTGATTTGATAGAATTAGAAGTAATATTTCAAGTTAATGTTAAATTAGGCTTACCAATGGCTCCATTTAATCAAGATAATACACACCATCCACATTAAAGGTAAACTCTACTACCACTACTACTGAACATTTGTGTAGCACTACAAGACATACACAATGCTACACAGACACATATAAAAGATGGTTCCTGCTCATCAGAGCTTACAATCTAGTCAAGACAGAAAACACAGTAGCTGTAGACATGGGATGCATCTTGGGGGAATGGTAAGGAAACACAAAGGAGATCAGGTGAATCAAGTAAATGCAACAATATTGTATCTTGAGCTTTAAGTCGTCAAACTTCCAAATAATGTGATTCAATGTGAAAAACCACTATGATATGCTAAATAATAAAGAAAGGACCCTCCTACCATATAGAGAGCACATGGCAGCAGTATCTCACCATTGGAAACCCTCAATCATTTATAATCAGAGATCTATAATTTTAAAAAAGAACTTGCTATATAATGTTCTCTATTGCATCATATTAATCACGAACTGTGCCCTATTTTTGTTATCATTTTTACATGCCAATAAAATACTTTGCAGTTTTCCAGGTCATGCTGCTTCTTAGTAAGTGGAACCCACATTTCAGCCATCATGTCATGACTTTCTTTAGGGTGAAGTGATTATGCATTGGTTGTCAGTTCTTTTATATTGTGTTTCTTAAACCAGATTGGTGGGATTGAGGCAGGAAATTTGAATTTTGGCAGGAAAGTTCATTGAAGAAACGGCAGGAAATTTGAAATTGATTTTGGAAGGAAAGTCCGTTGGAAAAAGCTGTGACATTTGAAAGGTGAAATTAGACTTACCTGCTAATTGTTGTTCCTTAAGGAACTCTAGTCTAGTCCCGAACCTTAGAAGTTGTGTACGTCCTGCCCCAGCTTGGAGACTGAGCATGTCACAGTTTTGCTGACACCAGCATAAGTACAGCAGGGACCGCCTTCTTGATCCAGTACCCTATTGACAAAGCAGACTCACCAGAGCAATAATTAAGTAACCAGTTAAACTTTTCCTAAACTAACTACAAGATGTAAGTTCATGTTAGCAAAACACCCTCTTTTTTTTTTACACCTTCTCTGAAATACTGAAATACTATTCCACGTGCAACCTCCCCTGACCTTTTGTTCGCCTATGTGTAATGCTTCAGGGCCCTTTGCCAGGAGGATGCAGGACTAGACTGGAGTTCCTTAAGGAACAACAATTAGCAGGTAAGTCTAATTTCACCTTCCTTAGCGTCCCTCCAGTCTAGTCCCGAACCTTAGGAGATGTAACAGAGCAGTAATCACATTACCCGGAGGGACCTGCCAGACCAGCCTGAAGCACTGCCGATCCAAACCTACAGTCCCGTTCCGCCTGAACCTCAATTCTATAATGTTTCACAAAGGTATGCAAGGACGACCAGGTCGCCGCTCTACAGATGTCCACTGCCGACACCAAACTACTCTCCGCCCAAGATGCAGCTTGCGCCCTCGTGGAATGCGCTTTCAACCCAGTTGGAACAACCTTACCCTTCAGCAGATAAGCCGAAGCAATCGTTTCCTTAATCCACCTAGCAATCGAAGATCTAGCCGCCATCTCACCTCGTTTCTGCCCTCCAACCAGGACAAACAATCTGTCTGATCTCCGGAATGAAGCTGTGTGCTGCAAATACTTCTTCAACGCTCTCCCGACGTCTAACCTATGCAGCCGACCTTCCTCTTCACCCTTGCCTGTCTTACGAAACACTGGCAAAGACACCACCTGTTTCACATGAAAGGCCGACACTACCTTCGGCAAGAAAGAGGGTACCATCCTCAATACCACTTTGCTGACCTCAAAGACCAAAAATGGCTCTCTACAGGATAAAGCCTGTAACTCCGAAACCAAAAACACCACCTTTAGAGTAAGATCCTTCATTGTCACTTTTGCTAAGGGTTCAAATGGCTCCCGCACTAACGCCTCCAGCACCAAATTCAAGCCAAACCCGGACCGAAACTCTGCGTAAAGGTCTCAATAGTGCTGACGCACGCAAAAACCTCTTTACATCTTGATGCGCCCCCAGAGCCTTCCCCTGTACCTTCCCTCTGAAACATGAAAGAGCTGCCAGCTGCACTCGAAGCGTAGCCGCCGCAATCCCCTTCTCAAAACCATCTTGCAAAAAGGCCAAAACTTGCGCCACTGAGGCCGCTAAAGCCCAAAGACCTCTCTCTTCGCACCAGGATTCAAAAATCCGCCAAACCCTGACGTACGCCATTGACGTCGATCTCCTCCTAGACTTTAACAGCGTCGAGATCACCGCCGGTGAGCATCCTTTGGCTACTAACCTTGCCCTTTCAAGAGCCAAGCCATAAGCGAGAACCGATCCACCTGAGGCATGTTCAGCAGCCCCTGCTTCAGCAGATCTTTCCTGAAGGGCAGCTTCCACGGCGGCTCCACTAGCAGATGTCTCAAGTCGGCATACCAAGGCCTCCTTGGCCAATCTGGCACCACCAGAACCACGGCCCCCTGGTACCTTTCTATGTGCTGCAGGACTCTCCCTATTAGCACCCAAGGTGGGAATATGTATAGCAGCCGATCCTCCAGCCACCTTTGAATTAGAGCATCCAACCCTTCTGACATCCGCTCCCTTTTTCTGCTGAAGAACCTGACCACCTTTGCTGATGCATAAGTCGCCATGAGATCCATGGCCGGTAACCCCCAGCGCTGTACTAGCAACTCGAACACCTCCTGATGGAGAACCCATTCTCCTGGGTCTACTTTGACCCGACTCAAGAAATCGGCCGTCACATTGTCCACCCCTGCCACATGTGCCGCCGATAATGCTACCAGATTCTGCTCGGCCCAATCGAGCAGCTCGTCCGCTTCCTTCTCGAGAGCCCTGCTGCCCGTACCACCTTGACGATTGATATATGCTACCACCGTGGCATTGTCCGAAAACACTCTTATCGCCGCCCCCTTCAGCATCTGCTGAAGGTCTTTCAACGCCAGAGTGACTGCCCTCAGTTCTAACCGATTGATCAACCATGTCTGCTCCAGTTCCGTCCACTGCCCCTGCGCATACTGCCCCTCGAAGTGCGCTCCCCAGCCGAACATACTCACATCAGTCGTCAACGCCCTCCAATCTGGGGCTTCCAGCGGCATTCCCTTTTCCAGAGAACCTGGGCTCAACCACCACTGCAGTTGACTGCCTTGCTGCTGGAGGACAGACCAACCTTTTGGACAACTGATCGGACTGATGAGACCACCTCCTGAGCAGAGCCCTTTGCAGCGCCTCATGTGAGCTCTGACCACGGCACCACCTCCAGCGAGGCCGCCATCGTGCCCAATATCTGCAAATACCTCCATGCCGAGGGAGCCGTTCCGCCCAGGAAGGACCGAACCAACATTCTCAGTTTGCTGACCTTGCCTTGCGGCAGATACACTCTGCCCTTGTCCGTATCGAAGCGAGCTCCCACATATTCTAACATCTGAGTGGGATGTAGCTTGCTCTTTGCCACGTTTACCACCCATCCTAGCGATTGCAGAAACTCTACCACTCATCTCGTGGCTACCACGCTCTCTTCCTTTGACTTGGCACGAATCAGCCAGTCGTCTAAGTAAGGATGAACTAACACTCCTTCCTTCCTCAACGCCGCAGCCACCACCACCATGACCTTGGTGAATGTCCTTGGCGCTGTTGCCAGCCCAAACAGCAACGCTTGGAACTGAAAATGCCCCATAGGCACCGCAAACCGAAGAAACCTCTGACGCTCTAACCTTATCGGTATATGCAGATACGCTTCCGAGAGGTCTAGGGACGTGAGGTACTCACCTTGACGAACCGCTGCTATTACCGACCTTAGTGATTCCATGCGGAAATGTGACACCTTGAGACATCTGTTTACTCTCTGGAGGTCCAGAATCAGTCTTAAGGTACCTTCCTTCTTTGGCACCACGAAATAGATAGAGTATCGACTGCATCCATATTCATCTTTCGGCACCGGCACCACCGCCTTTAGCTCTAATAACCGCTCTAAGGTTTGCTGTACCTCTGTCCGCTTCGACCGTGTTCTGCAGGGAGACTGAATAAAAGCATCGCTCACTGAACGTTGAAACTCTAGTGCATACCCTTTCTGCACGATTTCCAACACCCACTGATCCGACGTAACTTGGGTCCATGCTGGAAGGAACTCCCTTAAGTGTCCACCCACGGGAACTATTCCAGCCTGGACCCTCCTCACTTCATTGCGGTTTCTTACTACTTGAAGAGGCGGAGGATCCAAAACCTCTACCTGCCCCCCTGAATCCTCGAAACCCTGAGGACTTGTACTGAAACCTTCCTCTCTGAAACTGACTAAATCTTGACTGACGAAAACGCCTAAACTCCCGCTGCTGACTCCGAGACGGGGCCACCTGACGTCCCTGCTTGAGCTTGTCCTCCGGCAATCTGCCCCCTTTCGAGTCCCCTAAATCCTTCACTAGCTTCTCCAGATCTTCCCCAAAGAGAAGCTTCCCTCTAAAGGGAAGCTTTCCTAATCTCGCTTTGGATGCTGCATCTGCTGCCCAATTTCGTAGACAGAGCGCTCTCCGTGCCGCCACTACCGACACCATACTCTTAGCCAACTCTCTTATAAGGTCATACTGACTATCCGTTAGATACGCCGCTCCCGACTCCAACTGAGCCGCTTCCTCTACTGCTTCCTCAACCTGCAGCCCCTTCATCTTCTGGGACCACCTCAAGCACGCCCTCGCCACCCAAGCTCCACAAATCGAAGCCTGCATGGAGAGCGCATTAATTTCAAACACCTGTCTTAGCAGCGTATCAAGCTTCCTATCCTGGGCATCCTTAAGCGCTGCGCTTCCCTCCACGGGAATGGTAGTCTTCTTAGTCACCGAGGATACAGCCGCATCCACCTCAGGAGGCTTAAACAGATCCCTATCCGACTCCTGTATCGGATATAACCTGTTCAGCAACCGTGATCCTCTAATACTTGCATCCGGCATATCCCACTCTTCCTGTATCATCTCCTTAAACAACCTATGAATTGGAAACGCCCGCTGTGACATCTGCACGGCCTGTAACAATGGGTCCTCCAAAGAAGCATCCACCCCATGCTCCTCAGTCGGCATATTCAAGGCCTTCAGCGTCTCCCCAATTAACACCGCCAGCTCCTCTCTACGGAACACCCTGACCACTCTAGCTTCGTCCTCTGGCTCCGGCAATTCGCCTTCTTCCAACTCATGGTCCACGTCAGAGACCTCCAACCCCTCCGACTGACCTTCCAGCGCTACCTCCATGTCCAACCTATCCACTGTCAGTTTGGCCTTTTTCTCAGGGACCCCCCTCTTCTCCCCCTCCAGGGAAGGCCCCTGCCTCTTGGATCTGGGTGAAACCTCCAGTGTAGGACCCTTCAAATTGGCCCCCGGCCCGCCAAGCGCTTGCTGCAGCAGAAGCATAAACTGCTGGGAAAAAATAGTCCCCAAACCCCCCTGTAAAGGGGTTTGGGATAAAGGAACATCTGGCGCCGAAGACGGACCCGGCTCCGGCTCCTGAGGAAGCACAGGGGCCTCGAGGCGCATTTCAGCCCTCCCGAGCTCCCTGGACAGCTCTGCCGCATCATTCTCCTCCATACCAGACCTCAGTGCCTCATGGGCACAAGCACCACACACGCCTCCCTCTGAGACGGACCCTCTCTTGATCCCACAGAGGAGGCAGCGAGGCTTTGAAGGCATAATTCTGTGCTTCTGCTTTCAAACCTCTCCGTCTTCTTCTGTCCTCTTTTTTTTTTTTAAGAAATCTCTTCAACCAAGTTCAATGCTTGCTTCCTAACACTTGAAGTCCCGCTAAAAACGGCAATCGATGCAGCCCCTTCTTCCCGCCGAAAAACCACGCGGCGGTAGAATGGCCGCCAGAACTCTACGTTCCTCAAAGAACAAACAACTTCAGCGTTATGCTCACCGTTCGCCCGTTCAATCCCCGGAGCCGCACTCCCTGCTACCCACAAGGTCACTCACCACTCCGGTAGCACCACGGCCTCCTGAGGGCCGACTCCGGCCGTCTTGCCGCTTCCGCACTGTTAAACACCATCTGTGTGCCCTACTGCACGAGCGGTAATGCTCGACGGCTCCTCTCCCACCTTGGGGGAGAGGAAAACCGGAGCCCCTGCTCTCGCCTCCCGCTCTCTTCTCTGCTGCCCCTGAGTATTACAGAGAGGGGGGGAGACGGGGGGGGGGGTTAGAACACCAATTTTCAGCTTCAATGGGAGGAGTGGCCTAGTGGTTAGGACAAGGTACTTCAGGCCGGAGGGCCGGGGGTTCAAGTCCCACCTGGGGACAGCAATCTCAGGCCGGAGGGACTGGGATTTCTAGTCCTATAGGCACTCCTTGTGGTCTTGGGCAAGCCACTTAATCCTCCATTGCCCATGTTCCCTGTAAGTATTAGCAAATGTGTGTCATATCCCCTCGTGTTAAATGTATCTCCCAATTGACCGCTTTGACCCGGTGAAAAGCGGGATATAAATACAGCTAAATAAATAAATAAATATAAATAAATGCCCAAATTTAAAATCTCACCGATTTAAAGGGACCACAGCCCCAAATTACAAATTAATTGTTTTTTTTTTATTAATATCCAATACAAAAACCTCTATCTACTCTATCCTTAATGATTCCTTCAGTGAGTCCAGAGCCTTAGAACTCACGCCTCCTTCCGCTGCTTGGAGATTGAAAACTGGATCAAGAAGGCGGTCCCTGCTATACTTATGCTGGTGTCAGCAAAACTGTGACATGCTCAGTCTCCAAGCTGCGGAAGGACATACACAACTTCTAAGGTTTGGGACTAGACTGGAGGGACGCTAAGGAATTTGAATTTTGATAGGAAAGTTCATTGGAGAAAAGGCAGGAAAAGTGCAAGTAGGAACTTTCCCACCAAAATTCAAATTTCCCTCATCAATCTCACCAATCCAGTTTGAGAATAACTATATAAAAGAACAGACATCCACTGCATAATCTTGTGGATTTTGGTGGACTGAGGCTGCTGTGTTGTACCCCAAAGATATAAGATTGACCTCGCACTGCTCCAAACAGACTCAAACACTTGATCAGTAAGGAAATGAGATCTTTATTATGCCCAGTCAGTTACAATCTTAGCCAAATAGCAAAAAACAACTTTCTTTTCTTAGCAGTACAATTTGCCTGAGTCAGAGAGGCAAGGAGAGAAAGAACACAGGCTGTTTGTCCCCCCCCCCCCCCCGAATGATCCTAAATACTGTTCTTATATACATTATTTCAGTCTGTCACCTAGTTGCAGTTGGGACTTTTTACTGTGACATGTTCCTATTGGTAGGTTAACTCTGTTTCCTGTGTAAGCAGTTTACAGACTTCCAGACTTCCGCAAATTATAGCAGTTTGTGTTCTTTTCCAGCTTGTCTCCAGCCCCCTTTTCTCTCCCCCTGTCTTAATGTGTGATAGGCATACTTCCTGTTTCTGCATGTCCCATACTTGATCTGCTGCCACGAGTTGTTTTGCAAAGTCTGTGCTCCCCGTCTCAACAATGTATACCTGTGCAAGTTTTTGCTCTTATATGGGTATGACGTCTGCTATAGGTCTGCTGGGGGTCACTCTGTTAGTAGGAACTGGGACATGGTATGAAGTCGGCTTCAACCTGCTTCATCCCAACAATAGCCACTTCACCCTGAAGAAAGCCACAACATGATGGCTGAAACATTAGTTCTACTTACCAAGATGCAGCATGACCCAGAAAACTGCAAAGCTCATGATACCAGCTGCAGAAGGCTTAGAGGATAATAAAATATTTTGCTCAAAAAAGCATCCCCATCAAACTCTCCTCATGATAAGCCTCTAGCTGCTCCCAAACCTTCATGAATGTAATCTATCCAACATGGAACTGCTGTGGGGACTTGGTACTTTCACAATATATTGCTTCAAGTGCCTCTGAAAACACATGCCACACTGAATTTCAAATGGCTACTGCTCTGAGATCAGCCCACTGGACAATCACAAATGAAAAAATATATTCCATATATTCTCGTGCCCCCTGCCATTAAGAATTCAAATTCATCCATTTGGAATAAGAATCTATAGGGTAAAAATCCAAAACAACCCTTTTTCATTTAGAAAATCCTCCCAGTTACCACCTTGCCAACATGGAGTGGCGTACTCAATCTCACACTGAGGTCTAAAAAGGAATGGGCCCAATATTCAACAAAAGCTGACTGACCAATATTTAACTGGGCAGTCAGCGGCTTTTTAAAGTCTGACTTCCAAGGTTAAATATAATTTGGATATTCAGTGCTAGTATCCATAGACTGGTTGTCGGTGAATATTCTGATTCAGCGGTCAATGCTGGCACTATTTAGATAGCCACAAAACACAAAGGGGCTTGTTTACAAAGCCGCGGTAGCGGTTCGCGATCGTTATCGGAGCCGCGGCCCCATTGATTTCAATGGAGCCGCGGCTCAGATAACGATCGCGAACCGCTACTGCGGCTTTGTAAACAAGCCCCAAAGAGATAATATACACCACAGAATTATAAAACAAATACAAATAGTGGTGGTCAAAGCAAACCAGCCAGATAAATAGGTACAAATTTAATAACACATATAATATGAAAATATAAAAACATAAATACCATTTACATAAATAATCATAAAAGTCTAACATGTTTTGGCCCAAAACCTGCATCAGGGGCAAATCTGATGAAGAAATATGATGAAAGGTATTTACAATGGTATGAGGTACAAACTGTAACAACATAGGTTAAAACATGAGTAAAACCATAAAAACAATTACAAAAATCTTTGATGTGTAATCCTCGTAGCCTTGTTTTCAGCAGTGCTGTCAGTTAAGCTGCTCCAGCGGGAAAGCCAGTTCAAAAGCCCACTGGCTGGTCGCGGCTCTCTGAGTGCATTGCTGCAATTGACTGGATGATTGGGTAAGTCTTCTGGCAATACTCAGCTTTGTATGGCAGCATTTGTTTTGTTTTCTTCCCCTGTTTGTTTTTCTGGTGCGATCAGGGCTGTCTATCGTTTCTACACCATGGCACAATGGGGTTATCTGGTATGGTTGTTGCTCACAGCTGCTGTTTTCTGTCTACACTTAAGAAACCTGTAATTTTGTTTAATACAGGGCAATTAAACGGCTTTATCATTATGTGGTGGCACAATCTGGTATGATTTGAATGTTTCACTTTACCTGGTTGTGGGGTTTCCTCACACATACTGATTTTAAGTGTTGGTGACTTTTGGCTTTCCCCTTGTGTTTTTAGTTTGAGGTAGCTGATACAATATGGCAGAGCCTATGACTTTCGCATACAAGCGAGTTGTGTTTTAATATTTTGGCATGCGCCATGGGTAGGATACCATAAGGTAAGCCCCTTTTAATGCTTTATATTTTTTTGCACTTACTGATGGGTTGGTGTGTACACATGGAGAATTGTACTTATAGTTTTACTTTGATTTTTATAGATGGGTTGCATTGGTATGTAATCTTGTATTTAGTGATGCGATCTGTTGTCTCCAGGAGGTTTGTTTTTATTTTTACTGTTGTTATTTTCATTTTTATTTTCTAATTTGGGTTGATTTACTTTTATTTTTTGTATTTGGTTTTATTTTTTTAGTCCACGTTTTTAGTTTGTAGTTTTAGTGATATAATTTATATTGTATGAAGTTATTTATTTATGGAAGATTTTTGTAATTGTTTTTATGGTTTTATTCATGTTTTTACCTATGTTGTTACAGATTGTACCTCGTACCATTGTGAATACCTTTCATCATATTGCTTCATGTACATCAGATTTGCCCCTGATGCAGACTTTGAACTGAAACATGTTGGGCTTGTTTATGAACTGATTATTTATATATATGGTATTTATATTTTTATATTTTTTATTGTACGTTTATTACATTTTTACCTATTTGGCTGGTTTGCTTTCACCACCACAGTTTGTGTTTGTTTTATACTATCTAGATAGCAGCAATATTCAGTTGGTATCTGGATAGGCTTTTCACAGAGAACTTTGGACAGATTTTATTGCAATATCTTATTATCCCCTCTTGATTGTCTCCATCTCTTCTCCTCATATATAGGACTCCCTAGTTCTCCTGTCAGTAGGTCTTGGCATACGCTGGAAGTAATCTATGTGTTATGATTGTTTCTCTCATAGGAAACAGATGAGCTTTTTAATGTGATTCAGAAAATTACATCTCTGATGGAAGTAAACATTACTGACATCCTGGAAAGAGAAGCCAACACCACCAGTGGTCGCTGTTACAACTGCTGCAGCTTTCATTTCATTAATGAAATCAAAAGACTAGGGCCTACTCATGAAGAAATGCCCAAAGATCCACATTACAGGAATGTAAGCAGTAATGTGAATGAGTTTGACAGTTCACACAAGAGTATTCATACTTCTCTTCCAGAAAGAGCTCAGTTACAAGAAACTCCTCTTTTCTTTTTTCCAACCCAATGGAAGTTGGAAAGAACAAGTGGGGAAAGCAGGCAGAGCATGGCCCATGGAATTCTTTCCAACTCCTCTGCATGTGTATCTATGTGCATGTGTGTGGATGCGCACACCCATCTGTCTGTATGTATATCTATGTTTGTTATGTTTATCTTTTTTGTTTGTGTGTGTGTGTGTGTGTGTGTGTGTGTATATATATATATATCACTATTTTGTGTGTGCTTTTGTATATTTGTGGGCTGGTATATCTGTATATACTTATATATATGTGTGTGTTTGTGTGTTTCTGTTGGTACCACTGTTCCCTCTAAGCTGTGCGCGTGTGCGCGCGCACACACCTCGCTGAGCGAGCGCACATACTTTACAACAGAGCGCACAAAAATTATGGCTCTGTTTCTGATAGAAAACAACACAGACGTCTTAAAATTTAAAAGTTATGATTGTAATTACTAGAAATTTCCCGATTCATTTAGTAATCGTCTATTTTCATTTAATTTGATTAAAATCAATGTGGTGTACATACTGTATTCTGACATGTAGTCAAATTTTAAAGTATATAACTCCGAGTGTCATTATATGGCGCACAAAAATTTAACCTTCCTTCAAAAGCTGCACACAGCTGATATTTTATGCGCACACAGCCTACAGAAAATTAGAGGGAACATTGGTTGGTACATGTGTGTCTGTGCATGCTTTCATGTGTGTGCATGAATGCTTACATAAGTACAAAAAAAATGCCACACTGGGTCAGAACAAAGGTCCATCGAGACAAGCATCCTGTTTCCAGCAGTGGCCAATCCAGGTTGCAAGTGCCTGTCAGGTTCACAAAGTACAAAGGTAGACAGATTTCATGCTGCTTATCCTAGGGATAAGTAGTGGATTTCCCCAGTCCACTTTAATAATGGTTTATGGACTTTTCCTCCAGGAACTTGTTCCCAACCTCTTGTAAACCATGCTACACTAACAGCTTTTACTACATCATCCAGTAACGAATTCCAGAGTTTGATTATGTGTTGAGTGAAAAAAATATTTTCTCCAGTTAGTCTTAAATGTGCTACACTATAGCTTCATTACTTGTCCCCTAGTCTTTCTACTTTTTAAAGGGGTAAACAACTAATCTATGTTTACCCATTCCACTCCACTCATTTTATAGTCCTCTATCATATCTCCCTTCACCCACGTCATTTCAAAGCTGAAGAGCCCTCACCTTTTAAGCCTTTCCATATAGGAGTATCCTTCCATCCCCTTTATCATTTTGGTGGCTCTTCTCTGTACCTTTTCTAATTTCTCTATATCCTTTTTATGACATGGTGACCATAATTGCACACAATATTTGAGGTATGGTCACATCATGAAATGATATAGAGGCATTATAATATCCTTGATTTTATTATCCATTCCTTTCCTTATGATTCCTAGTGCTCTGTTTGCTTTCTTGGCCACCACTACACACTGGGCACAGAGTTTCAATGTATTATCCATGATGACGCCTACATCCTTTGCCTGGGTGGTGATTCTTAATGTGAAACCTTGCATCATGTAACTATAGTTTGGCTTGTTGTTTACTAAGGGGTCATTCTAAATCGTGTTTAGCGGGGATATACGTCTGGGTTGGATGTATATCCCCACTAAATGCCAGGGTGCCGATTCCAGATAAGGAGCTCCCCATATGTACTGCAGAGATGTATGGGGAGCTCTGGACAGGGGCAGAGGGGTTGGCTGGAGGAGGAGCGAGGGCAAGGAGAAGGCAGGACCCTGACCCTAGACATACAGGAGGGAGGAGTAGCCTAGTGGTTGGGGCAAGGTACTTCAGGCCGGAAGGTCAGGGGTTCAAATCCCACTAGAGGACAGCAACCTTGGGCCAGAAGGACTGGGGTTTCTAGTCCCACAGATGCTCCTTGTGGTCTTGGGCAAGCCACTTAACCCTCCATAGCCCACATTCCCTGTAAGTATTAGTGTACGTGTCTCATATCCCTCCGTGTTAAATGTATCCCCCAATTGTGTTGTGACCGCTTTTTTTTTACATTATCTTATATACCGCGCTATTCTGCATCAGTGCTTTGAATGAAGGATAAGGCGGTATACAAAAACTGTCTAAATAAATAAATAAACATGTCCAATTCCTGTACATCTATGGTCGGCCATCTAGACAGGGGACTTGTTCCACCTTGGAAGTAGAATATGCCCCCCCCCGACCTCAGTGACCAGGGCAGCCAGGACCCCAAATGCAGGTGAGCAGGGTAGAAGGTTCTCCACAGCCCAATTCTGGCCTCGGAAGGCCCAAATGGGGGTCGGACGGCAGGGAACAGGACATTTGTTGCAGATTGGGCGATTGGGGCTACTGCATGGAGCCGCAGTGCTATGGTGATGGGATGCCATGTTACCGTGGCTCCATTTAGGAGCCCAGGCTGGGCTAGCCGGGCAGGATCCAGAATGTCCAGTGGGCCGGAATTGGGGTATGTCCTGCCCATTCAGGCTAGTTGCACCTGATTCTGATCCCTGGGGATGTATTCCCCCTGCAGGATCAGAATCTGGTGCAGATCAGGCCCATCCCAATTTTGGACTTCCAGACATGCCACGATTGGAATTGGCCTCTTAGTGCATACTTGCACTTATCTACATTAAATTTCGTCTGCCATTTGGATGCCCAGTCTCCCAATTTCTCATGGTCCTCTTGCAATTTTTCACAATTCTCTTAGGTTTAGGTTTATTTGCACTTACTATACAGCCTTTCATTTATAACAGCAAAGCGGTTTACATTTCATGAAACAAATAAACAATACAATGTAACAAAAGAGTAAAAGTTACATTTCTGGTTAAGCATAGTGACCCATAGTGAAAAAAGAGAAAAGAGAAAGTGCTTGCAGTCTACGTTTTGATTATAGTGCTCCCCACCAGGCATCTGTGTTGACCTTAAGGGATCCAGAAATGCTTGTTCAAACTAATATGTCTTCAGTGGTGTCTCTAGCCTGATATCATGTGGCAAAAGTTCCATAAGAATTGTGCCAGATAGAAGGAGGAGGCCTGATGAGTAATATCCAAGTGCGCCATAGAATTAGCAGGTAGTACCAATTTATTTTGCTAGAAAGAACAAAGGGTTCTAGCTGGAACATATAGTATTAGGATATCAGAGAAAGGGAATGGAGATATGGCATTAATGCCCCATGCTGATGGGGAGATGAGTCGGCTCCTTGCCATTAAAATCCCTACTGAACACTGATGAACCCTTTGCGGGAACCTGGACTACTGCAGGGGGGTAAGGTGCCAAGGATGGAGATATACATTTGTAGCTATGGCTAAAATAAAAAAAGTTGTTAAGGATTTTTATTTTAATATTATGATTCGAACTGCCTTTATTGGGCAGGGGTTGTTGTTTGGTGCTTGGGGTGTTATGCTTCCCCATTTGTATGGAGTAAAGGAAGAGGAGGGGGAAGGTTAAGATGGCGGGAGGGAAAGGGAGTAGTGGGATATAGCGAAGGAGAATGGACTGGACATTATGAGTGAGGTGAGTGTGAATGAAAGGTGACTGCAGGGGTGCAAAGATACAGAGAACAAGAGCTGGAAGACAGTGGAGAAGTAAAGATACCTATTTATAGATGTAGTTGATATGAAAAACTTGTTAGGGTTTTGTATTGTTATGTTTACACCCCCCACCGGGCAAAGTTTGGTGCTTGGAAGGTCCTACTTCTCCATTTCTATATAGTGTAAAGGAAGGCGAGAGGAGGGCAAAGATGGGGACAGAGAAGGGGGACTATAACTAGAGAGAATGGACCTAATATTACAAATGTGTGTGTGAAGATATTGAGAGAGAGTGCTGAAAGGCAGTGAAGAAGTTAAGATTAGAAGGAGGGGAAGGACACACAATGGTTCCCAGCCACAAGTCAATTTGGCAGATATAAAACAAGGGCAGTAGCAGATACTAAGGGGTGTGAGACCCGGGAGCAGCCCCAATTTAAAGGAGGCCTTGAGACCCAGCATGTTACCAAAGGCCCTCTTTTGAGGTTGGCTTCTGCCGCGATATAATCGATTGGCAGGCCTAAGCGATTGAGCCTCACCTCTACTACTACTACTGAGCATTTGTAAAGCGCTACGAGATGTACGCAGCGCTGCACAGACATGTAAGAGACAGTCCCTGCTCATCAGAGCTTACAATCTAGTCAAGACAGACAACCCAGTAGGTGTAGACAGGGATACATCTAGGGAGAGTGGTAAAAAAACACAAGGAGATCAGGTGAGTCAAGATCCGAAAGCGGCAGCAAAGAGGTGAGTTTTCAGCTTGGATTTGAAAAGGGTCAGAGACGGTGCCTGACATACAGACCCAGGTAGTTTGTTCCAGGTGTAAGATCCAGACAGGTTTAAAGGTGGGGTCAGAGAGGCTGTTGTTGCCAAAAAAGCATCTTTCAGGAAATGGAAAAAAGAGCCAAACGATGAAACTTGGAAACAGCACAAGCACTGGCAAGTTAAATGCAAGGCATTAATAAGGCAGGCAAAGGGAGAATTTGAGAAGAAGCTTGCTGCGAAAGCAAAAAAGCGTAATAAAGACTTTTTCAAGTACATTTGTAGCAAAAAACCTGTGAGAGAGTCAGTTGGTCCATTAGATGATAGAGGGGTTTAAAGAGGCACTAAGAGGCGACAAGGCGATAGCGGAGAGACTGAATGAATTCTTTGCTTTGGTCTTTACTGAGGAAGATGTAGGGATGTTACCCATGACTGAAGTGGTATTTAAAGGTGATACTGCAGAGGAATTGAAAGAAATATCGATACACCGGGAAGATGTATTACAACTATTAGATAAACTGAAGAGTAGCAAATCTCCTGGGCCGGATGATATACATCCAAGGGTGTTGAAAGAACTGAAATATGAGATTGCAGACCTGCTATTAGTAATCTGTGAACTATTTGCAGACCTGCTATTAGTAATCTGTGAACTATCATTAAAATCATCTGTAATACTTGAAGACTGGAAGATGGCGAACGTAACACCAGTTTTTAAAAAGGGCTCCAGAGGTGATCCGGGAAACTACAGACCAGTGAGCCTGACATCAGTATCGGGAAAAATGGTAGAAACCATCATAAAGAACAAAATTGTTGAATATGTAGATAGTCATGGCTTAGTGGGAGACAGCCAACATGGCTTTAGACAAGGAAGATCTTGTCTTACTAATCTGTTAATCTTGTCTTACTAAACCATGATTGGGATGTAACTATACCTGGCTATACTTTATTCAGAAAGGACAGGGTAGGAAGAAGGGGAGGAGGAGTGGCACTATATGTAAAAACAACTATTAAAGCTTTGGAATTACAGAGTTTAAAAGGGAGAGAGGAGGCATTGTGGGTTAAACTAGAAAGAGGGAAAGAGAAATCTATTTGCATTGGTGTGATATACAGACCTCCCTCACAAGAGGAAGAGGTGGACAGAGAGTTAATTGAAGATATACGCAGCATTGCTAGGAAAGGGGAAATGCTACTGATGGGAGATTTCAATATGCCAGATGTTGATTGGCACATTCCTGCTGCAGTATCATCTAGAAGTAAGGAGATCCTTAAGGAGCGGTTCCAAAGGTTAAAGACTTACAGCAAGCTTGGGTGTTATTTAAAAATACTATCCTCGAAGCCCAGACCAGCTGTATTCCACGCATTAAGAAAAGTGGAAGAAAGTCCAAAAAACTGCCAGCATGGTTTAAAGGTGAGGTCAGAGAGGCTGTTGCTGCCAAAAGAGCAACCTTCAGGACATGGAAAAAAGAGCCAAATGATGAAAACTGGAAACAACACAAGCACTGGCAAGTTAAATGCAAAGCATTGATAAGGCAGGCAAAGCGGGAATTTGAGAAGAAACTTGCTACGGAAGCAAAAACACGAAATAAAGACTTTTTCAAGTACATTCGTAGCAAAAGGCCTGTGAGAGAGTCAATTGGACCATTAGATGATAGAGGGGTAAAAGGGGCATTTAGAGGGGACAAGGCTATAGCAGAGAGACTGAATGAATTCTTTGCTTCGGTCTTTACTGAGGAAGATGTAGGGATGTTACCCAAGACTGAAGTGGTATTTAAAGGTGATACTGCAGAGGAATTGAGAGAAATATCGCTACACCGGGAAGATATATTACAACTATTTGATAAACTGAATAGTAACAAATCACCTGGACCGGATGGTATACATCCCAGAGTGTTGAAAGAACTGAAATATGAGATTGCAGACCTGCTATTGGTAATCTGTGAACTTTCATTAAAATCATCTGTAATACCTGAAGATTGGAGGGTCGCCAACGTAACACCAATTTTTAAAAAGGGTTCCAGGGGTGACCCGGGAAATTACAGACCGGTGAGCCTGACGTCAGTACCAGGGAAAATGGTAGAAACCATCATAAAGAACAAAATTACACAGCATGTAGACAGCCATGGCCTAATGGGAGACAGCCAACATGGCTTTAGACAAGGAAGATCTTGTCTTACTAATCTGATCTGTTTTTTTGAAGGTGTGCATAAACAGGTAGACAAAGGTGAGTCGGTTGATATAGTGTATCTGGACTTTCAGAAAGCTTTTGACAAGGTCCCCCATCAGAGACTTTTGGCAAAGCTAAAAAGTCATGGGATAGGAGGCAGTGTACTATTGTGGATCGGGAACTGGTTAAAAGATAGAAAGCAGAGGGTAGGGCTAAATGGCCAATATTCCCAATGGAAAAAGGTGAATAGTGGAGTACTCCAGGGATCTGTACTGGGTCCCCTACTTTTTGACATATTCATAAATGATCTGGAAAAAGGAATAACTAGTGAGGTTATCAAATTTGCAGATGACACAAAACTGTTTAAAGTTGTTAAAACCCAAGAGGATTGTGGAAAACTGCAGGAGGATCTGGATAAATTGGAAGACTGGGCATCCAAATGGCAGATGAAATTTAATGTGGACAAGTGCAAAGTTATGCACCTAGGAAAGAACAACCCACACTATAGTTACACGATGCAAGGCTCCACATTAGAAACCACCACCCAGGAAAAAGATTTAGGCGTCATCGTGGATAACATGTTAAAACCCTCCGCCCAGTGTGCAGCGGCGGCCAAGAAAGCAAATAGAATGCTAGGTATCATAAGGAAAGGGATGGAGAATAAAAGAAAGGATATTATAATGCCTCTGTATCGCTCCATGGTACGACCGCACCTTGAATATTGTGTGCAATTCTGGTCACCGTATCTTAAAAAGGACATAGAGTTATTAGAAAAAGTACAGAGAAGAGCCACCAAATTGGTGAAGGGGATGGAAGGCTACTCCTATGAAGAGAGGCTAAAAAGGTTAGGGCTCTTTAACCTGGAAAAGAGACGGCTGAGGGGAGATATGATAGAGGTCTATAAATTAATGAATGGAGTGGAACGGATAAACGTGGATCAATTGTTTACGCTATCAGAATATAGAAGGACTAGGGGACATGTAATGAAGCTACAGGGTAAACTATTTAAGACAAATAAGAGAAAATATTTCTTCACTCAACGTGTAATCAAACTCTGGAATCTGTTACCGGAGGATGTAGTAAGGGCTGTTAGTATAGCTGGGTTTAAAAAAGGTTTGGACAAGTTCCTGGAGGAAAGGTCCATAAACCACTATTAAAAAGGGACCCAGGATATCAATGCTTGACCTAGTACAAGCACTGCAGAACCTGTGTCTTTTGGGGAAACTGCTAGGTACGTATGACCTAGATTGGCCACTGTTGGAAACAGGATACTGGGCTTGATGGACCTCGGTCTGACCCAGTATGGCATTTCTTATGTTCTTATGTTCTTATCCTGGATTCTCTACAGGGAGAACTATTCAGGCAATTGGTAACAGACCCCACACGTGAAGGGGCCATACTGGACTTGGTGCTTACCAATGGTGAAAGTGTTTCTGATGTTGTAGGGGGAGATCATTTTGCATCCAGTGATCACCAGATGGTGTGGTTCAGTATTAGGACTAGGGCTGTTAGAATCCATTCCAAGGTGAGGATCTTAGACTTTAGGAAGACTAACTTTGTGAAGATGGGCCAATACCTCAGGGAGCCGTTAGTGGGATGGGAACAGCTGGGGAATGTAGAAAAACAGTGGGCAAAACTGAAAGGGGGTATTTTAAGGGCAACCAAACTTTTTGTTAAAATGGTAAATAAAGGCAAAAGGAAAAGGAGACCGCTATGGTTTTCAAAGGAAGTAGCTGAAAAAGTGAAGAAAAAGAGGGAGGCCTTCATGAAATACAAGAGATCACAGAGAGAGGAAGACAGGCATCTGTATTTGGAAAAACTTAGAGAAGCTAGCAAAGTAGTCAAGAAGGTAAAGATTCAAAAGGAGGAGGAAATAGCCAGTGCAATAAAATGGAGGGATAAGACATTTTTCAGATATATTAGCGAGAAGAGGAAGGGCAAAAGTGGTATTGTCAGACTCAAGGGAGCAGGGGGGGAATATGTAGAAGCTGATAAGGATAAAGCGGAATTGCTTAACAAATATTTTTGTTCTGTGTTCACAGATGAAGAACCTGTGTTTGTGAGAAACTAGCTCAACTTAAAGTAGACAAAGCGATGGGACCAGATGGGATACACCCTAGAACACTGAGGGAACTTGGGGACGTTCTAGCAACTCCACTGACTGACCTTTTCAATGCCTCATTGGAGTCGGGAGTGGTGTCAAAGGACTGGAGAGAGGCTCATGTGGTGCCTTTACACAAAAGCGGAAGTAAGGATGTGGTTGAAAACTACCGGCCGGTTAGTTTAACTTCGGTGGTGAGTAAATTATTGGAAACTCTGCTGAAAGGGAAAATAGTGAAGTTTCTGGAGTCCAGCGGATTACAGGATCTGAGGCAGCATGGATTCACCAGAGGCAGGTCTTGTCAGACAAATCTGATTGATTTCTTTGACTGGATGACCAGGGAGTTGGACCGAGGGAGAGCTCTAGATGTGGTGTATTTAGATTTCAGTAAAGCCTTTGACACTGTTCCTCACAGGCGACTTATAAACAAACTGAGCACCCTAGGGATGGACCCTGAAGTTACTGCTTGGGTTAGAAATTGGTTGGGTGGGAGGCGACAAAGAGTACAAGTAAATGGAGCTCACTCTGAAGAGAAGGATGTTACCAGTGGTGTGCCCAGGGATCTGTCCTTGGTCCGATTCTTTTTAACATCTTTGTTAGTGATATAGCGGAAGGGCTGTCGGGTATGGTTTGCCTCTTTGCAGATGATACCAAAATCTGCAATAGAGTAGACACCCAGGAAGGTGTAGATGACATGAGGAGGGATCTAGCTAAGCTTGAAGAATGGTCTAGAATTTGGCAGCTGGGATTTAATGTTAAAAAATGTAAGGTCATGCATTTGGGCTGCAGCAATCCAAGGGAGCAGTACAGTATAAGAGGTGAAGTACTTTTGTCCACTAAAGAAGAGCGGGACCTAGGCGTGGTTGTGTCTGATGATCTTAAAGTAGCTAAACAGATAGAAAAGGCGACGGCAAAAGCTAGAAGTATGCTTGGGTGCATACGGAGAGGAATGGCTAGCAGAAAAAAGGAGGTGATAATGCCTCTGTATAAGTCTTTGGTGTGACCTCATTTGGAGTATAGTGTGCAGTTCTGGAGATGGCACCTTCAAAAGGATGTGAACAGGATGGAGTCGGTGCAGAGGGTGGCTACTACACAATAATAAACCAAACAAACAAACCCGGATACAAAATATACAACTGCCCTCGCGCCAACCAAAGGGGAGGAGGAGTCCTAATCTTTGCTAAATCCACCTTACTACTAACTAGTACCTCCCAGAGCACAACTGAGGACATCGACATACTCAAAGTAGAAAACACAGCAATAACTATCTGTCTAATCTACAGACCCCCTTCGTCACATCACGAAACACTGGCTACAGCGCTAGAAAGCATCTCAACCACCGCAATCAAAAAATACCAAATCATCCTGGGAGACTTAAATTTAGCATCAGGTCCACATATTCAGGCGAACACCTTCCTAGAAGTCATGGACCAACTTGGGTACAAGCAGATAATAAGTGATGCCACCCATGACAAAGGAAACACTCTGGACATGGTATTCATACCCACCAAACAGCAGCACAACGAAGGAAAAGAACCTGTAACAAAAATAACTCAAGGACCATGGTCCGATCACCACCAAATAGAACTCAAAATGCATCTGCCCTCTCTACCTAAACACCCAAAAGCCGGACGATCAACGCACCCTCAAAGGAGATTCAATAAATTCAACAAAGAAGCTCTCATAAGCTCTATTGCATCCCACATAGACTTGGAACACACGGAACTCGATGATCTAATAAACAGATGGAACTCAGGAATACAAGCTACATCAGAACCAAAATGGAAAGCCTCAATTAACACAACTAAATCCAGAACAGAACCATGGTACACAGAAACTCTGACCAGATTGAAGAGAGAACTACGAAAACTGGAGAGAAAATGGCGGCAAAGCAAAACCGTAGAACATAAAACGGAATACCTGACTCTTCTCTCAAAATACAAAAACGAGGTCAACTTGGCAAAAAGAACGCATCACACTAATTTACTAAATAAGGCCATAAATAAGCCCAGAGAATTATTCGAATTGGTCAAATCACTAACCAAGACCTCCCAAGATGATCACTATAGCAACAAAATTAAGGCCCAAACCCTGGCAGATCACTACGCAAGCAAACTAAACCCACATGTGGCTACAAAACCCACTCAATGCCTGGGTGCAGCCCCCCCGCGCCACAACTCAACATGGCGGCGAGCGAAAACCGGGACAGTGATTGGAACAATTTCCGAAAAATTGAAGACCAGCAAATTATGAACATAATCGCCAACATAAACACCTCAACCTCCCCACTGGATCCCTGCCCTGCTGCATGGGTCAAGGCAGCGAAACTAGAAATTGCCCAACACGTCTCGCATATAGTAAACCAATCACTCCAACAAGGAATCATGCCTACGCAACTTAAGAAATCCATCATAAGACCTATACTAAAAAACAAAACACTCATTAAGGACGACCCAGCATCCTACTGCCCAATATCCAGCATATCCTTCCTAGCAAAGATTATTGAAAAGGCAGTCCTACAACAACTGCAAGACCACCTGGACGACAACGAAACCCTAGATGATCATCAATACGGCTTCAGGCAACATCATGGGGTTGAAACCCTACTGATTACACTACTAGACAACCTATTCAAAGGCCTAGAAGACAAAAAGAAAATGTTTATTCTCATATTTATTGACATCTCAGCGGCATTCGATACAGTACATCATGGAACCCTCATGAACAGAATTGAATCAATAGGAATATCAGGAACCCCCCTAAAATGGTTCTCATCGTATAGAGCAAACAGAATGCAACAGGTCCAGTTCAACGATGAAAAAGCAGAGGCGTTCCCCCAAACCCAGGGCATACCTCAGGGCTCAGCTCTTTCCTCACTCCTCTTCAACGTATACATGCAACCAATTTGCAAAACCCTCCAGAAGCACAAAATCGACTACCACATATATGCAGACGATATAATGCTGTATACACAACTTGACGCAAATAATTGAAATTACATCCAACTAGAAGAATGCCTAAGCGAGATGCAAACCTGGTTACAACAAAACAACATGGCTATAAACCATAAAAAAACAGAGGTGATGTACATCTCCAGAAAACTGGATTTCAACCCGCCTGCAACAGTCACCCTATGCAACAATACCTACCACATGAAGAAAGAAATAAAATATCTAGGGGTAACGCTCGATAGCGACCTAAAGATGGAAAAACACCTCCGCATAATAAACAGGGCTATCTTCCACAAACTAAGAGTCATACAACCACTACGGAACATCATTGAACCTCATGATTTCAGGACAGTAGCTCAAGCTCTCATCACACCCCACTTCGACTACTGCAACGCCATTTTACAGGGCCTACCAAAGAAAACCCTGAACATACTGCAAATGGCGCAAAACGTGGCGGCCAGAATCATCATGAAAAAAGGTTTTGCTGAACACATCACACCAGTGTTAATCGAGCTACACTGTCTCCCCATTACAGCTCGCATAAAATATAAAACCCTAATAACCACATTCAAACTCATTCATAACACAGCGCCATCTTTCCTCTCCAACCTAATCAACACACAACCTCTCAACAGAAGCAGAAGAACCACCAACTTAAATACCCTTTACGTACCGAAAAGTATAAGATCTGTCAAAACCGGTACAAGTAAAAGAGCATACTCGTACACAGCACCCGCACTCTGGAACCAACTGCCGCCTGAGCTACGCTCTAGCAACGACCTGATGGAATTTAGGAAAAAACTCAAGACTCACCTATTTCAGATTCATTATAACATGATCTAGGCAATGAGGACTAACCCTTGCTACCCACAGAACCAAAGATGTATATATGTGTAAAAAAAAAAAAGAAAAGAAAAAAAATGTATATATGTAATTAATTCCTCCCGTCTTATGGAAGGAAAATCAATTACCTAACTGCTGTGTGTCGTGCTTATCCTATCAATCACTTTGTATATAATACAAATTTTCTGTCATGATCAGACAGCTCTGACATGTAATCTAATCCGCTACTGATCGCTGGAAGTAGCGGTATACAAATGTATGCTAAATAAATAAAATAAATAAATAAATACTAAAATGATTAGTGGGCTTCATTATAAAGCATATGAGGACAGACTTAAGGACCTTAATATGTACACCTTAGAGGAAAGGCGGGATAGAGGTGATATGATTGAGATGTTTAAATACCTCCGTGGCATAAATGTTCAGGGAGAGAGCCTCTTTCAATTGAAAGCAAGTTCTGCTACGAGGGGACATGGGATGAGGGTGAAGGGAGATAGATTCAGGAGTGATATGCGGAAATATTTCTTTACGGAAAGAATAGTGGATCCATGGAATAGTCTCCCAGTGGAGGTGGTAGAGATGAGGACAGTAACTGAATTCAGAAAAGCATGGGACCAACACAGATGATCTCTAAAGGTAAAAAGTGGACTGTTGTAGTTGTTGATATGGAAGGACAGACTAGATAGGCCATGTGGTCTTTTTCTGTCATCATGTTTCTATGTTTCTATGTTTAAGAAGGGACCCAGGATATCAGTGCTTGACCCAATACAAGCATTGTGGAACCTGTGTCTTTTGGGGAAACTGCTAGGTACATATGACCTAGATTGGCCACTGTTGGAAACAGGATAGTGGGCTTGATGGACTTTGGTCTGACCCAGTATGGCATATCTTATGTTCTTAAGGTAAAAGAGGCGAAATCTGGAGTTAGCAACAGAAGAGAAGGGCACAGATAGAAGCAATTTGCCAGAAAAGCAGAGTTCCGGAGGGGGCATATAGGGAGAGATAAGAGAGGAAAGGTAGTGAGGAGCTGCAGAGTGAATGCATTATAGGTCTACAGGAGATGTTTGAATTGGATGCGGAATTGGATAGGGAGCCAATGAAGTGACTTGAGATGAGGGGTAATATGAGCACCTCCCCGGTAGCAAGGGTGAATGGACATGATATAGTGCTCAAGGGCATATAAGGCATTAATTATAATTCACACACATGTGGACAGTTAGGATAAGGGGAATCTGGCCCGTGCAGGAGATCTGTATGCTTGGCCTCCCCCAAAACGGAGAAGAGAGGGGTTGTGAAGTTTATGTTCCATGGGAAATCAATTAATGATTGGGGACAAGATAACAAACGAAGGGTGGTATAATTATGAGTGCGAAATATTGATTCTGATAAAAAGCAAGGGGGAGACTGAGCGAGATCTGTGACTAGAGGTCTGGAGACATAAAAAGGGAGAAGGATCAATGTTAGCTATTTATTTGCCGTTTAGGATAAGGAGAGGGTTAGAAATGCGGGGGGTAGGGGGGAGGCCTTAAACATCAGATATGTGACCTGAAGACTGATGAAGGTGGGTAGATTGTTGGGGTTGGGGAAAAGGGAGAGGGGAAAGGGGATAGGATTAAGGGGAACTGGAGGGGGAGGGAGGGTTGGGAAGGTGGTTCACAATGCTATAGTGGGAAAGTATACTGGTGGCAAAATCTCCAGTGGCAAAAGAAAGTGGGGGTTCTAGGCTGGGGGGACCTTATGTAAGATTGAAAAGGAGCTTAGTAAATTATAGCTTTGAGATGTGGGACATCCCCTGAGAATTATTTCTTGGAATGTCTACGGGCTTAGTACTCCCATTAAATGCTATGAGGTCTTACAAGCCTTACCACGGTATCGCTGTGATATAGTGTTTCTTCAGGAAACTCATCGGACTGTGGCTGAGCACGGTAAGCTAAATTGAGAGTGGGTAGGCCTAGTATTTGGCATTCCTGTGCAGGGAAAAATGGGGGAGTGGCCATCCTGATTCGCAAGAACCTTCGGTTCACCCACAGTAACGATAAATTGGATGAGACAGGCTCTTTCTTATTCTGAGGGGGGATTTAGAGGGCAAGCCAGTCATCCTCTGTAACATATATGGCCCCAATAATACAGATGCCCCCTTCTACATGAGGCTGGCCTCCGAGATTGAGGATCTCCCGGAGGACCCTCTCATTCTGGGAGGAGACTTTAATGGTGTTCTCGATTTGGAATCAAATTGGGGAGGCATGGAGGCGCATAAAGCCACCATGCAGATACTAGGTCGTTTTAAGCATCGGCTAAGCATGGCAGACCCATGGCGTCTGCTGCACCCCTCAGAGTGAGATTACTCACACAGATCCCGAGCCCATGGGATAAGTGCCTGTATCGATTTTTTGCTGATCTCTGAACCCTTATTGGCACAGGTGACGGAGGTGAATATTGGCCCTGATGAAATTTCCGACCACTCCCCAGTGTGGGTGGACAAAACCTGGCAGAGGCCAGTGTCCCAACAGTGGCACTGGCATTTCCTCTCATACCTTTATTGAGATAATCAGTTTCAAGTTTATCTCCAGGAATGCTGGCAAACATATTTGTCACACAACATGCTGCATAAAGAGATCCCAGAACCTTTCTGGGAAGCTGCTAAGGCAATTCTCAGGGGAGATATCATTGCCTACGTCGCTAGAAGACGACACTAATTGAATGCTATGATATTTAGGCTGGAGAGGCAGGTCCGGCTGGAACGAAGATGCCATGCTAGGAATCCTACAGAGGAAACAAAGGCCAAGCTGCTCTTAACGAAACATTATACCAACGGGCAAAAAAATTCCTGATGTACTACCAATATCAGCTATATTGGTATGGTGATAAAAGGGGCGGCTACTGGCCCGCTGCCTCAAAGGGGGAAGAGGCCCAAAAACGATAGCTGCCTTGCAGGTCAAGATAGGCAAAATCCACAAAGAAGCTGGAGAAATCACACACCTCTTTCAAACATTTTATCAGGCCTTGTCTACGGGTGAAGGGGCCTCTACAGCATGCATAGCGACATATCTGCGGGACCTATCATTGCCAAGCCTTACTCCACAACAGGTGACACTGCTGGAAATGCCAATCTCAACTAAAGACGTACAATGAAATATACAGGCTGCTCAATGTTGCCGAGCACCTGGCCCAGACAGATTTAATGCAGAGTTCTACAAACATTTGCATGATAAGGTGACACCCGTCCTAGTGGAAATGTACCAGGAGCAGATAGAACGAGGCAGGATGGTTTGGGGCAATAACAAAGCCCCTATTATTGTAATCCCCAAGCTTGGGAAAAACCCGTTACAGGCTGCATCCTATAGACCAATCTCCCTGATCAATTTCGACCTGAAGCTTTTAGCCAAGATCCTAGCAGAATGTTTGGCCTCGCTGCTGCCGAGCTTAGTGCAGGAATCCCAAGTGGGTTTTGTTCAGGGCAGATATGCCTCCTGCAATTTGCGTAAGATCATAGCCTCCCTTGAGTGGACATATGAATATCGCTTGGCATCCCTCTTGGTGAGCTTTGACGCCAAAAAAACATTTGACCGGGTAGAATGGGACTACCTGTTCCAATTTCTGCCCCAGTATGGGATAGGGGTTCAGTTTCTCCACATGGCACAGATTCTATATACACAACCTGTAGCAGCAGTGGTAGCAAATGGGGTGATATTGGCAGACATTAGCCTGGGACGAGGGACACGACAGGGCTGCTCCCTGTCCCCCCTGTTATTTGTTCTATCCCTAGACCCATTGATACGTAAATTGGTGGTATGTCAGGAGGCACCAGGTATCCAGATTGGGCGGACAGAGTTCAAGATTTCAGCTTTTGCAGATGATATGTTAGTCCACCTCATCTCATCTCACCTCGAACGACCCTACTAATGGTGCTAGAAGAATTTGCCAAGTTCAGAGAGATAGCAGGCCTTAAGATAAACAAAGATAAGTCTGAAGCCTTGGACGTGCTGGGAGAATTATGCTCAACTTCGGGACTCTCCTTTCTCCTGCAATGGGCAGACACAGCATTTACTTATTTGGGCATCCAATTAACTCAAGACCTTCGCCAGCTTTACAAATGTAATTGCAGAAAGGTGTTACAACACATGCGAACCCAGTTAAAAGCTTGGACTCCCCCTTCCGCTGTCACTAATTGGCCGAGTGGCAACATATCATATGATGCTATTCCCAAAATTGCTATACATGCTATAGACGCTCCCACTTTATCTTCTCCGTAGAGACATCTTAGAGTGTGAGCAGGCCTTGTGCAGTTTTTTGTGGAAAGGGAAATGACCACGTATACCCTTAGCATACATGCAAGGCCCTTGGCATACAGTCAGCTGCGGCACATCCACGTGAGCAGCTAGCAGCAGAGAGAGCCATAGTGATCCTACAGTTTTTTGAATTGGGAGATCAGAAATGTTTATCAGTCTCTAATTATTCAGACAAATTGATAAGAGGGACTAGCTCCCAGGACTTTTCTACCATTGAACATAAATGGGCAGAGGAACTTGGGTTCCCGGTTGCCTCAGGTGAAATACTGGATACAATATGACGCATCCCAGCAGTGGTACAATCAGACAAGCTTAGGGAGCTGCAGTTTTGAATGGTATACTGGATACACTTTTCTCTCCTTTGGGCGCAGAGAAGTGGTCTCACACAAGATGGTTGCTGTCCAAAGCGCTCCACACCAATGGCAGGACTTAGCTACATGTGGTGGCTCTGCGAGGGGGTACAGAGATATTTATTTTATTTATTTATTTGACATTTCTTCTATACCGCGCTATTAAAATCAGCGCGGTGTACATCGAACAAGCATACTGCAATGTATACAAACAACATTGAGTTTACAAATAACAGGGAATTGAACATGGGAGCGAAACCAGGGAAACTAAATAAATATTAACTCAAACTATGTACAATACTCTAATGTAGATGGGTGTTGCATTAGTTTTGTGAAGGTTGGTAGGGTTTGAGGGGGGACTACCTATTATCTGTGGTGTTGACGTGTAGGGGCGACTGATGTATGGGGGAGGTTTGCAGGTTGTTGGTTGTGCTTCTATCGCTGGAGGTTTCAGAGTAACATTTTGTGAACAGGTGGAGTTTTAAGGCTTTTCTGAATAGGATGAGGTTTTTTATTCCAGGGATTTCATGGGGGAGTGCATTCCAACTTAAAGGGGCGAATAAGGAGAAGGCTCTGTTGGAGGTAGCCTTTGTGCACTTAGTCATTAGCTTGGGGACTGATAATGTGTTTCGTGCAGTAGATCTTCTGCTTCTGTTTTCTAGGGTGCCATGGATTAGCTTGCTGATTGGCGTAGGGGGGTAGTTATTTAGGGCTTTGAAAGTGAGGACCAATGATTTATATTGGAGCCTGGCATGTAGAGGTAGCCAATGCAAACCCTTCATGATGGGTGTTATGTGGTCGGATCTTGACGATCCGGAGAGGACTCTTGCGGCTGCATTTAAGGCTAAGCGGAGCGGGTTTAAGGTCGACTGTGGGAGGCCATGAAGGATGATGTTCGCGAAATTGATATGTGGAAGGACTAGTGCCTGGAAGGTTGTTCGGTAGTCTGTGAAGTCCAGTAGGTGTCGGAGGTGACGTAGAGTTCTGATCTTATGGTAAATTGCCTTTGTGATGTTTTTTATGTGCGTTGTCATGTTCAGGTGCTGGTCCAGGGTGATGCCGAGGTAACGGATTGTGGATTTGGACTTCAACTCTACATTGTTGACACGTAGTGATGAAGGAGGTGTGAATTTGAGGTTCCTCGTGACAAATAGGACATCTGTTTTGCCGTGATTGATCTGTAAGTTTTGTGATAATAGCCAATCGGTTACTGCTTCAAAGCAATTAATTATTGGGGAGAGCACTGGTTGGTCTATTGAGAACGGCATGTAAAGGAGGATGTCATCAGCGTATGCGAGGCATTTTACGTTGAAGGATCTAATTAAGTCACATATCGGCTGCATATAAATGTTGAACATCAGTGATGATAAGGACGATTCTTGAGGAACTCCCTGTGTTTGCAGAAATGGTTCGGAGGATGAGTGGCCAGCCTTGACTTGTTGCCATCTATTGGATAGGTAGGATTCACACCATTTTAGAGCTGTATTTTGGATCCCTTTTTCTTTCAGGCGTTGTAGAAGTATGTCATGATTCACCGAGTCGAAAGCGGCAGAGATGTCCAGGAAAATAAGGACAAAGCCTTGTTGTATGCTGTTGATTCCTGTGATCAGATCGTTGAACAGGGTTGTGAGGACAGTGTCTACTCCGTGTGCTTCTCTAAACCCGTGTTGGGCTGGATCCAACGGTGCTTCGGTGTCAATGTGTTGCTGGATTTGTTGTTGAGCGGCTTTTTCAATGATCTTGGCAAGCTGGGGGATGCTCGATATTGGTCTGAAGGATTCTACTTTAGATGGATCTAGTCTGCTGTTTTTTAATAAGGGCTTGATAGAGGTGTTTTTGAGGCTCTGCGGGAATGATCCTGTGGTAAAGGACTGGTTCAGTATTTTAGCCAGGATGTTGCTTATGTCATGGCGAAGCTCTTTGATCCAGCTGGCTGGGCAGGGATCATTAGGTGCTGTGCTGGGGTTGACAGAAGCGACGATGTCCGCAACCTCTTTAGTGGATACTGTGGTGAAGTTGCATAGTGGAGTTGCTTGGAATGTTTTGGATGGTGTGGAGGGATTATTAGTGCCTATGTTTGCGTTGGTCTTGACCATCTTTGATTGTAAATAGTCTGCATAGTCCTGTGGTTGAGGCATTGGGGGGGTGGACTGAGACTGGCTCACCTGTTATGGACTTTACTATATTGAACAAGGCATGGGTTTATTGATGGAGCGTTTTAATATATCAGTGTGATAGAGTTTCCTTTCCTGCGTTATCTTCGCACGGTGGGTCAGCAAGTATGAGTTGTATGCAGTGTGTGCTTCAGAGGAGTGGGTTTGGCGCCATTGTCTCTCGAGTTTGCGTAGATGGTGTAGAGATGTTCGTAGGTCCGTGGAGAACCAGGGTGCATGTTCTCGTCGTTTTGTAGTCTTTTCGGCGTAAGATGGACAGGATGCAGCTCTGAGGTTTTCATCCCATTTAGATATGAGGTTATCCAGGCTGAGGGATGTGTTGGTCATAAGAGGTTGGAGGTTCTCTAGGACTTCGCTCTTGTTGAGTGGGCGGAAGCGGGCTGCTGGAGTTTTGGAAGTATTTGTATTTGTTGTTGTCTGACTGTTACTGGGAGTGCTTATGGGTATGTGGAAGCTAAGGAGATGGTGGTCGGACCACGGCACTGGAGTCATGGATAGTGCGAGGTCTTGGGATGACGAGGCGTTAGAAAGAGGTGCGAATATGAGATCCAGCTTGCCTCCTTTAGAGTGGGTGGCCGAGTCAACACATTGATTGTATCCTAGATCCTCTAGGGCCTCAAGGAATGCTGTTGAATGGCTATTTTGAAGAGATGGGAGGTTAAAGTCTCAGATTAACCAATTTGGAGAGTGCGGGGTGGAAGTGGTACATGCTAGCAGCTAGCTCAATTATTGTTGATAGTTCATCTGGTGATGGAGTGGGTGCCCGGTATATGAGGTTGATGGTGCATAGTTCACTTGATATGGTGAGAGCGTCAAGGTGAATTGAGCTGGAGGTGTTATGCAACTTGAATTGAAGGTCGGCTTTGGCAAGGATGAGTGTCCCGCCTCCTTTCTGAGTGGACCTGTGGCATGTATATAGGGAAAATCCTGGGGGTAGCATCTGATTCAAGAGGACATTGTCGCAAGCGGACAACCATGTCTCGGTGATCATCAAGATGTCAAGATTGTGTAGTGGTATCAGGTCAATGGCTGCAGGCCATTTTGAGCGTACTGATCTGGCATTTATCAAAGCACATTTCAGTAGGCGTTGCTGGCGTTGTTTCTTGGCTTGTGTCTTTTTGAATAGTTGGAGGGGGATGTTAAGTAGGTGGGAGTGGGGTGTGTGGTTGGTTTTTGCTGTGGTATGGTGTGGGAGTTCGGGCCGTCTCCTTCCATGGTGTAGGATTGGAATGGGGTTAGTGCCCTGGTTGAACGCAATTGAGAGGTTGGGGAGCCCAAGGGTAAGGAGAGAGATGAATACTATTAGGAGATTGTACATTCTGGACTGGCTGCAGGGCAATAGTAATAAGGTAGCACAGAGAATGGGGTAATTACTAGCAACAGTAGAATGTAACGCAGTGAATGGGAGTAATTACTGGCAGCATTAGAATTTAACACAGTGAATGGGGTAATTACTGGCAGCATTAGAATGTAACACAGTGAATGGGGTAATTACTGGCAGCATTAGAATGTAACACAGTGAGTGGGGTAATTACTGACAACAGTAGAAGGTAACACAGTGAATGGGGTAATTACTAGCAACAGTAGAATGTAACACAATGAATGGGGTAATTACTGGCAGCATTAGAAGGTGACACAGTGAATGGGGTAATTACTGGCAACAGTAGAAGGTAACACAATGAATGGGGTAATTACTAGCAACAGTAGAATGTAACACAATGAATGGGGTAATTACTGGCAGCATTAGAAGGTGACACAGTGAATGGGGAAAATTATTGGCAACAGTAATACGCTGATTCACAGTGAGTGAGAGTTCTAGTGGTATTTGGTGATACTTGCAGTTCCAGATATAGGTCCGATTAGGATGGGTTACTTGCTGTTTTCGGTAGTTCTGAGGATTTATCGAAGCGCCGCCGCTGAGGGGCCTGTAGTTGCGTTCTCAGAGAGGTGGAGGGATTGTGTTGCGTTTGGCTGCTTGTGGTGTTTTTTGGTGCCAAATTCATCAATACATTAGTTGGCTGATTGTGTAATGCATGGAGTGGACTGGGGCTCTTGTGATATTTGATTGGATAGCTACACCCCTCCCCAGAGGACAATGGAATAGACTCTTGGTAAGGAAAGCCTGTATAATGGGTAAATTACCATTCCTTCGGAGATGGAGGAAAGACAAGGCACCTACCTTTTGGGAGTGTTGGTTCAGTTTTCATCAGCTGATGCTAATGGAAAGACTAAATGCCAGGGGCAATAAAGAAAAATGGGAGGAGTTTTTGTGGCTCTAGGACCGATATATTGCCACCTTGGCACCTAGAGCACGGAATGTGTGATTGACTATGTAAAGGGAATATAGGAAGGGAAGGGGGGAGGGAGTGGGGAGGATAGAAATGTTTGGTAGAAAAACAAAAAATGTTATATTGCTGACTATGTTTGGTTTATTTCTGGGAAACAGTGTAAGTGTACCCACTGTAACCCGGTGATGTTGTTTGACAAATAAACAGTATTTAAAATTAAAAAAAAAAAAAAAAAAGCAAAGAGGCCCATTCCCTTCTGGACATCCAGCCCCTTGTGTAGCCAGGCAGAATTGGATCTACGGGCCTGGACCTGCAGGCCAGCCTCAATTCTGAATGGCTGCACGCCAAGCCACATACACGGCTAACTGAGCTTGGCTCCATAAAGGAGCCACAGTGCCATGGCATCCCTTCGCTATTTATTTATTTAGACAGTTTTGTATACTACCTTATCCTTCAATCAAAGTGGTCACAACACAATTGGGATACAATTAACACGAGGGGATATGAGACACATACACTAATACTTACAGGGAACATGGGCAATGGAGGGTTAAGCGGCTCCATTACGAAGCCATGAATGCTGGCTGCTGCCGAAATTGTCCTTTCCCCACAGCCAGACCACCGATCCGGCCTCCCATGGCCAGAGTCCAGCTGTGGGGAACCTCCTGCATGCTTCCCGGTCTTGTCCGTGCTGGCCATTGCTGCTACCCCATGTCCAGGGGGACTTATTCCACCTCTGAGATGGAATAAGTCACCTGTCTAACTGGCCTACCCCGGACATACAGGGCCGACCTCAGAATCGGCCCTGTACGTCCAGGGTGACGGCCCGCCCATGCACCGCCCTCATTCTGCCTTCCACCCGCCCCCTCCTACCCCTGTCTAAGGTTCGCCATACAACTCCGTTGTTTGTATCAGGAGCCTTGCACGGGAACGGCAAGGAGACGAATAGCAGGGATGTACATCCAGGCAGGGCATACAACCTTCTATTCGTGGCTTGGAATAGACCCCTAAGTGTTTTTGAAGTTTTTAAATGCATTTAGAAAATCATTAAAACAAGCTTGTGAGCCTATGAATGAGACAATCAGGAGAGAATAAGTGTGTGTTATTTCAAATGCAATGTGTGCCTTTGAGTCAGTCCTGACTCCTGGTGACCCACAAGCTCCTGGGTTTTCTTGGCATCGGAAGTAGATTGCCAGGCCTTTCTTCTGAGGCAATGGAGGATTAAGTGACTTGCCCAAGGCCACAAGGAGTGCTAGTGGGAATTGAACCCTGGTTGCTTGGTTGCCATGCCAGTGTTCTAACCACTAGACTACTCCACTCCGCGTTATTTCAAAGCAACGTAGAAATACGTCGCTTATAAAACACGTGCTCCCTGAGACTGAGACTCTATATTATCTCAGTATTCTCACCAGTGTATTGAAGTACTATAGTTAAATACTCTTACACAATTGTATCTAATCAAGTACTTTTTTGATAAGATTATGTAGATACTCCCTGTATATTCCTTTACAATAGAAGTAACTCTTACTTAAGGCTTTTTCTGTCTGCAAAGAAAAAGCAGCTGACACCAAAGATTGTATTAGGAGTGCAGGTGGGCAAATGTACAGATTAACAATATAGGAGAGATAATGGACCTTTGCAATACCCCACAAGTCAGAGGATGTTCTCGAGATTTAAAAGTATAAAAGAAAACTGTGAAGGAATGGTCCTGGAGGAACAACTGGAACCAAGACAAGACAGTGCCTGTGATCTTATATTGACTAGATGCCGTAGTAAGATCTGGTGATTGACCAGATCAAATGTGGTGGTCAGGTCTAAGGACAGCAGAAGTATAGCTTGACCCTTGTTTAGTTCTTCCCTAAGTTCGCTAACCAGTGTTACCATACAGATTTCCATGCTATGGTGTTGATGGAAACCCGGCTGGCAAGTATGGAAAATATACCTATTTTCTTTGTACTGTAGTGGAATAGAAAAGGCAGTCTTCTCTCAACAATGAGCTTTGCTATAAAGGGTATATTTGATACCAGGTGATAGCTTTCAGGACAAGACAGATCAAAGCTAGCCCTCTTTAATAGAGGGTGGAAGAGGGCATGTTTGCATGCTGAGGGTACAATACCTACATGCTATTCTGAATTACTGCTGAGTCCAGACTGCACAGAAGCTCATCACCATCTGCTGGAGACAGAGAAATACTGGATTGAACAGCTATGCATAGATCCCTTATAGTGTGACATCATCAAGACCAGTGGTTCTCAGTCTCCATCTTTGGGGACAGGGCATAACTCATGCATCTGGACTGGACTGGAGGGATGATAAGGAAAGCACTGGTTGGCACCACTGAATGTGCCCCCCTCTGTGTCTATTTAAAATTCTGTGCTCCCAACATTACAAAAAGGCCAGTATTCAAATGCCACAGTGGTCCGCTGTGGCAATTACTGTAAATATCAGCAGGATATTCAGAGGCAGTATCTAGATAGGCGCTGCTTCTGAATATCTGGGCTGAGTGGCGCAATCTGGATAAGTGGCAGCACTTATCTGGTTAGTACAATATTCGGCTGGCACTTATATGGATGCTACATTAGTCACCCAGTTAAGTGCTGACTGAACATCCTGCTTACATCGCCCACAGACTGCCCCTGCACTAACCGAATTGTGCCAGGGTGATCTGCGGCAGGGCTGGCCTATCCACTCTGCAGGAATGTTGCCTGCACATGGCTCTGAGCCCCGGGGGCCTCATGCCTGCCTGCCTGTCTTCAGAGGGAGTCAGGGAAGCCTATAGCCCAGTGTCCTGGCTCACCTCTGCAGAGCCACAAGAAAAAATGGTGTTTTCCTTTTTTCCTGCAGCTCTTTTAAAGTTGATCCGCCAGTGCGTCGAGTATTGGGATGGTAAACAGGGGCATTTCCTGTCTCGTGCCAAACAGGAAATGCCCTCGATTAATCTCCCAGCATTCAGCATGCAGGTGGGTCAACTTGAGCAGAGCTGTGGGAAAGAAGGAAAGTGCCATTCTTTCTCATGGCTCTGCAGAGGTGAGCCGGGCTTTGGGCTTCCCTGACTCCTCCTAAAATAGTCAGAGGGTGCAAGACTCTTCTGGGGTAGGGCACTGGGACTGGAAATGGGCTGAATGGGTGGGTTAGGATTGGTAATGTGCTGATGGGGGGTCTAGGACTGGAAACAAACTGATTAGAGAGAGAGGTCTGGAAATGGGCTGATAGGGGGCTAGGACTAGAAATGGGCTGATTAGGGGAACTAGCACTGGAAATGGGCTGATGAGGGGGCTAGGACTGAAAATGAGCCGATAAGGGGGGCTAGCACTGGTAATGGGCCGATGGGGGGGCTAGGACTGGAAATGGGCTGATTAGGGGGCTAGCACTGGAAATGGGCTGATGGGGAGCTAGGACTGGAAATGGGCTGATGGGGGAAGTAGGACTGTAAATGTACTGATTAGAGGGGGCTTGCTCTGAAAATAGGCTGATGGGGGGCTAGCATTTGAAATGGACTGATGGGGGCAGGCTAGGACTGGAATGGCCTGATGGGGGGATAGGACTGAAAATAAGCTAGGACTGGAATGGGCTGATGGGGAGCTAGGACTGGAATGGGCTGATGGTGTGGGGGGGGGGGGCTAGAATGGGAAATGAGCTGATGGGGGAGGAGGAGAGGAGAGTGCTGCTGGCCATGGAAGAAAACTGGGGGCTAGGGCTACAAATGAGCTGATGGGGGGGGGGGATGGCAGAAGTGAGCTGCTGGCCTGGAAGAAGACTGGGGTCTAGGACTACAAATAGGCTGATGGGGGGGGAGGGGGCAGAATGGGATGGAAGGGAGCGAATGCTGAGAGGGGCTGGAACTAGAAGGGAGCTGATGTTGGGGGAGGACTATAAGGGGACAGGGCTGGCTAGAGAAAAAAAGAAGCTGGGGGAGTGAGGATGGAGAGGGGTAAAGATATTTTGTGTGGGAGGGAAGAAAAAATCTACAATTGGCTGGATACGAGGGTTGCTATTTATATTTCTGCCCTAATAATGAAAAAACAAATATTTATGATCGAAATTGGTTTTATTGTTTTTCAAAATATTCTTCATGAAGATCAATACACTTTTGCATGCGTTTGAACCAATTTTCAAAGCACTTTTTCCACTCCAATTGAGGTAACTCCAAAACATGCGTTTTGAATGCATCAACTGCATCTTCGGGTGTTGAAAATCGTTGACCACGTAATTTGTTTTTGATGTGCGGGAATAAAAAGAAGTCATTGGGTGCTAAATCAGGGCTGTACGGTGGATGACCCATCAATTTGATGTTTTGGCTGGTCAAAAATTCCTTTGTTTGCACCGATTTGTGAGATCTCGCATTGTCATGATGAAGAATTATTCGCCTCTTCTTCAACTTTTTCCAAATTTCTCCGAAGACTTCTGGTAAACAAATGGTCATGTACCATTCAGAATTGACCGTCCTACGTTGCTCTAATGGCACTGTCGCCACGTGACTGGTAATGCCGAAGAAACAGGCAACCATTTGCTTCAATGTGCTTCTTCCGCGAACAACTTTTGTTGGATTTGGCTCGTCTTGGAAGACCCATACAGTCGATTGCTGTTTTGTTTCGGGCTCATATGCATAGATCCATGATTCGTCACCTGTGTAGATGTTATACACAGTCTTTGATGCACCTTGAACATATTTTTTCAACATTTCCTTGCACCAATCGACACAAGCCTTCTTTTGAGCGTTTGTCAGATTATGCGGGATCCAACGTGAACAAATCTTTTTTACGGCCAAATGATCATGCAATACCTTATTGATGCTTGTCATACTAATGCCCAAAGATGCCTCAATCTCACGGTATGTCACATGACGATCTTGCTTTATCAGTTCACACACAGCATCGATATTTTCTGGCACAACAACCGATTTTGGACGACCCTGATGGAATTCGTCCTGGAGCGAACGTCGGCCACGATTGAATTCGTTATACCAGTTTTTTACAGTGCTGTAAGATGGTGCGTTATTGCCGTATAAAAAATTAAGTTCATCGATGCACTCTTGTCTTGATAATCCACGTCGAAAGATATGAAAAATAATCGCACGAAAATGTTCACGAGTTAATTCCATTTTTCGCCCCGAGATGAAGATTTCAAGTTACTGTAAACAACAAATCGCGCTCAAATGATAAAATGTTATGAATAAGGTTATATTCAACAATGTCAGTGTTCCAATGGAACCATTGGATGGCGCCTGGCAACACTTACTGTTGCTAAGGCCAGAAATATAAATAGCAACCCTCGTATTAGGAGAGTAAATGGGGATTGAGGATGGAGGGGTGAAATTTGAGTGGATGAAAAAGGAATAAAGAAAGAAATGGAGGAAAGACCAAAAGGAGAAAGATCAGTATGTTGAAGCAGATGTACAAAGAGAATGGAAAAAACTAGAAGAGAGAAGAAAGGACAAATGGACAGCAGACAATGGAGAGTTAGCAGAAGATACGAAGAAACCAGAAGAAAGTGACAGGAGCAATTGTGACTGAAAAATAAAATGCCCAAACAACAAAAGGTAGAAATATTCAAACTTTTTTATTTTAAATTTATTGACTGGAATATGTTAGCTCTGGAAAATGTGCATCACTAATGTCTTTGCATTTTGCTTAGTTACAAGAGCAAAGTAATTTATAGTTTTATTTCTCCAGCATTGTTGTAAATTCCAAGTTTACAACAATGCTCTCTTCATATTTCTAAATTGTGATTCCTTGTTCTATGTTTGGTGATGGTCTATGTTTTGCATGTGTAACCGAGCTGCGGTATTCTGTTCATGTAGTTTCTGTGTGACACAGTCCCACTTATTCTCTTTCCCAGTAAGAGATGCATTGGTATTCTCTGAAATGTATTGGTTTAATATTTGCAGTGTTTGATAGATAGGGTTTGGTGCTTTGTGAGTCCTGGTAGTGCTGTTATGGTACGGCGGGTTTGCTATGGGTTCTAAATTAGCAAGGTTTATAGTACTTCCAAATAGATCAAGACACATCAGAGACATTCACCCAAGACCAAGGGATACCCCAAGGTTCTGCACTCTCAGCCCTTCTTTTCAACCAATTACCAAGATTTTCAAAAAATTAGACATTAGGTCTACATTTATACTGACGACATTATGTTGTCTCTCCCCATAGATATAAATGACCCTACATATCACAAACTATCAGACTGCATTAATGAAACGGAATCATGTTTGAGAGCCAACAACCTTAACATTAACTACAAAAAACAGAAGTCCTATACATATCAAGAAATCAAAACCCTACCCCCTTTCAAACCATCACGATTAACAACATTGTGCTCCCTGTTAAGCAAGAGGTGAAATACCTCAGCATAATTCTAGATCAATCCCTCAGCATGCTCTCCCATATAAAACAAACAGTAAGGACTATCTTCTTTAAGCTGAAAACTGTTCAACATCTAAGACCCTTGCTAGACATCAATGACTTCAGATCAGTGGTCCAGGCCCTTATCACTCCACATTTTGACTACTGTAATAGTCTGTTACAGGGTCTACCAATCAAAAGCACAAACGTACTCCAGAGAGCACAAAATATCACTGCTAGAATCGTTTGTAAGGCCCACCTAACCGATCATGCAACACCCATCCTATATGACCTTCACTGGCTCCCAACTATAAGTCGAATAAAATATAAGCTACTAATAGTAACTTTCAAGTTATTCAATAATATCTCCCCATCTGTCCTATCAACCCTCCTACACACTCAACAAGACACCAGATCTCACAGGCAAAATGCTAACCACTCACTTGTAATCCCCTACTCTATCCACAAGACAAAACTGGTAACGAGCGCCAGAGCCTTCACATATATTGCCACCAGCCCCTTGAACTCGCTCCCACTGACGCTATGATCGATCAAAGACCTCCAGTCATTTAGAAGAGAAATTAAAACATACTTCTTCCTGGCTCATTACGGAAAAACAAACATAGACCCCCCTCAAAAGCAACTTCCCAACACACACTCTAAGTGACATCCCGCTCCCATACCCTCAAACACAAAGAAACTTTCACAATCAGAAACCCTGTACATAGCTTACAAGCCTCTTGTTTTAAGTAAAGTTGTAAATTGTATTGTTTTGTTACATATCATAAAGTTACTATGTAAAACGTATAACACTGTTTTATGTAAAAAATGTTCTATTACTTGTAAACCCCCTTTAATCTCTGGAATGGGCGGTATAAAAGAATCAAATAAATAAAACAAATAAATAAATAATGTACCTGGCATTTGGCACTGGAGTATAGTAATGTAGAAATCTGGTAGTCTTTCTTTATCCTCACTGCCCATGCAAATGGTATTCAGACACTCATTAAAAGGCATGTTTAAAAGTTAATGCGCATTCACAAATGTTAATGTACGCTAAGTGCAGGAACAACCATTTATTTCTATTGGCGCAGTGGCACTTAACGTACATTAATATTTAGTAAATATGCTCTTAAGTCATTGATAAGACAAAAGAGAGGCTTGTGAAGGGCTCCTTTGAAAGTCACCTAAAAATTTAGTTGGCAACATATACATTTTAAAATAAAATAAATTACATTCATGCAAATGAGATCTAGTGGATATGCAAATGAAGCCCAGCAATGAGCCTCTGCATATGGCCCCACACCACCCTTGGGTAGGGTTGCCAACTGATTCCAGATGTGCCCGACAGACTTGATCCATTCCTGGATTTACCCCATTGCATGCAGAGACTTGTAGTCTTGCTTTTCTTATCAAATTTTCTTATCAAATTCTTATCAAATTTTCAGATGACACAAAACTATTTAAAGTTGTTAAAACCCAAGAGGATTGTGAAAAATTGCAAGAGGATCTTGATAAATTGGAAGACTGGGCATCAAAATGGCAGATGAAATTTAATGTGGACAAGTGCAAGGTTATGCACCTAGGGAAGAACAACCCAAACTATGGTTACACGATGCAAGGTTCCACATTAGGAACCACCACCCAGGAAAAAGATTTAGGCATCATTGTGAATACCATGTTAAAACCCTCGGCCCAGTGTGCAGCGGCGGCCAAGAGAGCAAATAGAATGCTAGGTATGATAAGGAAAGGAATGGAAAATAAAACAAAAGATATTATAATGCCTCTATATCGTTCCATGGTGAGACTGCACCTTGAATATTGTGTGCAATTCTGGTCACTGTATCTTAAAAAGGATATAGCGATTTTAGAAAAGGTTCAGAGAAGAGCCACCAAAATGGTAAAGGGGATGGAAGGATACTCCTATGAAGAAAGGCTAAAAAGGTTAGGGCTCTTTAACCTGGAAAAGAGACGTCTGAGGGGAGATATGATAGAAGTCTATAAATTAATGAACGGAGTGGAACGGGTAAACGTAGATTGTTTACATTATCAGAATATAGAAAGACTATGGGACATGCAATGAAGCTACAGGGTTAACTATTTAAGACTAATAAAAGAAAATATTTTTTCACTCAACGTGTAATCAAACTCTGGAATTTGTTACCGGAGGATGTAGTAAAGGCTGTTAGTGTAGCTGGGTTTAAAAAAGGTTTGGACAAGTTCCTGGAGGAAAGGTCCATAAACCATTATTAAGAAGTGACCGAAGATATCAATGCTTGACCAGTACAAGCATTGTGGAACTTGTGTCTCTTGGGGAAACTGCTAGGTATATATGACCTAGATTGGCCACTGTTGGAAACAGAATACTGGGCTTGATGGACCTTGGTCTGACCCAGTATGGCATATCTTATATTCTTATGTTCTTATGGAGTTCAATGGAGAAATCAGAACTACATATCCCTGCATGCAATGCAGTAAATCCAGGACTGGATGAAGCCTGTCGGGTGCATCTGGAGCCAGTTGGCAACCCTACCCATGGGCCATCACTGATCTGCAGAAAATTTCAGAAGCACATTCTGGCTAGTGTTGCTGAATGTTGTGGCCAGCACCCTTAACCGACAGCCTTTCATTGGCCAACTGGCTAAGGCATCTGAATATTGTCTCCTGTGTTTCTTTAAAAAGTCAGTAAAGAAATAGACAAATAGCTGAGGGCTGCTATTCAAAGTCGTTATCTGACAGCCCACTGAGATTATCTGGATAAGGGTAGTGAGCAAGATATTCAGTGGAACTATCTGGATGGTGCTACGGAATATCTCCACAGACTGCCCTGGCACTATCCCTTTAGTACAGGAGTGATCTGAGGGCAGAGTGAGAGCAGTACACTGCTATACAGTTAAGTGCTGGCAGAAAATCATCACTCTCTGCATAAGGCCAGCACTAATATCCCACTGATATTTAAGTGCTGCAGTTGACTGCCATGACATTTGAATAGCAGCCATTTTGAATACTGGGCCCTAAGATTTTTGTTAGTGTTTGATTCCTACTCACTCCATGCTCAATGTTTGATCTATAGGCTTTTAAGCCAATTAAGAGGATGGAAGGTAAATTTTTTCACCATAAGGTTTAATTGGGGATTTTCATCAGAAAGTTGTTAACTCCTAGTAAAACATTAAATCTAAGTCCTATAAGAACATAAGATATGCCATACTGGGTCAGACCAAGGTCCATCAAGCCCAGTATCCTGTTTCCAACAGTGGCCAATCTAGGTCATACGTACCTAGCAGTTTTCCCAAAAGACACAGGTTCCACAATGCTTGTATTGGGTCAAGCATTGATATCCTGGGTCCCTTTTTAATAATGGTTTATGGACCTTTCCTCCAGGTACTTGTCCAAACCTTTTTTAAACCTAGCTACACTAACAGCCTTTACTACATCCTCCGGTAACAAATTCCAGAGTTTGATTACACGTTGAGTGAAAAAATATTTTCTCTTATTAGTCTTAAATAGTTTACCCTGTAGCTTCATTGCATGTCCCCTAGTCTTTCTATATTCTGATAACATAAACAATTGATCTACGTTTACCCGTTCCACTCCGTTCATTAATTTATAGACTTCTATCATATCTCCCCTCAACCGCCTCTTTTCCAGGTTAAAGAGCCCTAACCTTTTTAGCCTTTCTTCATAGGGGTATCCTTCCATCCCCTTTACCATTTTGATGGCTCTTCTCTGAACCTTTTCTAATAACGCTATATCCTTTTTAAGATACGGCGACCAGAATTGCACACAATATTCAAGGTGCAGTCGCACCATGGAACAATACAGAGGCATTACAATATCCTTTGTTTTATTTTCCATTCCTTTCCTTATGATACCTAGCATTCTATTTGCTCTCTTGGCTGCCGCTGCACACTGGGTGGAGGGTTTTAACATGTTATCCACGATGACGCCTAAATCTTTTTCCTGGGTGGTGGTTCCCAATGTGGAACCTTGCATCGTGTAACCATAGTTTGGGTTGTTCTTCCCTAGGTGCATAACTTTGCACTTGTCCACATTAAATTTCATCTGCCATTTTGATGCCCAGTCTTCCAATTTATCAAGATCCTCTTGCAATTTTCCACAATCCTTGTGGGTTTTAACAACTTTAAATAGTTTTGTGTCATCTGCAAATTTGATAACCTCACTCGTTATTCCCTTTTCCAGGTCATTTATGAATATGTAAAAAAACCACATAAATAGGATAAAAATATACCAATTTAACTTAAGAATCACTACTTCCTTAGCAATTTTAAATAACTGAACAACTCAGCAATACCAAGGGGCATGTTTACTAAGCTGCATTAGCCGTCAACAATGCAGATAGCCCATGCTATCATGCCATATTGACAGCTAACGTAGGGGAAATGCAGATAGCTGGTGATTTCTTGCACTATCTGCATATCCATGTTAAATGCAAGGAGAGGTAGGACTGGGGCGGAGAGAAGGTGTAGTGGCCGATGACGGCTAGTGTGAGAGCAATTGCTGTGTAATGACCGTCAAAATCTCCAACACTGCAGCTGCAGATAATGTGCAGCCAAGCTTTCGGCAGGGCCACATCATGGCAACTGCCGACTGCAGCGCTGGCAGTGGTTTATTTTATTTTATTTATTTAGACAGTTTTTGTATACCGCCTTATCCTTCAATCAAAGCGGTCACGACACAATTGGGGGATACATTTAACACGCGGGGATATGAGACACATACACTAATACTTACAGGGAACATGGGCTATGGAGGGTTAAGTGGCTTGCCCAAGACCACAAGGAGCATCTGTGGGACTAGAAACCCCGGTCCTTCCGGCCCAAGGTTGCTGTCCTCTAGTGGGATTTGAACCCCCGACCTTCCGGCCTGAAGTACCTTTGCAATGGTTGCAATGGTTCCCCCTCTGGCTTCCTCTAATTCAATTGTAAGCCTTGTGTCACGGATGAAAAGATCTATAGCACCCATACAGACCTCTTGATTCCCCCTACCATCAATACCTCTCTCCCAGACAACACTCACTGGCTGTCCTCTCCCCCCCTCCCCTACCAGGTCAGGACTGTCTTCAGCAGGCTCCCCCTCCCCCTCCCCCTCCCACTCCCACTCCCCTAACCCTGTCCCATTTCTTAATGGTGTCTCCTTGGTGGCCTAGCTGTGTACGAGACAGGAGCAGCCCCCCTCTGCTCCTGCCCCATCTCCACCACTGCTCAGATTGGCACCAGTTTCACAGTGATGTCCCTATGGTAAGACAAGAGGATTTAGTATTGGGACTGCTTGTCAAAAGTGATTATAACATGAACACATTAGACCTAATAACCAGAATGAGGATTCTAAGCAAATCTATTGTGCTAATCTTTACAGTACCTTTGAAAAGGGAGATCATGATAAAAGGGAGAAAATAGTAAAAAAACAAACAAACTAAAAGGAGCAGCTATAAATGTTAAGAGTTTACATTAGTCATGGAAATTGTTTAAAAATCTCATCCTAGAAGCTCAGACATGATGTAGTCCGTGCATTAAAGGCAGAAGGAAGATCAAAGGTAAGATGAAAGAGGCTATTATAGTCAAAAGAACATCTTGCAAAAAAAGGGAAAAAGGATCCCAATAAAGACAATAGAAAACTGCATAAACACTGGCAAGTTAGATACAAAGGATTGATTGAGAAGGCAAAAAAAAAAAAAAGAATTTGAAAAGAAGCTTGCCATAGAGGGAGAAACTCATAATATAAACTTTTTCAGGTATATTCAAGGTAGGAAGCTTGTAAGGGAGCCAGTTGGACCATTAGATGATGAAGCAGTAAAAGGGGCACTCGTCGGAGAAGGCCAAAGCTGAGAGATTAAAGGTCATAGGTACTATGGTGCAGGACCGTACCAAGCTAGAAATGTGCTCTGTGCGACAAATGAATCTGCTGCCCCCTCCATCCAGCCATGTGTGGTAACTCATGCTTTTTGAGCTTCCTTGAAGTCCAGTGATGATATCAGAGCCTCCTTCTGTGCTTGCACCTTGTGCAGCTGCACCACACGCACAGCCCTTGGTAGGGTCCCACTGTGGTATACTATTGCTAGTGCCTGCTACTTTACTGCAAATTGCATTATTTTACCACAGGCTCCATTTTATTCAATGGGACCTAGTTACTAATAACCTGCACAGCTTCTAAAGTCTGCAAAAAGCTAAGTTACAGCTTCTATCTTCTTTTTGCTTGTTGCTAATATAGATTTTAACTGTTCTTCCTTACTTTGGGAATATTCTGACTGTGTAGCCCTTAAATCAGATAGCTGTGTGTGATACAGGAAAGAAAGAAAAGTTCAGTTTAACTATTTGGCTTCCATTGTTTGAATTTTCTGGTACAAGCCAACTCCCAGGGGAAGGGCTAATTAGATCAGCTTACTGGCTGCCATAGTTTTGGTCTGTTCCAGTCTGCACAGCTTCTAAAGCCTGCAAAATGCTAAGTTACAGCTTCTATCTTCTTTTTGCTTGTTGCTAATATAGATTTTAACTGTTCTACCTTACTTTGGGAATATTCTGACTGTGTAGCCCTAAAGCGTGCAAAAACTATAATTTTCTTTCTTATCTCTGCTGGTTTCTAGCTACCAATATAGAGTTTAACTGTCTGTTTTGGGGAAATTGATAATATAAAGTTTAACTGTGGTTATACATTAAGATTGGGGATAATCTGACTGACTGACTGCTTTTCTGGGTAGCCTTGGAGCAGATATCTGTGGGTGCCCCCAATTCAGGAACAGCCTTCTGGCCAGAGACACTTAGGTTCCCATCCACCCTACCCCTCACCACACCCACCCAGGGGCTGCATTGCCTATATAGTAATCACATACGTTGCCATCTATCCTTTTAACTTGGGTTAAAGCCCACATCTTCTTCTTTCTTCTTCTTCTTCTTCTTCCTCTTCTCCTTCTAGGACTGCTTATTCAGCATGTCGTATATTCAGTGCAATAACTGCAGTACATTCATTCCAAGATGAATAATTTGGAACCTAAGAGCTTGTCCTCGGTGCCTCAGGTCAGCTGCCATGCATAAAGAACTGACTCTACTAATGGAAGACCTAATTGCCATGCATAAAGAGGTGACCCTACTGAGGGAGGAACTGGCTGCAATGAAGCGCACCTCTTCTAGGATACAAGCTGAACAACGTGCACCACCGCTCCCACAAAGAATCAAACACCCCAGGGACAAGTAGATCACAGTGGGTTCTGGTAGACTGAGACCTGTAACGCACAGACATCCTATGCATCAAGAGATATCCTCAATGTGTTGTATATACGTGTAAATACTTTTTCTGTTAGCCATTCAGATGTAAATAGTTTATACTGTTATCCAAGTTATGTTACCTGTTCTATGTAATTACGGTGTAACCCCCCACTGTAAACTCTCCTTTGTTCCATGTAAACCGCACTGATATCGAAGAGCGTGATATATAAGAAAAATAAATAAATAAATAAAATAAAAATAAATAAATAAATATCCCTGCATAAGGCCGTCTCTGCCTTGGCCAATGAGGACGAGGAACTGAGGGAGGAACTAGCTGCAATGAAGCACACCTCTTCTAGGATACAAACTGAACAAAGTCCACCACCGCTCCCACAAAGAATCAAACACCCCAGGAACAAATGGATCACAGTGCGTTCTGGTAGATTGCGACCTGTGACAGAGGCATCCTATGCATCAGGAGATATCCCTGCATAATGCCTTCTCTGCCTTGGCGAATGAGGATGCCCAATCCAAAGAAATTGAAAGGCCCTTAAATGAGACAGACAATGCCCAATCTCCTGATAAAGGACCAAATATGAACAAAACCTCACCAAACAACAAACTACTACTACTCGGTGATTCCATCATCAGTGGCATCAACTTGGGAACAAAGCTCAAAGGAGAGAAGATAGTCAAGTGCCTCCCAGGCTCTTCAGCCAGCAGGAATACAAACCACATTGTTGAAGTACTTAGTGCAGAAAGCGAACACTCCAAACTTGATGTTGTTATCCACTTGGGCACAAGTGACCTGGCTAGAAACAGTGCCTCTACAGTCCAAAAGGACTTCCAATCTCTGGGAGAGAAACTCAAGCCCATTGTTAACACTGTTGCATTCTCAGAGATTCTACCTATTCTTGGTAAGGGGGCAAAAAGGCTGCATTGCATTAACAGCTTTAATACATGGCTCCAGACCTGGTGCAAACAAGAAGGATTCAGATTTATTGGCGACTGGGGTAACAGATGGAACAACAAGAGACTATACTGTGCTGATGGACTACATCTCTCTGTCGCAGGGAAAAGAATCCTAAGTGAAAATTTCAAGCAATATGTGGATATGCATTTAAACTAGAAAAAGGGGGTGACGGATGTGGAAGGTCAAGCTCTGGATGTCACCCCCTGCAAAATCAGATTAAAATCAGAAACATCCACACTTTTAAACCACACATCAAAAACAAGTGGGAAGATGTAGGCAGAACAAAATCAATACAAAATACACACAAGCCAGTTAATTGCTGGAAAGCAACGAGCACAAATGCTCGAAGCTTAGCCAACCCTAATGGTGCAAATGGATTTGGACATTGTGGCCATTACAGAAACATGGCTAAATGAATCGCATGATTGGGATATAGCCATAGCTGGCTATAATCTATTCAGAAGAGACTGAGAAAATGGAAGAGGAAGAGGAGTAGCCTTGTATGTCAAAAGCAATATTAAAGCTACTGAAATGCAGGGGGCATGGGGAAAAGAAGAAGCGCTCTGGATTGTGTTGGAAAGAGGAGATGGCACTGTCATCCATACTGCTGTAGTCTACAGACCTCCAACACAAATTGAAGAGATAGATAACGAACTGATTATAGATATTGCCAAGATAGCCACAAAGGGGGAAGCGATCATATTGGGTGACTTTAATCTACCTGATGTGGATTGGATTACTCCTTCTGCAAATCTGGAAAGAAGCAAAAAAATTGTGGAGGCTCTCCAAGATGTGTTACTTAGACAAATGGTGATGGAACCAACCAGAGAAAGCTCAACGCTGGATTTAGTGCTCACCAATGGTGATAGCGTGTTGAATGTCTGCGTGAGTGCCCCTGTGAGCAGCAGTGATCATCACATGGTGTGGTATGAGATAAAAGCCATGGTACAGGCCAATCATAGCAAGCTCAAAGTCCTAAACTTCAAAAACACTGACTTCAATAAAATGGCCGAGTACCTAAAGGAGGAGCTGACAGGGTGGAAGGAGATAAGGGAAGTGGAATTGCAATGAGCTAAACTAAAGGTGGCAATAAAAGGGGCAACAGATAAATATGTAAGATAAGTAAACAAAAACAAGAGGAGAAGAAAACCTGTTTGGTTTTCCAAAGAAGTGGCTGCTCAAATAAAGGCAAAAAACACAGCTTTCGCAAAATTCAAAAGCTCACAAACAGAGGAACACAGAAATGAATACAGGATCAGACTCAAAGAGACAAAAAGAAAAATAAGGATAGCAAAATCAAAGGCAGAGGAAAAGATGGCTAAAGATGTTAAGTGTGGCGACAAAACTTTCTTCAGGTATATTCGGGAAAGGAAGAAGATCAGAGGTGGAATTGCAGGACTCAGAAGTGCTGCGAACGGACTCGTGGAAAGTGACATTGAAAAAGCTAAATTGCTAAACGAATACTTCTGCTCTGTTTTTACTAAAGAAAGTCCTGGAGAAGGACCTCCTGTGACTCCCAATATAAAAATGGGAATGAAGTAGATACCACACCATTCAAAGAAGATGAAGTGTTAGAACAACTTGCAAAACTGAAAGTGGACAAGGCCATGGGACTGGAAGGGATACATCCCAGGATACTGAAAGAGCTCAGAGAGGTTCTTGCAAGGCCGTTAATGGATGTTTTCAACAGATCTTTGGAAACAGGAGAGGTTCCTCAGGACTGGAGAATGGCTGATGTCGTACCTCTACACAAAAGTGGTGACAGGGAAGAAGTGTCAAACTACAGGCCTGTGAGCCTTAACTCGGTGGCGGGAAAAGTAATGGAGGCGCTCCTGAAAGAGCGAATAGTGAACTTTTTCAAAACCAACAGGTTGCAAGACCTGAGGCAACATGGTTTTACCGAAGGACGATCTTGCCAAACAAATCTGATTAAGTTCTTTGACTTGGGTGACCAGGGAACTAGATCAGGGACATGCGATGGATGTCATCTACCTGGATTTCAGCAAAGCCTTTGATACTGTTCCTCATAGGAGGCTTATCAATAAACTCAGTAGCTTGGGGACGGATCCCAAGATGGTAAATTGGATCAGAAATTGGTTGACTGACAGACGACAGAAGGTGATGGTAAATGGAGCTTACTTGGATGAAGGGAAGGTGATTAGCAAAAATTTGCAACAGAGTGGACTCCCCCGAGGGAGTGGTTAACATGAGGAAAGATCTACAAAAGCTGGAAGAATGGTCTAATGCTTGGCAATTAAGATTTAATGCAAAGAAGTGCAGTCATGCACTTGGGTATCAGAAATCCAAGGGAAATGTACGCAATAAGGGGCGAGAGGATGGTGTGCACGGATCAGGAGAAAAACCTTGGTGTGATTATTTCTGAAGATCTCAAGGTGGCAAAACAGTGCAACAAGGCGCTGGCAAAAGCCAGGAGGATGTTGGGCTGCATATAAAGAGGAATTACCAGCAGAAAGGAAGAGGTACTTATGCCACTGTACAAGTCACTGGTGAGGCCTCACTTGGGATACTGTGTTCAGTTTTGGAGACCGTATCTTGCAAAGGATGTAAAAAGACTTTTTTTTCTGTCCCCTGAGGGCTCACAATCTAACAGGCTGATGCAGAAAGTTAGCGTTGAAGTCGTGTTCTATCGGCTTTTGACACCTATTTGCATCACACCGATAGCACACGACTTCATTGCACTGATGCAGAAAGGGGTGAGCATGCAAATTAGCCATGCAAATGAGCTACCCATTAAATTGGGTGCAAAATGGCATGATTAAACTGGCAGGTTGGGAGATTGGGGTCGCTAGGCCAACAGGGATTTTTTTTGTTTGGCAGCTGGGGGTATTAGGGCTACTAGGCCACTGGGGAGTATTTTTAGTTAGTGGGTGGGGGTATCGAGGCTGCTGGACCACTGGTGAATGTTTTTACTTGATGATTGGGGGCATTGGGGCCACTGGGCCACCGGGGAGTGTTTTTGCTTGGCAGGTGGGGGGGGGGGGGGGGATTGGGACTGCTGGGCCACTGGGGAATGTTTTTCTTGGCAGGTGGGGAGATTGGAGCTACTGGGTCACCAGGGATTCACTGTTGGGGGCAGCAGCCCCCGACAATATTTTGATGGCATTTCCTCAATGCCTGGATCATCTAGGGGGGAGATGATCCAGGCATTGGGGAAAACACCTGATGCATCAATATACTGTCGAGGGCAAGCGCTACTACTACTGCTACTACTGAGCATTTGTATAGCGCTACAAGACATACACAGCGCTGCACAGACACATGTAAAAGATGGTCCCTGCTCATCAGAGCTTACATCTAGTCAAGACAGACAACACAGTAGGTGTAGACAGGGATACATCTAGGAGAAATGGTAAGGAAACACAAAAGGAGACCAGGTGAGTCAAGATTCAAAAGCGGCAGCAAAGAGGTGAGTTTTCAGTCTGGATTTGGAAAGGGTCAGAGAAGGCACCTGACATACCGACTCAGGTAGTTTGCTCCAGGCGTAAGGTGCAGCAAGGTGAAAAGAGTGAAGTCTGGAGTTATCCATAGAAGAGAAGGGCACAGATAGAAGTGATTTTCCAGAAGAGTGGAGTTCCTGAGCAGGGATATAGGGAGAGAGAAGAGAGGAAAGGTAGTGAGGAGCTGCAGAGTGAATGTGCTAATGTTTAAGCCACCTCAGACCCAGATGTAGAGATATCGGCGTTAAGGCTGGTTGTGAAATCCTTGACATCTGTCTCTGCATCGGGAACAGCTATTATTTGCATGCCAGTTTATTATATGCAGCTAATTTGCATACTATTTAAATACTTGTGGCGTTAATTGGGTGCTAGTTTTTCGGTTGCTATTTACACGTTCGTCCATCTCTTTTCTGCATTTGATGGTAGCAGCAAGTGTGGTTAAATGTGGCGTTAGCTGTGCTTAAGGCCATGCTAGTTTTCTGCATTAGCCTGCAAGCTTGTACATGAGGTTATGGAGGGTTATGTGACTTGCTCAAGACCCCAAGGAACAGCAGTGGGATTCAGACCCTGGCTTCTCTTGTTCCAACCCACTGCTCTAACCATTAGGCTACTTCTCAACTCACATTAGGCCCAATATTCAAAAGCATTTACACAGTTTGCAGATCTGCAAACCATATAAATGCTGCTAAATGGGATATTAAGCAGCACTAACACGGTTAGTGCCACTAAATCTCCATGACTGCCACCACTACACGCCCTAGTTAGATGCATGCAAAGATAGTGAGGAGTTGCAGAGTGAATGCACTTATAGGTCAGCAGGAGAAATTTGAACTGGATACAGAAACGGATAGGGAGCCAATGAAGCGACTTGAGAAGAGGAGTTATATGAGCATATCGAGGCTGGTGGAAGATTAGCCGCACAACTGAGTTTTGAACAGATTGAAGGGGAGAAAGATGGTTTAGAGGGAGATCAAGAAGGAGGAGGTTGCAATAGTCTAGACGTGAGGTGACTTTCAGAAAGTATTTGACAAAGTCCCACATGAGAGAATTCTGAGGAAATTAAAAAGCCATGGAATAGGAGGCAATGTTCCATTGTGAATTGGTTAAGAGATAGAAAACAGAGAGTAGGGTTATTATCAGTTGTCTCAATGGAAAAAAGTGAATGATGGAGCACCCCAGGAATCTGTACTGGGACTGATGCTTTCAAACACATTTATAAATGATTTGGAAATGGGAATAATGAATGGGGTAATCAAATTTGTAGATGACACAAAATTATTCAAAGTTGTTACAGCACATACTAATTGTGAAAAATCACAGGAAGACCTTTCAAGACTAGGAGACTTGGCAGATGAAATTAACGTGGTAAGTGCAAAGTGATGCACATAGGAATTTAGTGTGAACAAGTGCAAAGTAGTGCACATAGAGAAGAATAACCCAAATTATTCATAGTAACATAGTATATGACGGCAGATAAATACCAGTATGGTCCATCTAGTCTGTCCAGCAAGGCGGCAAGAGCTAGATTCCATATTAGGTGGCACACATATGTGGGTGGCATGGCACACGTGACCTGCAGCCCCCCCCCCCCTTGCAGAGGTGCGCCACTGCCCCCCACTGCAGCTGATTCTGGTGGCAGTGTAGGGGGCAGCTCAATTCTGTTTGGTAGCAGTGGGCCGCAGCAGGCCATGTGCTTCGGCACACATGGCCTGCTGCTTCTAACCCCCCAAAGTTGTGTAGGAGGGGGGTCAAAAGTGGTAGGCCATGTGCAATGTTCCCTCTAATTTTCTGTAGGCTGTGTGCGCATAAAATATCAGCCGTGTGCAGCTTTTGAAGGAAGGTTAAATTTTTGTGCGCCATATAATGACACTCAGAGTTATATACTTTAAAATTTGACTGCACGTCAGAATACAGTATGTACACCACATTGATTTTAATCAAATTAAATGAAAATAGACGATTACTAAATGAAGCGGGAAATTTCTAGTAATTACAATCATAACTTTGAAATTTTAAGACATCTGTGTTGTTTTCTATCAGAATCAGAGCCGTAATTTTTGTGCACTCTGTTGTAAAGTATGTGCGCTCGCTCGGCGAGGTGTGTGTGCGCGCACACGCGCACAGCTTAGAGGGAACAGTGGCCATGTGTTCCAAAGTACATGGCCTGCCATTGAGCCGAGCCATCCCCACTCCGACCCCACCACCAGCATCAGTAATAATGGGGGCAGTGGCTCGGCACGTGGGGGGAAGCACATGGGATGGTAGAAACCCTTGGGCCAGCCGTGGTCACCACCAGGAATAGGATCTAGTCATTATTGTGGACAATATATTGAAATCTTCTGCTTGGTGTGTGGAGGCAGCAAAAAAAGCAAACAGAATGTTAGTCATTATTAGCCAAGGAATAGAGAATAAAACAAAATATCATAATGCCTCTGTGTCACTCCATAGGGCAACCACACCTTGAGTATTATATGCGATTCTAGTCTCAAAAGTGATATAGCGGAATTAGAAAAGGTACAGAGAAGGGTGACCAAAATGATAAAGGCGATAAAGAAACATTAAAGAGGTTAGGGCTCTTCAGCATGGAGAAGAAACAGATGAGGGGAGATATAATAGAAGTCTATATAATCCCGAGTAGAGTGGAATGGGTAAACATAAATTGATCACTAATTTGAAACGTACAAAAATTAGGGGACTCCATAAAGTTACTAAGTAGTAGATTTAAAACCAATAGGAGTGAAATGCTTTCACTCAAAGCATAGTTAAGCTCTGGAATTCATTGCCAGAGGATGGGGTAAGAGCAGTTTTCGTAGGCATGGTTAAAAAAAGGTTTAGACAAGTTCCTAAAGGAAAAATCCATAATAGACTTGGGGAAAGTCACTACTTCTCCCTGGGGTAAGCAGCATAGGATCTCCTTACTGTCTGGGGTCCTGCCAGGCACGTGTGACCTGGATTAGGCACCGCTGGTAACTGGATACTGGGCTTGATGGTTCTTATTCCCGCCTAGCCCTACTACTACTGTCTTCTTCCAGGACTATAGTACATTAGCTGAGAATCTCTCCCTTTCTGGTGGCCGGAATGCTGTGTCTGCAGCATCCCCATTACAGGTGACTAGGGGAGCAGATGCTGAGCCCAGGAATCAAAACTCTCTCTTGTGCCCAGCATTGCCACTGAGCCACTGCATTCTTTCTAAATAGAGAGCTTGACCTAAGGCTTAGGTGCATTGGACTTCTCAGACCTTCCTGCTAGTTCACTAGTCACCTGCCTACTTTACATGGCTTGGGGATTGCAGAGAAACAAAATGCGAGACCAAATGCTGAAAGAAATACAAAGTATTTTGCATTGCATAATATATATATATATCTTTTCTTTCACTGCCCAGCCTGAATTCTCAACAGATGACTTTAATGCGGCATTCAGCTCAGAAGAGAAAATGGAGCCATACGGAGATCAATGTCTCGGCTGCTGTGCTGCTAAGGTGAGTTACCAGCCAGGGCCCTACAGAAGCAGTTTAGGAGGTGGAGGAGAGATAAGAGAGGAGGAGCCTGCTAGGAAGGCAAGCAAGCCACAATACAGTTTGGCCATGATGACCAAGAGGTGAAAGCATGCAGAGCACAGCTCATGGAATTCTTTCAATCCCTGCGCGCGCATGCACACACCCATCTGCATCTGCATTGCCTCTGTGAATTTGGTGTCTGTAATGAGTGTGAATGTGTGTATGTACAGTATATCTCTGTTTTGTATGTTTATGTTTTGTGCGTGTGTGTATGTGTGTATACCTCTGATTTGTATGTCTATCTTTTTTTTGTGTGTGTATCTTTGGAATTGTTATATCTGTGCATGTTTATATGAATGTACACACGTTTGTGTGGCACTGTATATGTACTTGTATGTGTATTTGTGCATTCCTTTGTGTGTGTATAAATGCTTGTATATATGTGTCTCTGCGTGTGTGTGTGTATTTGTTTTATGTTGTGTCTGTGATCAGGAGAGGTGATTAGGCTGGTTGACAGGTGCAACTGCATAATTGCTATGTTACTGTGAATCAGTGTTCATATGCTGCAGATGTTGGAATGATTTTTTTTAGAGAAATGTGTCAAGGCATATTTTTTGGGGGGTGGGGGGCTTCATTTTTCTTCCATCTTCCACCACACGCAGAAATTAAGGGGATCATTTTAGAAGCTCTATTCGTGATTTGGATTTCTGACAATGAGCATTTAGACGTGCAAATCACAAAGACATCCCCAGAGCCATTTTAGAAAACCAGGTACATGGACATCCAGGGCATGATCACAGCCAAGTTGCTGGAGGCGTGGCCTGGTCAGCACTATGGCGATGCACATCATCCGTGCAATCTCAGAACAGCACAAGCACGTCTGGCCCTGGCTTTCAATGTGTCCATGACTATACCTGCTCCTGACCATGAATAGGTTGCATAAAAGTGTTTATTGCATGGTAGGAATACATCCAGAGGGAAGAGCGACGGGCTGTCATTGCCACAGTAAATTTCACTGGATCCAAAAAGCTGGCATATTACTAGAAAATCCATTCATGTCTGCAGAGCTGAAATGCCCCCATTCTGAAATAGCTTGGCTGGCACATCTAAGTACTTTTCTACAGCCGTGCATTTCTGGTGCAATCTCAGAAGGCCCTTAGACATGCCTCCCTTCATTGCCGCCACTTACGAAGTATTTTGAATGTAGTGACCTGGATGTCCCAGATTCTTCCTAGACACCTCTTCTAAAATCTCACTTCATGTTTGTACAGTACAGGAACTTTCCCTAGCTCACCACCTCCTTTCCTGTGACTACAGCATTGTGATTGCCATACTAGTCTACTTTAATGGTAGCTAAATAAAAAGGAAAATAAGGCAAAACTTTTTTATTGGACTAACCTAATACATTTTTGGACTAACTTTCCTGTCCTGACCCGAAGAAGGTTTTAACCTTTGAAAGCTAGTCCAAAAATGTATTAGGTTAGTCCAATAATAATGTATCGCCTTATTTTCCTTGTTTTCTTTGTATGTGACTGGAGCAGCATTCCAATGCTCCACCCCCACAACCTTCCTGTTAGCTGGACCCAACCCACTGTCGCTGTTGCTATTTACAGCTGTGGTTAACATTATTGGCACCTGTTGGGCCCGATATTAAGTGGTGGCGGCTTGCTCGAATACAGTGCCTAGCTGTCGCCGCTGAAGACTTAACATGGATATTCAATGCCGGGACCATATCCGGTCACCGGCATTGAATATTTGGGTTTGCCACACAGTCACACATGGCACAGAAGCTAACCGGGCAGCGGCAATATTCAGCCGCTGCCGGATAGCTTCAGCGGCAAATGTTAGGAAAGCTTTTGCTGGATGTCTGCTTGGTGCACATAGCTCCTCTGTGAGCATGCACTATGGACTGGCTAGTGGACTGTCTGCAGTTAGACTGTGCATGGTTGGAACACCTATAAGGTGCAGTCTGACTGTGCTGTCTGCTGGTGACTGGCAGACAGTGGTGTGAGGCAGTTTCGGTTTTCCAGACCTAACCCCAGCATTGCTGCTGGTCTGTCACTGCCCCAGTCACAGGTATGGCTCTGGCCAACCAACCCTTGAGGGCTGTCTTATACCAGCAAGATGGAAGTTGCTTCACCAGGGCTGGGGCACCTGTCCCTTACCTACAAAAAGGGTGATGTACCACTTTGACCTATAAAGGCACTGCTACACAAACCTCATGCAAGTCTAGAAACCCCTCTGCCCTGATAACAGGTGCCCATGTCAACCAGACCCTAACACGGGGTACGCACTAATCTGGGTGGTGTCTGGTCCCAGAGGGCCACATGTGACTGCAGGATACAGATGGACACCGAATTACCTTCGGTTGCACTGCAAGGAACCACTGTCACACACTGGTAGTGATGGGGATGTACAGCAGGACCTATCTCTAGCACCACATGTACTGCGGACCTAGTGCTGGGCACCCATCCTATCCCTCAGGGTGAACACAGAACCTGCACAATGGCATGGTCTGTAGCTACTCTGTGCCAATATCACGCACTGTCAGTTCATCTTACCAAGCTGAGGTACCAGAGAGTTGCAGACCCCATTTGGTGATCAGCTGTAGACAGCTATTCAGCATGTGCATTGCATCATGGGTACTGGTGGGGTTACCCTATCCTGGCACTCAGAGCAGACAGTTTGTGTGGTGACCTGCAGTCCTTCTGTACCCAGCCATTGCTGTGACATACACCACGGAGGTACAGCCTACTGGTTAATACAATGCCATTCTCGGCAGTGTTCATGGGTTTAATTCCTCATTGTTCCCTCCTCTCATGCCTGTCCTACTCAAATAGTGTGCATGCCTGTAACATTCATATTTTTGCAGATCTGTGCTGCCAGCCCATAATACCCTCACCACAGTTGCCAACACTCCTTCCGTCCATCTATCTGCATCTGTCAGCTGTGTAGAGTCCTGTCTTCCTGTGCAGGCTGCCACCCCATGTCCTGCACTGCTACCCTTTCCTGCATTGCACCTCTTCATGCTTGCCTCACCTGTGCCTGATCTGCATGGCACCACCACTCCACTGTCCACTCATCATTGTAACTGTCCTGCCACCTCTGCCTCCACTGGGGGACACATATTCCCATCATCTGCCACCCACTGTCATTGCAGTACTTTACACTGCCAACACCCTGTGCTGTGGTACAGCTGCCCCCAACATGTTTGTCAACATTACTGGCAGCCACATAGGATGCCCGCAGTTATGGCAGGTCCAGCAGCTCCCAGCTCTCCCTCCTTCAATCACCTGCTTCATTGCCTTTCCTCGGTGCCCTTTCCAGTGTTAGGGTTACATCTGTTTCTGTGCCTAACAGGTCATGCATGTCAACCTGTAGCACCTTGCAGCCCTTAGGGCACACTAACCTAGGGCACCGTAACATTGTTAGGGCACCTTAACCTATGATATCATAACCCAAGGTGCCTTCTAAGGTGCCTTAACCAAGGGTGCCTAATAAGGCACCTCACCTAAGGAGCCCTAAAAAGTGCCTTAAGCTAAGGCACTTTATAGCCCTTAGGGCGCCTTATATTAGGACACCTTATAAGGCACATCAGCTGAATGTGCCTTATAAGGCGCCTTAGCCTAGGCACCCTATAAGGTGCCTTATAAGGCGCCTTAGCTTAGGGTGCCTTATAAGGCACCTTAGCCTAAGGCACCCTATAAGATGCCTTATACGGTGTCTTAGCCTAGGTGCCTTGTAAGGTGACGTTAACGCGCGGTAGATCCAGGGCGCACTGTACCGTGTGTTAAGCACCTTGTAATGCGTGATCTCTAGGAATAAGCAGGAATGAGTCTTCACATATGGGTACGTCGGTACCGACGGAGCCTGCACGGGAATGCTGCCCAGCTTCCAATCAGAAAGCTTTTGGCAGCATCCCTCGCGCCTGCGCGCTGACTTCCCGCCCTCTTCAGAGCCTCACTTCAGTTTTCGTTTTTCCGCGGAGCCAACAGGACGTCCTCCTGTCACCGCAGAAACTTTTCTTTTTTCAAACTTCAATTACTCTAGTTTTTTTGTTTTCTTGTAGTCGTGGCTATTTCCCCGCCGCCACCGATACCTCCGGTGGATTTTTGACTAAATTCTGAGAAATTTTTTCTTCAGTTTTTGTCCCTTAACTTCTTGGGCCTACAAGGCCTCTTCATTATGGAGCCTTCTTTTCCTAAGAAGTGCATTCGATGTGGAAACACCTGTTTCTTTTTAGACACCAATAGTTGGTGTCTCAACTGTGTGGGTCCTGACCCTTTTTCCCCTGACTTGTCAGGTGATAATTTTGTGAGGAAACCTTCAATTTTTAGAGTTTCCCTCGATACCGTTTTTTCCTCGGCAGTGAGGGTACCCGGTCTCTCCACTTCACATGATCAGGTAACCCACAAACAGTCTGTTAAGACTAGTCAATGCTTGAGTGGTATGTCCCATGCCCAGCATGGTGACGGCTCTGGCCTTACCCTCAAGAATCCATTGGCATTACCCCTGCGGAAGTCTTCGGGCTCCAAAGCGTTAAAGGGGTTTCAGGTTGTTCCTGGGGCTCACCCCTCACAGAACATACCTGAGCCATGCTCGGGGGTGGTATCCGCTTCGAGCGGTACCGTGCCTCCGGCATCGGCACCGGTGTCGAGTGTTCCACTCTTCACCAGGGATCGTCATCGGGCATCCTCGATACCTTCGGGACCGATCGATATGCACCCGATGGACTTCCCTCGATCCCAGCCGTGTACGGTGCGGGTCTCCGCTTCGAGCGGTACCGATACCCAGGCATCGGCTTCGGTATCGAGTGTTCCACTCTTCACCAGGAATCGTCCTCTAGCATCCTCGGCACCTTTGGGGCCGGTCGATGCGATACAGATGGACATTTCCATATCTCAGCCATGCTCCGACTCGGTACCGGCTTCGATCGGTTCCGATTCCCCGGCATCGACACCGGTGTGGAGTAACGTACTCCTAGCAAGAGCTTGTCATGGGGTATCCTCGGTACCTTCGGGACCGCTCGATGTAACCCAGACTGCCTTGCCGATATCGGCATCGACCATACTACCATCGGCGTCGGTACCCTCGAGACATGCATCGATAGTCTCGCTTCCTTCGATGCCGAGTCTGGAATCGATATCTAGTCTCGAGGACTTGGCACCGACGCGTCACGGAATCGACTCCTGTCGATTCCAGACTTCAACGGCTGGTACATCACTATCGATGTCGATGTCTGTTCTTGCACCGATTCCACAGATGTCTAGTTTGGAACCGATACCTGGCTCTACGTTAATATGCCAGTATCCCTGTACATCCTCTGGTGCTCAGCCTCTTCCTTTAGCCCTACCAGGGATGGTTCCCATAGGAGATCAGTCTTTTCAGGCTTTTCTCCTGGATATGGCAACCTTTCTTAATATCTCTATCCCTGGTTGTGATGCTACTCATCGCTCACCGGCACAAATGGAAACCATGATGCTTCCTTTACATCCTGCTCTGCAGGATCTCCTTCTGAGGATCTGGAAATCACCCTTACGGCTTCCTCTAGTTTCTACAGCCACTGAGGTTCGGTACCGGGTGCCACCCTCTCCAGGGTTTCAAAAGCCTCAACTTTCTCATCATTCCCTTGTAGTGGAATCAGCACTAAGGAAAGTTAAGAGCAAGAAGAAGCATTCTTATCCGCCAGGTCGTTCTTCAAGAACACTCGATGCTTTTGGTTGTCAGGCCTTCCAAACATCTATGCTGGCCTCCAGAATTCTTTCATATATTTTTCACATGAGTCTAACACTCCAGGAGGTCACAGAGAAATTGTCTCTTTTGACCCCTTTTTTGCCAGAGCCCAAGGCTACTGATTATTCCTTGCTCATCAATCACAGCCGGAATATATCCTGGTTCCTGTCTCGTGCTTCTATAGACTCTTTTGAGTCCGTTAGCAGATCCTCTGCTATTGCCATTGCAGCACATCGCAGAGCCTGGCTTGAAGCTTCAGACTTGAGCAGATGGGCGCAAACTGTACTGGCTCATTCTCCTTGTACAGGAGAAGGTCTCTTCAATAAGGAGGCTTTACGTCAGGTTGCTCAATGTTCCACTGACTCTCCTTCCACTCAGGACCGTTCTAAGCCACCTCCTTCTTTAAGGGGTAGGAAATGTCCTACCAAACCTTCTTTCCCTAAGAAAAGAAAGTTTCATTCATCTCCTGCCCATCATTCGGCTATACCCAAACAGGGGACGCCTCAGCCTAGTCTGAAGTCCTCCAGCTCTAGCCAGTCTCACCCTTCCCAGCAACCATAGGAGCTGGGAATTGTAATCTACAGTTCACTTCTACCCATTACAGGTTTGTTCACTGTGCTTTTCTTTTTCAGTGTACTAACATGTCGGGAAATTCTTGTTCAGGGACTGCAGACTTCTCCTCTTCTTATTCCCTAGAAGAGCAGTTACAACTATCCCCTGATAGTTCTGTCCCAATTTGAACATTTTTTCCTTCAGTTGACTTACCATTACGGTACGTCACCCTCCAATTACTTGCTTTTTTCCTGCTTGAGGGGTACCATACTGAAAAGCTTCTCTAGCAAGCTTATTCCTCAGAAAGGGAGAAGGAATACCTCCTCTTCTTTCTTAACTCTTATTCTTAGTATGCACAGTACCATCCCTCTGCTGTTTCTGTCAGCAGCTGTGCCTGCAGGAGTTACAGTGCTTATATTACTGGTACTGTTTTTAAGTTCCAGTCCCTTGTTCAAACTTTTGTCTAGCCTCCGTAGTGATTCCAAGCTACTCCTAAGCTATCTTGGATCTCCCTACTTTTTGGGCTTTTTCACACTGTTCTCCCCATCTCCTCTCTTAGGATATGGCAACACACCTGACTTCAGTCAGTTTATCTCATCTTCCTCCTGCACAATGCTCTCTGCACTCTCAGAGAAGCTTTCTACTAGGAGGGCCTTGCTATAGAGCATTGACCTTATCTCTGAAGCTTCTCTATTACTACAGAAAAGCTTCTAATCCCTTCCCATGCCTGTGAGGGTTCTCCACACCCTCTGGCCTGGGCTGTCCACATAACCTATGAGTTCTTTTGCGTGAAAATCCAAGGCTGATGTTAACGCATGCTACCTCTGGGTCCCTCCAGTAGGTCCCTCGGATATCTTTTTTTGCGTTCTGGACATCTGCCATGTCGGAGTTCTATAGAACTCCCGCCTTGTTCTTTACAGACTGATACTATCATCTGTTCTCCCGCAAACATCACTGTTATCTTGCTGGATTGCCTTCCTGCATCCTTTACTCCACAGAAATAGATTCTCTATACATATCCCAAGTGGGTTCACCCTCTTGTAGAACGAAGAATCTTTTTTTTTTATATTCCCCATGTACAACTTATGGGACTGGGTGGTAGACATGTATCTTCATCCTTTTGTCTTGTATGTAGCATCTCCATATCTGTCTACATACCTATATCATTACTCTGGGGGTGCAAACCCATGCCCCACAGATGTATATATCTTTAGGTATATCATATCTATCTATCTATATTTTGATACATTTCTCCACCCATATCCTCATATTCGCATAGGGACATATGTTTATATACATATATATATATGTGTCTGTTGGGCGGTTTCTTAAGGGTTGATATGTTTTACACACTATCACCCTCACTGTCTATTCTAAATTTTTACCTTCTAAAGGTTTTAGACAGTCTGTCGCCCTACTTTGCATACCATATTACCATGCAGAAACTGTTATGCACCAATGACCACCATGGTGCTAACATCTTCCATTTCTTCTTTAAGTCATTAAAGCATCAAGCTTCCATATTTTTCCTATCTCTCGCCAGCTAGGAAAAATATTGTACAGCTTATCTTCAGTACATAGCTGTTCTCCTTGGGAATGCGGGGTTTTTTTCAATCCCCCTCTTCCCGCCACGACTGGGTTAGTTCTCCAACTCCGTCAGTCTTCTTCCTTTAGTCCTCAATGTTAATGACTCTATGCCTAAAGGAGTTTTCAGATTTTTCCCATAAAGCTTTCCATGGAAGACCTGACGTCTCCTCCTAACCAGTTGACACCTGGAACGTCTGCTACATCCAGGTCTGGACCTTCATCCTCACTGCTGTGAGGTCACCTTGAAGATTCCGCCACTGCTTATCCAGTAGACTCCATCATGCTCTCTACTTCCTACAATACAGTAGGTAAGCTGCATCTTTTAAATGTACATTAAATGTGTCTTAATGATACTTCTCATATATACCAAGAACTTCCCCCCTGTAGTCCTTGGCTATGCTGTTTCTTTCCTCACAGCTCCTTTATTGTCAACTCCTACCCTCCATCCCACATTGGATGCCGGGGATTCCTGGAGATAAAATGCACCCCTGCTCCAGGCTCCTGCATTTTTATGGGATCTCCCCCTGGCATCTCCAGCTAGGGAGTCCCCATATGTGAAGACTCATTCCTGCTTGTTCCTGGAGATAGCACAGTTACTTACCTGTAACAGGTGATCTCTGGGAACAGCAGGAATAAGTCTTCACAACCCTCCCACCTCCCCTAGGAGTTGCATCTCTTTATCTTCTTCCTTTTCTCTCCTCGCCTTTGTCTCAGCTTTGAAACTCAACTGAAGTGAGGCTCTGGAGAGGGCGGGAAGTCAGCGCGCAGGCGCGAGGGATGCTGCCAAAAGCTTTCTGATTGGAAGCTGGGCAGCATTCCCGTGCAGGCTCCGTCGGTACCGACGTACCCATATGTGAAGACTTATTCCTGCTGTTCCCAGAGATCACCTGTTACAGGTAAGTAACTGTGCTTTACCTGATAAGGCTTGCCTTAACGCTGCACTGCCCACTCCTTTATATGGTCATCCGTAACATTACTGGGGCACTTAACGACGGTAACATTACCGCGCTTTAGTAAACATACCCCTAAGTAATATTAGTCCAGCTGAATCGCCAATAGTGACTGAGAAAATTAAAGTTCTAAGATTATGCTTCTTCCATATCCTCATTGTGGAGCTCTGCCTTTTTGAGATCTAAGAATACTTTTTCTCCATGAGCAAGGAGGATATAATCAGCAATAGAAACATAGAAACACAGAAACATAGAAATATGATGACAGAAAAAGACCACATGGCCTATCTAGTCTGTCCTTCCATATCAACAACTACAACAGTCCCCTTTTTTCCTTTAGAGATCCTCTGTGTTTGTCCCATGCTTATTTATATATTTATTTATTTTATTTAATGGGACTTATATCCCGCCTTCTCCTTTAATCAAGGCAGTGTACACAGCAACCAATCGAATTATATTGACATTTGTGTTATCATGCAGTGTTATACAGTGTGTGTGTGTAAGTAGGCGTTGATTCATTGTGGTCTATTTACAGCATGAGCTACGTTACAATGTTATGTACTTTAGAGATCAAGGGTGGGGGGCCGGTCTTAGTCCAGGGGCTGTCGGGCACTATTATGTGCTGTCACCGTAATGTTCGATGAAGAGCGTTGTCTTGAGTTGTTTTCAAAATTCTTTAATGTCTTCTGTTGATCGTAGTTCATCAGGGAGGGCGTTCCATATTTCAGGTGCTGCCATCGATAGAGCTCTTCTTGCAGTGCTCTTGCAGGCCTTTGTGTAGTCCTTTGGTGTGTTGATGGTGCCAGAGGTGCCTCTCCTCCTTGGCCTTGTGCTGGTGTCGGGTTGTATGAGTGGTTGTAGGCTGAGTGCTGAGGTCCGGTGTTTGATTTTGAATATGTTTGGGAGCCAGTGGAGGTCTTTTAGAATGGGGGTGATGTGGTCTTGTCTTGATGAGCCGGATATTATGCGTGCTGCTGTGTTTTGAGCCATTTGCAGTGGCCTGAGTGTCTGCTTGGTCAGATAAATTGGGTTGCAGAAGTCTAGGATTGGAGTTATTAGGGCTTGACAGACTGTGTGGAAATGATCTTGAGCGAGGAGGGGTTTGAGGCGTCTGATTAGTCTCATCTTGTGGTATGCATTCTTAGTGGTTCTGCTGATGTGGGACTGTAGGTTTAGTTCTTTGTCAAGAGTCACTCCGAGGTATTTCACTTCCAGTTTTATGGGTATTGTTATGCTGTTGACCTTGATGGATGGTGGAGGAATGTAGCTGGTGATTCGGGTGATGAGTAGTGCCTCCGTCTTATTGCAGTTTATGGTCAGGTTGTTGTCTTGAAACCAGCTGGACATGTGTTTGAGCAGGGGAGGCTCAAGGCGGTCTGCTGCCTGAGGCGAAGAATGAGATGGAGCCCCCCCCTCCACCTTAGAGGGGGCAGGGCTTTTTCAGAAATCCAATCAGAGACTGAACCAAATCAAAAAGCCGATTAGATTATATGGAGGAAATGCAAGATGTTTGCACACAGGGCTGTATTGAACTGCAATCGTGCCTTGTGCAACTTGCAACTCAGATGCACGTCCCCCCTCTCCCCCCATACCTCCATCCAGCGCTGCCTGCTCTTTCCCTGCTCCTGCCACCCTCTGTTTTTTTCACGGTAGCGCCGGCAGCAGGGAAAGAGCAGGCAGCGCTGGACGGAGGTATGGGGAGGAGGAGGGGGGCACACACCCAATCTGAAAGGCGCCGGCACTCTAAGCAGATCTGTCCCTCCCTGCTCTGACATCGTGTCGGAGGAGGGAGGGACCAGACCTGCTTAAAGTGCTGCGAAAAGGCTTTGGGGCGCATTTTAACTGCTTGCTATTGTCCTGCCAGCGGCAGCAGGGCAACAGGAGAGAGAGGAAATGTGCTCCCCAAGCCTTTGCGTCCTGTGCGGCTGCACTGCTTGCACAGGGCTAGGTACAGTCCTGTTTGCACACCAAGGAACTAAAAAACAGCAAGAATCAATAGCACAGTTTAAAAAACTAAATTATAACCCATTTTTATTTTGTTATAAACTGCGTTATGGTTCTCCCTTTTTCTTTTTCAACATATATTTTGCATCCACAGTAGGTGCAGAGCAGAACCAGGACATTCACCCACAGAACTCAATATTAAAAAAAAAAAAATCTGATTCTGATCATCTCACTAACAACAACAACAACAACCACTATTCTCCAGTACCAGGCATATTGTGAACTAATAAAAACCCTACAACAAAAAGCAAACCTACCATACCATACCATATCAGTACAAACTTCCAAAAGTCACATTAGGAGCCCATCCAAAAAAAGCGTCACTGTAAATATTACAGTGGGCCCTGGAACATCCATATACCTGTTTGAAAAGCTGAACAAGTCAAATTACTACAGTATAGTATAGATCTTTATATACAAACTGCATGTTAACAGAATACCTGACCTCAGTCACACACACACAACATCGACCCTCACCAAGTACAGAATAAGTAACCACAATCTAAAGTAAAAATAAAAATATGTAGACAAAATTTAAACTGAAACCCCAAGAAGCCAGAGTCCACATGCAGTGCAACATCAGATAAATAAGAGATGCAGTTCCCCAATACTGTGTAAAATATAAAAATAGCACAAAGTCCAATCACCAAAATTAAATAAAAAAAATTTTTTTACCTTTGTTGTCTGACCATTTTATTCTCTGATCATGCTGGTCCCGATCTGAGGCTTCTGCTTTGTCTTCTCTTAGCTCTCTTTCTGTGGTCTATGGTCCATGGTCCATCTGCCATTTCTTATCTTTTCTTTTGTTTTCTTCCCTTCCTTCCATCAGCCCATTTCCAGTTCCAGTAACCCTTCCCAGTATCAGTCCCCTTTCCAGTCCTCCCCTCCCAGTACCTTCCAATGTCAACCACCTTGCATTCCCATGACTGCCACTTGTGTCCATTCCCTTCCAGTCCCCCTCCTTTCCCACTGTCCAGCCCCTTCTAGTCCAAATACCATCCCAGGTATCAACTCAGGTTCACTCTCAGTGCCATCCCCCAGTCAGCTCCCTTCCAGCCACCCTACCCTCTGTCCATCTCCCTTCCAGTGCCATTCACATGTCAGCTCCCTTCCAGCCTCCTCCCTATTACCCAGCCACCTACCACTCCCATCCCCAAGTGTCAGCTCCCTTCCAGTCCCCCTTCGGTACATTCCAGGTGTCAGCTCCTTTCCAGCCCCCTCCATCCCTTCCTGCCCCATCCTTCCCCTGGCAGACCCTCTCAGTATCCGCTCCCTTCCAGTCCTATTCTACCATCCCCCTGCATCAGCCTATTTGTAGCCCTAGCCCCTAGTTTTCTTCCAGGGCCAGCAGCACTCCCCTCCCCTCCCCTATTAGCCCTTTTCCTGTCCCAGCCCATTTCTAGTCCAATCCCCTTTATCAGCCCACCCCAGTCCTAGCCCCCCAATCAGCCCATTACCAGTCGTAACCCTCCAATAAGTCCATTTTCAGTCCTAGCACCCCATCAGTCCATTTCCAGTCCTAGCCCTCCCCCGATAGCCCATTACCAGTCCTAGCCCCCTCCGATCAGCCCATTTCCAGTCCTAAGCCCCCATCAGCCCATTTCCAGTTCTAACCCCCCCATAACCCATTACCAGTCCTAACCCCCCATCAGCCCATTTCCAGTTCTAACCCCCTCTTGATCAGTCCATTTCCAGTTTTAAACCCCCATTACCAGTCCTAGCCCCCCTCCCAATCAGCCCATTTCCAGTACTAACCCCCCATCAGCCCATTTCCAGTTCTAACCCCCCCATAACCCATTACCAGTCCTAACCCCCCATCAGCCCATTTCCAGTTCTAACCCCCCCCGATAGCCCATTACCACTCCTAGCCCCCCTCCTGATCAGTCCATTTCCAGTTCTAAACCCCCATCAATCAGTTTCCAGTCCTAACCCCCCCATCAGCCCATTTCCAATTCTAACCCCCCATAGACCATTACCAGTCCTAGCTCCCCTCCCGATCAGCCGATTTACAGTACTAACCCCCATCAGCCCATTTCCAGTTCTAAACCCCCCCATAGCCCATTACCAGTCCTAACCCCCCATCAGCCCATTTCCAGTTCTAAACCCCCCCCCATCAGCCCAGTTCCTGTCATACCCCCCCCAATCAGCCCAGTTCCAGTCCTAGACCCCTCCCCCCCAACCCAGGGAAATTGAAAAAATAATAAACCTCCGACATAAGAAGCAACTGCTGCTGCCACTCCTGCGGTGGCAGAGGCAGAATGAGGAGCCCCACGGCCACTCGCCCCCGCCCCCCCGGAGAGCCTGCTGATTTCCCCTCTTCGCCAGATCTGCTTTACAGAGCTGCGGGGAAGGGACAGTGTTTCCCTTTCGCTCGGCTCTGTTAACGCTGAGCCCAAGGTGCTGATGGAGCTTCAGTATACAAATTTCACTTTTGGATGGAAAATCAGCATCAAACTTATTGCTATGCAGAGCCTTATAATGACGTTCCAGATTACCCTTTTTAGGCAAGGATACTGGGGCGTTACAAATTAAACAACAACACTTGTCTTTCACCATGATGAAGAAGTAGTCCATTTTCCATTCATCATGAAAGTGGTAGGTTTTGCTCTTCTTTGGAACACTCATCTTCGTTATACTGGGATGGCTGGATGTAAGAAGACCAAGGGGTATGTTTACTAAACTGTGGTAATGTCACCCACTTTAGGTTCCACGGTAAAGGTACAGATGCCCATATAAAGGCGTGGGCGGTGCATCATTACAGCAAGCCGTATCAGCTAATGCACGTTACAAGGTGCCTTATAAGGCACCTAACAAGGCACATTACAAGGCGCCTTGTAAGGTGCCTCATAAGGCGCCCTATAGGGTTCCTTAGGCTAAGCGCCGTATTAGGCACCCCTGGACAAGGCACTGTAGAAAGCACCCTGGGCTATGGAACCATAGGTTAAGGTGGCTTAACAAGGTTACGGTGCCCTAGGTTAGTGTGCCCTAAGGGCTGTCCGGTGCCACAGGATGACATGCATGACCTGTGAGGAACAGAGACAGATGTAGCCCCAACACTAGATAGAGCACTCAGGAAAGGCAATAAACAGGTGAGTGAAGGAGGGAGAGCTAGGAGCTGTTGGTTCTGCCATATCTTCGGGCATCCCATGTGGCTGCCAGTACCGATGACAAACATGGTGGGGGCAACTGTACCACAGCACAGGGTGTTGGCAATACAAAGTACTGGAAAGACAGTTGGTGGCAGACAATGGGAATACGTGTCCCCAGTGGAAGCGAGGTGGCAGGATAGTTACAATGATGGGTGGACAGAGGAGTGGTGGTGCCATGCAGATCAGGCACAGGCGAGGCAAGCACGATGAGGCGCAATGCAGGAAAGGGTAGCAGTGCAGGACATGGGGTGGCAGCCTGCACAGGCAGACAGAACTCTACACAGCTGACAGACGCAGATAGACGGACCGAGGGAATGTTGGCAATTGTGGCGTGGGTATTATGGGCTGGCAGCACAGATCTGCAAAAATATGACTGTTACAGGCATGCACACTATTTGAGTAGGACAGGCATGAGAGGAGGGAACAATGAGGAATTAAACCCATGAACACTGCCGAGAATGGCATTGTATTAACAAGTAGGCTGTACCTCCGTGGTGTATGTCACAGCAATGGCTGGGTACAGAAGGACTGCAGGTCACCACACAAACTGTCTGCTCTGAGTGCCAGGATAGGGTAACCCCACCAGTACCCATGATGCAATGCACATGCTGAATAGTTGTCTACAGCTGATCACCAAATGGGGTCTGCACCTCTCCGGTACTTCAGCTTGGAAAGACGAACTGACAGTGCGTGATACTGGCACAGAGTAGCTACAGACCATGCCATTGTGCAGGTTCTGTGTTCACCCTGAGGGATAGGATGGGTGTCCGCAGTACATGTGGTGCTAGAGATAGGTCCTGCAGTACATCCCCATCACTACCAGTGTGTGACAGGTGTTCCTTGCAGTGCAGCTGAAGGTAATTCGGTGACCATCTGTATCCTGCAGTCACATGTGGCCCTCTGGGACCAGACACCAGCCAGATTAGTGTGTACCCTGTGTTAGGGTCTGGCTGACATTGGTACCTGTTATCAGGGCAGAGGGGTTTGTAGACTTGCATGAGGTTTGTGTAGCAGTGCCTTTATAGGTCAAAGTGGTATACACTACATCACCCTTTTTGTAGGTAAGGGACAGGTGAAGCAACTTCCATCTTGCTGGTATAAGACAGCCCTCAAGGCCATACCTGTGACTGGGGCAGTGGCAGACCAGCAGCAATGCTAGGGTTAGGTCTGGAAAACCGAAACTGCCTCACACCACTGTCTGCAAGTCACCAGCAGACAGCACAGTCAGACTGCACCTTATAGGTGTTCCAACCATGCACAGTCTAACTGCAGACAGTCCACTAGCCAATCCATGGTGCATGCTCACAGAGGAGCTATGTGCCCCAAGCAGATATCTCAATGATTGGAGCCACAGCACTGCGAACACAAAAGTATCACTGGAGGCAGATAGTGTAGAGCGCTATGTGGGAACCTAGACATGCCATGGTCAATGCTAGGTCAGAGTGAGTGCCCTTCCAGCATGCCATGCTGTGGCCACCCTGTCCATGCAGGCGGTGGTTCGGCACTACAGTGTCCCAGCCATTGCCCCACACCCGTGAAGATGCATCCTGGCCAATCCGCCCTGTCTGGGCCATACCCACAATACCATGCTACTCATTATGCACATATTCAGGCTAACGCTGATAACAGTGGGACATTTTGGGCCCAGTGAGGGTTGGGCAGCCACAGAACAATGGATAGACATACACACACACACACACTCCTATTGCAGCATTGTGCAAAGATAGGGGTGGTTGGCAGCCCTGCTCACCACACTGGTCCTGATCACAGTGCCGACACTGCTAAACTGTGCAGGAGATAGTAGTAGTGCTCTGGTGATAACTGCAGCTCAATGCTGGGGCCAACAGCCTGACTCTCCATGCATCTTTGGATTGTGGAGCCTGTGTGAGTGGGTGTTTGTGCCCCTGTTTGCCGCTGCTTTGGGCTTTGCACATGTTGCTGTTGTATCTGCATTGTAGGGTAAAATATAGGGACATGCTCTGCAGGAACCACAGCTGGGACTTGAACCTGTGACCCTCTGCTTCTGGACACACTGGCTGGGTGTACTGAACCACACTGTTGCCACAGATGCATGGTAGTCCCTGGAGCTACCTGTACGTTTCCTTAGCCAGACCTTTTATGTTGCACTGCACACCATGTACTGGTACAGGGCATGGCCTAGGTCTACTGCAGGCAGGTGCCACTGTCCCCTCCAGCATGGGCACACCCCCCCGCCATGCTGACATGACCATATGCTGTCGGTGCTGGTAGTGCGCAGTCCCGGGCCATCCAGTGGGTAGGTGGTCGCCTAGGGAGCGGGATCTGGGGCTGGGGGCATACATGAGCATCCTCACACCCCCCCCCATCACCGCCTACCAATAGTATGTCCCTTCCGCTTGGGGGAAGGTTGGCTGGGGGGATGTCAGGTCAGTGCCCTGACAACTGCTAGCTCGGGTGGACCAGGTAGATGTAGGTGGATTGTGTTTGGCCTTTGTCTGCTGCTGTCTTGCTGATTTCTGGTTTCTATGTTCCTATGTGCCACCTAGGCTCCCGCCTAGTCCACCCTGTGCCCCAGCTGCCCCCACTACATGTCCCGCCTGCAGCCCCCTATGCCCCATTTGCGCCATCGCCATAGTGGCCTTTCATACTTGGGCACTATGCTGTTGCTGCAAATGGAGCACTACTATCACGTTTCTTGGGCTCCCTGCCTATGCTGTACATTGCTGACACTGAAATGGTTTTTCTCTCCTGCAAATGTGCATCTAACGGCAGGTTTTCATTCGCGGTAGGATTCAGCCCTTCAGTTCAGCGCGTTAGTGTGCAGGGAGCCTCTCTCCACCCACTCCCCAACCATTGACCCCTTCTCTCCACCCTCTCTCCACCCTCTGTGGTGTTTACCCCAGCCGGGAACGCTAACGCTTGTTAGGTAACGTTAACGTGTGTTAACGTTACATAGTGCGCGTTAACGTTACCTAACGGGCGTTAACGTAGCTGCTGCTACGTTACCGCAGTTTAGTAAACTTACCCCCAAATCTGCTGTTAGTATAAACACTGGCTGAATCTGGTCCAAAACTGTCACTGTCCCAAAGTATTAAAGGTCAACAGGAACTGAAGACCTCTGGATGATGTGCAATACAAGGACTGGAGATGCCAAAACCACACATGCAGTTCTAAAAGTAAAAATAAGAATTCATCATACTGGCACCAATAATCAAATACCACCAAAGAATCATCAAAAAAACTCAAACACCTGTCCTGCAAACCAAATAAAATCAAATACCACCAAACAAGTTCAAATACCACCACACACAATTTAATAAATTCTGCACACAGTATAGAATCAACGCAAAGGCAAGGCAAAATAAAATTGCAGAGGCAAGCAAAAGTCACAGTGGTTTGAACCAATTCAAAGGCAAGTTAGAACAAAATTGGAAAAGCCCGTCAAAATCACCAAATTCTTGACACTTTGTTGTGTCTGCCCGAAAATGTTTAATGAAAGCGAACTATAAAGCGACCAACAAACTTCTGTACCTCAGTTCTTCCCTTATCAGACCATCACCTACTAAGCTTCACTCTTCATCACCCTCCGCCTCAACCTCGCTCTGTCTCCTCTAACCTCTTTAGAAATCTTCATGGTATTGACCCTTTGGCTTTCTCCTCCACTGTTTCATCATCTCTTTCCTCCACTGTCATCCGAGTCTGTTGATGAGGCAATAGCTTCCTATAATGCTGCACTCTCCTCTGCTGCTGATGCTCTTGCTTTGCCTATACTATGTCTTGTGAGGCGAACTATACCCCAGCCCTGGTTGTCTTCCACTACCCACTATCTACGTTCCTGTGCCCTTACAACTATTAGATAAACTGAAGAGTAGCAAATCACCTGGGCCGGATGGTATACATCCAAGGGTGTTGAAAGAACTGAAATATGAGATTGCAGACCTGCTATCAGTAATCTGTGAACTATCATTAAAATCATCTCTAATACCTGAAGATTGGAGGATCGCCAATGTAACACCAATTTTTAAAAAGGGTTCCAGGGGTGATCCGGGAAACTACAGACCGGTGAGCTTGACGTCAGTACCGGGAAAAATGGTAGAAACCATCATAAAGAATAAAATTACTCAGCATGTAGATAGTCACGACCTAATGGGAGACAGCCAACATGGCTTTAGACAAGGAAGATCTTGTCTTACTAATCTGTTATGTTTTTTTGAAGGAGTGAATAAACAGGTGGACAAAGGTGAGTCGGTTGATATTGTGTATCTGGACTTTCAGAAAGCCTTTGACAAGGTCCCTCATGAGAGACGTTTGGCAAAACTAAAGAGTCATGGGATAGGAGGCAGTGTACTATTGTGGATCAGGAACTGGTTAAAAGATAGAAAGCAGAGGGTAGGGCTAAATGGCAAATTTTCCCAATGGAGAAAGGTGAATAGTGGTGTACCCCAGGGATCTGTGCTGGGTCCACTGCTTTTTGACATATTCATAAATGACCTGGAAAGTGGAATAACGAGTGAGGTTATCAAATTTGCAGATGACACAAAACTATTTAAAGTTGTTAAAACCCAAGAGGATTGTAAAAAAATTGCAAGAGGATCTTGATAAATTGGAAGACTGGGCATCAAAATGGCAGATGAAATTTAATGTGGACAAGTGCAAGATTATGCACCTAGGGAAGAACAACCCAAACTATGGTTATACGATGCAAGGTTCCACATTAGGAACCACCACCCAGGAAAAAGATTTAGGTGTCATTGTGGATACCATGTTAAAACCCCCGGCCCAGTGTGCAGCGGCGGCCAAGAGAGCAAATAGAATGCTAGGTATGATAAGGAAAGGAATGGAAAATAAAACAAAAGATATTATAATGCCTCTATATCGTTCCACGGTGAGACCGCACCTTGAATATTGTGTGCAATTCTGGTCGCCGTATCTTAAAAAGGATATAGCGATTTTAGGAAAGGTTCAGAGAAGAGCCACCAAAATGGTAAAGGGGATGGAAGGATACTCCTATGAGTAAAGGCTAAAAAGGTTAGGGCTCTTTAACCTGGAAAAGAGACGGCTGAGGGGAGATATGATAGAAGTCTATAAATTAATGAACGGAGTGGAACGGGTAAATGTAGATCGATTGTTTACGTTATCAGAATATAGAAAGACTAGGGGACATGCAATGAAGCTACAGGGTAAACTATTTAAGACTAATAAAAGAAAATATTTTTTCACTCAACGTGTAATCAAACTCTGGAATTTGTTACCGGAGGATGTAGTAAAGGCTGTTAGTGTAGCTGGGTTTAAAAAAGGTTTGGACAAGTTCCTGGAGGAAAGGTCCATAAACCATTATTAAGAAGTGACCGAAGATATCAATGCTTGACCCAGTACAAGCATTGTGGAACTTGTGTCTCTTGGGGAAACTGCTAGGTACATATGACCTAGATTGGCCACTGTTGGAAACAGAATACTGGGCTTGATGGACCTTGGTCTGATCCAGTATGGCATATCTTATGTTTTTATGTTCTTATTCAGCTGAGCGCACTTGGCTCAAATCCTGCACCCTTGTGGGCTTTCTACACTTTAAATTCATGCTTGTCTCTTTCCAGTCAGCTATAGCACTCGCCAAACAAGACTATTATGTCCATCTGACTAACTCTCTTGCCTCTGATTCTCACTATTTACACCTCTCCTCAAGGTGCCTCTACCTGTGACCCCTCCTTCCCTTTCTGCCCAAACCCTGGCTGACTATTTCCATGACAATATTCAAAGATCAGACCCCAATTCCCCACAAGGTCAGCTACTTCCCCTCCTCCCTCTCCCCCTCTTCACTCCCAACTTTCCCCCTCTTCACTCCCAACTTTCCCCCCCTACCTCTGCTACCCTTTCTTCCTTTTCTGTGATCTCTGATGAGGAAACCACACACCTTCTTTACTCCTCCAAACTCACTACCTGATCCTCTGATCCTATTCTCATCTGTCTCATAGCTCATCTCCTCCACTGTTGTCCCATCCATTTCTCATATTCTCAACCTATCGCTCTCCACTGCAACTATCCCTGCAGTCTTCAAGCATGCTGTGGTTACACCTCTCCTCAAGAAACTCACACTAGACCCTACCTATCCTTCTAACTATCGACCCATCTCCCTCATCCCTTTCATTTCTAAACTGCTTGAATGTGCGGTTCACTGCTGTTGCCTCAACGTTTTCTCCTCTCAAGTCCTCTTTGACCTTTACAATCTAACTTTCATCCTTTATATTCTACTGAAACAGCTCTTGCCAAAGTCTCCAGCGACTTTTTCCTGGCAAAATCCAAGAGCCTTTAATCAATCCTCATCCTTCTTGACCTTTCTGCTACTTTTGACACTGTTGACCACAACCTTCACCTCAATACCTTGTCCTAGCTTGGTTTTAAGGGCACTGTGCTGTCCTGCTCTTTTCTTATTTCTCCCATCACTCCTTTAGTGTTTATTCTGGTGGATCTTCCTCTGCTTCTATCCCACTATCAGTTGGTGTACCCCAAGGATCTGTCTTGGGTCCACTCCTTTTTTCTCTATATACCCAGTCCATTAGTGTACACATTTCTTTCTACGGTTTTCAGTACCATCTTTCGCTGATAGCTCCCAGATCTACCTCTCTACCCCTGAAATGTCTCTGGCAATCCAGGCCTGGATGTCTGCCTATTTTTCTGACATTGCAGTTTGGATGTCTCACCGCCGCTTGAAATTGAACATGGCCAAAACCTTGCTTCTTATTTTGTCTCCTAAAACCTCCTCTTCTCTTCCTCCTTTTTTATTCTCTCTGGATAACTCTCTTCTCCTCCCTGTTTCCTCAGCTCAGAACCTTGGGGTCATCTTTGATTCCTCTCTCTCCTTCTCCACACACAACCAACTGATAGCTAAATCCTGCTGTTCCTTTCTCTATAACATCAACAAAATCTGCCCATTCCTTTCTGAACACACTACTAAGACACTTATCCACTCTTTGGTCACCTCCCATCTAGACTATTTTAACCTACTGTGATACTGCGGACCCTCTGACAGAAAGAAAAGAAGTTTTAAATCTTGAAAAAAACAAGATTTACATGCAATTTCCTGAAGGTCCACATAGAGGGAGCAGGAGAGCAAGCCTGGAAGCAGAGGAACCACGCCTCTATGGGCAGGACCTTGAATCAGTTAGTCCCGATTTAAGCAGGGACAGAGCTGAATCATGGAGAGCAGATCGGAGAGACAGAGACGGAGCCAGAGTGAGCGTCAAAGCCGGACTGGAAAGAGCAGCTCGGAGAGTTGGAGTCACTGTCAGACCCAGAACAGCTCAAGGAGTTGAAGCAACTTGGAGAGCAGGCCAGAGAGTAGGCCGAGAAGCAGACCAAGGGATAACTCATAGAGCAGGCCAAGGTGAAGGCCCAAGAGCAGGCCTAGAGGAAGGCCAGATACAACTGAAAGGAGCAGCATTGCAGAGAGCAGCCAAGGAAGGAGGTGCTCTCCCTTCCAGCCTGGAAGGAAGCCTTATCCAGGGAGAAGGACTGGGATACAAGCTGAGGAAGAGATATCCGGTTGCAAGGAATACCCAAGGCGAAAAAGGTACTTTTAAAAGTTTTTATAAAAGTAACCTGAAAGAGGAATGGAAAACTCAGAGGCCTGGGGAACAGGGAAGTGCTGAGAGGGCGCGGCCAGTAGCCAACTGCCACAGGGGTGGAAGTGGAGGACAAGCGCCTCAGCAGCAGCCATGCCACAGAGGAGTTACTCCCCATTCTAAAGGAGGAAAGACACCCAGGGAACACTTGAGCCTGCAAGAAGTGGAGGACATTCAGGCTAGGCCTCAAGCCTTTCCCAAAAGAGACTGCAGGAAGTTAAAAGGTGAAACAGTGGTTGCCTGCAAGTGCTTACCTAAGCCTAGCACAAGAGAGAAACAAAGGAATAACTTTTATCTGTATGATAAGGACACTTTTAGGCCAAAAGTACCAGATAAGCTCTCTAGGAAAAAGGCTAGTAATATTAAAAGCTGGGATAAGCGAACTTTTAATCCTGTAGCAGAAGAAAACCCATGGTTCTACAATATAGCTAAAAACCGACGCCCCAAACTGACAAGCCAACATTGGAACACAGTATGGCATGCTTTTAGAAAGCCGGAATCCAACCTTCCTGAGGTTTCAGATTCAGACCCCTCAGAGATGGAGTGGATGCCAGGGGAATCTGAGGTTAATGAGGCCGTGGAACCCATGGATTGTAATTATTGCACAATAGGAAAGTTTTAAGTTGTTTGGAGCAACCAAATGTATGAAGAGAATACAGTATGCCTTATGTTTTGAGTTTGTGAAGATTAACAATGTTACTTTGAACGCTTTTGTGAATTGCACTTGATACAAGAAAGGATACAGCCCTGTTATGTTTCTTAACCGCATATTTTGGACCGTTTGCATAAAGGTGAAATAAATGCCTTTTTCTTTTTCCCTACACTTGGCTAAATGTTGCTTTATTGGGAAGTTGACCACGAGGCTGACACAGAGGGCCGCTACCTCATGACCCTCGCAACAGGTCAACCCTAATACCCCTATTCTTATGAGCTCCCCAGCCCCGTGGAACCACTACGCCGCCACCAGAGGGGGCTGCGGGGGACACTACTCCTTGCTAGTCTCTCTCTGAATCATCTCTCTCCTCTTCAATCTGTTCAATACTTTGCTGCACAGTTAATCTTCCACCAGCCTCGTCATGCTCATATTACCCCTCTTCTCAAGTCACTTCATTGACTCCTTATCCATTTCCACATCCAGTTCAAACTTCTCCAGCTGACCTATAAATGCATTCACTCTGCAGCTCCTCACTACCTTTCCTCTCTTATCTCTCCCTATCCCTTTCTTGGGAACTCCGCTCTTCTGGCAAATCACTTCAATCTGTGCCTTTCACTTCTATTGCTAACTCTAGATTTCGCTCCTTTTGCCATGCTGCTCCTTATGCCTGGAACAAACTACCTGAGTCTGTATGTCAGGTGCCTTCTCTGGCCCTTTTCATATCCAGGCTGAAAACTCACCTCTTCGCTGCTGCTTTTGGATCTTGACTCACCTAGTCTCCTTTGTGTTTCCTTACCATTCCCCCTAGATTTATCCTGTGTTTACAGCTACTGTGTTGTCTATCTTGACTAGATTGTAAGCTCTGATGAGCAGGGACCGTCTTTTACATGTGTTTGTGCAGTGTTGCATACGTCTTGTAGCTCAATACAAATGTTTAGTAGTAGTAGAAGCAGTAGTATTCCCTATATGAAATGGGGAATACATGTATAGATTTTAGACCCACCCTGGCCACTCTCTAATCACACCCTGGCCACTCTCTAATCACACCCTGACTACCCTCTTAAAATTTGTACATAATAACAACAGCCACATGTAAACGGAAGCCTTTCTAAAATTGCTATTTATAGATGGATTCCATTTCCATGTGTATATGCTGGCAAATACACATGTGAAATGTAAATAAGACTTCTAAAGTAATCCCCTAAAGCTCTTACTGGAAAGTGCTCTGGTATCAAAGAAAAATATACAAGCCCTCAACTAACTTTCAATCCCCTTACACTAGTATAGGTTGGAATTGTAGACTGGCCTCAGAAATTTCTTGAAAAACGGAATGTACAAACAAGAAAACTCCTCCTTGTCTATGAGGTAGTTTATAAGAATCTGTGCATGCCACGACTGTCCATCCCTAGAACCGAAGGAGGAATGTGTCTCATACTGATTTTACATATGCAGCAACCATCATAGATCTCCAGGCCTACTTAAGAGCAATAGCAGACCCAAAAGCACAAAACATGTTGAAGTATGAAAGTAGGCATCCAGAATTCAATTGCATCCTTAAACCTAGACAGGCATTCAGACGAGAAGAAGGAATGAGTAAGAAGTCACTTGAATGCATAGAAAAGGAAACAACCACATCTACAAAGCAAGAAATATTTGTTTTAAAGAATTAAATCAGAAGACAAGGAAAAGCAATTGGCTAATGCAGAAATACAATGGGAAATACAAAGTGTTAACTCCAGGACCCATATGTGGATGAAACTAGGGCACACAAATCATTAAGGAGAAGAGCACTGAACCCCAAGGATGAAAGACATGATAGCTGCAGCGCAGGAGAGTGGATTATTTATTTATTTATTTAACAACTCTTTTTTATACCGCCGTATCTACTAGTCACAGCGGTTTACATAGAACTGATAGGAACGTTGCATAGAACAATTCTTAGCAAAGTAAACTGAGTCAATTAAACTATGTCAATGAGATGGTTCACAGAATGCGGAGAAAATAGACATATGTAGGTTCTGTAAGAAAGCAGAAAATAGTTACTCATCTCGTAGCTGGCTTTGAAGAAAGGCACGACAAGGTGGTACCTTTCATCTATTGCAAACTTTGTAAGTACAAGGGCTGGCCCAACCATTAGGCAAGACAAGGTGGTCGCCTAGGGCAGCAGCTTCTAGTGGGCAGCAAAAGAACCCGACAGCCACACAAATATTTACCTGCAGAAAATGCTGGTACACATACATACAAAGCAAACGTCAATATTTAAAATTATGATGCTCAGTTATGCATCTTTACAGGATTGTTGTTGGAAAGCTGATGGTCAGATGATCATGCCTGTTGGGTTTAATCATCAAAATCTCAGAAGGGGGGAGAGGCGCATAAAGTTAAATGTTTGCCTAGGGCACTCGGTACCTTGAACCAGCCCTTGCAAGCACTACAGCATTACGGTTCTGTTCCCACACAATACATGGAGCGGAGGTGTAGCCTAATGGTTAGAGCACTAGCACGCCTTGTTAAGTGTACTATGAAAATGAGTGACTGAATCATACAGTTTTCTTATTGAATGCTATGTGTGCTGCTGACTAATATCTGTTGCCATGGGCAGGGCTAAATTAAAGCACTGGCAAACTAGGCACATACCTAAGATCCAAATTTTAGGGAGGTCCTTGCAGATGTGCTCAAAACCTGACAACTGTTTCGCTTTTTTCAGGGTTCTCTAATTTTATATTAATGCCCAGATGCTAAAAGAATGACTAATGAGTGTGAACATTTTTCAGAGTTTAAAACCTCTATCGTCCCCCCCCTGTATGAGTGAATCTGACCTGCCTGCTTCCAGTGTAAGTAGCAGAGGAAACTGTCTATAGGATCTAGCTCAAACTCTGGAATTTGTTACCGGAGGATGTAGTAAAGGCTGTTAGTGTAGCTGGGTTTAAAAAAGGTTTGGACAAGTTCCTGGAGGAAAGGTCCATAAACCATTATTAAGAAGGGACCCAGGATATCAATGCTTGATCCAGTACAAGCATTGTGGAACCTGTGTCTTTTGGGGAAACTGCTAGGTACGTATGACCTAGATTAGCCACTGTTGGAAACAGGATACTGGGCTTGATGGGCCTTGGTCTGACCCAGTATGGCATATCTTATGTTCTTATGTAGCCCATTGTAAAGTGTTGGAGGAGGAAATAGTGGAAGGCAGCTCTAGTTAGAGAGATTGTGGGTAGGTTTCTGTGTTGTACAAATGAACTTTGCTGCTTATACATAGGAGATGGATAATAAGTTCCAGTAGCTGCAGCATACTAAAACTGATTCACAGTAATGTAGTAATCACAGAATTGCACCTTTCTAACAGCCCTTTTCTCATCTCCTCTCCTGATTATAGACACACAGAGAACCAATACAACTATAAATGCCATGCATACAGATACTAACATGTGCACACATGTACAAACACACACATGCAAGATTTCAAACAGAAACATGAAAGGATCCACAGAGACACATACTCATACACTAAGGGGTATGTTTACTAAACTGCGGTAACGTTCCCTGGATGCCCATATAGGATAAGGTGGTATACAAATATGTCTAAATAAATATAAGGGAATGGGCGGTGCATCATTATGGCAAGCCGTGTCAGGTAACGTTACAAGGCACCTTAGGCTAACGCGCGTTACAAGGCACATTATAAGGCGCCTTATAAGGCACCTTATTAGGCACAGTACAAGGCATGTTATAAGGCATGTTACAAGGCACCCTATTAGGCACAGTACAAGGCATGTCATAAGGCATGTTACAAGGCACCTTACTAGGCAGAGTACAAGGCACGTGCCTTGTACTGTGCCTGATAAGGTGCCTTGTACTGTGCCTAATAAGGTGCCTTATAACGCCTTATAAGGAGTGATGACAACTGTGGTGAGGGTATTATGGGCTGGCAGCACAGATCTGCAAAGATATGACTGTCACAGGCATGCAAAATATCTGACATGGACAGGAAGGAATAATGAGGAATTGAACCCATGACCACTGCCTAGAACATCAGTGTACTAACGAGTAGGCTATACCTCTATGGCTTGTTGAACAGCAAAGGCTGGGTACAGAAGGACTGCAGGTCACCGCGCAAACGTCTGCTCTGTGTGCCAAGATAGGGTAACCCCACCAGCACCCATGATGCATTGCACATGTAGAACAGCGGCCTACAGCTGACCACCAAATGGGGTCTGCACCTCTCTGGTACTGCAGCGTGGTAAGACGGACTGACAGTGTGTGATACTGGCACAGAGTAGCTACAGACCATGCCATTGTGCAGGTTCCATGTTCACCCTGAGGGTAGGATGGGTGCCCAGCACTAGGTCCACAGTACATGTGATGCTAGAGATGGGTCCTGATGCACATCCTCATCACTACCAGTGTGTGACAGGTGCTCCCAGCAGTGCAACTGAAAGTACTTCTGTTCCCATCTGTGTTCTGCAGTCACATGTGGTTCTGTGGGACTGGACACCACCCAGATTCGTGCGTACGTGGTGTTAAGGTCTGGCTGCCATGGGTACCTGTTATCAGGGCAGCAGGGTGTCTAGACTCGCATGAGGTTTAGGTAGCACTACATCTATGGGTCTAAGTGGTATGCACTATATACCCCAAGGGGCCCACAATCACCCCTTTTGTAGATGAGGGTGTGGTGGGACAGGTGCCTGCACCCTGCAGAATGGCTGTAGTACCAGCAACCACTGTCCTGTTGGCAGATGACAGCCCTCCAGGTCTGATGGGCCAGAGCCATACCAGCAGTGATGCTTGGTGTGGGGAGGGGAAGGCTTGACTGCCACACACCACAGTCTGCCATCCACCAGCAGACCACACAATCAGACTGAACCTGCAGCAACCTATAGGGTGGTCCCACCACGCACAGACTAACTGCAGACAGCCCACTAGCCAGTCCATAGTGCATGCTCAAGGGGGAACCCTGTGCACCCAGAGGTAGGATACACAGAACAGACACCAAGCAGATATCTCCATGATTGGGCCCCAGAACCAGGAACACACAGGTATCACTGGAGATAAATAATGTGTGGCATTATATGGGAACATGGACATGCCATGGTCACTGCTCAGTCAGAGTGAGAGTGACCTCCCAGCGTGACATGCTGTGGCCACCCTGTCCATGCAGGTGGTGGTCAAGCACTACAGTGTCCCGGCCATTACCCTCCTCCCTGTGCAGATGCATCCTGGCCAATCCGCCCTGTCTGGGCCATACACACTATACCTTGCTCCTCATTATGCACATTTGTAGGCTAACGCTGGAAACAGTGTGAGCAATGTGGGCTCAGTGAGGTGTTGGCAGACACAAAACAATGGACAGACATATGCACACTCCCACACCTATCTCAGCATTGTGCAGAGATAGAGGTGGCTGAAAACCCTGCCTGCGACACTGATCCTGATCTCAGTGCCGACATTGCTAAACTGTGCAGGGGGTGGTAGTAGTGCTCTGGTGATAACTGCAGCTCCACGCTGGGGCCAACAGCCTGACACTCCATGAGGCTGTGGATAGTGGAGCCCGTATGAGTGGGTGTTTGTACCCCTGTGCACTGCTGTGTCGGGGTTTGCACATTTCGTTGTTGTGGCTGCTTTGTGGGATAAAACTATGGGGTGATGCTCTGCAGGATCCACAGATGGTATTTGAACCTTGGCCCCTCTGCTCTTGGACACACTGGCTGAGTGTACTGCTCCACACTGCTGACACAGCAGCATAGTGGTCCCTGGGGCTACCCTTACTTTTCCCAGCCAGACCTCTTCTGTTGCACTGCACACCGCGTACTGGTACAGGTCATGGCCTAGGTCCACTGCAGGCGGGTGCCACTATTCCCTCCAGCACAAACACCCCCCCCGCCATGCCGCCATGACCATATGCTGTCGGTGCCAGTGGTGCGCAGTCCCAGGCCATCCAGGGAACAGGTAGGCAGCTGCCTAAGGTGTGGGTTCTGGGGTAGGGGTGCCTACATAGCTGTCCACGCTTCCCCCGGCACTGCCTGTGAATGTTATATGCCCCTTGGGGTACCTGCTGTCTAATGTCCTCTGGATGGGACACTGTGGGACACAGACTCATGGGCATGTTTGACCCTGGTCAGTTGCTGTCTTGCTGGTTTCCATTTTCTGCATTCCTATGTGCCACCTAGGCATCCGCCTAGTCCACTCTGTGCCCCAGTTGCCCTCACTGCATGTCCCGCCTGCAGCCCCCATGCCCCATTTGCGCCATCACCATAGTGGCCTTTCATACCTGGGCACTATGCTGTTGCTGCAAATGGAGCACTACTATCACCTTTCTTGAGCTCCCTGCCTATGCTGTACATTGCTGACACTGAAATGGTTTCTCTCTCCTGCAAATGTGCCTCTAACGCCAGGTTTTCACTTGCATTACTTTTCAGCCCTTCAGTTCCCCGCATAGGTGTCATGGGAGCCTCTCCCCACCCACTCCCCGCCCATTGACCCCTTCTCTCCGCCCTCTCTCCACCCTTTTCTGGACTTACCGCGGCCAGGAATGCTAGCGCACGTTAGGTAACGCTAACGCGCGTTACCGTTACCGCTGTTACCTTACCGCAGTTTAGTAAACATACCCCTAACACACATAAACACATACAAACATGCACAAAAATACTGGCCCACAAAGATATACAAACCACAGAGAAATACTAACACAAAGAAAACAGATACACATACAAAAAGCAAATATACACACATACACACAATACAGAGACAAGAGACACACACACACAGTCAACACAGATACAAACTGATGCGTGAGGACATGCACACAAACACAGACATACAGGCCATTGCAGAGACCCCACGCTAGAATCCTGTGCTCAAAGCACTAACATAGCATTTCCTAGCTCAAGTTTAATGATGACGTTTTATGTATCGATATTATAAGCAAATTAATCCATGTGCAAAATGTAAGCACAAAACTGGGAGAGCAAGCTAAACACATGCACACAGGAGTCTACATAAGTTTGGCGTGCTGGAGAAAAGAGTCATCTGAGGTGAAGTTTGACACCAGCTCAGATGATCCAGGCATGGAGGAAAGCACCCGATGCCATCCGGCACAGTGTTGGAGGGGCCAATGTCCCCACTCTGGATACCGACTCCAAACAGATTAAAGACATTGGTGGCCTGATGGGCCCTGATCACCCTCCCATGTCTTAAGAAAACTTGGTGGCCCCATGGGCCCTGATTCCGATCCCCCTCCCTGCAAAAGTCATTAGTGGCCCATGGGCCCTGATGAACATAAGAACATAAGAAATGCCATACTGGGTCAGACCAAGGTCCATCAAGCCCAGTATCCTGTTTCCAACAGTGAACAATCTAGGTCATACGTACCTAGCAGTTTCCCCAAAAGACACAGGTTCCGCAATGCTTGTACTGGGTCAAGCATTGATATCCTGGGTCCCTTCTTAATAATGGTTTATGGACCTTTCCTCCAGGAACTTGTCCAAACCTATTTTAAACCCAGCTACACTAACAGCCTTTACTACATCCTCCGGTAACAAATTCCAGAGTTTGATTACACATTGAGTGAAGAAAAATTTTCTTTTATTAGTTTTAAATAGTTTACCCTGTAGCTTCATTGCATGTCCCCTAGTCTTTCTATATTCTGATAACGTAAACAATCGATCTACGTTTACCCGTTCCACTCCGTTCATTAATTTATAGACTTCTATCATATCTCCCCTCAGCCGTCTCTTTTCCAGGTTAAAGAGCCCTAACCTTTTTAGCCTTTCTTCATAGGAGTATCCTTCCATCCCCTTTACCATTTTGGTGGCACTTCTCTGAACCTTTTCTAATAACGCTATATCCTTTTTAAGATACGGCGACCAGAATTGCACACAATATTCAAGGTGCGGTCTCACCATGGAACGATATAGAGGCATTATAATATTTTTTGTTTTATTTTCCATTCCTTTCCTTATGATACCTAGCATTCTATTTGCTCTCTTGGCTGCCACTGCACACTGGGCCAAGGGTTTTAACATGCTATCCACAATGGCGCCTAAATCTTTTTCCTGGGTGGTGGTTCCTAATGTGGAACCTTGCATCGTGTAACCATAGTTTGGGTTGTTCTTCCCTAGGTGCATAACTTTGCACTTGTCCACATTAAATTTCATCTGCCATTTTGATGCCCAGTCTTCCAATTTATCAAGATCCTCTTGCAATTTTCCACAATCCTCATGGGTTTTAACAACTTTAAATAGTTTTGTGTCATCTGCAAATTTGATAACCTCACTTGTTATTCCACTTTCCAGGTCATTTATGAACATATCAAAAAGCAGCGGACCCAGCACAGATCCCTGGGGTACACCACTATTCATCCATTGGGAAAATTGTCCATTTAGCCCACACCTCTGCTTTCTATCTTTTAACCAGTTCTTGATCCACTGTAGTACACTCCCTCCTATCCCATGACTCTTTAGTTTTGCCAAAAGTCTCTGATGAGGGACCTTGTCAAAAGCTTTCTGAAAGTCCAGATACACTATATTAACCGACTCACCTTTGTCCACCTGTTTATTCACACTTTCAAAAAAACGTAATAGATTAGTAAGACAAGATCTTCCTTGTCTAAAGCCATGTTGGCTGTCTCCCATTAGGCCATGACTATCTACATGCTGAGGTATTTTATTCTTTATGATGGTTTCTACCATTTTTTCTGGTACTGACGTGAGGCTCACCGGTCTGTAGTTTCCTTGATCACCCCTGGAACCCTTTTTAAAAATTGGCGTTACATTGGCGATCCTCCAATCTTCAGGTATTACAGATGATTTTAATGAAAATTCACAGATTACTAATAGCAGGTCTGCAATCTCATATTTCAGTTCTTTCAACACCCTTGGATGTATACCATCTGGCCCAGGTGATTTGCTACTCCTCAGTTTATCTAATAGTTGTAATACATCTTCCCGATGTATCGATATTTCCTTCAATTCTTCCGCACCTTTAAATACCACTTCAGTCATGGGTAACATCCCTACATCTTCCTCAGTAAAGACCGAAGCAAAGAATTCATTCAGTCTCTCCGCTATCGCCTTGTCACCTCTTAATGCCCCTTTAACTCCTCTATCATCTAATGGACCAACTGACTCTTGTGATAAGGAAGCTTATCATAGTTCAGGGAGAAATAATACAAGAGGTGAATTGGCTCTGAATAAGCAACCTGTGCTGGCTGGTAAAAACACTAAAACAGCTTGTTTACCTAAAAGAATACCAGACCCACAATGCACTGGTTTACAGAAAGCCTCTAGGACAGCTGAAGTAGGGAAACGTGTGCCTAATCAGAGAAGCAATGATGTAATCCCTAATCACACGTCTCCTATGGCAGGGCTTAATTCAGAACACCTGGAGTGTGCTAGGGTGGAGTGGCCATCTAGGCACTTTAAAGCTAGAAGAAATTCATCAGACAGACAGCAACGGAGACAGCAAGAGCTGGAGAAGGAGAAGGAGAGACTGATCGTAAACAGAAGGAAGAACAGCAAGACGTCCAGAAGGTCTAAGAGAGGATCCCAAGGCAGTACGTATGCTGGGAGAGATTCCTTGGGCAAACATTCTTCATTGGACTGGAGGAAGCCAGAGGCTTGGAGATATACAGCCAGGAACTCTCGGACAGCACCTGTAAAGGAGACGGCTGCATCTACTGAAAGAAGGAGCTCTAATACCTATTTAAGGAGGTATGGGAAAAGGGACCTGAAGTCCAGAGATTCTGACTGGAGAGCTGGGCACAGAAGCTTTGCTACCTACTGGCCAAAATACCCAGAGAGGAAGCCTAATGACAACGTGATCTCAGGTATGAACTCTGATCTGTTCCCTAGCTTTGCACAAGGAAGACAGCAGGGAAACAGTTTCTATCCTGGTAGAGATCAGTTAGAGAAATCCTCTGAGCCAGTGTATGAAAGTGATCCTATGATATTTCAAGAGCAAGGGGAAATATCAAATGAGGAAGTTAAATGTATGGATTGTTCTCTCTCTAAGCTGCTGTTCTAAAGTAATCCCCAGATAAGGATCAAACACCAAAAGGAACTGTACTGATTTTTTAGCTTCCCAAAAATGTTTCTTGGAGAGAAAGCTTTGGGGAAAATGGAGCCACGTGGAGAGTGGACCAGCCATGGTTTGCAGCTGGTTAAGCACCTGTGATTAGAGCAGGGCACAAGTGCACGTGGGACTTTGGAAAAAAGCTTCTTCTCTGTGTGAAAGGAAGAAAGCTGTTTTTTTGATAAAGAGAATTTTCCTTTTGGGTTTATTTTTCATTTCAGCACTGCTAAGAAAGTTTATTAGCAGGGGCTAGATGAAAGACCTTTTCTGTTCCATCAAGGTCTTTACTAATTTGTTGCATAAGTATTTCAGTTGCCTTATTTGTTTTGTTTCCTGAATAAAACTCCTGGAGAAGTTATCCTGTTGATGTTACCAAGCATATCTGTGTGAGGAAATAACACCCCATAAATAAACTCTGATTTTTGCTTTACACTCGAGCAACTACAATTCTTTATTCTTGTTAAATGGTTAGTTTTGTATGAATGAACTACAACATCCACAATCCTTTGCAAGTCAAGTAAATTCATAGCCTTGCCAAGATGGTGGAACTTTCACAACAAGCACCCCCGTTTACACTTTCTCACAGGTTTTTTGCTACGAATGTACTTGAAAAAATCTTTATTTTGCGTTTTTGCTTCCGCAGCAAGCTTCTTCTCAAATTCTCCCTTTGCCTGCTTTATCAATGCCTTGCATTTGATTTGCCAGTGCTTGTGCTGTTTCCAGGTTTCATCGTTTGGCTCTTTTTTCCATTTCCTGAAAGATGCTTTTTTGGCAACAACAGCCTCTCTGACCTCCCCTTTATACCATGCTGGCAGTTTTTTGGACTTCCTTCCACTTTTCTTAAAGCGCAGAATACAGCTGGTCTGGGCTTCCAAGATAGTATTTTTCAACAACACTCAAGCTTGATGCAAGTCTTTAACCTTTGCAACTGCTCCTTTTAGTTTTTTCTTAACTATTTTCCTCATTTTATCATAGTCTAGACCCCTTTCAATAGTTAAAAGGTAGTACTGTGGATTTCCTTACTATCCCTCCTCCACTAATTAAATCAAAGGCGATCATGCTATGATCACTATTGCCAAGTGGCCCCAACACCCTTATCTCTTGCACTAGATCTGGTGTTCCACTAAGGACTAAGTCTAATATGGCTTCCCCTCTTGTCGGTTCATGAACCAGCTGCTCCAAGAAGCAGTCATTTATGTCATCTAGGAACTTTATCTCCCTAGCATGTCCTGCCGTGACACTGACCCAGTCGATACCAGGGTAATTGAAATCGCCCATTATTATTACTGCACTATAACTTTTGTTAGCTTCCTTGATTTCTTTGAGCATTTCATCATCCATTTGTTCATTCTGGCCAGGCGGTCGATAGTACACCCCCACTGCCATCGCCTTCCCCTTTTTACATGGAATTTCAATCCATAGAGATTCTACAGCAAATTTTGTTTCCTGCAAAACTTTAATCCTTTCTGACTCAATGCCCTCTCTAACATAGAGCGCAACCCCTCCACCAATTTGATCAGCTCTATCATTATGATATAGTTTGTATCCAGGTATCACAATGTCCCACTGGTTGTCCTCCTTCCACCATGTCTCTGATATTCCAATCATATCTAACCTCTCATTTAGTGCTATATATTCTAACTCTCCCATCTTATTTTTTAGACTTCTAGCATTTGCATACAAGCATTTTAGAGACTGTATTTTATTCATATTAGTTTGGCTGTTGGTAGACATGGGTAATTTTGGATCTTTAAGCTCTGTCTGCTCCATACTCAAGGGCATTTGGGCTACTTTACTCTTTTTTTTGGGACCTCTCTGCTTTTCGTAGTATCCTTCAAGGATATATTCTTCCGAACCATCCGCTCTTGGGCGACTGTCGGCTTTCCCCTATTATCTAGTTTAAAAGCTGCTCTATCTCCTTTTTAAAGGTTAATGCCAGCAGCCTGGTTCCATCCCGGTTAAGGTGAAGCCCATCCCTTCAGAAGAGCCCCTCCTTTCCCCAGAATGTTCCCCAGTTCCTAACAAATCCAAAACCCTCATCTCTGCACCATTGTCTCATCCACGCATTGAGACTCCGGAGCTCTGCCTGCCTTTTGGGTCCTGCACGTGGAACGGGAAGCATTTCGGAGAACGCTACCCTGGAAGTTCTGGATTTCAACTTCCTACCTAGATGCAACCCCCTAACCTCGCTAAAATCATAGGTGGCCTGTTGGCTTCTATTAAACATGCCTCTCCCCCCACCCAGAGTACCTGTAGTAGAAGGGAGAGAATAGGAGCAATGCCTATATGCTCTTACCCGCTGCTATTTTCAAAATGGTGGTGCCTGGTCCCAAGTGGTGCATCTGACAAGACTAGATGTCACCATTTCGAAAAATGACAGTGGGGGATAGGAGCATGTGGGAATTGCTCCTACCCCCTCTTTCTACATACAGAAGGGGCAGATTTAATGGAAGCCCACAGGCCACCAACCATTTTAAGAGGTAGGAGGGAATCAAGGCACTCTGGGCCACCAATACTTTCACTTCTGTCAGGGGGTGGGGGTCAGTATCTGGGGGGACGCACTGGCCCCCTAACGTTGTGCCATTGGCATCGGGGGCTTTCCCCAATGCCTGGATCATCTGAGATGAAGTGTCAGACTTCATCTTAGATGATCTTTTTGCTCCCAGCTGGCGTAAAGATCCAGTGTTAAAAATAATGTAAAAAACGGCACTAAGCTTCAGCACAGATCTTTAAAATAGAGAGCAATTAAATATGCAGCCCTTTACACAGGGGCAACCCAAGGGGGGGTGCGGGGCCATGTGCGGAGACTCGGTGTGGGGCCTCATTTGCATAAGGGATAATTTGCATAAATATTTGCATAATGTTAACATGCACTTTTAGTAAACATGTCTCTTAATGAGTGTATGGATAAAGAAAGACTAAAAGATTTCTACATTACTATAATCCAGTGCCAACTACCAGGCACATTAGAAAGTACCATAAACACTGCCCATTTAGAACCCATAACCAAAAATCAGATCAGCCACAGAGTGAATAATGAAATGACAAAACAAAAAATTGTAATCACTCCACCAATATATCAAAAATCACATCAGGTACTAGTAAGACTTATATCCATGAAAGGCGAAAAGAGCCTCAGAATCCAATGAGTTAAAATACTTTAAGCTTCATACACACGAAGCATACCTCGCAGAACATCAATGGCTCTAAAAAACTCCTTCCATCTTATTACTATTTCAAAATAATAAAGATAATCTCTTTTTCATGATTTTCTTTCTTTTCTTCAAAATAATATATTGTCAAAATAGTAATCTCTCAAAACATAACAGTAACACATTGCATTGAAAAGCACTTATCTGAATGGTAATAACATAGCTGTTAACCAAACACACCACTGGGCAGACATACGGCTGCAGGGCAAGCACACCCGACACCACACACAGGCTGCCAGAGCGTTTCGCTAAGGGCTTCTTCAAGAGAATGGCCCACCCATATAGTGCTGAGTATGTGATTTCAAAGTGCTCAGTATGCTACGAGAGAAAATAAACACAAAAGCTCAAACTTCAAAAGCCAGTACTCTCAGTAAAAACAAACTTCTATAACCCTCCTGTATGCCCAAAACCAAGAAGAAACAAGAAAAAACATACCGATTTCAACTGTTAGCAAGGATTCCAACTACACACCACCAGCACAGCCATTACTATTACAAAAAATGCCGCACATGCGTCTCATTAAATATGGAATGTCCATGACATCACCCAATGAGGAACCAGGAAATCCCCTTGTCAATCAAACCACCAGCCCCACGAGCAAAAATCTAACTAAAATCATGCACCCTTCCACATACACCAAAAATGAAACAAAACAAAAAAACAACTTCCAAGACAGCGCCACAATAACACATAAAGTGAAAACAGCCTTAAAAACGCCTATCTTAAAAATGATCGTAGCAGTGTCAACCAAACACATCACTAAATGCATAAACCACCTAAACAAAATCATGAACCCAAAACCCAAGCTCACAAGCAGACATTCCAATCCACCTGTGCATTTAATCCCCCCGGAGATACCGTCTCTAAACAGAAAATCCACTTCTGCTCACATAGTAAAAGGTGCTCATCTTTGCTGCGATTCCCTTGCCCTTTAAGTACTTGGTCAATACAAAAGAGCATGGGACAAACACAGAGGTTCTCTATTTATTTTATTTATTTCCCTCACTTGGTTTGCAGCTTGTCGTGCTGTGAGGGCTTGTGTGCATCAGTGATTCTGAGAGCTAAACTATCGGTAGTTTAACTACTGGCAGGGTCTCCCAAGATGGACAGGTATCAGCTGAGGTGCCAGACCAAGACAAACCACCCATCTGGGCAGCAGCAGAATGGGATAGTGTTGAAGGCAGAGGATCACATTTCTGTGACAATGGCAACAACACCAAACTTAAACTGCACGGAAGAAAGGCCCAGCAATCTACTTCTGTATCTTGCCATGAAAACCCAATGGATAGTTACAACAAAACAAATTGTGCTATAGTGCTGGAAGATGAGACCCCCAGGTCGGAAGGCACTCATCTAGCTACTGGGGAAGAGCTGAAGACTTTTCAGAGTAAAGCCAGCATTTATGATGTGGTTGGATCAAAGCCCTCAGGACGTCTGACTGCTGATGTAGCTGCGCATGAAATGAGAGTCAGAAGCTGTAAAGATGTCTTACACGTTGGAACATGGAACGTACGAAGCATGAACCAAGGGAAGATGGAGGTGGTCAAGAATGAAATGGAACGTGTACAACTTGATCTGTCGGGTGTCAGCGAACTGAAATGGACTGGCATCGGGCACTTTGCATCAGATGATCACATGGTCTACTATGCTGTGTGATAAGGAAGCTTATCACGGTTCAAAGAGAGAGAATACAAGAGGTGAATTGACTCTGAATAGGCAACCTGTGCTGGCTGGTAAAAGCACTAAAACTGCTTCTTTTCCAAAAAGACTACCAGACCCAGAGTGCAGTGTTTTACAGAAGGCCTCTAGGAGAGTAGAAGCAGGGGAACATGTGCTTAATCAAGTAAGCAATGATGTAATCCCTAATCACCAATCTCCTAGGGCAGGGCCTGATTCAGAGCACCTGGATTGTGCTGGGGTGGAGTGGCCATCAGGGCACTTTAAAGATAGAAGATTTTCACCACACAGTCATCCAGGAGATCCAGGCAAGCCAGGAGATCCAGGCAGGAGAGGAGAGCCAAGATGGCCAGGACAGCACCAGAGAGAGCAAGAGCCAGAAAGACTGATCCGGAGGACAAGGAAGAACAGCAGAGCGTTCAAAAGGTCTAAGAGAGGAGCCCAAGGCAGTACGTATGTGGAGGGAAGTTCCAGTGGCCACCAATCTTCATTGGACTGGAGGATGCCAGAGGCTTGGAGATATACAGCCAGGAATTCCCAGACGGCACCCTTGAGGGAGACAGCTGCATTTGGAAGAGGCTCTAAGTCCTATTCCAGAAGGTATGCGAAAAGGGACTTGAAGACCAGAGGTTCTGACTGGAGAAGTGGGCACAGAAGTTACACTTCTTACTGGCCAACATATACAAAGAGAAAGCCTAATGGCAACGTGATCTCAGGTATGAACTCTGAATTGTTCCCTAGCTTTAAACAAGGAGGACAGCAGGGAAACAATTACTGTTCTGATAACAATCAATTAGGGAGATCCTCTGAGCTGTTGAATGAAAATGATCAAATGATATTTCAGGAGCAAGGGGAAATATCAGATTCAGATGATCAGTGTATGGATTGCTCTCTGTCTAAGCTGCTGTTCTGAGTTATTGCACAGATAAGGATCAAACACCAAAAGGACCTTGTATATTTGTATTAGCAGCCCAGAAAGATTCATTAACTGGGGAGAAAGCGTTTGGGCAGAGTTGAAGCCACGTGGAGAAAGAGTTAACAAGTTGGGGCTTGTTCAGCACCTGAGTGTAATAGAAGGCACCAGTGCACACGTGGAGCTAAGAGGGAGCTTCTTTTCTGTGTGTGAAAGAAAGCTGTGTTTTGAATATACAAAAAAGTTTTTTTTTGTGTGTTTGTTTCTTCAATGCAGCACTGCTAAGAAGTTAATTAGCAGCTGTCTTTCTAATTTGGTTCATTATTTCAGTTGCCTTATTTTGTTTGTCCTTGGAAAGAATATCCTTTTGATGTTACCAAGCATTACTTGTGTGGGAATAACACCCCATAAATAAACTTTCATTTTTGCTTACACTCGAGCAACTACAAATTTATTATTATTGTGAATGGCTGGTGATGAGTGAATGAACTGCAACATCCACAATCCTTTGCAAGTTGGGTGACTTCAGGACCTTGCCAAGATAGTGGAACATTCACAACCTGATCCCCGTTTACAGCTGGAAATGAAAGACATGGTGTTGCATTTATAATAAAGAAGAAACTTGCAAGAACTGTAATGAAATACAATGCAGTCAGCGAACGCTTAATCTCTATTCGTCTACGAGGAATGCCTATCAACACAACTATAATTCAAGTATATACCCCAATAACAGCTGCAGAAGAGAATGAAATTGAAGAGTTCTATGAACAAGTATAAGCTGAAATTGACAGAACATGTAAACAGGATATCCTGATAGTCATGGGTGACTGGAACGCAAAAGTTGGCAACAAAGAAGAAGGCAAAGTAGTTGGAAAATATGGACTTGGCAACAGAAATGAAGTTGGAGAAAAACTGATAAAATTCTGCAAGACCAACGATCTATTCATCTCAAACACCTTCTTCCAGCAACACAAGCGGCGACTGTACACATGGACTTCGCCCAATAGATTGTATAAAAATCAAATTGACTACATCTGTGGAAGTCAACAATGGAAAAGCTCTGTAACATCAACAAAGACAAAACCTGGAGCTGACTGTGGTACAGATCATCAACTACTAGTATGCAAACTCAAGCTAAAGTTGAAAAAGAGCAAACCACTCATGAATGCAACAAAATATGACCTTGAGAATATACCACTGGAATTTAAAGACTGCCTGCAAAATTGATTTGCTGCTTTAGATACAAATGACAGACCTCCAGAAGAGTTATGGAATGACATCAAGAAGGTTGTGTTGGAAGAAAGCGAGAAGTCTCTACAAAAGGTGAAAAAGAAAAAACGGCCAAAATGGATGACAGAAGAAACTCTGAAAATTGCCCAGAAACGCAGAGAAGCTAAAGCCAGAGGAGAAAGAAAGACAATCACAGAACTCAACAGAGATTTCCAATGTGCAGCAAGACAGGACAAGGAAAAGTACTAAAATGACGCATGCAAGGAAATAGAAGCAGAAACTATTAGAGGAAGAACAAGATCGACTTTCCTAAAGCTATGAGATTTAAAGAAAAAGTTCCAGCCTCGAATTGGAATGTTACAAGATGCTCAAGGTTCTATGTTGAATGATGCTGGGAAGATCAAGAAAAGGTGGAAGGAATATACAGAGTTTTTATATGATAAAGATCAAGTGGACCAACAGCTGTTTCAACCTGTACCTTATGATCAGGAACCATTGGTGATGAAAGAAGAAGTTGAAGCAGCATTGAAAGCCTTATCAAAGAACAAAGCACCAGGCAAGCATTCCCGTAGAAGTATTACAGCAATCTGATGCAGCTGTTACCATACTTACAAGGCTCTGCCAAGAAATATGGAAGACAACATCATGGCCAACTGACTGGAAAAGATCTGTGTTTATACCAATACTAAAGAAAGGTGATCCAACTGACTGTGGAAATTATCGCACAATCGCTCTGATCCCACATGCCAGCAAGATTCTACTGAAGATTATTATACAACCATACCTGGAACAAGAACTACCTTAAGTGCAAGCAGAGTTCAGGAAAGGGCGAGGAACGAGAGACATCATTGCGGATGTGAGATGGATCCTTGAAAAGACTAAAGGATACGAAAAGGATATCTATTTGTGCTTTATTGACTGTAGCAAGGCTTTTGGCTGTGTAAACCATGAGAAACTCTGGGCCACATTAAGAAGCATGGGTATACCAGAACACCTGATCGTTCTCTTGCACAATCTGTACATTGATCAAGAAGCAACAGTTCGAACGGAACAACGGAACAAGGAGAAACAGAATGGTTTAGAATAAGCAAAGGTGTAAGACAAGGCTGCATACTTTCCCCTTACCTGTTTAATTTATATGCAGAACAAATCATCAGAGAAGCAGGATTGTATGAAGACAACAGAGGTGTGAAGATTGGAAGACTCATCAACAACCTTCGCTATGCTGATGATACCACATTACTGGCTGAAAGTGAAGATGATCTGAAACATTTGCTTCTCACAATCAAAGAACATAGTCTCAAAATAGGCCTGAACCTTAATGTAAAGAAGACAAAGATCATGACAACTGGCATAATCAACAGGTTCATCGTTGAAGGAGAAGAAATTGAAATTGTGAACAACTTTACCCTACTTGATCAACTATCAATAAAGAAGCAACAAGCAGTCAAGAAATCAGACGATGCATTGCTCTTGGCAGAATGGCTATGAAAGACTTAGATAAGATTCTCAAGAGTAGAGATGTCTCTCTCCATACAAAGATTCGACTTGTTCAAGCCATGGTATTTTCAATAACATCATATGGATGTGAAAGCTGGACAGTGAAAAAGATAGACAGGAAGAAAATTGATGCCTTTGAATTATGGTGCTGGTAGCGAAAACTGTGTATATCATGGACTGCCCGAAGAACAAACCAGTTGATACTAGAGAAGATCAAACCTAAGCTTTCTTTAGAAGCTCAGATGACAAGACTTCGACTTTCATACTTTAGACACATCATGCGAAGAGAGAGATCATTAGAGAAAGACATCATGCTTGGCAAGATAGAAGGTCAATGCAAAAGAGGAAGGCCAGCAATGAGATGGATCAATACAATAAGAGCAGCTGCGGGTACCAGTCTGTCAACAATGAGCCACTTGACTGAAGACAAACACAATTTAGGATAGCTATCCAGAGGGTCGCCATGAGTCGACTCCGACTCGACGGCACTTAACAACAACAACATTTATTTATTTAACGTCTCTTCTATACCGCGCTATTCATATCAGTGCGGTGTACATTTGACAGAACTTTATACAATACAATGAACAGGATCTATAACTTGGACATAACTGGGGCAAATTTCTAAAAATTATTTACACTAATAACTGTACCGTACATGCTGAGAAAAAAGGGAGACTGTTGTAGTTGATATGGAAGGACAGACTAGATAGGCCATGTGATCTTTTTCTGTCGTCATTTTTCTATGTTTCTCTCAGTGAATGAATGACCCAAATCCAAAAAATGTTGGACTAAAGGGGCTTCCCGCTGCTGACACTTCAACCTGCTCTTGTGCTCATTAAGCCGTAGCTTAAGAGACCTCTCTGTCTTACCCACATAAGCCAACCCACATGGGCACCGGATGAAATACACGACATAACATAACAACAACCATTATAGACAAATGAACTGGTTTCCTCAGATACTTCACAAATAGTACATCCATCACAAACCATATGCCCACGAGGGGTGTCAGACCACCTGATATGAGAATGCAACAGAGCTGGGCTCAAAAGTTCCTTCAAGTTGCGATTCCTAGTCCAAGCACATCTCGTTTTTTTACCCTGTAAACCCGGAACAACTTGAATAACCCGAAAATGTTTCTGTATGATTTGTTGCAAACGATAACTAAGTGGGAAAACTGTGTCACAAAATGAACAAACTCGCTCTCATCAGAGGAAAGACCCACCATCTGGCATCGTGGTTGCAATAACCAGTCTCTACAGTTAAACTTGGCTCTTTTATATGCCCTTTCAACAACTGACCTTGGATAACCCCTCAAGATAAAATCCCTCTTCAAAGACTGAGACTGGGAAACATATTTTTGCAACCTTTATTGCCAACTATCCTTTCATATTTAAAGGATACTTCTCATTTTTTGACTATTCTGTTGGAAGCAGGGGCTTTAGCATTAGAATCTGATATCATTTTGGCTACATTTGATGTCACTGCCTTATATACTAGCATTCCCCAAAGAGAGGCTTTTGAGGCAGTGGTACGGGCTTTGGAACAATGGGGTGATATGTCTTCTGGTCTTCTTTCATTTACTGGGAAGCTGGCAGAGTTTGCACTAAATCATAAAGCGTAGTTACTCACCTGTAGCAGGTGATCTCCGGGAACAGCAGAAATTTAGTCTTCACATATGGGTATCATCGGTACTGACGGAGCCTGCGCGGGAACGCTCCCCAGCGTCCAATAGGAACGCTTATGGGAGCATCCCACAGTGCATGCGTGCTGCCTTCCCGCCTCTGTACCTCTCTCACTTCAGTTGAGTTTATAGCTGAGACCAAAGGAGAGAAGTAAAGAAAGAGATAGATAGAGACAACTCCTAGGGGAGGTGGGTGGGCTTTGAAGACTAAATTCCTGCTGTTCCCAGAGATCACCTGTTACAGGTGAGTAACTATGCTATCTCCAGGAACAAGCAGGAATATAGTCTTCACATATGGGGACTCCCCAGCTGAAAGATGCCAAGAGATGACCCCAGCAAGCTGCAAACCCAGGTGAGATGGGTCATGCTTCCTCCCATGGACCTCTGGCATCCAAACTGTGGATGGTGGGTAGGAATTGTATTAAGTATGGAAGAGATGCTGGAGAACAGCCTGGCCAAACGAGGCATCCCGATGGGAGTCCTTGTCTAAGCAGTAGTGGGCTGTGAAGGTGTGTACCAAAGCCCAAGTGGCTGCTTTGCAGATGTCATCAATAGACACAGAATGAAGGTTAGCCGTTGAGGCTGCCATTGCTCTCGCATTGTGAGTTGTGACATGGCCCTCGAGAGAAAGTCCTTTACTCTGATATGTATAGGACATGCAATCTGCAATCCAATTTGACAGCGTTGTTTTGGAAACTGGAAGTTCCAAATGACTAGAGTCAAAAGCCACAAAAAGCTGAGAAGATTTTCTATGTGACTTAGTTCTTTGGAGATAAAAGGCTAAGGCTCTTTTACAATCCAATGTGTGAAGATTCCTTTCCGCACTAGAGGCATGAGGCCTAGGGAAGAATATAGGAAGATAAATCGACTGGTTTAAATGGAAAGGTAAAACTACCTTTGGCATAAAGTGAGGATGAGTCCTGAGGACTACTTTATCATGGTGGAACCTTGTATAAGGAGGGTCAGCTACTAACGCTTGTAGTTCACTAATGCGCCTTGCAGAAGTGATGGCAATTAGGAAAATAACTTTCCATGAAAGAAACTTTAGGTCTGAAATGGCTAAAGGTTCAAAGGGCGGTTTCATAAGATGACCAAGAACAAGATTCAGATCCCATGCCACCGGTGGTGGTTTAATGGGAGGTTTTGTTAAGAGTAGGCCTCTCATAAATCTTGATACAAGTGGATGAGAGGAAATAGGTTGTCCATCAAAAGGTTTATGAAAAGCAGCAATAGCACTAAGATGGACTCTTACTGAATTGGTCTTTAGACCAGAAGTTGATAATTGGAGGAGATACTCTAGTAGCAACTCTACAGGTACCAAAAGGGGATTAAGTTCCTTTTGTGAACACCAGACAGAGAACCTTTTCCACTTAAAAGCATAGGAACGTCTTGTGGAAGGTTTTCTGGAAGCTAGAAGGATATCCTTGTTGAGAAAGGTTAATATCCTGGAATTCTAGGCTTTCAGTGACCAGGCCCTGAGATGTAGGGACTGGGGATTGGGATGCAGTAAGCATTTGTCCTCCTGAGACAGAAGATCTGGAGCATTCCCCAACTCCAGAGGAGTGGTTTGAGAGATACGCAGAAGAAGAGGATACCACGTTTGTCATGGCCAATGTGGAGCTATGAGTATCATACGACCTCTGTCTCTCTGAAGTTTGAATAAAGTTTTGGGAATGAGGGGAATTGGTGGGAAGGCATAGAGGAAGTCCTGACCCCAGTAGAGTAGGAAAGCATCTCTTGCCTGACAGTTGTGAGTCGGGATTCTGGAACAGAATCGGGGACGTTTGGCATTCTGTGGACTTGCAAAGAGGTCTATATCTGGTGTTCCCCAGATTTGAAATACTCGAGCAAGCTGGTATGAGTGGAGGGACCACTCCTGTGGCAGCAGTATTCGACTGAGTCTGTCTGCCCATAAGTTTTGAATGCTCGGAAGGTATACCGCAAACAGGTAAATTTGCAACTCTCTGGCGAGGGCCCATAGTCGCAAAGCTTCGTTGCATAGCGACAGAGAGCCTGTTCCGCCTTGCTTGTTCACATAGAACATAGCTACCTGATTGTCGGTTTGGACCAGAACTGTTTTGTTGCTGAGATGGGTCTGAAAGACTTGAATAGCATTGAAAATGGCTCTCAGCTCTAGGAGGTTTATGTGAAGGGAAACCTCCCCTCCATCCAAACACCCTGAGTGGAGAGATCGTGCAAGTGGGCTCCCCCAACCCATCTTGGACGCATCTGTTGTTATGGTGGCCTGATATAGAGGCTGCTGGAAAGGAGAACCTATGAGGAGGTTTTCTAGAGATTGCCACCATTGCAGGGATGAAATCAGACGTGTGGTGTTTCTGATCTTGTCCATTAACTGACCTGAGGCCTGTGACCATTGAGAAGATAGGGTCCACTGGGCTGCTCGCATGTGGAGGCAAGCATAGAGAACCACATGGATAGTGGATGCCATGTGTCCCATAAGTTGAAGCATCTCTTCATAGATGCTTGAGATGCCAGTTGTATTATTCTTAGACAGCGTGGCTGTGGCAGGAAAGCCCTTGACTGCCATGTGTCTAGACGAGCCCCTATGAATTTGAGAGATTGAGAGGGGGTGAGATGAGATTTTGGGAGGTTTATGACCAGTCCTAAGTATTGAAGAATTCTCATTGCTTGAGAAAGAGCGAAGCTGGCCTCTGGAGCTGTCAATGCTTGAATGAGCCAATCGTCTAAGTAAGGGAAGACAAATATTCCCAGAGTCCTCATAAATGCGGCTACCACTGCCATGCATTTTGTGAAGACTCTTGGAGCAGAGGCCAGTCCGAAAGGAAGAACTCTGTACTGGAAGTGTCTTCCTTGGACCAGGAATCAAAGAACTTCCTGTGATCTGAGTGGATGAGAATATGCGTGTATGCATCTCTTAGATCTAGAGAATATAGCCAGTCCTGACTTTGAAGGTATGGTAGAAGTGTCCTGAGGGAGATCATTTTGAATGTTTCTTGGAACAAATATTTGTTTAATTCTCTGAGGTCTAGTATAGGCCTCTGTCCCCCCTGTCTTCTTTGGAATAAGAAAATAGGGGGGGGGGGGGTAAAACCCTGTCCCCTGTTTGGGTATGGGTACTTCTTCGATTTCTCCTTGAGCGAGAAGTGATGTGACTTCCTGCCACAAAAGGTTGGTGGCAGGGGCCTGAGAATTGAACTGTTTTATTATTGTAGGTGGGGGAAAGTTGAGAAAATGAAGCTTGTACCCCAATTTTCTGATGTTATTTGTTGCCATCTTTTGGCAAAATAGCATAGTCTTCCTGGAATGGTTAAGGGTTCTGGACCTTTCAGGGGCAGAATGACTAAGTTCTCTAGGTAGAAGCCCCTAGAGGGGGCTGGGTCTGTTGGGCCGGTTGAGGTCTTTGAGCTTGCGGCTTTCTTTGCTGTCTGTTCTGTTGTTGCCCCTTCTGGGGAACATGAAGTGGACAGTGGCTTTGATGGGTGTAAGATGGGTAAGGCTTCTTTTACTTGCTGAAAAAGGGTTTTTTGAATGTTTTCTTCTTTGCTGGGTTGGTTGTAGACTTTAATAGTCTGTTCAAGGTAGTATTTTCAGATTCAAGCTGATTAGCCTTGTCCTGCCAGTCCTAGCCAAAGAGATTTTCTCCTGTACAAGGAATGTTTCCCAGCTTTTCTTGCACCCATTATTCTAAGTCTGATGCTTGAAGCCAAGCAATACAGCGTGTTCCTATGGATACAGCAGAGGTTCTGCTAATACATTCAAAGCAATCAAAGGTAGCACGGTTCATGAATTTAGAGACATTCTGGGCGTGCTTGACCAAAATAAGGTAGTCTGCTCTTTTTTCCTCAGAGACACAAGGGCTAATGAGCTCTAAGTCTTTTGTGACTTCTTCCAAGAACATTCCCATATAAAGAATGTAGGAACTGATCCTGGCCGATAGCATGGCTGGCCACACCCTCGATCTGCTTCTGACATCTTCCTCCTCTTCTCTTTCCCTCCGTAATCTTTCCTCTGTCTCTCTTCCATGGACAGACCATGTATGCCTTTCAGCTTCTTGCCTCCATTCCCCGGGGTCTCCCTCCCCCTCCTCCTCTCTTTTCCCCTCTACAATGCCCCCGCCCCCACGACTCTCCCGCGGCCTCTCATCCCTTACTATTCATCGATTTCCCACCTCTACTGAGCTCTTGCCCTCAGATTTCCCCCTTCTTTCTCCTAACTCTCAAGCTGCTCTCTGGTCTTCAATCCTTTCAGCCGCCCTTGATCGTGTTGCCCCTCTGCGTCCTCAGCCACCTCGTCATCGACCCATGCATCCTTGGTATCATGGAGGTCTGCGGCTCTTGCGTACCCAGCTTCGCAGAGCAGAGCAGTTATGGCGTAGGGATCCCACACCAACCACATTGGCCTTTTTCAAATCAAATTATTCCCACTACCATTCTAGTGTTCACCTTGCTAAACGCACATATTTTTCCAATGCCATACTGAATGCCCCGAATCAGACCCGACACCTCTACTCCACCTTACAGTCTCTCACATCCCTTCAATCCTCAGCATCAGCTAATCCGGTCCATCCTGCCCCTCCTCCTTCTCTTCTAGCCTCTTGCTTTAGCAATAAGATTTCTTCCTTGAGAGCATCGTTACCTTCCTGTCCCACCCCCATCCATTCTCCTCCCCCTGTCTCTTCTCCCCCTCCCGTGTCTCACACTTCCCATTTCTGGGCCTCTTTTTCCCTGATCACCCCTCCAGAACTTCACCATCTTATTTCTTCCTCAAAGAAGACCTCCTGTCCCCTGGACCCTATTCCTTCTTCTTGGCTCTTGGCTCCCTCTCTGGCACTCCTTCCTCACATTCTTACTATGTTTAATTCTAGTCTTTCTACAGGGACTTTTCCTCGCTCCTGGAAACACGCTTTAATTCGTCCTATCCTCAAAAATCCTTCTCTTGATCTTTCGGTTCCCGCTCACTATCGCCCTGTCTCTAACCTTCCTTTTCTTTCTAAACTCTTAGAAAAATTTGTCTTTGCACAGCTGTCACATCACCTTGACTCTACTAATTTTCTTCACCCTCGTCAATCTGGATTTCGTCAGGGCCACAGTGTTGAAACTATCCTTCTTGCCTTTACTAATGCACTGCATGTGGCTCACGACCGTGGTGACATTTCGGTGGCAGTTGCCCTCGATCTCTCAGCTGCATTCGATCTTGTTGACCACTCCCTCCTTCTTCTCCGCTTGCGGGAGGCGGGTCTATGCAGTACTGTCCACCGTTGGTTTCACTCTTTTCTCTCTTCACGCTCCTGTGCAGTCCTCTCTTCCTCCTCCTCTGCTCTCTCTTCGGATTCCTTCCCCCTCCCTTGCGGGGTTCCCCAGGGTTCTGTTCTGGCTTCTCTTCTTTTCAACCTTTTTTTGGCCCCCCTTGCTCTTTTAATTCAACAATCTGGAATATCCACTTTTCTTTATGCTGACGACATCGTGCTGCTCCACCATACCTCCCCCTCTTGCCCAGATCTTTCTGCACTCAAGTCCTGTCTTGCTGAGGTAGCTAACTGGTTGACTCTCAATTGTCTCTATCTTAATCTTGCTAAAACTGTTGCTATCTGGTTTTCCTATGGTAGTCCACCTCCCCTTCTGGCCCCTTCTTTTTCTGGTTCCCCTGTCCCCTTAGTCTCCACCTTCCGTTACCTTGGTGTTCACTTTGATTCTGATCTGTCCTTTCATGCTCACATCGCCCACGTCACCAAAACATCTTCTTTTCTTCCTCCGTCAAATCCGTGCAGTTCGTCCTTTCCTATCTCCCTCAGCTCTCTCCACTCTGTTGTTGTTTTTGGTCATATCACGTGTGGATTTTGCCAACTCAGTTTTCATTGGGCTCCCTAAATCCCAGCTGTCTCGTTTGCAACGGATTCAAAACACTGCTGCTCGCCTTGTCTCCCATGCCTCTCTCCGGGATCACATAACACCTTTGCTCTTCCGTCTCCACTGGTTACCTTTTCCCTATCGTTCGCAATTCAAGCTACTTACTCTGGTTCACAAAGCTCTCTATACCGGTACCCCTCAATACCTAACAGACCTCCTCTCCTTTCACTCCCCCCGGTAGACTCCTCGCTCTTTCCACCTCGACCGACTCACTTTTCCCTCCCCTTCCCGTGCCCACCTTCAATCCACTCGATCCTCTGCCTTCTTTTTTGCTGGCCCCGCTCTTTGGAACTCCCTTCCCTCTTCCCTCCGTCTGGAACCTCATCACATCACTTTCAAACAAAATCTGAAAGCTCACCTTTTTTCTTTGGCTTTTGATGTGCCTCCCCCTTTGTGTAATATCCATTCCCCCCACCCTTTACTTACCTTCTTGTTTCCTTCCCTTTCTCCGTTTGGTTTGTCTCTCCTGTCTCTACTGCTTTCTGTCAAGAACTTGTAATTTCCTTTTTCCATTTCGATGGCTTTGGCCTTCTTTTAAAATTTTGGTTTTAATTGTACACCGCTTTGCTTATTGTAGAAAGGTGGTTTTTATCAAATGCAATAAACATAAACATAAACATAAACATTGAAAGCACCGATGCCCAAAGGCATCGAGTGTCCTGGATTCCTGGCTGGAGGATTAGAAGAATGTGTTTTAGCACTCTTGATTCTTCGCATGTCTGATTCTACTACCATTGAATGGTGTGGTAACTGAGTTTTTTGAAAACCAGGACAACTTGGCACTCGGTATATAGTGTCAAGGCGTCGGGAATGTGAAGATATCGTTAAAGGAGTTTCCCACATTCTCAACATCAGATCATGTAAGATCTTGTGAATGGGAAGCATAGCTGCCTCCTTGGGAGCCATAGGGTATTGTAGAATGCTTAATTCTTCTGCCCTAGGTTCCTTTTCTGGAATCACAGTGATTGCAAGACCCTTTGCTAAATCACGTATGAAATCCTGGAAGGACATATCTTCTGGAGGAGACATCCTGCGTTGAGGAGAAGGAGTTGAATCCTCTAGTAGGTTCGCTCTGGTACCGGTAGAATCGTCAGAGTCATCGGAAGACTCAAAGGCATTCTGTACCGGGTGCTCCCGTAACGCATGGTATCGGTACCGCTCGAAGTCGGTACCGAAATGTCTCGGTTCCTGATCCCCGATACCCGAGATAGACTCAAGGCTCGGCATGGGGAGAAGCAGTCCCGTAGAAGCAGGTACTGTCGGTACCGGTACCGATGTCGGTACTGATACCTGTTCAACGGTCTGTAGCGGTCTTAGTGGTACCAAAGCTGCTAAGAGGGATGCTAGACTGCGCTCATTAGTGAGGATTCTCTTGTCCATCGCTCCTGCCGATGCCTGGGTGTCGGTACCGGTGGAAGCGGCTACGACCCTGGAACTTGGCACCAGTAGTTCTGCAGAGGTGGAAGCCTCTGGAACATCCTGGAGGCCCATTAATGCTTTGGAGCCTGAAGATTCCCGCTGGGGCTGTTTTGCCAGTGAACTATCCTCAAGGGCAATGCCTGTGGCATCTCGATACTTTGGAGGAGATTTACCCTTCGAGGACCGGCCAGTCTTAGAAGACTTAAGTTTAGTTACCTGAGATCCATGGGAGGAAGAAGCAGCCCTGGAAGATGTTGATGCAAGTGACATCTTATCTGCAGCAAAAAGGGTACCAAGTTTTGCAGCTCTATTCTGCAGGCCCCTTTTGATCATCCTTGTGCAGGAGAGACACTCCGTTGGACAATGTTCAGGACCTAAACATTTTAGACACCAATCATGGGTGTCGGTGAGGGAAATGTTACTGCCACACTTTGAGCATTTTTTGAAACCACTAGCTGGTTTCTCTATGCCTGAAGAAAAGTGGGCCTAGTGCCCAAAATGGCACCTAGCACCAGAAACAGGGGAAAGACCCCTGAAGAAAATACAAGGTTTTGTTTTCTTTTTAAAGAAAGAAGAAGGGGAATGGGATCCAAGATGGCATTTAGTCTGTGAGCTCTAGTGGCGGTGTTTTTTACCTCATATGTGATGGGTAAAAGGAAGGCGAAAGGGCTCAAGAAGTCCTCCTCTAGCCCGGCAGTCCCCTCTGCCCTTCCCTCTCAGGTGGTTGGACCACTGGATTCTTTCGTTACGCCGCTACGGCGGTCTGCAGTACCGACGGAGGAGAGCCCCATTGTGTCACGGTCGGGGCTTGGTAGCTCGACAGCTGACTCGGGGCTGGAGATCTCTCCGCCGGAGCAGTGGCGACCTCCAAAAGATCCATTGTTGAGGCGGTCTCCGGCGCGGGCTGAGGAGGAACTTCCTGCCGTTGTGGGGGATAGTTCTGGCCCTGGAGGATCGGCGGTGCAACGGAGAAGTGAGGCTTCTGACTCCGCTCTACTTTCCAGCGCAGTGGATCCGGGTTTGTGGAGGTCTGCAGGCAGTATGGCGGCTGTCCTTTCTGCATCTGGGGATCCAGGAATTGAGCGACGGCCAACGGAGGAGCCCCTGGGGCAGTCTCAGGTTTTTTCATTTGAGCGACCAGCCGTTTTTACTTTGGAATCAATCTGGTCTGCCATAGTCAAGCTGTAGAACCTTTAGCTCCCCGGGTAGTGGCTTTGGGCACCCAGGTTCAGGTTCAAACTAATTTACTTCAACAACATACTCTTGAAGTTACAGCTTTACAATCTTCTGTAACAGAATTGCAGCAGAAGGCTTCTACCTTTGAGGATGGTGTTTCTCCTCATCAGAAAGATATGCTGGCTTTGAAAGCAAGGATTGAAATGCTTGAGAATTCCTCTAGATATTGTAATCTTCGATGTATAAATTTTCCTAGGTTGTCTTCTATCTCTGCTAAAGAAATGTTTAAGAAATATCTTCTGGAGGTGTTGGGGGTTCCAGTAGTATCCCATCCCCCTATGCTCAAGGTTTATTATCTACCTGCAGGGAAGAAGCTCCCTGCTGAGGGAACCTTGGAAAGAGGGGGTCAGTTTGATGTATTAAATATCTCTGCTATTTTGGAATCATCCACAATTGAGGGTGCCTTACCTTCGACATTGATAGCTACGTTTGCGTTAGCTTCAGATAGGGATTGGTTTCTACGTATGTTTTTCAAGAAACGTACTGTGCAATTTTGTGGGTTAACTGTTCGTGTTTTTCCTGATTTGGCCAAAGAAACTCAAAAACGTGGGAAAGAATTTATGTTATTACGTCCTGGAGTATTGTTGTTGGGGGGTTTATATTTTTTAAAGTTTCCCTGTAAATGTATGGTTAGGTTCAATAATGAGTCATATATTTTCTATGAGCCGTCCCAGTTGGTGGGCTTTCTCAGTGTTCACCGCCCTCCTGAGGTGTCCTCAGATTCGCTGCTGATAAGTTAGGCAAGATTGTTTGCTCACATTCTTTTTCTTTCTTTTGGTGGGTGTCCTTTTTATTTCTCTTGGATTCCTTCTTATGGTGGGCTATAGTAAGCGCTGGAATTTGTTTTCCTTAATATTACCTTATTTCTCATTGATGGTTATCATTGTTGTTTTCTATGCAAATGCAATGTGTGCGTCAGTCCAGTGTCTTAATTTCCATGAAGTTTTGGTATATGCTTCATTGTATGTAAAAATTGATAAAGTTTAAATTTAAAAAAAAAAAGAAAGAAGAAGAATAACCGGTGGTAGCGGCAGGCGTCGAATGAAGGCAGACGCGATCACAAAAACAAAGAATAAAAGGAAATTTTCGGCCGTGACAGGGTACACGTCCTGTCGGCTCCGCGGAAAACGAAGAACTGAAGTGAGAGAGGTACAGAGGTGGGAAGGCAGCATGCATGCGCTGTGGGATGCTCCCAAAAGCGTTCCTATTGGACGCTGGGGAACGTTCCCGCGCGGGCTCCGTCAGTACCGATGATACCCATATGTGAAGACTACATTCCTGCTTGTTCCTGGAGATTTATTTTGAGTTTGATCACAAGATTTTAACAGATTTCTGGGGTTGCGATGGGGGCTACATTTGCTCCATCTATCGCCAATTTCTACATGGGGGAATTTGAGGCAAGATGGTTGTCCTCATCGCCCTTATCCTCCCATGTTCAGATTTGGCGACGTTATATTGATATTTTTTTAATATGGAGTGGATCAGATGAGTTGTTATCACAGTTTCATCAATGGCTTAACTCTTGTCACCCTAGCATCCAGTTCACACTGAATTTTCATGAGTGTGAGATTACCTTTTTGAATGCAAGGGTGACAAAGTTGGCTGCTGGTTGGGGTACTTCTATTCATAGAAAAGTAACTGACAGGAACACCTTCTTGCATTTTTCTAGTGCTCACCCATGCCGGTTGATTGAGGGTTTACCCTTTTCTCAGTTTATTAGATTCCGGCATAATTGTTCTGAGACTGGGGAATATATTTCCCAGTCTCAGTCTTTGAAGAGGGATTTTATCTTGAGGGGTTATCCAAGGTCAGTTGTTGACAGGGCATATAAAAGAGCCAAGTTTAACTGTAGAGACTGGTTATTGCAACCACGATCCTGGATGGTGGGTCTTTCCTCTTATGAGAGCGAGTTTGTTCATTTTGTGACACAGTTTTCCCCACTTAGTTATCGTTTGCAACAAATCACACAGAAGCATTTTTGGGTTATTCAGGTTGTTCCGGGTTTACAGGATAAAAAATCACGATGTGTTTGGACTAGGAATCGCAACTTGAAGGAACTTTTGAGACCAGCTTTGTTGCGTTCCCATATCAGGTGGTCTGACACCCCTCGTGGGCATATGGTTTGTGATGGATGTACTATTTTTGAGTTATCTGAGGAAACCAGTTCATTTGTCTTTAATGGTTATCGTTATGTAATATGTTGTAACACCACAAGTACATCTAGTTATGTCATGTATTTCATCCGGTGCCCATGTGGGTTGGCTTATGTGGGTAAGAGAGTGAGGTCTCTTAAGCTACAGCTTGATGAGCACAAGAGCAGGTTAAAGTGTCGGCGGCAGGAAGCCCCTTTAGTCCAGCATTGTTTGGATTTGGGTCATTCATTCACTGATCTATGGTATTTTTGTATTGACCAAGTGCTTAAAGGGCAAGGGAATCACAGCAAAGATGAGCACCTTTTACTGTGTGAACAGAAGTGGATTTTCCTTTTAGGGACGGTCACTCCGGGGGGATTAAATGCACAGGTGGATTGAAATGTCTGCTTGTGAGCTTGGGTTTTGGGTTCATAATTTTGTTTAGGTGGAGTGATTGGTATCTTGGTATTGCAAATGCAATGTGTTTGGGTGGCATGTGTTTTTTTCTGGGTGTGTGCGTTTAGTGATGTCTTTGGTTGACACTGCTGCGATCATTTTTAAGATAGGCGTTTGTAAGGCTGTTTTCACCTTGTGTTACCGTGGTGCTGTCTTGGAAGTTGTTTTTTTATTTTGTTTCATTTTTGGTGTATGTGGAGGGGGTACATGTTTTTAGTTAGATTTTTGCTCGTGGGGCTGGTGGTTTGATTGACAAGGGGATACCCTGGTTCGTCATTGGGTGACATCATGGACATTCCATATTTAATGAGACGCATGTGCGGCGTTTTTTGTAATAGTAATGGCTGTGCTGGTGGTGTGTTAGTTGGAATCCTTGCTAACATTTGAAATCGGTATGTTTTTTCTTGTTTCTTCTTGGTTTTGGGCATACAGGAGGGTTTTAGAAGTTTGTTTTTACTGACAGTACTGGCTTTTGAAGTTTGAGCTTTTGTGTTTATTTTCTCTCGTAGCATACTGAGCACTTTGAAATCGCATACTCAGCACTATATGGGTGGGCCATTCTCTTGAAGAAGCCCTTAGCGAAACGCTCTGGCAGCCTGTGTGTGGCGTCTGGTGTGCTTGCCCTGCAGCCGTATGTCTGCCCAGTGGTGTGTTTGGTTAACAGCTATGTTATTACCATTCAGATAAGTGCTTTTCAAGGCAATGTGTTACTGTTTAGTTTTGAGAGATTACTATTTTGACAATAAATTATTTTGAAGAAAAGAGAGAAAGAAAATCAAGAGATTATCTTTATTATTTTCAAATAGTAATAAGATGGAAGGAGGTTTTTTTAGAGCCACTGTTCGGAGAGGTATGCTTCGTGTGTATGAAGCTTAAAGTATTTTACCTCATTGGATTCTGAGGCTCTTTTCTCTTTTCATGTATATGTCTTACTAGTACCTGATGTGATTTTTGATATATTGGAGTGATTACAATTTGTTTTGTCATTTAGAACCCATAGCAAACCCGCCATATCATAACAGCACTACCAGGACTCACAAAGCACCAAACCCTACCTATCAAAAGGCAACACTGCAAATATTAAACCAATACATCTCAGAGAATACCAATATATCTCCTACTGGGGAAAGAGAACAAGTGGCACTATCAAATATAAACTACATAAACAGAATACCTCAGCTCTGTTACACATGCAGAACACAGACCATCACCAAACAAAGAACAAGGGATCACAATTTAGAAATAGGAAGACAATAATTAAACTGGGAACTCCAAACGCCAAACTTGGAATATACAACACCACTGCAAAAATAAATCTATAAATTAATTTCCTCTTGTACTAAACAAAACGCAAAATGTTAGCGATACACATTTCCCAGAGCTGACATATTCCAGTTAATAAATTCAAAATAAAGTATTTTTCTACCTTTTGTTTGTGCATTTTATTTTTCAGTTGCAATTGCTCCAGTCACATTCTTCTGGTTTCTTCATGTCTTCTGCTAACTCTCCATTGTCTGATGTCCATTTGTTCATTCTTCTAGTTTTTTCCATTCTCTCTCTACATCTGTTTTAACATACTGATCTTTCCTCTTTTGTTCTTTCCTCCATCTCTTTCTTTATTCCTTTTTCATCCACTCAAATTTTACCCCTCCATCCTCAATCCCCACTTACTCTCCCAATAGTAGATTTTTCTTCCCTCCCACACAAAATATTTTCCCCCTCTCCATTTCACTCTCCCAGCCCCATCCAATTCTAGTCCTACCCAACATCAGCTCCCTTCTAGTTCCAGCCCCACCCAGCATCTGCTCCCTTCTAGTCCCTACATCAGCCTTAGCCCCCCATCAGCCCATTTCCAGACCTAGCTCCCCCATCAGCCCATTTCCAGTCCTCTCCTAGCCCCTCCATCAGTACATTTCCAATACAAGACCCCCCATCAGCCCATTTCCAATCCAACCCCCCATCAGCCCATTTCCAGACCTAGCTCCCCCATCAGCCCATTTCCAGTCCTCTCCTAGCCCCTCCATCAGTACATTTCAGCATCGGAGACCATTCCTGGAGGCTCCCCAGTCGGGGTCGAGCACAAGGCAGCAAGCAGTTTCCCGCTCCTGCACTTCAGCCCTATCGGGGCTGTGGGAGGACGCAGCGCACGCTTTAAAAAGCGCCGCCGGCAGGAAGCAGCTCTCTTCAGCATCGGAGACCATTCCTGGAGGCTCCCCAGTCGGGGTCGAGCACAAGGCAGCAAGCAGTTTCCCGCTCCTGCACTCCAGCCCTATCGGGGCTGTGGGAGGACGCAGCGCACGCTTTAAAAAAGCGCCGCCGGCAGGCGCGCCCGCGCCTTGTGGGCTCGCGCCTGAGGGCCTCGCAAGAGGGCCCTTTGGTGTGGCCCTTAGGCGGGGCACGACAGGCGAAAAAAAACGAACTGTCACCCAACGCTTAACCAGCATACAAAGCACCATAACAGCAGTTAATGCCAATAGCAGCTTTCTAACAAGCAGACTCATCCTCACATTAAATTTGCCACCTGCAAACTCCCCCGAGTTCAAGCAGCTGGAGCTCCCCCAGGGTTGAGCTCGCACCCACTCTCATCTGGGACTTCCTGTGATCACAGCAAGTATACCACACCTAAATGAACTATATAGAACTGAATTTTTGCACATTCATCCATAACTCCAACATATACTGTTGTCAGTAGCCAATGATTACAAATACTGTTCCCAGTAGCTAGATATACTGTTGTCAGTAGCCAATGAGTACAAATACTGTTCCCAGTAGCTAGATATACTGTTGTCAGTAGCCAATAATTGCAAATACTGTTCCCAGTAGCTAGATATACTGTTGTCAGTAATCATTAGTTGCCAGTACCATTACCCATATACACTGCTCTTCTCACCACAGATAAGATTCTGTCACTGTTCACCTACAAAAACCCACCTACTAGGTTACCTTCATCAGCCCCTAACATTTGCATCTAACATCCCTACCTTCTCCCTTAATTACACAATGTCGCCTTTAAAGATACATACACTGGTAACCCTCACCATTACTTATCTCCTCACCGTACTAGCTGGTCACTCAAACGCCTTTAATGGTGACCAAAAATCTATACCAATATTACGAGATAATTGGAAGAGATGGTCAAATAAGACTCAAACAGACCAAACAAACCCTACTCATAACCACCACTCACACCTACTTCACGTTGCCCTTCACCTTACCAAAAAATCCCAACCTAAACAACAGTACCATCCACCACTGCATTGCGCCCTTGTCAATATTAGATCCATCCGCACAAAGTGGCCTTTGATACCTAATCTCATAACAACACATGACCTTGACATCTTGATGATTACAGAAACCTGGCTATCTGACTCTGATAATGTCATTCTTAACCAGATGCTACCCCCAGGCTTCTCAATCCACACATGTCATAGGAACAAACAAAGAGGAGGTGGAGTACTCATTATCTCTAAAAGCCAACTACAATTTCAGATGGACAACAGCATTAGCACAAATCATCTAAACATACTGAACATATCAAACAACGAGCATTCAATCAACCTAGTCTATAGAGCTCCAACAACTTCAGCTGATGATCTGCCAACGATAGTTGACCGGGCCTGCAACACAGAAAGACCACGACTATCTAATTGGATATTGGGAGATTTCAACCTCCCCTCTCTACACGAAACTCAAACCGCAGCATTTATAGAAGCGATTGACAACCTTGGATACAACCAGATAGTCAAAGATCCCACTCATACTATGGGAAATACACTCGACCTGATATTCGTTCCACAAGCCACCACAGAAAACAACCACAATTATGATCTCTCCATAATACCAGTACCATAGTCTGACCACAGTCTCATCTTATTCCAAATTCCCGACTCCTCCAACACCACTAACCCCAAACCCACCCCTGCCAAACCAACAACCAGGAGGTTCCGCCCCTTCCACAAAGATGAAGTACTTAAGAATATTCTCCCAACATTACACTCCTCTAAACCTGATTTGGATAGCCTAATCAATACCTGGGATCACTCTCTCAGAGCCAATTCTCAACCATCAAACATGGCAAGAAAGTCCAACCACCGTACACATGTAGCTTGGTATTCTAATGAACTAAGAGCATCCCTTCTCCATCTTCGCAGACTTGAGAAACGCTGGAGACGATCCCGCTCTACTGAAGCCTACACAGCCTACTGCAAATACCTAAAAAAGCATCGCCAGGAAATAGCAGATCGAAGGAAACAATTCCATACTAACCTCCTAAAGCAATCATTAAATAAACATCATGACCTCTTCAACATTGTAAGAACAATGGCAAAGGAACCATCTCCCCAACACACTCAAACAATACATCCGCAAGACTATGCCAACTACTTAAAATCAAAGATGACGAAAACAACCAACAATTGCACCAGTGGACCAACAAATATAGACAAGCCGACACTGTCAACCACATTAACCAAGTTTAATACATTATCAACCAAAGAAATTGAAAACACTATCGCATCAATTAATGCTACCACCGCAGCAAGTGATCCATGTCCAGAAGCCTGGATAAAAAACCTTAGAAATGAAGTAAGCTTCTTCATACATAATATCCTTGATCAATCTTTTTCAACTGGAACCTTTCCTCAGTGCCTTAAACAAACCTCAATTAGACCACTACTGAAAAACAGCAAATTAGACCCCCTAAAAGTAGAATCCTACAGGCCAATATCCAGCATTCCACTCCTAGCTAAAATAATTGAGAAAGTGGTCCAACGTCAAATACAACAGCACATAGACACTGAGGCTCCACTTGACCCTGCACAACACGGCTTTAGAGAAGCTCATGGAGTGGAGACCCTCCTCATCACTTTATTCAATACATTAATCACAGGAATAGATAATATCCACCAAGGATTCATCCTTATATTCATGGACATCTCAGCTGCGTTCGACTCAGTAAGCCACCAAATACTCATCGATCGTCTTAAGGAAAAAGGAATTCTCGGATCCGCACTTGACTGGTGTATATCATATCTAACTAACCGCTGGCAACAAGTAAGAATTGATGAAAGAACATCTGAACCATTCCTCCAAGATCAAGGGGTACCACAAGGATCCTCTCTTTCAGCATTAATGTTTAATATATATATGCAACCTATCTGTGACCTCATCCGTTCCTTTAATGTTACCTGTTTAGCCTATGCAGACGACATTCTGCTATACATACCATTCTCCATCAACCACCCTGATTTTACTCCATTGACAAAATGCTTCGAATCAGTAGAAGACTGGCTCCTCTCACAGAACCTAAGAATCAACCACAGCAAGACCGATGTGATGTTTATCACAAAGAACCAAAACTTCACACCTCCTACTACCTTAAAGATAAATGGCAAAGAACTGACAGTAAAGCCTACGATACGATACCTAGGTATCACCCTCGACCAGCGCCTCAATATGAAAACCCACATAAAAAATATAACAAAACTAATATATCACAAGATACGTACACTACGCCACTTACGACCTTTACTGGAACCCACAGATTTCAGAACCGTCTACCAAGCCTTGATAATGCCTCACCTCGACTTCGCAAATGCAATTCTACATGGTCTCCCCCAATCAACTTTAAATCCTCTCCAGCTGGCGATGAACACCGCCGCCAGAGTTCTTGAAGGAATATCAAAAACAGATCACATAACTCCAATTCTAAAAAGGCTACACTGGTTACCAACCAATGCAAGAATTCGATACAAGATTTTAATCACTACCTTCAAAGCTTTAAACAATCAAGCACCATTAACGGTCGCCTACCTTTTACACATGCAGACCCTCAATAGACCCAGAAGATCAGCTGCTATAAATACATTAACAATCCCGAAACAAACAGTCAGATACACTAAGGAAACAACTAAAAGAGCCTTCAGCATTCATGCCCCAATAGCCTGGAATGCCCTCCCACCAGAATTGAGAGCTATAACCAGCCTAACACAATTCAGAAAAAGTCTCAAACACCACCTATTCTTAAGCTATTTTCCAACTTAATCTTCCACAAGGGAAATAATAACGCCATATTCAGACCAAGACAATCCCTAATGTGACTAATGCGTAGAGATTATTGTAGATAGTTTTATAGTAGAGATAGTTACCTTGTTGTTCCCAAGTTCTAAACTCCTGTTACTTGTAAAATGCACTACAGTTTCCTGTATGTATATGTTTGTTTCATGTAAACCGCGCTGATGATAATAGTGCGGTATATAAGAGATGTTAAATAAAATAAATAAATAAAATAAATTTCCAATACAAGACCCCCCATCAGCCCATTTCCAATCCAAACCCCCATCAGCCCATTTCCAGTCCTATCCTAGCCCCTCCATCAACCCATTTTCTTTCCTATCCTAGCCCCTCCATCAACCCATTTCCAGTCCTAGTTCCCCCCGCACTCAGCCCATTTCCAATCCAAGCCCCCCATGAGCCCATTTCCAGTCTTAGCTCCCCCATCCATTTCCAGTCCTATCCTAGCCCCTCCATCAGTCCATTTCCAATCCTAGCCTCCCATCAGCCCATTTCCAATCCTAGCCCCCTATCAGTCCTATCCTGGCCCTTCCATCTGCCCATTTCCAGTCCTAGCTCCCCCATCCATTTCCAGTACTATTCTAGCTCCCCATCAGCCCATTTCCAATCCTCTCCAGCCCCATCATCAGCCCATTTCCAGTCTTAGCTCCCCCCACTCAGTCCATTTTCATTCCTAGCTCCCTCCATTTCCAGTCCAAGCCCCCCACTCAGCCATTTCCAGTTCAAGCCCCCTCCCCATCTGCTATTTCCAGTCCTAGCTACTCCCCACTCAGCCCATTTCCTATCCAAGCCCCCTTATGAGTCCATTTCTAGTTCTAGCCCCTCCATCGGTCCATTTCCAATCCAAGCCCCCCCCCCAAACAGCCCATTTCCAATCCTAGCCTCCCATCAGCCAATTTCCAATCCTAGCCCCCCATCAGTCTTATCCTGGCCCTTCCATCAGCCCATTTCCAGTCCTAGCTCCCCCATCCATTTCCAGTACTATTCTAGCCCTCCATCAGCCCATTTCCAATCCTTTCCAGCCCCATCATCAGCCCATTTCCAGTCCTAGCTCCCCCCACTCAGTCCATTTCCAGTCCTAGCTCCCCCCATTTCCAGTTCTAGCCCACCACTCAGCCATTTCCAATTCAAGGCCCCTCTCCCCATCAGCTATTTCCAGTCCTAACTACTCCCCACTCAGCCCATTTCCAATCCAAGCCCCCCCCCAAAACAGCCCATTTCCAATCCTAGCCCCCCATCAGCCCATTTCCAGTCCTATCCTAGCCCGTCCATCAGCCCATATCCAGTTCTAGCTCCCCCCACTCAGCCCATTTCCAGTCCAAGCCCCCCTCTCCATCAGCTATTTCCAGTCCAAGCCCCCCCACTCAGCCCATTTCCAGTTCTAGCCCCCCAATTTCCAGTCCAAGCTCCCCCACTCAGCCCATTTCCAGTCCTATCTCCCCCCCACAGCTCATTTCCAGTCCAAGCCCCCATTCCCATCAGCTATTTCCAGTTCAAGCCCCCCTCCACAGTCCATTTCCTGTCCTAGCTCCTCCCCCACAGTCCATTTCCATTCCAAGCCCCCCTCCCCATCAGCTATTTCCAGTTCAAACCCCCTCCACTCAGCCCATTTCTAGTCCTAGCTCCCCCCCCAGCTCAATTTCCAGTCCAAGCCCCCCCTTTCCCCTCCTGAAGAGCCCCGCGTCTATCTAAAATTCTTTAGAGGGAGCCGGAGAGGCTCCGTCTCACTTCTAACAGCTGCCAAAGTGAAGCCCGTCTTTTTCCTTCACTTCGGCAGCTGTACTGAAGTTTAGAACGCTGCCACACTGAGGTCAAAGGGGACTTCCTATTTCCCAGCGTGGCAGCGTTCTAAACTTCAGTACAGCTGCCGAAGTGAAGGAAAAAGACGCGCTTCACTTCGGTAGAGGTGAGCCGGGGCTTCTCCGGCTCCCTCTAAAGCCGCCCTGCCTGCCAGTGTTCAATGTGAGATGTTGTTGGCGCGGGGCCCCCCGAAACACAGGGCCCTGTGCAAACAACATTCTTGCTCAATGGATGGGCCAGCCCTGTCTTTAGATATGATTTGCATGCCAACAGCACTGCAGTTGAGTGTGGTAGTTTTTCTGATGTTTTTCCATCATTAGCTTGCTTTCTGCATCGGAGAGCAAGCCTTGTATAGGAAAAGCATCAGAAAATAGCCATTCTAAGGTTTTCTGCATGGACCCCATAGATGCACTGGAAAGAATTTCATGAGCCATGCTCTGCATGCTTTCTCTTCTTGCCGATTTTCTGAGGAATTTCTCATGAAGGACTTAGTGCATCTGGATTTTCAGCCAGCTCACCCTTATTTTTCTTTCCAGCTCAATGGAAAATGGAAAGAATTATACAAAAGTGGTTGAGAATGTCTGTCTGTCCATCTGTCTTTCTGGGGGCAAAATTACATCACAGCTAGGAAATTATTTGTGTGTGTCTCTCTCTGTTGTGGGTTCTGTTGTGTGCTGTGCATGTGTTATGTCTGGGAGCAGGGCCTGCCCAAGGGTGTCTGCTGCTCCAGGCAGAAACCCCGGCCGCACAGCCCACACCCCGCACTAAGCCACCCCCACCGAACTGTGCCACCACCTCCCGCTATTGACAATCCTGTCTTGGTTTGGGAGACAGGCAGCAGAATTTTAAAAGCAGCGGCGTTGTGCTGCCGCTTGCTTGCCCACAGTGGGCCATGTGCTTCATCACACATGGTCTGCTGCTTCTGACCCCCCCTCCGATAGTTGCATTGGAGGGGGATCAGAAGCAGCAGGTCATGTGTGCCAAAGCACATGGCTTGCCGCAGCCAATGAAGCGGTGTTGGTGGCTGCCGAGTGGACGGGATGACCTTGTCTGGGCGGGCAGGGAAGAGGAGTGGGCATTTCCAGGGAATGTAGTTTTGGGGTGTGGAGCAGTTGCATGGGTGGAGCTTTAGAGGGTGGGACAGTTGCAGGGAGATATATTTTGGAGAGGGCAGTTTGCAGGGTGGTGGGACAATTGCAGGGTGGTAGGTTTTTGAGGTGGGGCAATTTGCAGGATGGTGGGAGAAATGCAAGGGGCAATTGGTGAGGTTGTAGAACTGATCTCTCTTTGCCTGATCCGGGAAACTACAGACCGGTGAGCCTGACGTCAGTACCAGGAAAAATGGTAGAAACCATCATAAAGAATAAAATTACTCAGCATGTAGATAGTCACAACCTAATGGGAGACAGCCAACATGGCTTTAGACAAGGAAGATCTTGTCTTACTAATCTGTTATGTTTTTTTGAAGGAGTGAATAAACAGGTGGACAAAGGTGAGTCGGTTGATATTGTGTATCTGGACTTTCAGAAAGCCTTTGATAAGGTCCCTCATCAGAGACTTTTGGCAAAACTAAAGAGTCATGGGATAGGAGGCAGTGTACTATTGTGGATCAGGAACTGGTTAAAAGATAGAAAGCAGAGGGTAGGGCTAAATGGCCAATTTTCCCAATGGAGAAAGGTGAATAGTGGTGTACCCCAGGGATCTGTGCTGGGTCTGCTGCTTTTTGACATATTCATAAATGACCTGGAAAGTGGAATAACGAGTGAGGTTATCAAATTTGCAGATGACACAAAACTATTTAAAGTTGTTAAAACCCAAGAGGATTGTGAAAAATTGCAAGAGGATCTTGATAAATTGGAAGACTGGGCATCAAAATGGCAGATGAAATTTAATGTGGACAAGTGCAAGGTTATGCACCTAGGGAAGAACAGCCCAAACTATGGTTACACGATGCAAGGTTCCACATTAGGAACCACCACCCAGGAAAAAGATTTAGGCGTCATTGTGGATACCATGTTAAAACCCTCGGCCCAGTGTGCAGCGGCGGCCAAGAGAGCAAATAGAATGCTAGGTATGATAAGGAAAGGAATGGAAAATAAAACAAAAGATATTATAATGCCTCTATATCGTTCCATGGTGAGACCGCACCTTGAATATTGTGTGCAATTCTGGTCGCCGTATCTTAAAAAGGATATAGCGATTTTAGAAAAGGTTTAGAGAAGAGCCACCAAAATGGTAAAGGGGATGGAAGGATACTCCTATGAAGAAAGGCTAAAAAGGTTAGGGCTCTTTAACCTGGGAAAGAGACGGCTGAGGGGAGATATGATAGAAGTCTATAAATTAATGAACGGAGTGGAACGGGTAAACGTAGATCAATTGTTTACGTTATCAGAATATAGAAAGACTAGGGGACATGCAATGAAACTACAGGGTAAACTATTTAAGACTAATAAAAGAAAATATTTTTTCACTCAACGTGTAATCAAACTCTGGAATTTGTTACCGGAGGATGTAGTAAAGGCTGTTAGTGTAGCTGGGTTTAAAAAAGGTTTGCACAAGTTCCTGGAGGAAAGGTCCATAAACCATTATTAAGAAGTGACCGAAGATATCAATGCTTGACCCAGTACAAGCATTGTGGAACTTGTGTCTCTTGGGGAAACTGCTAGGTACATATGACCTAGATTGGCCACTGTTGGAAACAGAATACTGGGCTTGATGGACCTTGGTCTGACCCAGTCTGGCATATCTTATGTTCTTATGTTGCAGGGGGGTAGCTTTTAAGGATGGGATAGCTTGTGGGGTGGGAAATATTTTTTAGGGATGGGGCAATTGTGAGGGAGTATTTTTTTTAGTGATGGGGCAGTGTGATGGGGCTAATGCAGGGGGTTTAGATTTTGGGGGTGGGACATTTTACAGGGTGATGGGGAAATTGCAAGGTGTAGAGTTTTGGGGTGGGGCAGTTGCAGGAAGGTTTTGGTTGTGTGGCAGCTTTCAGGGAGGCGAGGCAGTTATATGAGGGTATTTTTTCAGATCAGGGGCATTTGGTGGGTTTGTAGAGCAGTTGTAAAGGAAGAGTTTTGGGAGTAGGGACAATGTGCAGGTTAGTGGAGCAGTTGGGGGGGGAGGGGGTTGGGAGAGTAGTAGATTTCCCATATATCAAGTTTCATCACATTTCATTAACTTTTCAGAGAGTAATTTTGTCCCCAGACATATGGCAGACGGACATTCTCATCCTCTTTTCAGCTTCCCTTGGACTGGAAAGAATAATAAATTGATGGCAAAAAATAATAGATTGTTCCTTTTAAATAAGAACATCTAGTAACTCTAATGGTAGCCACTGTCTGATAGACTTTATGTTCTGATCTCCTCCCTGACAGCAGGAAGAAGCTCACTTCATGAATGAAATGAAGATTAGAGGGTCTGGAGGGAAGGAGAACGTTACTGAACCTCTTGGAGAAGACTTCACATCTTTACCTATTCGCTGTCTTGGCTGCTGCCTGAATAATGTGACACAAATACAAAAATCCCAAATGGATTGGGAGACGTAACACTAACCTGGAGAAAGATATCTCAATCAGAGTGGAAATGTGTTAAATGTCAAGAAAGGGGCAAGGGTGTATGGTCTCAGAAGCTCGTGTACCTCAAAATAGATTTCTTACTTCTTTGAAATGTATCATAACATATTAAGACTCTTTCAAAGTATCCATATTATTTTCTTATGATGAATTATTCTGTCCATCTGTGTACTTTGATGCAAAATGGCAGGTGCATAAAAACTGGTGAAAAGACACAAAGTTAGAAAATGGGCCAAATCGGACTAGGGATTTTGGAGGAATAACTCCCCTTCCCCGATAAATTGGCCCAGAGCATTTCTAGGGGAAAAGGAGGAGTCCTAGCTTCTCTAGAATAGAAACCTACACACAGTGAAGCACAGCAATTAGGAATTCCTTCTTTCAAACGGAATCTCCCTGTTCTCTACTCAGCTAATCCTGCAATCTGCTCCATCCTCCAAAACTACTGTAACCCACTGAGTAGAGGGGGAGTAGCCTAATGGTTAAGGCACTGGTTTGTAAACCAAGCAATGAGCGTTTGATTCCCACTAGCACTTCTGTGGCCTTAGGCAAGTCACTCAACCCTCTGTTGCCTCAATAAAATTCAAAATATCAATGTCCCTGTTCAACATACATTGCCAAGTTTAAGCTACAATATAAACTGCTTTGATAGAAATGATAAAGGGGTATAAAAAGCCTGTTAAATAAATAAAACCATCTGCAAGCTCTGAACCTGGAAGTTGTCTTACTCATAGGGGTTACCAGATTTTTTTGCAGGCAAATCTGGTACACTTATCTGAAGTATGTGTGTGTGGGGGTGGGGGGGGGAAGGAAGGGGGAGGGAGAGGAAGGAAACCTTAGTTACTGGTTTGAGCAGCAAGGTGTGGAGGAGGGAGGAAGAGAAGTCATTACTCTGCCTTCTCCGCCAGTCCATCTCATGACAGCAACAATATCACTTCTAAGCACATAAATCAACAGAGAAATAGAAACAGTGATGTATTTCCCCCATATTGTGCAGAATATAAAGATAATGGATGTAAATTCTAAAAACTGACATATTCAAATCACCTAAATTGAAAATAATTTTTTTCTACCCCACTGTCCCCACATGGAATTGGGGGCAGGAGGCTGTCAAACAGATAGATATCAGGGACATAGCTCTAGAATCGGGGACAATCCCCAAAACTCAGGGACATCTTGTAATGTCACTTACTGTGTTTTCCTTATAATCTTTTCTATTTGCATTGTAGGCCAAAATTGAACCTTTTCCTAGGATAATTTCCAGTTCAGGGCAGAGGTATGCAATAAACTAGCCTTGCACAGTTCATTCCTGTGTAGTTATAATTAACAAAACAAAAGGTTGCTCCAGAGGTTAGGGTGAGAGGTGACTATGAGGCCGATTCTGTTTCCTGCACACCTGGCCGCAGTGGCCATGCAAAAACCGGACGTGTGGGAGATGGACCCAATTCTGCCACTGCGGGGCCAGGATGTACCCGTGATGGCAGAATCGGGGACTTAGACGAACACACCATCACCCAAAGAGGCACCAGACCCGTACATGTGTCAGGTTGGTAGACTTCCTCTGGGCTCTGAGTAGAGTGGAAATCACTGCCAGAGAGTAGCCCTTACGTGCAGCCGTCTCCTTTCAAGACTGTAGGAGTAGCCTAATGGTGAGAGCCCTGGTTTGGGAGCCAAGAGACCAGCGTTCAATTCCCACTAGTGCTCCTTGTGGCCTTGGGCAAGTCACTTAACCCTCCATTGCCTCAGAAAAATCCAAGTTACCAATGCCCCCCTGTTTAGTGTACATTGCCAAGTTTAAGTGACAATGTAAACTGCTTTGACTGAAATGATAAAGCAATATAAAAGATCTGTTAAATAAACAAGAGCCAAGCTATAAGCAAGAAAGAATCAGAGCCTTCCAGGATGATCAGCCCCTGATGCAATAGGTCCTGAGATGGAAACAAATGAAGAGCTTGCAGGAGCCACATTAGGCTCTCCTCAGCCAGTCTGGTGCCATGAGAATAATCCTTCCCAGGTGGCACTCTACATGCCAAAGCACATGCCCCACCAGGGGCCACATAGAGCAGGTGCTGATTTGGCCAAGGCAGATCCAGAGTGCTGATGCCTTCAGACCCCATCTCTGTGTGGTGACTGAAGAAGCAGTACACTTTGGCATTGGAGCAGGTTGCCATCAGATTCATCTTGGGGTGACCCTGGTGGCATAGAATTAACTGAAAGCCTCCTGACTCAACTCCTACTCTCCTGGATCCATAAATTGCTGGCTGAGCAAGTCCGTTCCACATTGTCCACAATGTGCTGAGCCAACAATGCTAGGAGGTTCTTCTCCATCTTCAGGGCTCTTCTTGTGTTGCCTTGCTGATTGAGATAAGCCACTGCTGTGGTGTTGTCTGAAAACACTCAAACTGCCCAGCCCTCAAACACTGGCTGGAAATGCAGAAGAGCCAACCTGATGGCCCTCACCTCAAGGTGGTTGATGGACCACATTGCTTTCCTGCAGTTCCAACGGCACTGGCCCATTCAGCCCTGGCAATGGGATTCCCCAGCTTGAGAGACTGATATCTGTTGTCAGAAGGATCCATGAGAAATCACCCAGTGGCATGCCCTTCCTCAGATAACAGGGCTGCTGCTGCCACCATCATTTGGAGCAGGAGCCTGAGCTCGAACTCCTGAGCACTCAGAGACCACCAAGTCAATAAGGACTTTGGAGCAGCTGTATGTGAGCATGTGCCCACTGTACCATTTCAATAGTCCTCACCATCAATCTGAGGCACTGAAGAGAATCCCAGACTCTGGGAGCCTGCTGTGAACAGAACAGTGCCAAGCAAACCAACAGCCTTTTGACTTTCTCCACTGGCAGGAAGACACTGCCCACTTGAGTATCAAAACTTTCTCTCATGAACTCCAGCACTGGGACGGCATCAACTGGCTCTTTCCTTGACTGATCACCCAGACAAGGCTTCCCAAAAGGATATCACTCAGGTCACTACTCAAGATGTTTCTGAAGAAGAATGGGTTCAGATGAGGCAGTCATCCAAATATGGATGCATACAAATTCCTTAGTGCCATAGCGCTGCAGCAACCATCACCACCTTGACCATGGAGAACATCCTTGGGGCAGTGGAGAGTCCCAATGAGAGGGCAGTGAACTGAAAGGGAGAGCCAAACATGGCAAAACACAGACACTTCTGCTGATCTTCCTGGATTGGGATATGAAAATAGACTGTGCTGGAATCACTGAGCGCATAGTTTCTATCCAGAAGCACAGGCTGTGCCAGTGTACATTGACATAGTACATGGGCCAAAATTATATTTTTCCTTTTTTTTGGGCCTCATGAAATAGATGGAGTATCTGCCCTTGCCCCGATCATCCTGGGAAATGGGCACCACTGCTGACAGAAGCAGCAACTTGTCCGAGATGATTCAAACAGTCATCCTTTGTAGACCCACAGGGAGAGATAATGAATGCATGTGGATCAGCCCTTGGCATTCCAGGACATATCCGTACTGAATGGTGTCTAGCATTCAGCAATCCTTGGTGACCCAGGTCCACCCCTGAGAGAAGAGGTGAAGCCTACCCTCAACTGGAGGAGCCAGGGAAGGGGCTCCCAAGCCTTCAGCATCATTGCATCAAGGTACAGCTCAATTTCACATCAAGCCCCCCCCTTCCAGTCACCCCCACCCAGCAAGATCCCACCCCTCAAACTTCCCATCTTGGAAGAAAAGATTACCATGCTCCTCCACAACTGTGCAATCGAGTATGTCTCCATCCTATTCTTGACCTTGAGGAGCTCAACCTGTATATCAAGAGAGAAAAGTTCAAAATGGCTTCCCTAGCCACCATTCTTCCTCTCTTGAAACATGCCGACTGGCTTGCCTCCCTGGATCTCAAGGATGCCTACACTCATATCCCCATTCATCCCCGGAATTGGAAAAACCTCCGTTTTTGATTCAAAATGGACCACTACCAATACAAAGTCCTTCCTTTTGGGCTATCCTCAGCTCCAAGGGTCTTCATTAAATGCCTAGCGGTGTCTGCAGCATATCTGCATAAACAGGGTCCTTACATCTACCCTTACCTGGACGATTGTCTCATTTCAGGATCTGATAAATCCTCAGTCCAGGAATCTGTCTGCACCACCTCCTCGCTCCTGCAGCATCTTGGCTTCATCATCAACTTCCAAAAGCCAAAGTGTGAACCTCGTCAAGTTTTGCATTTCATCCAAGCTTGCTTGAACACCACAATGGCTCATGCCTTCCTACCCTCCAACAGGACCACCGTCCTCCAGCAACTCAGTGCACAGCTGCTCAGTTTCTGCAGTGCATCAGCTCATCACATCCTCTGTCTCTTAGGTCACATGGTGGCCTCAGTTCATGTGGTCCTCTTCACACATCTTGACATGCGTCCATTACAGTGGCACCTCAAGCTCGATTGGAACCAACATATTCAATGCCTCTGACATCACGTCTCCCTCTCAGGGCCCAACCTACAGAGCTTGTGCCGGTCCCTAATTTCATTTCCTGCTTTCCAAACGGCAATCATTAGCTCTAGCTGCCTGGAAATTAATTGGTTGACGGATACGGTTTCCCTTATGTCAACCGAGGTTCAGACTATCATCCAGGCATTTCGCCGACCTGCTACACTCCAGAATAGATAACTCTAATTGGGCAAAATTATGGGGCTTGGACCCTACTTCATGCCCCATCAGTCTCATCCCTATCTCCTTCATCTGTCTGACTCTGAGATCCAGATTTCGTCAGTTCACTACCATCTTTCTGCCACAGCAGCTGCCCATACATATGTGGATTGGAAGCCCATTTCTCTACACACATTGGTTTCTTGCTTTATGAAAGGCTTCTTTGAAACATCTCACTTGGAAAACCATTTTTCTGATAGCCATTACTTCAGCATAATGTGTGAGCGAACTACCACCTCATGTTCATTACCATCCGTATACCCAATTTTTTCATGACAAGCTACTGTTGCATACCCATCCTAAATTTCTTCCAAAGATAAGTCTCTAGTTTCCATCTCAATTAATCTATTGTACTATGCACATTCTTTCCAGAAGCTCAACCAGATTCACTGGAGCAATCGCTGCATTCTTTAGATTGCCAACGAGCATTTCTTTACTTCCTCCAAGCTACCAAACAGTTACATCAGTCTTCTCAGCATTTTGTGATTTTTAACCTGAACAACAGAGGAAAACTGGCATCTAAATAGACTATTTCTTCCTGGATGGCAGATTGTATCTCTTTTTGTTATACTCAAGCGGGTTGCTCTCCTCTTGCATGGGTAGGACCTCACTGCCTCAGGGCTACAGCGGCTATGGTGGCCAACTTGGTTACCATCCCTCCTCAAGATATTTGCAAAGCTGCTACATGGTCATCTGTTCACACCTTCACTAAGCATTACAGCCTCGATCACTCTTCAGCAACTGACCTAGCCTTTGGTCAGGCTGTTCTGCGAAATCTTTTTACCTAGCATAGTCCTCCTCCCATTTCATCCGGGCCCAACCATTATCAGACTACAAGCGGCTCTCAGCTCTGGACTCACCATGGAGTGTGCCTGCATATCCTCTGCTTGTATCTGGAGAAAGCATAGTTGCTTACCTGTAACAGGGGTTTGCTGTATACAGCAGAGATATGCAGCCATACTCACCTGTCCGTCATCCCCTCAACTAAAAAAAAAAAAAAAAAAGGACAACGATGTGCGGAGCAAGATTCATCATTATCTCTTCTGGATGTCTTGTGCTTCGCTCCCATGCCCTGTGACAAACTGAGGGATCTATGTCGGGATGCAGTATGGGAAGGGGCACATGACGGCTCTTCTCAGAGCTAGGGGAGAGCCGGCACAGGTACTGTCAGTGAATAGCACTATGGAGTGTGGTTGACCCCCGTTACAGGTAAGCAACTATGCTTTCCTTTATATCATTTTCAACTTAACTTAGGAAACGTTTTATATTTTTACCCCATCACAGAGGCAAGACAATTACATTGACCTCTGCTTTGCTTCAAATCCAACTCCTGACTTTTTTTTCCAGCTGCAGTTTATGAAACCCAACTGACTGTCCAGAGAAACCAGTTATGATTGGAGCACTGCTGTCACATAACGATGGGGCCTCTTTTCTGAGCAGTGCTATCCAGCGGAATTTTCCAACAGTGGCATCCTGGCTCTCAGCAGCCTAGTTTAAAACCAATATTTCACTCATCTGATTTCGAGCATTTTCCCAAAGTACATCAAAGGAGACTGCAGGTTATCTCCCCACGAACAATCTTACCCTCGTCTGTGTCTCAAGCACACAGTCACTCACTCCACATTTTCACAGGCATACCTCATCGCCCTGACCAAAAACCTATATTTTTTAACCCATTGGTTATACTGCCCACCCTGAAACTGCTCTACCATACCACAAACTGCCCAATTTCCAAAAATCTATCCTCTTTAAACTGCCCCAGCACTTTGCAAACACTACACCCCCGCAACTGTCCTACTACGGCAGCTGCCCCTGCAAACTGCGCTACTCACAAAAATTAGTCCTGCAAACTGCCCTATCACCCCACAAACTGTCCCACCTTATTGGTTGCTCTATGTACTGTTAACTAATGTATATTGCCATAGACAGGGCCAGATTTAAAGCATTGGAAAACTAGGCTCACTTGAATCCAAATGTCTAGAGGGGCTCTGTGAAATGTGCTTACAATTCAGGAGGTGCCTTTTATCAGGAATGAACCGAATTTTGCATTAATGTCATTCGTGATGACAGAAAAGTCTCCATCCTATCTTAGCCATTTTTGTGGTCATGTATCCAAGTGATATTACTTCAGACAATAGACTTTCCGTATCCAGGCCCGCCCTTTAAAAACAATACCCTCCTCTTATTATACTCCAGATAGCCCAGACCACAACGAGGAAAAAAGAATCTAAAATATTAAAGTTAATTATAAATGGTGTATTAGGTTTGGTGTTAATAGGAAGGCATAGGATGTGAGAGACTAGATGGAGTGTCTCTCGTATACTGAAATTACAGACAAGGTGATCAACAAATGCATAGATCAGTATGTATTTTGAATATGGTCTGGGTACAACAAATGATTAAAATGTGGAAGATTTCAACAAGAACAGCTTAATAAAAAATTTTCAAGTGGACCAGAATGATAAAGCACATAAAATGCAAGAAATTCCAGTATGCGTTCTTTAAAGTTTTACAGACGTCTTCTAACTTTTCATCAAGAATATTCCCTATGCTCAGTTGGGTATATCAGATTTAAATGAGCTCCCTCTCTTGTACACAAAGGGGCATGTCTACTAAAGTGCGCTAACAAGTAGTACAGGGTTTGATGCATTCTAAGCGCATTATGCTAACAGCACAGGGCCGTATACCAAAGGTCCCTGCACTAACCAGTCAATGCATAGTGGAGTGGAGGAGTAGCCTAGTGGTTAGAGCACTGGCTTGGGAACCCAGAGATCAGTGTTTGATTCCCACTAGTACTCCTTGTGGCCTTGGGCAAGTCACTTAACCCTCCATTGCTCAGAAAAATCCAAGTTATCAATGTCCCTGTTTAATGTGCATTTACCAAGTTTAAGTTACAGTGTAAACTGCTTTGATTGAAATGATAAAGCAGTATAAAAAACCTGTTAAATAAAAAATAGTTGAGCAGGGACTTCACAAGTTAAGGGAATAACTGGGTGTTGACAGCACATGTGGGTGGCATGACATGCACCCATGTGCTGGCTAGCTCACTGCTGTGCATTTAGCATTGTGCTGTCAGCAGAGTGATGGGCTTCTGTACTAATTTGGTGGCACAATCTCACACGACTGGCGCAGATGTTAAACATGCCCCAGAATTCCTACCAATTAGAAGCAGTTTCTCAAACAGGTTTTTCCTTCTATGACCACCCAGTTTCTCTATGAAAGAAAATGCTGCAATGAGGGGGCATAGGATGGAGGTGAAAGGGGATAGACTCAAGAGTAATATGTGGAAAGAGTTGTAGATGCATGAAATAGTCTCCCAGTGGAGATGAGGACAGAACCTGACTTCAAGAAAGCATGGGACCAACACAGAAGATCTCTAAAGGAAAAAAGGGGACTATAGTAGTTGCTATGGAAGGGCAGACTGGATAGGCCATGTGGTCTTTTTCTGCAGACATGTTTCTATTCCTAACCACAGGTAAGTTTGAATTTGCCAGGGAAAAATACTTTCAAGGGAAGCTAAACTCTGAATCAAAGGTTTCCTTTCCTGAAGAAAGCTTTTAAAGGAGGTTTTTTTCAGTTTTATTCATTTTACCCAATAACTTAGTAAAGTTCCTGATGCACTTCTTCAATCGTCTAAAAAGTACAATTCCCTTTAAGGAATCCAGATAATTACAGCCTCTTTCATTGTTTCTCAGTTGCAACAGTCCAATTATTTGAGCTCAAGTAATATAGTCATTTTTCTTTGTATGCTCAGACATGGGAATAGCACTATTTATCTTCCACCATACTTTCTTGTGCAGGGGACTAATCTTATTTATTTCATTTTATTTACATTCTCTTATATACCGCACTATTCTGCATCAGTGTGGTTTACATTGAACAAACTGAAATTACATTGAACAGGGCATTATAACTTGGAGATAACTATTTTACAGGGAACATGGGCTATGGAGGATTAAGTGGCTTGCCCAAGCCCACAAGGAGCACCTGTGGGACTAGAAACCCCAGTCCTTCCGGCCCAAGGTTGCTGTCCTCTAGCGGGATTTGAATGCCCAACCTTCTGGCCTGAAGTACCTTGCCCCAACCACTAGGCCACTCCTCCACTCCACTCCACTCTAATCTTGCCCTGCAGTGAGCCTCTGGCTCCTACTCTGTCCTCGTCTTCACTTGGCAAGCCTAGTAAACCTACTCTCTAACTTTAACAAATCAACAAAGCAAAATCCAGTGTACCTACCCTCAGGAAAAAAAAATGCAAGTCTGCCTGAAGGTTTGGCATTCTTTTTCCTAACTAACTAGAATCAAAATAAAAAATAATTAGGTTTCCCTATCAAGTCTCCTTCCCTCATTCACCTTCTTGGGCTCACTTCTTTCAATTAGTCACACCGGCAGGCGGCAGCTTTCTCATCACAGCATGCGGGTCAGCTTCCAGATACCTAAACGCAGGCTAGCTTGTGGTCAAAGAACCAGCAGGAAAGAAAAAAACAGAGAAGTCCCTGTAAGTAATTCAATAGCTATGTATGTTTCTGCTCAAAGGCAAGCCCTTATGCACTGGCTCTCTCACTGCAAATAATACATTTTTTTTAGAGTCAGTTGCTACTGCAGCAAGTTTCCTTAGAGGAATCTGAAGTCCCGGCTTATCTCCTTCATACAACTGAAGGTTCTGTCAGTTTTAAGCTCAAAGCTTTCACAGGAATCTTTCTAGAAACAATCCTCTGTCCTCCTCCTCCCTCCCCCCCCAAACATAAAATTCCAGGAGAGGAGGACAAAATTTGACAGCAAACACTTTAGGCAAAAGCTTCAGAAGGAAGCAAAAACACCTCAGCTCCTTGTACACGGAAGCGACTCAACGCAGCAAAGCTTGTCTTAAAATGGGCTTTGCAGAAGGAAGAAAAGGATGTCAGAAGCTTGGTTTTCTTTTCTTAGCCCGAAGCAAGATTTCTCTCCCGAGCACACTCATATTAAGGGTAGCACATTCAGAGCAATTCTCACTGCAGCTAATATGTCTATAAACACAGAAACCTGCTCATTTAGGCTCTTTTGGACTCACTGCAGCAAATTCCAGAAGTCTCAAAGTCAAAGCAAACATAGATGAGTTAAGGATACTCCTCTCGCCTCTATAATTAGAGATTTGAGGTCTAAAGATCATGTTTCTCCGTTCTAAACTCACTTCATGGGCTACCGATTGAGAAGCGTTGTAGGTTTAAAATGCTTGTTCTGGCTTTTAAATATTTTCATGGTTAACTTCCAGCCTATGTTGTAAATAAATTGCAGAAGTATATCCCACTCCGTACTCTGAGGTCTCAATCAGACTGTTTGTTAGTGGTTCCCTCTCACAAACAATTACATCTTGAAAGTGCACGCTGTAATGTTTATTCATATACTTCGCCATAAATATTTGCAGTTCTGTGAAGGCCAGAGGAGAAAGGGTTAACACAAAAAAATGTAAACGTCCAAATGCTGAAATTGTACTGAGGTGCATACGTGAAGCTTTTTTTTCCATATGATGTCACATATGATGTGACATCATATGGAAAAAAAATGTGAAAACACTTATCAGTAAGTGGTGAACAGAGAGAGGATAAAAAGGCATCTATGAGATGTCAACATGCCAGCTTAGCCATAAAGTGAACAAATGGCCCCATTTCTGGTGCCAGAAAGACATGGGGAGCTAACAAGATATATTTTTTATATTTCTTGGGAACTGAGGGTGGTGGGAGAATCAAGCAAAAAAAACAAACAAAAACCGAGTGGGGCAAAGGTCAGATAACAACATAAATCTGACAAGGCCTAGGTAAACATGGGCCCAAGAAAGGTCAACGGAGAGGGTCAGGGCCGTACTGAGGGAAGATCGCACCCTGTGCGACTTGCATATCAGGCGCGCGCACCCCCCCCCCCCCCCACCCCCGTGGCGGGAGAGAAGAGGCATGCCCGATGTACAAGTCGCTGGTATGCTATGAAGATCTGTCCCTTCCTGCTCTTGCAGGTAGGGAAAGATCTGCTTAGCATGCCGGCGAGAAGGCTTAAGGAACGCATTATAGCTATCCTGCCATTGCCTGCCGCCGCTGAGAGAAGAAAAAGTGGCGGCAGCAGGCAACGGAAGACAGTTAAAATGCGCCCCTTAAGCCTTTGCGCCCTGTGCGGCCACACCGCTTGCACAGGGCTAGGTACAGGCCTGGAGAGGGGTACAGACATGAGTAGAATAGTAGAATAACATGGCAAATCACACAAGGGAGAGCCCCAGACAGCTGGAATAAAAATTAGGTAATTAGAAAAAACCTTGGAACAGCAAATATGGTCCTGAGCAGGGGCGGCTCTATAATGAGGTGAAGTGAGGTAGCTGCCTCAGGTGGCAAAGTTTTGAGGTGGCAAAAAATGCCCCCAAAACAGCTGCCTCACTTTGCCTTCAAAAATTAACCACCCTCCCCAAAAATAAACCAAGTGCACAAGTTGCTGCTGCTGTCGAGTCCGCTTCTCGGCAGCAGCAAACCCACCCCATCCTTTTCCTGGGAGCCACAGCTCCCTGCCTCTTAGAGAACAGCAATTACAAAAAAAAAAATCCTTTACAATCATTCAAAAATCCCCATCAAAGACATAAAAATCAACGTATCCTAATTTTTTGTTGGACCATTTGCCATGAGAGTAAAGCCCCTCCTGCAGCAAACACTCCTTTCCTGGCTAGTGCCCGCAGGATCAGAATCATGAACCGGCATGTACGTGTAGGCTGGGACTGCGATTCAGTCCCGGTCTGCACGTACATGCACTGCCCAACTAATTCAGTCAGGGCATTTAAATGGAGCCGTTTAAAAGACATGATGCCGGCCGCCTGCAAAAAGAGTTAATTCCCCACAGCCTGACCCCCGATCCGGCCTCCTAAAGCCAGGGTTGGGCTGCGGGGAATTAACTCTGACCCCCCCAGCCCCATCCTCACCCCCAATGATGAAAACAGATGACATCCAGGGAAGTTATTCCACCCAGGGTGGAATGACTTCCCCAGCCATTTTGCCGGCCCTGGATGTACAGGGCCAACAGAATCAGCCCTGGATGTTTAGGGCCGACGATTGCCCTCTGTCCGCCCACTCTCTGCCCCCGAGCTGCCTCTTCCTTGCCACCAACTAACTTCCCCGCATAACCAGCAGGGAAGTTAGTTGGGGCCTGCAGTCACCATGAATAGCTATTTGTGGTTCAGAATGACCCCGTATGTGTTTGTTCCCCCTTTGGACGGAGGGAGGGTCTGTTTGGAAGCTGTCTGGTCCACGGTCCAGCTGACCCTTTGCCCCGTACAGTTCTATGGACAATCTGTTATATTTTCAGAAGGTGATAAAAACATACCTCTTTTCTGAGAAATGATGAACATTGCAAGCTCTTGTATCAGCTGCATCACAGCAGGACATGCTAGGGAGATAAAGTGTTTAGATGAAATAAATGGCTGCTTCTTGGAGCAACTGGTTCAGGAGCCAACAAGAGGGAAAGTTATTTTAGACCTAGTCCTTAGTGGACACAGGATCTGGTGGAAGAGATAACAGTGTCGGGGCCACTTAGCAATAGTGATCATTTTTTGAAGGTGTGAATAAATAGATAGATAAAGGTGTGCTGGTTGATATAGTGTATCTGGATTTTCAAAAAGCCTTTGACAAGGCCTCTCATGAGAGACTCTTGGTGAAATTCAAAGGTTATGGGATAGGAGGCAGTGTACTATTGTGGATGAGGAACTGGTTAAAAGATACGTAGAAAGCAGAGAGTAGGGCTAAATGGCCAATTTTCTCAATGGAGAAAGGTGAATTGTGGAGTACCCCAGGGATCTGTCCTGGGCTCGCTGTTTTTTAACATATTCATAAATGACCTGGCAATGGGAATAACAAGAGAGGTGATTAAATTTGCAAATAACACAAAATTATTCAAAGCTGTTAAAACACAAGAGAATTTTGAAAAATTGCAAGAGGACCTTGATAAATTGGAAGACTGGGCATCCAAATAGCTGATGAAATTTAATGCGATCAAGTGCAAAGTTATGCACCTAGGAAAGAACAACCCAAACTATGGTTACACGATGCAAGGTTCCACATTAGGAACCACCACCCAGGAAAAAGATTTAGGTGTCATCGTGGATAATACATTCAAAGCCTCCGCCCAGCATGCAGCAGTAGTCAAAAAAGTAAGTAGAATTCTAGGAATTATAAGGAAAGGAATGGAAAATAAAACCAAAGGATATTACAATTCCTCTGTGTCGATCCATGGTGCGAGCACACCTTGAATATTATGTGCAATTCTGGTCACCGTATCTTAAAAAGGATATAGCAGAATTAGAAAAGGTACAGATAAGAGCCTTCAACATGGAAAGTGGATGGAAGGATACTTCTATGAGGAAAGTCTTACAAGATTAGGGCTCTTCAACTTGCAAAAGTGAGGGCTGGGGGATATATGATAGAGGTCTATAAATTAATGAATGGAGTAGAACAATAGGTAATAGACTAGGGGACACGCAATAAGGGTAAAATGTAACCCATTTAAGAGTAAAAAGAGTAAATATTTTTTCACTCACTTACTGGAGGATGTAATAAAAGCTGTTAGTGTAGCTGGTTTAAAAAAAGATTTGGACAAGTTCCTGGAGGAAAGGTCTACAAACCATTATTAAAGAGGACCTAGGAAATCCACTGCTTGCTCCAGGACAAGCATTGTGGAATCTATGTACCTTTTTTGGAAACCTGCCAGGTACTTGTGACCTCTTTTGGCCACTGTTGGAAACAGGATACTGGGCTTAATGGACCTTGGTCTGACCCATTATGGCATTTCTTATATTCTTATGACCTTGACAAACAGGAAGACTGGGCGTCTAAATGGCAGATTAAATTTGACATGGACAAGGGCAAAGTTATGCACAAAGGGAAGAACAACCCAAACTACGATTACATGATGCAAGGTTCCATATTAGGAATCACCACCCAGGAAAAGTATCTCGGTGTCATCGTGGGTAATATGTTGAAACCCTCCACCCAGTGTGTAGTGAAGGTCAGGAAAGCAAATAGAATGCTAGGAATCATAAGAAAAGAAATGGAGAATAAAACCAAAGGTATTATAATGCCTCTGTATTGCTCCTTGGTGTGACTGCACCTTGAATATTGGGTGAAATTCTGGTCGCCATATCTTAAAAAGGATATAGCGGTATTAGAAAAGGTACAGAGAAGAGCCACCAAAATGGTAAAAAAAGATGGAAGGACACACCTAGAAGAAAAGGCTTAAAAAGTTAGAGCTCTTCAACTTGGAAAAAGGCAGCTGAGGGGAGTATGATAGAGGTCTATAAATTAATGAAAGGAGTGGAACGGGCAAACGTAGATCGGTTGTTTACTCCTTCAAAAAGTAGAATGACTAGGGGACATGCAATGAAGCTACAATGTAACCCATTTAAGACTAATCAGAGAAAATAGTTTTTCACTCATCGCATAATGAAATGCTGGAATTCATTACCGGAGTATGTAGTAAAAGCTGTCAGTGTTGTTGTTGTTGTTAAGAGCTGTTGAGTTGGTGTTGACTCAAGGCAACCCTCTGGATAGTTATCCTAAACTGTATTTGGTCTTCAGTCAGATGGTTCATTGTTGACAGTGTGGCACCCATAGCTGCTGTTATTGTATCGATCCATCTCATTGCTGGCCTTCATCTTTTGCGTTGCCGAGCATGATGTCTTTCTCTAATGATCTCTCTCCTCACATGATATGTCCAAAGTATGAAAGTCAAAGTCTTGTCAATGAGCTTCTAAAGAAAGCTTAGGTTTGATCTCCTCTAGTACTAAATGGTTTGTACTTCGGGCAGTCCATGGTATACACCGTATTTATCGCAAGCACCATAATTCAAAGGTATCAATTTTCTTCCTGTCTATCTTTTTCATTGTCAAACTTTTGCATCCATATGACGTTATTAAAAATACCATAGCTTGAAGAAGTCAAATCTTTTTATGAAGAGAGACATCTCTGCTTTTGAGAATCTTGTTTAGGTCCTTCATAACCATTCTGCCAAGAGCAATGTGTCATCGGATTTTTAAACCCACTACACTGACAGCTTTTACTGACAGCAGCTGACAGTAAAAGGTGTCAGTGTAGGTGGGTTTAAAAACGTTTTGAACAAGTTCCTGGAGAAAAAGTCTATAAACCATAAGGAGGACTAGGAAATCCACTGCTTACCCTGAGCTAAACATTGTAGGGAGGAGTGGCCTAGTGGTTGGGGCAAGTTACCTCAGGCCAGAAGGTCAGAGGTTCAAATCCCACTAGAGGACAGCAATCTTGGGCCGGAAGGACTGGGGTATCTAGTCCCACAGGTGCTCCTTGTGGTCTTGAGCAAGCCAGTTAACCCTCCATTGCCCATGTTCCCTGTAAAATAGTTATCTCCAAGTTATCATGCCCTGTTCAATGTAATTTCAGTTTGTTCAATGTAAACCACCTTGATATCATGAAAGGCAGTATATAAGAGATGTTAAATAAAATAAATTGTGGAATCTGTGTACCTTTTTGGGAACCTGACAGGTACTTGTGATCTGGATTGGCCACTGTTGGAAAGAGGATACTGGGCTTGATGGACCTTGGTCTGACCCAGTAAGGCATTTACTATATTCTTATGTTCTAAATGTGCTACACTCTATTGCAGGTTAATAAATAGGTCCTCAAGTACCGAAAGCAAGGAAGAGGGAAGTGGCTTGCTGAAGGGAGCATCAGCAGGAGAAGGAAGATTTGAACTGTAGGTTCCCCGTTTCTCATCTTACTACTTTAATCACTTGGCTACACTGGCTCTGTGAGGGAAAGAGGAGGCGTCAGGAGAGAGGTGTTTGCATTTCATGTCATTCACCTCTGCTGTTGTTTGTTTCGTTAAAACTGCTCTCTGTTCATTACAGGGAATCCCTACAGTGTTCACTCTTCTTCAGTCACTGGGAGATTGTGGATAAAGCTGGGAGATGAAGCTCTTATTGTTGGGGGTCTTGCTCATAGTTTTTCTCTACGTAGAAGCTGCAGTCACAATTGGGGACTTGGTAGAAGCTGGAGAGGCTGCCGAAGAGGAAAAGGTTTGTCTTCACTGTTCTCTAGGGGAAAATAATTTAAAGTGAAAAGGGCAGAGGGTGAGAGTAAGCATAAAGGGAGAGGAAGTGGTGAGATATGCACTGGTGTAAGGGAACGAGAACAGGGGAGGGAGAGACAGCATGTAAGGAAAGGAATGATATAGAAAAAGGGGAGAGAGACTAAGTATAAGGGGAGGAAAGAGAGTGAGAGAGACAGGCTCAAGGAAGGAAGAGGAAACAGACCCAGTAACATTTGGAGCAAGAAATATCTTATCAGCAGAGACTCTTTATATGCTTTTCCCACCAAAGTGCAACTCCTAAGGTAGAATCTAATTTTTTTCTGTTCTTCTAATATTGCCTCCCTGAATGTCTTTTCTGTTATTCTTCCTTCTTAAGTCTATGGCTATTGCCCTGCCTCCATTAACTTAAATATTTGAGATTAAGGGTAGGCAGATTTCCTTCCTGGGAGCCACATCTGTGGCTCTGGTCTGGCCAAGGGCTGGGGAGGAGAGTCCTCATGGAGAGGAGAGCAGCTGAAGACCTGGTGGGGAAGGGGGGCTCTCCCTGAAGAAAAGAGGGACTACTGAAGAGAAGGGGAAGGGGGTGAGAAAAACTATGCCCGAAGAAAAGAGGAGCAGAAGGAAGAAACTCTCTCTGAAGAAAAGAGTAACTGAAAAGGAGACTTTATTTATTTTATTATTGTATGTGTGGCCCCTTTAAATTTCCAGGAGGGGCAAAGGAGAACTGCTACAGCTTTAATCAGCTGTTTCAAGTGACATAGAATAGAGGGAGGAGGGAAGTGGCAATTGGCAGACTAGACAATCAGCTGACCAGGCCGCAAATCCAGGAGGGCATTCACTGTCTCTAAGTCAAGACTGTAGAGAATCAGAATACGCTAGGGTATAGAAAACTCAGAAATCCTGGAATGTCACAGTGCAAGAAGGAGGTAGCGACATCAGCATCAGAGGCAGAAAGACATGGACTGTGCTGGAGTGTGGACCATGGCACATGTCAGCAGGCTGTAGGAGTGGAGAGAGAGAGTCAGAATATGTACTGATAGCAGGCCGGTAGTCCTATAGAGACCTCATAGGGAGAGAAAGATAAAAAGGTTCCAAGTGCTAGAAGTGTCCCACAGGCTATAATTTGCCTAGTTCTGTTCTAGATTCTCAAAGTTCTGGGAGGAGTTGCAGACGCAATACATCTCTACTGGGAAATAATGAATTGCAGAGCTACTAACAAAAAACACCAAATATTTTAATTGACTTTATTCCCATTCAGAACACAATCCATCCTTAGTTGATAAGCATAGTGGGGTTCAAAAGAGGTGGTTTGAGTCTGAGTTTAATTATTTTGGTATATCGCTTTTAAAAGAACAACAGTATGGTTTAGAATAAAACAGCTCAAAAAGAGAAGCATACATAGAAATAACATCCTACAAAAGATTAAAAAGCCACAATTCTGAGAAAAATTGTAAAACAGCAAATACAAAAAGGTAAAGGACAAGATGCTGCAGCAAGCATCTGACTGCCATTAAAGCATCATTTAACTTATCTGTAAATTGAGAGAAAGTGATATTGTAATGTAGGAACATAGTGGATGATAGCAGATAAAGGCCAATATGGCCTACCCAGTCTGCCCAGGATCCATTTCTCCAATACATTCCCCTGTGAAGAACGAAGCAGTCCACCTGGCCCATTTAAAGTTCTGCTTGAATATTCAGCCACTCATATTAAATTCAGATGGTGGCTGAATATATACTTAGTTATATGCATAATTATGCACGTAACGTTTGCGTTAGCCTCCCTGATACCTACCCCCATGCTTATAGATGTTAAACCTTCTACAGATATATAAATACAAACATTTCACATCACAGTGTTTGATAAATGTCTCATCTGTGATTTTTCTGAGTAGATTGCAGAAAAAAAATCAATGCATACATTTATAAATTGAAAGCAATCTATACTGCAATAGTTGAAAGTAATCCCCGAATTGCCTGACTGTCTGAAAAAGGATGCTCCCCTTAACTACTCACCATAGACCAGAGCTTCTAATTCTGTCCTTGTGTGCAGGGTTTTGTAAAGGAACATAAAACCCTGCACACCAGGGCAGAGGGGACAAGGGGAGGGAAGGAGGCTGGGTTAGGGAGCAGATTAGCTCTTTTGATCTGCACGGGGCTCTGTAGACTCTAGCCCCATTCATCTCCAGGTGAGCAGAGGTAAAGGGCTGTTCTCTGCTGTTTGAGATTCAGGCACTGGCTAATAGAATTATCAGGGCAAGTTACTATGTGCTCATTAAATGGAACCCCTGCCCCTTTTGCCCATAGGCAAAAGTGGGACCTGATGGTGCAATTTGCAGGGTGATGGGACAGTTGCAGGGGAGTAGTTTTTGGAGGTGGTAGGGGAAGCAGGTGCATCTTAGTTTTTGGGATCAGAGCAGTTTGGCGGATTGGGAGCCAATGGTTTCGCCTTTTCACTATGGGATTCTGAATCTTGCAGTCGCCCAACCATTAGGCAAGGTTAGGCGGTCACCTAGGGCAGCAAAGAGCAGCTGCAGTAAAAAAAAATCTCAATAGATCCTGACAGTCACAGAGACTCAAAGAACCATCAGCACATTCTTTTACCTGCAGGGAGAGTGAGCCCACATTCATGCAAAGCGAAGTTTAATATTGAAAAATTTGGTGGTGGGGGGGGGGGGGGGGAGAGGTAGATACTCAGCGGTGGCAGCTAGCACTTGTAAAGTGCCTAGCAGTCACCACTAAATTCTAACCCTGGTATTCAATGCCAGGGCAATACACGGCCAGCGCAGAACCTGGAAACTAACCAGGCAGCGGCAATATTGAGTCTGGTTAGCTTCCTCGGGCCTTTGCCATGCCCGACTTTACCCTCTTGTCTCTAACTGGGCAGTGGGGCTAAATATCGCTGCTGCCTGGTTAGCAATCAGTGCCGCTTCTGCTCCACCCCAGAACCCACATGACACGCCCCAGTGTTAACCGCCTAGTATCAAGGTGTGCAACAGCGGCACCACGGATATCCAGCAGCACTAACCGTGTTATTGCTGTTGAATCATCAGAGGCACCAACTTGGGAACACAGTTCAAAGGAGAGAAGATAGTCAACTGCCTACCAGGCTCTTCAGCCAGCAGGAATACAAACCAAGTTGTTGAAGTACTTAGCGCAAAAAGTGAACACTCCAAACTTGATGTTGTTATCCACTTGGGCACCAATGACCTGGCTAGAAACAGTGCCTCTACAGTCCAAAAGGACTTCCAATCTCTGGGAGAGAAACTCAAGCCCATTGTGAACACTGTTGCATTCTCAGAAGTTCTACCTGTTCTTGGTAAGGGGGCAAAAAGACTGCATCGCATTAACAGCTTTAATACATGGCTCCAGACCTGGTGCAAACAAGAAGGATTCAGATTTATTGGCGACTGGGGAAACAGATGGACCAACAAGAGACTATACTGTGCTGATGGACTACATCTCTCTGTTGCAGGGAAAAGAATCCTAAGTGAAAAATTCAGGCAGTATGTGGATATGCATTTAAACTAGGAAAAGGGGGTGACGGATGTGGAAGGTGAAGATCTGCAAGCCACCCCCTGCAAAAGCAAAATAACTTCAGAAACAGCCACACTTTTAAACCACACATCAAAAACAAGTGGGAAGATGTGGGCAGAACAAAATCAATGCAAAATACACACAAGCCAGGTAAATGCTGGAAAGCAATGAGCACAAATGCTCGAAGCTTAGCCAACAAAGTTCTGGACCTGGAAGCCCTAATGGTGGAAATGGATTTGGACATTGTGGCCATTACAGAAACATGGTTTAATGAATCGCATAATTGGGATATAGCCATAGCTGACTATAATCTATTCAGAAGAGAAAGAGAAAATGGAAAAGGAGGAGGAGTAGCCTTGTATGTCAAAAGCAATATTAACCAAACTCAAGTGATCAATACTCTATTCTTATCTTTAAGATTGTGATTTCTCTCCTGGTCATGTTATCTTACACTTAAAGGAATCAATCCTGAAATTCTTTCTATACAAATTGTGCATGAATCTTCTAATTATTCAAGAGGACAGGAGGTCTCAGACTCATTAAGGCACTAGACTCCAGACTTTCGTCTTCATATAGTGTGCCTTTTCGCATCAATGACCTTCCTGTTCTATGATTCTCAATGTACCATTTGCATCATTAGAAAGTTTTTCCAAACCGAAAAAGTGCTTAACTTTTTTGTTCTGTATCTTTCCCCAACGCCATGCCCTGACGCCTTGCCTGCGTTTCACATCTGTGAGTTCCTTCGGGGGGGAGGGGGTTTCTGTTAAAGCACTGCTGACAAAACAGATGAACATCGAACTATCGAATCACATCTTCACTAAATTTATATTTGTTCTATACCAATCAAGCTATCTATGATATGCTTTCAAAACATGCCTCAATTATAATACCATTTGATGCTGTTAACGTCTGCTTCCTTTGCGTTTCTCTGAGCCTGTCGGCTTCCAATAATGCTGCACATGCGAGATGGTTACCGAGGTGTGGAATTTAAATAAACCACTAATGAAATTATTGCATTCACTTGCTAGCGTTGCGTCATTGTACCATTGTTCTATCTCACACGAAACCTAGTGGTTTTCAGCTAAACCGCACTCATGGAAAAAAATTTTTAAACAATTTTTTCAACAAAACCGCGCTTATAAAAACAAGATTATTTTGTTATTAAATGTCATTACACCACATTTTACACTTTTATGATTTTACCATGAATTGTTTGCCTGAAATTCAAAACTCTATATGTGTGATTGATGTTTCTTGATCCTCCTACTCTTGTTTCTTAAATGCACGCTCCCCAATCTATTTGGGCATTTAAGCTCCCGGGGTGACTGATTGAAGATTATAAATCCATCTTTGTTCACAAATTAATAAAGCTTGTTCTCTGGATTTTCCGTCCCTTCCTGAGTTAAGTATATCAACACAAAAGCATTGTAGCTCTTCAAATTTATGATTTAGTTCTAAACAATGTGCCACTATTGGTGCTTTCCGTGTCTTGCAATGCAATCTACTGCGGTGTTCATTCATCCGTACTCTAAAAGGTCGTATCGTTTTGCCTATATATATTAATCCACATGGGCATCTGATGCAATATACCACGAATATGGTATCACAAGATGTTTTCTTCTTAAGTCTGTATGTCACTCCATGATAGTCGAAATCCACTATTTCACTAGAAATTTCACAAATACTACATTCCCCGCATTTACTATGTCCCGTGATATTTCCTATCAGCATATCAGGTACGGGTCGTAACAAGGCAGGACTTAGTTTTTCTTTAAGATTTTTGTGACGTTGCCAGACACATCGAATGTTTTTATCTTTTAATCCTGGAAGGGTACTTAAAACATTTGTGTGTCTTTTAATAATCCGTTTGATTTGAGAACTGTAGGGGGAATATTTCGTAACTAAATTTATGGTGTTATCCTCAAACGTTATTGTATCCCTGGTATGCAAAAGTAATGCTCTATTGTTAAACAACGCTCTCTTATAAGCATGTTTTATTACATATTCTGGATATCCTCTTTGTCGGAAATTATTCATTAGTGTTTTAGATTGATATTTGAAATCTTGACCGTCTGAGCAATTTCTGCGATATCTTATAAACTGTGAAAAAGTTAAGCTGTCCCGGAGTTGTCTTGGGTGACCACTGCTGTAATGAAGGAAGGTGTTTCGGTCTGTTTTTTTTCTATGCACCGATGTGATCCATCCCATATCGCTCTTTTTAACTGAAACATCTAAAAACACCATAGTGTTCATATGGTAGGAATGTGTAAATTGTATCTTGGGATCTCTTCTATTTAACCAATCAAAAAATTCTTCCAAAATACTTGTTGCTTCTTTCCATAACATGAAAATGTCATCTATATAGCGCCGCCACAGTTTTAAATGTTCCTTATATGGAGATGTCTTTAGCCATTTCTCAAAAAAATATATCAGGTCATTTCACAGAGTGTAACAATCCAAATCTTCAAAAGACACACTCCACAAAAACAAAAAATGCTTCTCAGAAAACTTCAATGTTCATTATGCAATGATCTTAAACACATAATCGCTACATGGAAGGTCTCAGTAACCACGGGCTTATGACAGATATAATATAAAATCACTGTCATAATACACAGGCCCCCCATAACATCAATGACCCTCCCCATGTAGACCGGGACTGGCCACCAAAACACATTCAAAGATGGATCACTTAGCTTTAGAAAACATGTCTGTGTCTTAATCGGTGACCACCCGCTCGGGGAGCCTCTCCCCGCCCACTCCCCGCCCAATGACCCCTTCTCTCTGCCCTCTCTCCACCCTCTGTGGTGTTTACCGCGGACAGGAACATTAACGATCGTTAGGTAACCATCATCTTCTGATGTCTGTCAGTCAACCAATTTGTGATCCAGTTTACCAACTTGGGACCCATCCCCGCCTTGATTATTAAGATAAGGCGGTTTAGAAATACTGTTAAATAAATAAATAAATAAATTGAGTTTATTGATAAGCCTCCTATGAGGAACAGTATCAAAGGCTTTGCTGAAAGACGACATCCATCGCATGCCCCTGATCTAGTTCTCTGGTCACCCAGTCAAAAAAACTCAATCAGATTTGTTTGGCAGGATTGTCCTTTGGTAAAACCATGTTGCCTTGGATCATGCAATTTGTTGGTTTTGAGAAAATCCATTATTCACTCTTTCAGGAGTGCCTCCATTACTTTTCCTGCCACTGAGGTAAGGCTCACTGGCCTGTAGTTTGTCACTTCTTCTCTGTCACCACCTTTGTGAAGAGGTACCACATCAGCCCTCCTCCAGTCCTGAGGAACTTCTCCTGTTTCCAAGGAACTGTTAAAAACATCCTTTAACGGCCCTGCAAGAACCTTATGAGCTCTTTCAGTATCCTGGGATGTATCCCATCTGGTCCCATGACCTTGTCCACTTTCAGTTTTGCAAGTTGTTCTAACACATCATCTTCTGTGAATGGTGTGGTATCTACTTCAATCCCATTTTTATATTTGGGAGTCACAGGTGGTCCTTCTCTGGGATTTTCTTTAGTAAAAACAGAGCATAAGTATTTGTTTAGCAATTTCGCTTGTTCAATATCACTTTCCATGAGTCCGTTCCCAGCACTTCTGAATCCTGCAATGCCACTTATGATTTTCCTTCTCTCCCGAATATACCTGAAGAAAGTTTTGTCGCCACACAACACATCTTTAGCCATCTTTTCCTCTGCCTTTGATTTTGCTTTCCTTATTTCTCTTTTTTGTCTCTTTTAGGTTGATCCTGTATTCCTTTCTGTGTTCCTCTGATTGCAACTTTTACATTTACAAAGACCTAATAGCAACACTCTGGGCCATTCTGTTTACTGGTGTGAAGCTAACAAAGTATTTTGGGTCAATTTGGTTAAAATATGAGGCAACCCAGATAAATTCTATTCTTGTTTTCTTTTTTCTTTTTTACTCTTGGTATTTAGCAGTTAGATTCCATGATGTGGACTTTATCATAGTTTTATTTCCTTTTGATGTAACAGTGTTTTTATCTGTTCTATTTGCTTTGTTGATGATTATGGGATTGTCTTGTATTTAATTTGGTTATTGTATTGACTAAAAATTCACAAATAAAAAAAAAAATGAGGCAACCCAACTGAGGTGATGGGGCTACGGTCAGACAACCTCTGTTTTTGTTTTACATATATTAACTAAGGTGATTAACTGCACATTCAGTGTTCCTGTAATTATAACCACTTCTCCTTCTGGGTCCCTGAAAAGCTATGTAGGGGTTGATTTTTAAAAGAGCACTGAGCACTGTTTTTGTTGTAAAGGAAGATAAAGGTTAGTTGTGTACTAGGCAGCAGGATGACGTGTAATGCTCCGTAGACGGATTGCTCAATGTAGAGAGTAACCCGCTAGGCCATGTTTGAGAAAGATAAGGAAATGTTGCACATAGTGAAACGTTAACAGTAAATACTCACAGATGAGAGGACCCAGAAGGATGCAGGGGTAGCTCAAGTTTATTTAATCCAGTTTCTGTTAGCATGTGTAGTAAAAAGAATATCATACCCTAGTCTGTAATGTCTTAGCATTAAGATATCTATTAGCTATATGGGACTAGCAGAGCAAAGAACACGGTCCATGATCACTCACCCGACTGCAAAATCCTCATCGCCCTATGGCTTATAGTCTACTCTACAGGGTATATTTTAGCCAACTCTATTGCAGGTTTTGGACATGGTCACACACTTGGCGAAATGCCTCCCTTCCCCAAACCATTCGAGATCTCTTTTCGGCACTGACAATGATGGTCTTGGGGTGCAGCGCAATAAAAAGCTCTGGAGACATAAAAAATGCCTTAAGTACATCTTTGACTTTGTCTCTGTACAATCCGTGCAAACCCATCAGGCCTCAGCTGATGTCTCCTTTTCTGTTATTATTAGTTATAGTCTGCCGATCACCAATTCCCTTATTATCTTCCTGCTAGAAGTCTAGATAGTAAAAAAAACCTACTATTAAAGCTTTGGAATTACAGACCTTAAAAGGGAGAGAGGAGGCATTGTGGTTTACATAAGAACATAAGATATGCCATACTGGGTCAGACCAAGGTCCATCAAGCCCAGTATTCTGTTTCCAACAGTGGCCAATCTAGGTCATATGTACCTAGCAGTTTCCCCAAGAGACACAAGTTCCACAATGCTTGTACTGGAAAGAGGGAAAGAGAAATCTATTTGCATTGGTGTGATTTATAGATCTCCCTCACAAGAGGAAGAGGTGGACAGAGAGTTAATTGAAGACATACGCAGCATTGCTAGGAAAGGGGAAGTGCTACTGATTGGAGATTTCAATATGCCAATTGTTGATTGGCACATTCCTGCTGCAGTATTATCTAGAAGTAAGGACATCCTGGATTCTCTACAGGGAGAACTATTCAGGCAATTGGTAACAGACCTCAAACGTGAAGGGGCCATACTGGACTTGGTGCTTACCAATGGTGAAAGTGTTTCTGATGTTGTAGTGGGAGATCATTTTGCATCCAGTGATCACCAGATGGTGTGGTTCAGTATTAGGACTAGGGCTGTTAGAATCCATTCAAAGGTGAGGATCTTAGACTTTAGGAAGACTAACTTTGCCAAGATGGGCCAATACCTCAGGGAGTCGTTAGTAAGATGGGAACAGCTGGGGGATGTAGAAAAACAGTGGGCAAAACTGAAAGGGGATATTTTAAGGGCAACCAATCTTTTTGTTAAAATGGTAAATAAAGGTAAAAGGAAAACGAGACAGCTATGGTTTTCGAAATAAGTAGCTGAAAAAGTGAAGAAAAAGAGGGAGGCCTTCATGAAATACAAGAGATCACAGAGAGAGGAAGACAGGGATCTATATTTGGAAAAACTTAGGGGTATGTTTACTAAACTGCGGTAGTGTGATTCGCGTTAGGATCCGCGGTAGAGGAAGAAATCCCAAATAAGGACATGGGCGGTACATCGTTACCGATAATGCGTGTTACAAGACGCCATAAATTAACGAGCGTTACATGGCACAATACCACACGTTAAACTTAAGAAGGCATGAAAGACAGAGCTGTAGCACAATGGTTACTACACTGACTGATAGTACAGGGGTCATGGGTTTGATTCCCCAGTATGCCTAATGCATAAGGCTGGCTGAGGTATCACCCTTTACATTTAAGTAGGGATTGTTGAGGCATTCTACATTTATTTTCATTAGTGCTGCCAGCAAACACACCCTCACAGTGGCGTAACCTAAGGTGCCGCATAAGGCACCCCATAAGGCACTCCATAGGGTACATTATAAAGTGCACTGTCCGCCATAATGTCCCCTACAGAACACCTTATAAGGCACCTTATAGGGCACCCTATAAGGTGCCTTATGGGGCGCCTTATGAGGCACCGTAAGGTTACAGTACTCTGAGGGTGTTTTTGCTGGCAGCACTAATGTACATCAAAAATAGACAATGCCTCAGACAGCCCTATCAAATAACCCCACCATGGGTTTGAACCCATAACCTCTGGCTGTACAGGCAGTGAAGTAACCAGTGGGCTACATCTCTACAGCTGCCAACAAACCCCTGGCTGGCTGCAGAAGGACTGCACACCACCACACAAACTCTGCTATGGTTACCAGGATACGGTTAACCCACCTGTACCCATGATACACTGCATATGCAAATCAGCAGTCCACAGATGGGCACAGGATGGGGTATGCACCCCCATAGCACCTCGGCCTGGTAGGGGGAACTGACCGTGTGTGGTACTGGCACAGAGTAGCCACAGACTGTCACATTGTGCGGGTACTGTGCTCCCCCTGAGGGTGAGGTGGGGTGCCCAGCACCAGGTCCACAGCACCCTTCATGGCTGAAATATGCCATGCTGCAGGTCCCCATCAGTGTGTGATAGGTAGTTCCTGCAGACACACCTAGGATACATCTGTGTCCTTCTGTATTTCTCAGTCATGCCTAGCCCGTATGGGCTATGATGCACCCAGAATAGTGTATATTCAGTGTTGGTGCCATGGTGACATGATGTAGGTGAAGGGAAGAGTGTCTGGACCCATAGGCAGATTATGTACCACCACACAACCCACCCTCTGCGGCTCAGGGTGGGAAACAGGATCACCCACCAATAGATCCACATTCCACCTCCCTGCAATGGTAGCAGTAGAGGGGACCATCAACCCCAGTCCCACTGGGGAACAGGCACCCTACAGGGCAGGGAATGCAGATCTGTACCCATCCATAAAGCAATAGCAGACAGACAGTAGGCCTGGAAATGCCCAGCTGCCCCCACCACTATCTGACATTTCCCAGCAGCAAGCCTCCAGCCGCTGCATCCTGCAAGGTGTTCCAGCCAGACACATACTAGATGCAGACAGTCTGCTAGCTAGTCCTAGTGCATGTTCCTGGAGGAGATGCGTGTACCCGGAACTGGGACATCAGCATACACACCAAGCAGATAAGTCAGTGAGTGGACCCCAAAAGAGATCCCATAAATATCACATAAAAGAAATACTATGCAGCACTATGGGGGAACCTAGCCATGCCATGGGCACTGCTCAGTCAGGGTGAGAGTGACCTCCCAGCAGGACATGCTGTGGCCACCCTATCTGTGCAGGTGGTGGCCAGGTACTACAATGCCCCAGCCATTGACCTATGCCCTGTGCAGATGCATCCTGGCCAGGCCACCCTGTCCGGGCTATACCCATGGTACCTTGCTCCTCATTATGCATATTGGCAGACCAATACTGGCAACAGTGCTGGCAGTGTGGGCTGTGGAGGGTGTTTGCAGCCACCACACACTGGATAAACAGACACACACTCCCACACCTATGCCAGCATTGTACAACTATAGAGGTGTTTGGCAGCCCTGGCCACCGCTCCAGTCCTGGACAAAGTACAGGCATGGCTATGGTATGCAATGCTGTTGGGGTCACTCCCCAGGGTGGCAAACACTGTCAGACACAGGACCTGTAGCACACTCCACACACATCAGAAAGGTTGCTATGATGCAGCTCAATCAGAACATTGTACTTAACTTCGGAATTGCTATCTGCCAGTAATCACAGCAACCTTTTGATAGCTGTGTACCATATTCCCAGGTTTAGGGTGGCATTGCTAAGGTATGCACGCAAGGCCCAATGTCCTGCCTCTCCAGGAGCATTGGATACTGGAGCCTGTGGGTGAGGGTGTGTCTGCCCCTATTGGCTGCTGCTCTACGGCAGAGGTTCCCAACTCCAGTCCTGGTGGGCCAAACACTGTTCAGGTTTTCATGCTGTCCCTCATGAATATGCATGAGCTACATCTGCATACCATGGGGGCGGCGCATAGAAATGCAGCACAGGCATCTTTATTGGAGGCAGCATGGAACCCGGATGGTGTTTGGCCCTCCAGGACTGCATTTGGGAGACTGCTCTAGGTAATGCGCATGTTTATGGTGTCTGTGCTCTGTAGGGTAATATGTAGGTGTTTTGGGCATGTTTACGTCATCTGCAAAAAGGTTCAGTCTGTATTTGCACGTTTTATTAGTGGGTAAAATATGGGAACTGGGTTGGCAGGAACCACAGCTGGGACTTGAACCTGTGTCCTTCTGCTACTGAATACACTGGTTTTGTGCACTGCACCACCATGTTTTCACAGAGTAAGTGCATTACCTGGTGATACCATGACTGTTCGTCAGACAGGGTCTGTCTGTTGCAGTGCATGGCACCCACCTACAGAGGGCTAGGCCACGGTCTGCTCTGGGCAGCTGCCACTGCCCCCTCCACCACCAGTAACCCTCTGCCACCATGCTGACATTCCCTTCTGCTGGTGGAGCGCAGTTTCAGGCCATCCAGTGTGTGGGTAGGCGGCTGCCTATGGTGCGGGTTCTGGGGTAGAGGTGCCTGCATAGGTGTCCACGCTTCCCCCCAGCACCGCCTGCCAATGTTCTGTGCCCTTGGGGGTAGCTGCTGGGTACTATCCCCTGTGACACTGTGGGAAACACAGTCGTGCCCATGTTGGGCCTTCAGCAGTTGCTGTCTGGCTGCTCTGCTGTTTCAGCATTCGTATGGGCCAGCTCGGCATCACCCTAGTCCGCACTGTGGCCCAGCTGCACCACAGCATGTGCCGCCTGCTGCCCTCTGTATCCCCTTTTCCGGCATCTGTCCAGTTGCCCGTTCCGACATGCCCATCCTGCTGTTGCGGGACATGTGCATGCCATAGGACACCTGTTCACTAACAAGGGAATGCCCTGATGAGCGCTATTTCACTGTGGGCTCATTCACCTTGTATGGGGACGGGCATAGACCCTTCCACGATTAATATCTTTTTATTGGGGCTTTCTCGGGGGGGGGGGGGGTGGTTGATGTTTTCCATTAATATAACTATTGGCCAGCTTGGTTATGTTGTTTTTCCAGTTTGTTGAGGTCATTTTCGATGTTTATGTGCCCTTTTGTTCTGTGCACATGTATCACACTTATCACTTTTTGTAGGTTTCCCTGCCTATGCTGTACATTGCTGACACTGAAATGGTTTCTACCCCCTGCAAATGTGCATCTAACGGCAGGTTTTCATTCGCATTAGGATTCAACTCTTCTGATCGGCGCGTTAGTGTGAATGGAGCCTCTCCCCGCCCACACTCCGCCCATTGACCCCTTCTCTCCGCCCTCTCTCCACCTTCTGCGGTGTTTTACCGCGCCGCGGAGCTTTACGATAGTTACGTAACGTTAACGCGCGTTATGAGATGTTAACATCTCATAACGCACGTTAATGTTACTTAACGCGCGTTAATGTTACTTAACGATCGTTAACGTTACACTACGCGCGTTATGTAACATTACCGCATTTTATTAAGCATCCCCCTTAGAGAAACTAGCAAAGTACTCAGGAAGGCAAAGATTCAAAAGGAGGAGGAAATAGCCAATGCAATAAAATGGGGGGATAAGACATTTTTCAGATGTATTAGTGAGAAGAGGAAGTGGTGTTGTCAGACTCAAGGGTGCAGGGGAGGAATATGTAGAAGCTGATAAGGATAAAGCGGAATTGCTTAACAAATACCCACAAACAGGAACAGAAGCGAGGGACATCTTGAACAATTTTCAGAAGACTGTGTTCGTGAGACACTAGCTCAACTTAAAGTAGACAAAGTGATGGGACTGGATAAGATACACCCTAGAATACTGAGGGAACTTGGGGACGCTTTAGCAGCTCCACTGACTGATCTTTTCAATGCCTCGTTGGAGTCGGGAGTGGTGCCAAAGGACTGGAGAGAGGCTCATGTGATGCCTTTACACAAAAGCGGAAGTAAGGATGTGGTTGAAAACTACAGGCCAGTTAGTTTAACTTCGGTGGTGAGTAAATTATTGGAAACACTGCTGAGAGAGAAAATAGCGAGGTTTCTGGAGTCCAGCGGATTACAGGATCCGAGGCAGCATGGATTCACCAGAGGCAGGTCTTGTCAGACAAATCTGATTGATTTCTTTGACTGGGTGATCAGAGAGTTGGACCGAGGAATAGCCCTAGATGTGGTGTATTTAGATTTCAGTAAAGCCTTTGACACTGTTCCTCACAGGCGACTTATAAACAAACTGAGCACCCTAGGGATGGACCCTAAAGTTACTGCTTGGGTTAGAAATTGGTTGGGTGGGAGGCGACAAAGAGTACAGGTAAATGGAGCTCACTCTGAGGAGAAGGATGTTACCAGTGGTGTGCCCCAGGGATCTGTCCTTGGTCCGATTCTTTTTAACATCTTTGTTAGTGATATAGCGAAGGGCTGTCAGGTAAGGTTTGCCGTTTTGCGGATGATAACAAAATCTGCAATAGAGTAGACACCCAGGAAGGTGTAGATAACATGAGGAGGGATCTAGCTAAGCTTGAAGAATGGTCTAGAATCTGGCAGCTGGGATTTAATGTTAAAAAATGAAAGGTCATGCATTTGGGCTGCAGCAATCCAAGGGAGCAATATAGTATAGGGGATGAAGTACTTTTGTCCACTAAAGAAGAGCAGGACCTAGGCGTGGTTGTGTCTGATGATCTTAAAGTAGCTAAACAGGTAGAAAAGGCGACGGCAAAAGCTAAAAGGATGCTTGGGTGCATATGGAGAGGAATGGCTAGCAGAAAAAAGGAGGTGATAATGCCTCTCTATAAGTCTTTGGTGCGACCTCATTTGGAGTATAGTGTGCAATTCTGGAGACCGCACCTTCAAAAGGATGTGAACAGGATGGAGTCGGTGCGGAGGGGGGCTACTAAAATGATTAGTGTTCTTCATTATAAAGCATATGAGGACAGACTGAAGGATCTTAATATGTACACCTTAGAGGAAAGGCGGGATAGAGGGGATATGATTGAGATGTTTAAATACCTCTGTGGCATAAATGTTCAGGGAGAGAGCCTCTTTCAATTGAAAGCAAGTTCTGCTATGAGGGGACATGGGATGAGGGTGAAGGGAGATAGATTCAGGAGTGATATGCGGAAATATTTCTTTACGGAAAGAGTGGTGGATCCGTGGAATAGTCTCCCAGTGGAGGTGGTAGAGATGAGGATAGTAACTGAATTTAAAAAAGCATGGGACAAACACAGAGGATCTCTAAAGGTAAAAAGGAGACTGTTGTAGTTGTTGATATGGATAGGCCATGTGGTCTTTTTCTGTCATCATGTTTCTGTTTCTAGATGAGTGGGATATGCTCTCTTACCAGCAGGGGGAGGTAGGCTTGAGCAGCTTTCAGTGATGGGCAAAAAAATCCAGATATTCAGAGGCACTATTCAGATGCCCCTCGATATCCAGATTATGCATTCATTATCTGCCTAAGCTATTTGAATAGTACTTAGGACAACTTTTCACATGCGCCACTATCCACTATCCAGATAATTTGTCTCTCTGCCCCTATACTGCCTCAGCCTTACTCGGATAGTGCCACTGAATATTTTATTTATGTATTTTAAGGTGTTTCTTTCTGCCTATCAGAAACTTCTGAGTAGTATTACCAAGATGTATATATAATAAGAACATAACACGTTACGCTAATAGACAAAGCTGGCCATTTTAGATGCTGTAGTCATGATTTGAATGACTGAAAATGGGCATTCAGATGTGCAAATCACAGTAATGTCCCTGGACCCATTCTAGAAAGCTGGGTATATAGATATCTTTGGCGTGAGGATGTCCATATAGCATGGGGCTGTGGTGGAAACATGGCTTGGGTGGTGCAACAGAAATGCATGTCACCATGCGATTTTAGAATGACACAAGCACGTCTGGTCTTGGTTGTTGACGCATCCATGGCTATACTTGCTCTGGACCATTAATAAGGTGCAAAAAAGTGCTTGTTTTATGGCAGCAACACTTGCAGGAGGAAAAGCAAAATATATTCTCACCACCACCGTGGCCAAAAAATCTGCATCCAAATTTACAGTCCAATCATTTTAGTGCTCCAACGCCGCATGTCTGCTGATCTGAAATGGTTGGCTGTGGTCTGCATGCCTCATAGAAGCCCCTGTTCTGAAATACCCTAGCGAGCATGTCCAAGTATCCGTTTCTGCAGGCGTGCAGTTCTGGGATGTCTGCATTTCTGAAATTGCTTGCAACCGTGCACAGACCTGGCCTTGCTATCTGCATGGGCCTGTCACCAAAACCAGTCACAGGGATTTGCATCTTTCAAGCAGAGATGGAGCAATTTCGAAAGGAACTTACATGTACCTCCTTTCATTGCCTCCACTTCCCCGGTATTTTGGACATGATGCCCTGGACATCCCAGATTCATCCTAGATGGCCCTTCTAAAATCCCACTTTTTGTAAACAAAAATCTTTTTGACTTGCATGCAGATTGAAGTGTATAGGATTTAAGTTTCTTACGAAAATCTAAGAAGTCCGGAATATTATGCACAGCATATGGAAGAGTATTCCATCGTTTTGGCATACTAACCAAGAACACCTGTGAACAGACCAACTTGGCATGAATTTCAGAAAGGGCACCAGTTCAGAAAGGCACACAATCATTCAACAAGTGGATGGATAAGCTTGAATATGAAATTCAGACACTGAAACTGAGAGCAATATAGAACAGGCAGCCAATAGTTGCAACAACCTTGGCTGAATAGGATCACATATCGTCAGCCTACGGGTCGCACGTGCCGCAGCAATCCGTGCAAGCTGTAGGAGGAATATCTGGCTTAGTGGCCTTTATCCGGTTTGCAGGCTGGAAAGAACTAGAGGGAAAGCCTTCTCTGTCCTTAGTCCTGCCTGCTGAATCCATTTCCAGATGAAATACATCTTTGTATGGATAATATACACTTTTGGGAGATGGTTAAGACCAAACTATTTAGTCAGGCGTACCCCACCCCTGACCGAGTCTCATCCTGTACCATACGTTGGTTGGTTGGGGGACTTATTACAGGTGGGAATAATTTAATGGTAGTCAAGATTACAATTGTATTAGCTGGGCATCCGGAGATGCTATGTATCTTTCAAAGATTGAGTGATTGTTTTCTGGGCTTGTTTATGATATGTATTTCACACTTAGAAGAGTTCTTCTCTGCAAGACAATTCTCTCTTTTCGCTCCCAAAAGAGACTCTTCTAAAAAAGACATGAACCCTTCAGTGAAGGTCAGAAGGCCTGGACACCCCCGACCTCAAACTTCAACCATCTTCCCAGCACAGGAGAGGAAAGAAAGATAACTGTGAACATGGAGGCTCCTGAGTTTTGTTCATTAGCTAATTTCTGGAGACACCTCCATAATAAATTAAAATAGATTAAAGGGGTCCTGGTGAACGGGGAAACATTGTTTGGCATCTAAGCTGAAAAGAAACAAAAAACAAAACTAGGGAGTGGCTAAAGACCACCATCTGTTCACACTCACCAACCTCAGAATTTGCAGACTTTGGTGTCACTAGTAGGGGACATATCCGAGGCGATCCCTACACATAGAAATGATATAGCATGCTTGTAGGTAAGTTCACGAGAAGATGTCAGGTAACACTTTCCAGCTCATGTTGAATGTAGTACAGGACATAAAAGCTACCTTTTTTTTTTAACAATACAGCAAAATTAAAACAAAACCATGTCTAATCTGCTCCTCACTCTTCATCTAGGATGAGTCCAATAAGGAAACCCTGGTTATTCGAGTCTTGCAAGATGTGCGGAACATTCCAAAGCGAAGGCCAAAAACAAAACCCAAACGTAGACCAGACTTTGAGAGAGACACGGGCTGCCTAGGCTGCTACACTGTTCTAAGCACTAGCTTAGATGCAGAAAGGTTTAGAAGAAGCGAGGAGAGAAGTGGTTTGGAAGTAATGCATAAGCAGGTAAGGATATTCCAATCGTCTTTTTGGCCATAATTCAAATATTGGAATAGGCTCCTCCTATTCTGGGAGGCTTTGAACCATCTGACTGCAGTTTAAGGAAGTTCCATCATTTGGCTGACTGAAAGGGTTGGTCAAGTTTGATGTGCTTCTAAAGAAGTTCAGGTTGCTGACTGGCTTCGTTTTTGCAGGCCAGACTGATCCAGTCCTGGTTTTACTCCATTGCATACATGCAGGTGTAGCTCTAAATTCCCTAAGAAAAGTGGGCCTGGTTTTAGATGATTGCCTGCTGATTCCACTTTGGGGTCGATATAATACGCCATGCACTAGAAATGTGTGCTGAGCTTCAGGGAACAATATTCTAATACACACGCTGAATAAACCTTTACTCTTAAATACAATCAACTAATGGCATACAAATTAGCCTTCGTTTATTTATTTTAATTAATTTAATAGGTGTTTTATGCCGCTTTATCATTTCAGTCAAAGCGGTTTACATTGTACCTTAAACTTGGTAATGTACATTAAACAGGGACATTGATAACTTGGATTTTTCTGAGGTAATGGAGGGTTAAGCCCAAGGCCACATATGCGCCGACAGAAAAACAAAGCACACTGCTGTGGTAACATACTGCCATTTTTCTGCATCAGCTGGAAAATGTTTTTCTGTCTCCTTCCATGTCTGTGTATGAACCAATTTCTCTTCAGTATTCAATACAAGGTTTGGCTCATATAGGAGGAGGAAAAACAACCTTCCCCTCGAGGCTTTCTGGTCTTGGGCATCCCTAGCCTTGCAGGCCTGGTCAGAGCACCTCTGGCTCAGATTCCCAGTGCGGGGAAGCCCTCAACCCAAGAGACTCTCATGTAGCGGTACTCCCCTGGTGTGAACCAATAATATTTACCAGGTCCCGCAGCATCCTCCTCTTCTCCTACCATCCCGAAGGAGGTAGTGGGGACAAACACAGTGACAGAATTGAAAAGGCATGGGTCAGACACAGAGGATCCCCATGTTGCAAGAGGATAGAAGCAAAGCAAACAAATACATTTTATGCTTCAAAAACCAGAGGGGGTTACCTGCATTGAGTGACAGGCACAACCCTAAACAAAGGCATAGAGGTGGGGGGGGGGGGGGGGTGTAACCTGCATGGAATGGCAGGTACAAGTCTAACCACTTTACTGAGCAGACTAGATGGATCATGTGGGTCTTTATATGTCATCACTTACTGTGTTGCTATGTTACATCCTGAATAATGCAGATCCTGAACCTTAACAGTATGTCAGAACACACCACTAGGGGTCATCTTATCAAATACAGGAAGTGCTCCTTTCTCTGACAGGATTAACTGTAGTGGTACATTACAACATACCGCTAGGGGACAGTTGCTGCTATTTTTCAATGAGTATTGTTCCTGTGTCACCACTCAAAGTAGGTATGAGCACTGGGGAAGGCAGAGAGGTATCAAGGATCCACTTAAGCCACTATGGATTTTTGGCCTTAGTGGGGCCTTGGGGGGCCACTAGGGTGTTCTGCCAAGCAGGATTATCTGAGACGAAGTGCTGCACGTCATCTCAAATGACCGTTCTCTCCTGTGCTAGAATCTTTACTCCAGCCTTCAGCTGAGTAAAGATTCAGCGTTATAAGGGAAGTAAAAATCCGCTGCAAAATCTAGTGTGGTTTTTACTTTGGGAACAATTTTGGATTTAGCTCTGATGATGTCACCTGGCCACAGTCTTCCTTCTCTTCTTGACTTGCTTAAGGGAAGCGGCCAGATGATGTCATCAGAGTACTGAGAGACAGGCCTGTTTTTGAGTTTTTTCCAATTAAAGCTGAAAACCCCAGTTTTCCCATTGCAAGTGTATATCAAGTTTTTTTGTTATAACCTAAAATCAGAGGCCCACTCATAATACAAAGGTGATGCACTAGAGGCCCAGGACAGAGAGAAAGGTGACTTCTACTGGTGTAAGAATGGCACTGAAACATGTCTCCTCATTCCCACAACCTGCCTGGTGACATGAGTTTTTTCACCATATTATCTTCCATATATGAAACCACTGCAGAGATCTTTCTTCAGTTTCAAGAATGCGCAGTAGTACAGAATAATCCTCCAAACACGCTGTAATATTCTTCTTTTCCCTCTATAGGATGAACTCTCCAGTGATGCTAGAAGTAAGACCATGAAGAGGGTAATCACAAACAATTGGCCACCGAAAACCTAAAACCTCTCTGCATTAATTGGTCTTCTGACTCAACCTTGCCAAACAGTGATGAGGATCAAAAAGCAGGCTGTGGTATTCTGAGAGACCAAGTAGGGATAAATACAGATAATTCATCGTCAAAGTTCCATCTTCAGTATGAAGACTAGCAACTATGGTGCATCAGTTCTGCCTCTGTTCTACTTTCCTCTTTCTTCCTTCCATTTTCGAATCTTGACAGTTGTTCAATGTCATTGCTCCAGACTGCTCTCTGCTCTCCTCTCTTTTGCCCTCTGTTGTGCTGTCCAGTACTAAACGGGTTAATCTGATGCCAGAACATCTGACTACATGACTAGCAAATCTAATTTTCCAGGGGTTTTCCACTATCTCATGCACCCTTTCATTCCAGCTAATCTGAATTTTTCTGTAACACCACGTTTCTAATAAATGAATCATCTTTATAATCTCCTTGCTGTAAGCTTCTATGTTTCCCTTCTCTATCTTACTCCTTAGAACATGTCTGCCGTTTCTTTCAAAGTTTTTGCTCTCACCCAGTCTGCTCATTTCTACCTGTCTGCTGTACAAGTGCAGGACTTGCTAGTCTTGTTGTCATCCCCTTAAGTTTTCTGCTGAAAATTCACCTCAGGTGAGGAGCCTAAAGGTTCTGGGGCTGATATTCAAAGGCACCTATCAGGAGAGCAGACCCTGCTATCTGGATAAATGCTGTCCAATGAAATATCCAGCAGCACCGTCTGGATTGTGACTATCCGAATGATGCTGGGGTGGTCCATGGACAGAGTGGATATTACCCAGATAGCGTCAATCTTCAGTGCCGGTATCCAGATAGCTAGCTGCTTAACTTAGGACAGCAAAACGGTGTCATGTGGAGTAGCTGAATAGTGCAGTTATTCAGATAGTGCCTGCGGTAACCACAGGCACTGTCTAGATATTCAACCCTGGCCACTATCCGGATACAAGCACTTAATATCTGGGAGGGCATATTCAACGGAGCTGCCTGTCTCTGGTTTTAAATTATGCAGCGGTGAATATCCAGGTTGCCCATTTAGCATTTTAGCGAACCGGTCAGCGTGGATATTCAGCTGCTGGGTGGATAGCTAAACTGGCTAACGTTAAGTCAGTGCCAGCCTTTTTTCTGAATATCACTGCTGACCGGTTAACTCTAGTGCCGCTGCCGGATTGCCCTCATGCTAGCGGCTAATGTTGGGGTATATAAACCAGTTAGCAGATGATATTTAGTGACAGTAAATGGTTTAGTGCTAATGAATATACTGCAGATCATGGTTTAACCCGTTAGCCCCTGGGATTTTTTTTTAACTGCAGCGACGGGTGTTTTAAAAAAAACACCAACTGTCATTTTAAATATTGGGGTCCTGCCATTCATTTTCCTAAATTTATGAGCCTCATCGGTGCTAGGCTGCTAACTTTTTTTGTCTACCTTAAGTCTTCTTCTGTGGCCACCCGTTTTTTGTTCTCCTAAATGAATTCAATGAAATTTTCAGCACAAATTTAGGAATTCAACTCTATTCAATTTTTAAAAGAGGCCAATTTCAAAGCATAATTCAAAGTTAGGGGCAAAATCCTTTAAATATTGCTCTTTTCAGTTGGCAGTGGGCATCTATAGTGGAAGGGAGGCCAGGCTGGGGGGAGATTGGGGTGCAGGTGGAGGGGGTGGAAGCGTGGAGTGAGAGTTGGGTAGTGTTTGTTCTCCATCACTGATCACTACGGTTCGTGAGGTTGACTTTTCAGGGGTTCGGGAGGGGTGGGACGGATCTTGGGGAGAAAATGCAGAAAATCTAAATGAACAAACAAACCTCTTCCAAAGAGGGGGAAGCTGTAAAACTAGAGGGCATAACATGAAGCTGCAAGGGGGTAAATTGAAAGGCAATGTCAGGAAATACTTTTTCACTGAAAGGGTGGTGGATGCTTGGAGTGCCCTCCCGATGGAAGTGGTGGGGGCAAATACAGTGACAGAATTCAAAATGGCATGGGACAGACACAGTGGATCCCTTTACAGGAACAGGATAACATCAAAATAAACTTAACTATCTAATCTCTCAACATACAGGGGTGGCCTGCATGGAGCGGCAGGTGCACCTACTCTTGCCATCTTACTGGGCAGACTAGATGGACCATACTGGTCTTTATCTGCCGTCATTTACTATGTTGCTATGTTTTCTGTGTGTAAATCCTTTGAATCTGGGCTTTGTGTAAGTGTACCCACAAGCTGGAATTCTGTCCTTCATTTGCCAATAAACAGGATTAAATCTAAATATTCTTTTAAATTTTAGCACTTTCAGGCAAACCTTCCACAGCACTTTTTCTTACAGAAGTTTTTGTTGGAGTTGCCAAGCTACCCAATTCCAGAAGTGAGATTTTAAGCCAGCCCTGGATGTCTGACAATCTCATCCTGATGTATTATGGACCTGCAACATTGATTCCAGTGGGTAAAATCAGGGACTACAAATACCATACTGCATTGCAGTGCAAATTTAAAACCAGAACTGGCCAAGAACTCTCACGCCTGGAACTGGGTAGCTTAGAAACTCTGTTTTTGGTACCTGGTTTGTACTCTGTGGATTTTTTCCCCTTCTAGAAGTTGTAGAAAAAAATCTTTGGGCAAACAAAATAGCTTCAAAATTCTGCATGTAAACTGACTTGCGGACTTCTCACTTTTTCGCTTAAAACCTAAAGCTGGACCTATTTGTTTTCCATCCCCAGACATGATTATTTTTTTGCTATCTTCCCATATATAAATCTTTAGATGCATGAACAGTTTTTGTCTCTGCCATCATTAGGAACCAAAGAAGAGCACTGTGGTATTGAATTCTGTTTCTGCTTTGTAGTTGTGTAGTCACTTGTCTGCCAGGACAACTTACTGTCTCATTATACGTCTAATTCATTTTGCGGTTTAATAAAAAAAAGAAAACAAAAAAAGATAAGGTGATGCCTTGTTATTTGACTATGTTAACACATTTTTGACTAGTTTTTGAACTTTAAAACCTTCTTCTTCAGCTTGGGACAGTATGAATAAAAGATCAGAAATGCTAGAATACTTATTTTAAATATTTCTCTACTGCTAATCTTAAATTTCTTAGAGGTTTACATAAGAACATAAGATATGCCATACTGGGTCAGACCAAGGTCCATCAAGCCCGGTATCCTGTTTCCAGCAGTGGCCAATCTAGGTCATACGTGTCTAGCAGTTTCCCCAAAAGACACAGGTTCCACAATGCTTGTATTGGAGGGGATTTCCCGGGTCCTCTTTAATAATGGTTCATGGACCTTTCCCCCAGGAACTTGTCCAAAATGTTTTTAAACCCAGCTACACTAACAGCATTTACTACATCCTCTGGTAACAAATTCCAGAGTTTGATTACGCATTGAGTGAAAAAATATTTTCTTTTATTATTCTTAAATAGTTTACCCTGTAGCTTCATTGCATGTCCCCTAGGTGTATGTTTACTAAACGTCGCGGCTGCGATGTTATCGCACGATATGTGACGTTATCATGTGATAATGGCACATTACCGTGTGAGAACGTCACGTATCGCACGATAATGTCTGCGGCGGCGTTAAGGTGTGCAGAGGGTGGAGTAAGGCTTCCCAGAGGGCGGAATAAGGCTCCCCAGGGGTGGAGAGAAGGGGTCAATGGGCGGAGAGAGGCCCCATGCACACTAGCGCCGTGAAATGAAGGGCTGAAAATTAGCGCCAGTGAAAACCTCACGCTAGAGGCACATTTGCAGGGGAGAGAGACCATTTCAGTCAGCAATGCGAAGCACAGGCAGGGAAACCCAAAAAAGTGATAGTAGTGATACATGTGCAGCAACATCACAGTGCCCAAGTACGAGAGGGCACTATGGTGAGGCTGCAAATGGGGTACAGGGGGCTCCAGGCGGGACATGCAGTGGGGCAGCTGGGACACAGGGTGGACTAAGCAGATGCCTAGGTGACACATAGGAATGTAGAAGCGGAAAACCAGCAGGACAGCAACTGACCAAGGGCAAACATGGCCACAAGTGTGTGTCCCACAGTGTCCCAGGGGACAGTACCCAGCAAGTACCCCAAAGGGCACATAACATTGGCAGGCGGTGCCAGGGGAAGCGTGGATGTCTATGCAGGCACCCCTACCCCATATCACGTACCATAGGCAGCCGCCTACCAGCACACTGGATGGTCTAGGACTGCACACCACCAGCACAAGCGCATGTCAGCATGGTGGAGGAGGGGTGCTGGTGGCAGAGGGGGCAGTGGCATCTGCCCACAGCAGACCACGGCCAAGCCCCGTTTAGGTGGGTGCCGTGCACTGCACTGTCTGACGAACAGTCATGGTATCCCCAGGGAATGCTCTGCCCCTGTGGCAACAGCTTGGTGCAGTACACACAGCCAGTGTGTTGGGGGGCATAAGGTCACAAGTTCAAGTCCCAGCTGTGCTTCCTGCAAACCATGTCCCTATATTTTACCAAGTACTAAACCATGGTAATAACGACGGAACCGTTATTGCAGATAAAAGAAACACACCATAAATGCCTATATTTTACCCTACAGAGCACAGACACCATAAACATGTGCAATCCCTAGAGCAGAGTTTCCCAACTGCAGTCCCGGAGGGCCAGACACCATTCAGGTTTCATGCTGTCCCTAATAAATATACCTGTGCTGCATTTGTATGCACCACCATTGTATGCAAATGTATCTCATGCATATTTATTAGGGACAGCATGAAAACCTGAACAGTGTTTGTCCCACCAGGACTGGAGCTGGGAACCTCTGCCCTAGAGTGACGGCCAACAGGGGCACAAACACCCACAGGCTCCACTATCCAAAGCCGCATGGAGAGTCAGGCTGCTGGGCACAAGTCCTAGGTTAAACACGATTTGTCGACAGAGATTCATCATAGCAACCTTTCTGATATCTGTGGAGTGTCACAGAACCTGCACAATGTCACGGTCTGTAGCTACTCTGTGCCAGTAACACACACGGTCAGTTCACCCTACCAGGCCAAGGTGCTGTGGGGGTGCATACCCGATCTTGGGATCAGCTGTAGACTGCTGATCCACATGTGCGGTGCATCATGGGTACGGGTGGGTTTACCCTATCCTGGTAACCACAGCAGACAGCTTGTGGGGTGACCTGCAGTCTTTCTGTAGCCAGCCAACAGCATCTTAGGAGATGTAGCCCACTGATTACTTCAATGACTGTGGAGGCAGAGGTCATGGGTTTGATCCCACAGTGGTGTTATTTAATAAGGCTGTCTGAGGCTTTTCCTTTTAAATCAGTGCTGCCAGCAAAATGCACCCTCACAGTGCTGTAACCTTAAGGTGTCTCATAAGGCGCCCTATAAAGTGCCCTATAGGGCACATTAGAAGGCGCCTTGGCGGACAGGGCACTTATAATGTGCCCTATGGAGTGCCTTAGGTGGCACCTTATGTTACGGCATTGTGAGGGTGTTTTTGCTGGCAGCACTGATTTAAATTAAAAAAGGGAACTACCTCAGACAGCCTTCTTACATTTATTTTTATTTACATTCTCTTATATACCACACTATTCTGCATCAGTGCGGTTTACATTGAACAAACTGAAATTACATTGAACAGGGTATTATAACTTGGAGATAACTATTTTACAGGGAACATGGGCTATGGAGGGTTAAGTGGTTTGCCCAAGACCACAAGGAGCACCTGTGGGACTAGAAACCCCAGTCCTTCCAGCCCAAGGTTGCTGCCCTCTAGTGGGATTTGAACCCCCAACCTTCCGGTCTGAAATACCTTGCCCCAACCACTAGGCCACTCCTCCATGTCACTACTGCAGTATCAAACCCATTACCTCTGCCTCCACAGTCATTGCAGTAACCAGTGGGCTGCATCTTTATAGCTTCTAACACTGCGCTGGCATGAACTTTGGGTTAACACTCGTTAACGTGCCACGGTGCCCACTATCGCGCGATACAGATTCTTGCTACCTTGCCTCCGGAACACCCACTCCTTATATGGCATTCTTCACATTATCGCTGCAACTAGCGCCGGTAACATTAAGACGGTTTAGTAAACATACCCCCTAGTCTTTCTATATTCTGATAACGTAAACAATCGATCTACATTTACCCTTTCCACTCCGTTCATTAATTTATAGACTTCTATCATATCTCCCCTCAGCCGTCTCTTTTCCAGGTTAAAGAGCCCTAACCTCTTTAGCCTCTCTTCATAGGGGTATCCTTCCATCCCCTTTACCATTTTGGTGGCTCTTCTCTGAACCTTTTCTAATAACGCTATATCCTTTTTAAGATACGGCGACCAGAACTGCACACAATATTCAAGGTGTGGTCTCACTATGGAACAATATAGAGGCATAATAATATCCTTTGTTTTGTTTTCCATTCCTTTCCTTATGATACCTAGCATTCTATTTGCTCTCTTGGCTGCCACTGCACACTGGGCTGAGGGTTTTAATATGTCATCCACAATGACACATACGTAGTCTAAAGAGGAAAAGGTAGGGGTCGGGGGGGGGGGGGGCTGCTGCAGTGGGAGAGAGGGATGGGTGATCTGAAGAAAACACAGCAGTACGTTTATGGTTTATAATGCGATCAGGGTTGCCAAGCAAACAGTTTTAGGCTGGCCTGGATGGTTTTATGAGCTGCGGACCAACAGTCAGTGGGACGGTAAAGCCAGCTAATGAAGGGCCGGTTTCTGCCAACCACCAGCCCCGCCTCCCCTCTCCATGCTACCCTTGCTCCACCACCACTTTTCCTGTTCCAGTGAGGGGGTGGCAGCGGACCTCCAATTAAAAAAAAAAAGTAGGGTCTTTGCGACTCCGCGCTTGCAAGGTTGGTCTGGTCCCACTCTCCTCAAGTCTTGTGAGACCAGCTCCAGAGTTTCTATACCTCATGGCATCTTTAGACAAATACAAATCACAAGTTATAGCTTCGGATATTAAATGTCTGTATGTGTGTGTGGTGCAACTGTAGTGTATCTGTCTGTGCATGGGAGATGTGGTAGGTGCCTTTGTGGGGGCATCAGCCTACTGCAGAGGTGGAGTGCCTGTATGTGTGTGTCTGGGGTGGAGATGAGGTGCCCGTGTGTGTGCGTGTCTGTTCTGCAGAGGTGGGATACGTGTGTGTGTGTGTGGTGCAAAGGTGAAGTACCTGTGTGCACAGTGTGGAAGTAAGGTACGCATATCTGTTGGGTGGAGGTAGGGTGTGTGTGTTTGTATGTGTGATGCAGAGGTGGGATGCCTGTGTGTGTTCTGTGGGTGGGGAATGCACTTTTTGGCAACATCCTGCACTTTCTCCCCCCCCCCCCCCTCCAGCCTCTCTCCTGATGACTCCCCTTCAATGTTAAGCTTCCAGACTCGCCCCCTTCACCAATCCTCCTAGCACTCCCATCCCCTGCCCTAAAATCCCCCTAGCCTCTTTTTATTAAAGACTCTAAATCGTCCCTGTCTTTTCTACCTCACTTGATCTCTTCCCCACCACACACAAACAACCTATTATGCTGCAGGCCAAGGGGTTCTCTCTTCTTTTTTGCCCATGGGGGATTGGATCCTCACATGTAGACCGCTTGCCACTGGGCTGCCCCTTCTCTTCTGCCCATGGGAGATCCCATATCCCGTGGGCAGATAGAAGGGGACTTTGCCGCAATACCCTTCTCTTCTGTCTGCAGACATTTCTCCCCCAAACGGGTTTCCATAACGATGGCCATGAAGCTTATTTGCCCACAGTGATCCACTTTCATGCAAGCAGAAGCGGATAACCATGATGGCCTTATATTTGCTCACAGGAAATTGATCACCACAGGTATACAAGCATCACAGCCAGCAGGGGAATGTTCCCCCCCCCCCCCCCGAAACTACACCCATGAGAAAAGCAGAAAAATAAACAAAAGGGTGAGGGAAAGAGATGGATAGCTATAGCTAGATAGAGCAAAAAAAGGTGAAATTCCGACGAGGTTAGGAAGGAGTTAAATCTGGATAGAGAAACAGAAAAATAAATGGAAGAAAACTGGAAAAAAAAAAAGAGATCAGTGTTAAAAAATTAATATAAGAGGAAGTGAAGACCAGCAGGAGACAGAAGAAATGGCAAATGGAGAGGAGACCATGAAAAAAGAGCTAAGAGAAGACAGAGGAAAATAAATACCAGAAACTGGGACCAACACCATAAAATGCACCGACAACAAAGGTAGAAAAAAGAATTTTATTTTCTATTTTGTAACTGGAAAATGTCAGCATTTGGAAAGTACATCTGCCAGGAGTCAGGATTGGTGTCAGACATGGCTGGGGCCTAACCCAAGGCAAAAATCTGAAAAAGAATCCTAAAGTCCACTAGCAAGCTGTGCCCTTTTCAGACAGATCTAAGGCTCTCTCGGGCTTGGGGCAATTGCCCTGGTTGCTTCTCTCTTAATGCCAATCCTGACATCTGTTGTCTAGTTGAATATACGAGGAAATGCATTTCATTCTGCTTCTCTGGTGTTGCACTGCATGCAACGTCTGGCTTTCTAAGGTCTTACTTTATTTTTTATCTACATATTTCTATTTTCACTTTGAGGTCACTTATTAGCAAAGTTTTATCTGTAATGTGTGTGTGTGTGTGTGTGTGTGACCAAGACTGGGTATTCTGTTAGCAAAACTCACACAAGAACCCTACCTAGAAAATGGCAGCACTGGAACCATTGCAGTGGGCCTAATACATCAATAAACCTATCATGAAAGCTGAATAAGCCATATTACTATACAGTCTTAAACAGAAATTCCATGCTAACAGAATAAATCTGGGTCACTCAGGAAGGAGTAGATAACATGAGGAGGGATCTAGCTAAGTTTGATGAATGGTCAAGAATTTGGCAGCTGAGATTTAATGCAAAAAAAGGAGAAATTAGACCTTACCTGCTAATTGTCTTTCCTTGAGTTCTCTCCGGGCCAGTCCAGAACTGATGGGTAGTCAAATCCACCTCCTCTAGCAGCTGAGGACTGAATACAGATTCTTGTTGCCAGGCTACCCAGCACCCCCCTGGAGGCAGCAAGCCAGTCGCAAAGTACAAAGCAAAGAACAGATAAAACAATAAACGAATATCTCCCGAAAACTATGGAAGAGTTACACAAAAGGCTACGGACCATGCGGAGTGATTGTCTAGCAGCATGGTCGCCGGGAAGATCACCCCGGTCTTTGAATTTTTTTTTTTCTTCTTCTTCTTCACATTGTTAAGCATCTCTCGCATCCTGTGCTTACTTGACCAACCAACCCGGTGAGAAACGCGCAGTATACCCCACCGAAAAGACACCGCGAACACTGACAGGGCGGGCTCTGGACTGGCCCGGAGAGAACTCAAGGAAAGACAATTAGCAGGTAAGGTCTAATTTCTCCTTCCTTATCGTCTCTCCGGGCCAGTCCAGAACTGATGGGTAGTACCAAAGCAGTAACTAACCCTGGGAGGGACCTGTGAGCCCCGCGATTACGGCGGAAGCCCCCACAGATGCATCCTGACGGGCAAGCACCTCTAAACGATAATGCCGGGAAAAAGCATGCAGAGAAGACCAGGCCGCCGCCCGACAAATATCCGCCAGAGGAACCAAGGCGGATTCCGCCCAGGAGGTCGCCTGACCCCGGGTCGAATGAGCTTGAAGGCCGACAGGTACGGTCCTACCGCTGGCGTCATAGGCGGCTCTAATGGCCTGTTTAACCCAGCGCGCAATGGAGGCTTTGGAGGCCGCCTTCCCCTTGGACGGCCCCCCATAGAGCACAAACACCCTATCGGATTGCCGAAACGACTCCGTTTCCTTAAGATACCGACGGAGCACACGCCCCAAATCCAATCTGCGGAGAGAACGATCTAAGTGAGCCCCGGACCCAGACGTAACAAAAGTAGGCAGCGTAACCGTCTGGTTGAGATGAAAAGCCGAGACTACCTTAGGCAGGAAAGACGGAACCGGACGTAAAACCACCTTCTCCACCGAGAACTGCAGAAAAGGAGGCCGACACAAAAGCGCTTGCAAATTGGAAATGCGGCGAGCTGAACACAAGGCCACCAAAAACACTGTCTTCCAGGTGATCTCTCGGATAGAACTGGAGGAACGTGGCTCAAAGGGAGACAGTGAGAGCCTCGAGTACCAGATTCAAATCCCACGGAGGAATAACCGGCCGAACCGGCGGTCGAATATGCCGAGCCGCTGTAAGAAACCGAAGAACATCCGGATGCGACGAAAGACGAGAACCGCAAATGGACCCACGAAAAACCGTCAGCGCCGCCAATTGCACTTTAAGCGTGCTAAGGGCCAGACCCTTCTCCAATCCGTCCTGAAGAAAGGCGAGAATATCTGGAACAGCCGACCCACGGGGCCGCAAGGCGCGCTCCGAACACCAGGCCTCAAACACACGCCACACTCGGATGTAAGCCAAAGACGTGGAGCGCTTACGCGACTGCAACAACGTAGCGATCACCGCCGAGGAGTAACCCTTGCGGCGCAAGCGTTCCCGCTCAAGAGCCATGCCGTAAGCAAAAACTGATCCGCCTGAGGCATTGGCATGGGACCCTGATGAAGTAGATCCAGGCGAGCGGGTAACCGCCACGGCGGCTCCACCAGGAGTCGCATCAGATCGGCGTACCAAGGACGCCGAGGCCAATCCGGAGCAATCAGGATCACAAGACAGTCGTGAGAGGCCGCTCTGTGAATAACCGGGCCTATCAACGGCCACGGAGGAAACACAGAGTAGCCGCCCTGCTGGCCACGGTTGAACAAGACCGTTGAGACCCTCCGACATGTGCTCCCTGCGTCGGCTGTAGAAATGGTTGGACTTGGCATTTTGAAGAGTTGCCATCAAGTCCATCACCGGGTGACCCCAGCGCAACGTGAGCTCGCAAAAGACGTCCGCATTGAGCTCCCACTCCCCTGGATCCAGCACATTCCGACTGAGATAGTTGGCTTGCACATTGCTCTTTCCGGCCACATGAGCCGCCGACAGCGCCGTGAGGTGCAGCTCCGCCCATTGAAACAGACGCTGACTTTCTTCCAGGAGAGGGGCACTTCCTGTACCGCCCTGGCGATTTATGTAGGAGACGGTCACCAGATTGTCGGAGAAGACGCGAACCGGTTGTCCCTCCAGAAGTTCGGCAAAGGCGAGCAGCGCCAGATAAACCGTCCGGAGTTCCAGACGATTGATGGACCAGTTGGCTTCCTCCGGCGACCAGACGCCCTGCGGGTCAGACAATGCGCCCCCCAACCGGTGAGACTGGCATCGGTAGTGACCAACACCCACTCCGGAATGGTCAGAGGAACGCCCGCCAGAAGATGAACCGGATCCGACCACCACTGAAGACTGAGCCGGACATGCTCGGGGCAAGGCAAGCGCCGCGAAAGCGGATGACGCTGAGGCGACCACTGAGACAGTAGCGCCCGCTGCAGCGGCCGCATGTGCGCTCGGGCCCACGGCACCAGATCCAAGGCGGCTGCCATCAGCCCCAGCAACTGTAAGTATTTCCAAGCAGTCGGAGCGCGAAGACGCACAAAACTGGACACATGAGCGAGAAGCTTCCGAACTCGCTCCAGAGGCAAGAGGACCAGTTCCTTGCCCGTGTCGAACAACGCCCCCAGGTACTGAAGCCGCTGCACAGGCTGAAGATGACTTTTGGCCTGGTTCACAATCCAGCCAAGACTCTCGAGACAAGAAACCACGCGAGCGGTCGCCGCAAGGGACTCCGACCTGGACGCCGCTCGAATCAACCAGTCGTCCAGATAAGGATGAACCTGAACCCCCTCCCTGCGAAGCGCTGCCGCGACCACCACCATAACCTTGGTGAAGGTGCGCGGAGTCGTCGCGAGACCGAAAGGCAAAGCCCGAAACTGGAAATGACCCATGGGAACCGCAAACCGGAGAAAACGCTGATGTTCCAGTTTGATAGGAATGTGAAGGTAAGCCTCCGTCAAATCGATGGAAGAGAGAAATTCCCCGGGACGCACAGAGCGAAGCACCGACCTCAAGGTTTCCATCCGGAAATGAGTGACGCGCAGACAACGGTTCACATGCTTCAGATCCAAAATGGGCCGAAAGGAGTCCACCTTTTTGGGCACCACAAAATAAATCGAGTATCGACTGAAGCCGCACTGGTCGTGAGGAACGGGCACCACGGTCTGGAGCTGCAATAAGCGCTGCAACGTGTCGTGGATCGCCTTTCGCTTGGCCAGCGGCCCACAAGGAGAGAAAACGAAGGCGTCCGCCAGAGGACAAGCGAACTCGAGGAAATACCCCTCTCGGATAATCTGAAGCACCCACCTGTCGGTGGTAATGGCGGCCCAAGCGGAGGCAAACGCCTGTAATCGACCTCCCACCGGCAGCTCCGCCTGGACCGGCCTCGCTTCATTGTGGCTTCTTAAGGGAAGGGGAAGTGTTACCGAAGTAACCTCTACTTGAACCTCTAGCGCCTCGAAAGGACGACCCCCGGGATTGAAAACGACCCCGCTGATAAGGAGTGAAGCGAGCACCCCGAAAACGGCGAAAGTCACGACCCTGTCCGCGAGCAAAGGAAGACTGTTTAACAGACCGAGGACGGTCTTCCGGGAGACGACCACCCTTGGAGTCCCCCAAATCCTTAACAATCTTCTCGAGCGCCTCTCCAAAGAGAAGTCTACCCTTATAGAGTAACTTACTGAGACGAGCCTTGGATGAGGCATCCGCCGCCCAATTACGCAGCCAAAGAAAGCGACGGGCCGCAATCGTGGAAGCCATAGCTTTCGCGGAAATCCGGATCAAATCATAGAAGGCATCCGCAAGATACGCCGCCGCCGATTCCAGCTGAGTGCCTTGCAAGGAAGGAGCAGAAGCTCCCTCAGGAGTAGCCGCCAACTGACTCCACCGAATAGACGCTCTAGACACGTACACCCCACACGGACGCCTGGAGCGCTAAGGCGTTGGCATCAAAAACCTGCTTTAAAAGTCCTTCGAGACGACGATCCTGCATATCTTTAAGGGCGGTAGCCCCTCCACAGGAATGGTGGTCTTCTTGGTGACCGCAGACACCAGAGCATCAACCTTAGGCATACGCAGTAGTTCTCGCTCCTCTTGAGGAACAGGATACAAACGCGCCATCGTCTTTGCCCCCCGCAAGGAAGCCTCTGGAAATTCCCATTCGGATTCGATCATTTGCTTGATGACCCGGTGGAAAGGAAAATATTTCTGATCCGACCGGACCCCCTGTAACAAGGGATCCTCCAAGGGCTCCTGTTGCACAACCGGAGGGATAATATTGAGCGCAGAGAGGGACTGAGCTATCAGAGCCGACAACTCATCCCGCCTAAAAACCCTAAAGAGATTAGGGTCCTCCCCTGGCCCCAACTCTCCCTCTTCTAATTCTGTGGGCCAGGAATCAAAATCTGACTCAGCCAGGAGCTCCCCTTCCTCGGGCCCCAGCACCTCTGTAGCCAGGACACTCTCCTCCACCTTAGGGCCCTAGAAAACAGGCAAAGCAGAAATCCCCTCCCCGGGATCTGTCCAGCCAGAAACAGGAGCCTGAGAACCCAGAAGGGAATCGGCCCCCCCAGGCCCCGGAGCTTGAGACCGTTTAAGCAGGTAAGCCCTGTGAAAAGCTAATATAAATTCAGGAGACAGCAGCGGATCAAGCTCCTGTGGCAAGTTTGCAACCACAGGCTGTTCTCGCTCTACTTCGGCATGTTTAGCCTTTGCCTTGCGTTTCGCCGGCTTAACCAACGGCACGGAGGAAACAGGAGAGCACCCTAAAATGGCCGCCGTTCCCACGCTTTTCTCCGATGGCTGCGCTGAGGGAACGCGGTCCATAGGAGCCCCCGCCACGTCCTGCATCACCCCAACGGATGTCCACCGCACGGAGACCCCAACTCCGAAGGAGGCACGCGAAAACAAAGCCCCCCTCCCGAAAAACGTTCACGGGAAGGGAACCGGAACCAGAGAAGGGAAAGCGCGGCGGTCAGAAAATACCTGCAGTGAGCCGGCTTCCGCGAAAACACTTCAGAGAGCTCAAAACTTGCTGCGAGCGTAGAGAAGGAGCCAGAGACAACGCCGAAGGATACCCGCAGCTGGGGGCCCCCAGGTCAGGATCCCAGTATTGGTACCACCCGAGCAGAGGAGACAGGCTCTGTCTCAAACCCCAGGTGAGGCCACTGCCAAAGCACACTGAAGAAGGCACAGCCAAACTGAATAATCAGACAGTGCTAAAGTACCCAGCTAGGATACAGCACTACTCCCAATGCGAAACTCTTCCAAAAAATAAACTTTAAGAAGGTATTAGCTCAGGATCAGAACAGAGAAATCTGATGGGGAGTCAAACCTCCACACATCCAGTCCAGCTGCTGAGGAAAAGACTGGCTTGCTGCCTCCAGGGGGGGGGGGGGGGGTGCTGGGTAGCCTGGCAACAAGAATCTGTATTCAGTCCTCAGCTGCTAGAGGAGGTGGATTTGACTACCCATCAGTTCTGGACTGGCCCGGAGAGACGATAAGGAATGGAGGGTCATGCATTTGGGCTGCAAAAAAACAAAGGGAGCGGTACAGTGTAGGGGTGAAGTACTTCTGTCCATGAAAGAGTGGGATCTGGGTATGATTGTTTCTGATGATGATAAAGTGGCTAAACAGGTAGAAAACACAATGGCAAAAGCCAGAAAAATGCTTGGGTGTATAGGGAGAGGAATGGCCAGCAAGGGGACATAGGATAAGGATGAAAGCAGATAGACTCACAAGTAATTCCGTAAAGAAATATTTCTGCATACAGTAAGAGTGGTAGATGCATGGAATAGTCTCCCAGTGGAGGTAGTAGAGATGAGGACAGTATCTGAATTCAAAAAAGCATGGAACAAACACAGAAGATCTCTAAAGGAAAAAAGGGACTATTGTAGTTGATATGGAAGGGCAGACTAGATAGGCCATATGGTCTTTTTCTGCTGACATGTTTCTATTCTCTAAAAATATGCATTATAGAGTTGTGCTCCAACACTATGGAATGCCTATAGAAATACAATTGGAATCAAGTTATTTGGCCTTCCATAACAATTTGAAAACTTGTCTCTTTAATCATGCAGTTCTCACCCTTTCCATAAAGAAATATTTCCTCAGATTACCAAAATGGTGAAGGGGATGGAAGGCTACTCCTATGAAGAGAGGCTACAAAGGTTGGGGCTCTTCAACCTGGAAAAAGAGACGGCTGAGGGGAGATATGATAGAGGTCTATAAATTAATGAATGGAGTGGAGCAGGTAAACATGGATCAATTGTTTACGCTATCAGAATATAGAAAGACTAGGGGACATGCAATGAAGCTACAGGGTAAACTATTTAAGACAAATTAGAGAAAATATTTTTTCACTCAATGTGTAATCAAACTCTGGAATTTGTTACCGGAGGTAAAGGGCTGTTAGTGTAGCTGGGTTTAAAAAAGGTTTGGACAAGTTCCTGGAGGAAAGGTCCATAAACCACTATTAAAAAGGGACCCAGGATAATCAGTGCTTGACCCAGTACAAGCATTGTGGAACCTGTGTCTTTTGGGGATACTGCTAGGTACGTATGACCTAGATTGGCCACTGTTTGAAACAGGATACTGGGCTTGATTGACCTCGGTCTGACCCAGTATGGCATATCTTATGTTCTTACTCCTTTGTCTATTCCTTTTCATCTTCATTCTATGATCCCATATTCCAGTTTCCTTTCAAATGGAAGAGGGCCACCTCTTGTGCATTTATACCATGGAGGTATTTAAATGTCTTTATCATATCTCCCTTCTCCTGCCTTTCCTCCAAAGTATACATATCAAGATTTTTCAGTCTATCCTTATGATGACTATCACTGACCCTTTTAGTTGGTGGCAACTAAAATGGGTAGTGGTCATCATCATAAGGCATATAGGCCTGTTGTCTTCATGCGCTGCTGTGACAGATCTCCATGTCTCTAGGAGATCAAACCTAGACTATGAAAGAGTATGTCTTATAGAATCTGGGTATGCCCAATCAAGGTAGTGGGTCAGTTTTATGGGGGATAAACATATCAATGTAAAACTACAAAAAACAATCCCACCAATCCAAACAACTCTGGCTATGATCTGTTCTTCTATAGTAACCTTCAGTTTATATATTGTAGAAAAGAAAACAAGGTCTCAGACTGAGATTAGGCACTCTCCTGCAGACTATGTCAATGGATGTGTGCCATTACTTGCATCAACGACCTGTTTTCTCTTTTGTACTTATTGTGTTCTTAAACAGGCAAGTTCACACTCCAAGTAAAAAGTGAACGGTTTAACTGTGCTTATCTTATGGTGCCCCGACACCGTCCTTCGGCCGCCGTGTCGCATTTCACAAACTTGTCAGTTTCTTCAGGGGGTGAAGCTTTAAAACTGAGTCTCAGCGATATCTCCATAGAAGTAGTATTCCGTGGCGTTTTTTTGAAGAAGCCATCGGCTCTAGGTTAACACGCCAAACATCGGAATACTGAAATCAGTGAGTGCTAGTTTCGTGACACTTATACTACTTCTATGGAGACATCGCTGAGACTCAACAGTTTTAAAGCTTCACCCCCTGAAGAAACTGACAAGTTTGTGAAACGTGACACGGCAGCCGAAGGACGGTGTCGGGGCACCATAAGATAAGCACAGTTAAACCGTTCACTTTTTACTTGGAGTGTGAACTTGCCCGTTTAAGAACACAATAAGTACAAAAGAGAAAACAGGTCGTTGATGCAAGTAATGGCACACATCCATTGACATAGTCTGCAGGAGAGTGCCTAATCTCAGTCTGAGACCTTGTTTTCTTTTCTACAATATATAAACTGAAGGTTACTATAGAAGAACAGATCATAGTCAGAGTTGTTTGGATTGGTGGGACTGTTTTTTGTATTTTTACATTTATAGAATCTGGGGGCTACCATCAACCTTCTCCCATTTTTCCCTTCACATAGCCTCCACCTTCCAGCCATGCTTTACAAACTGTAACCACCTTGTAATCTTTGTGTATTGACCTTAATAGAGGTGTGTATAGGGCTCTTGCCCAATAGTCAAGACATGCCTCTGGAGGATGATGGTACTACGATGGTGACACAAGCAACCTGCTGTGCCTATACATGCTGAAGTATGGCAGAAGATGCTTTTACAAGGTATGTCATAAGGGATGATTGAGAACAGACTCAAGTCTGTACCTCTTTAAGAGGTGCCTTGTGAACACACTTAATATGTCTACTGCTGGGTGTGATGGCACTGAATAAGAAATAAATCCCCTTCCTGGTAGGTGAAGACTCCAGTTATCCAACCTAATATGTCATTCCTGGCTTGGTTGTGAGGTGAGGCTTATACCGGGGGAAATACAATAGCCTCTCTCAAAGCTGTTGCCCATCACCTTACTGTGGGTCTTTCTGTTAAAGTAGTGAGGATTGTAAAGGACTGTGTGTTGAGGGCACCTGTGTTGTTGTTGTTAAGTGCCGTCAACTCATGACAACCCTCTGGATAGTACCCCTAGACTGTGTTCGGTCTTCATTGTTGATATAGTGACACACATAACTGCAGTTATTGTATCAATCCATCTCATTGCTGGCCATCCTCTTTTACGTTGACCTTCTACCTTGCCAAGCAAGATGTCTTTTGGCACCTTATTAAACTATAGACTACAATTCTAAGCAGCTTATATTTTTACATATGTAATTTCAATCACAAACAATCATAAACATAAATACTGACATCAACATTGAACAAAATTTAAAATATATCTTTTGACATACATAATACAACTACACTCATAGTACAAGTAATCAAATGCTTTGAAAAGCTTATCAAGACAGTCTTCACCAGCTTTCAAAAAGATTCCATAAAATGGGCGTGAAAATCGAAAAAGATCTATTATGAGTGATTTGTTTTCATGCCTGCTTTAATGAAGGAACAACAAACATTCTCCAACCCAGAACTCAGACCGAATTGGTCGAGTAGAACTGTAAGGCTGCAACAGTGTGGATAAACTAGTAGTTTTATACACTGTTTAATACACTATTATGACCTTGTATCTAATATGATACAAGATCAGAAGCCAGTGCAGTTCTAAAAGACAGGTCATTATATGATCAGCATGGGACTTATTTGATAAAAGCCTCACTGCTCCACCGAACCACCCTCACTGTGTCTTGCATACCATATGCTTAAGGCTTCTGATTTGTACTTATAAATAAATAAAATAAATTTAGGACTAATGAGAAAATATTTTTTCACTTAACATGTAATCAAACTCTGGAATTTGTTACCGGAGGATGTGGTAAAAGCTGACAGTGTAGCTGGGTTTAAAAAAGGTTTGGCCATGGTTTATGGACTTTTCCTTCAGGAACATTATTAAAGAGGACCTGGGAAATCCACTGCTTGCCCCGGGACAAGCATTGTGGAACCTGTGTGCCTTTTTGGGAACTTGCCAGCTACTTGTGACCTGGATTGGCCACTGTTGGAAACAGGATACTGGGCTTGATGGACCTTGGTCTGACCCAGTAAGGCATTTCTTATGTTATGTTAAACTCCTAACAGAACACCCGACAATGGGGAATTTAAGTTTTCCAAATATAACTGAAAACCCCTCAAAATCACTTCAGATACACTAATCTGATGACATCATCTACTACCATCATGGGTGTGGATGACATCATCGGAGAGGGACCAGTTTTGCTAACTGAACAAGAAGATATATTTGGCCATGTGGACCCTTGGAGGAGGCAGAGGCAGTGGTGGCTGCATAAGCCTATGGAAGAAGCAGATGTGGTGGTGATGGTGCTAGCTACATGGGCTGTGGCAAAGGCAGATGCAACAGGAAACACTGGGTGGCGTATGCCATGAGAGAATGGACTGAGCCAACTTTGAAGGCGAGATGGAGGAGGGGGAAGAGTATGCTGCCATTAGAGGAGCTGGCATCCCGTTTCTTATCCATCAGAATGGGAATGTAGTAAAGGAGAAAAAACATCAGAACAGCATTGATAATAGAGGTGCCGCTTCCAAGTGATTATTCTAAGAATCACGTGGAGAGGCAGAACATCATGGAGGACCAAGAAAACGTGGCAAAAAGACACAGAAATTTTTCCCATCATATTGGGAGCCACAAGTTTGATAAAGAAGAATTTCCAAGCACATTTTGACACATTTCCCATAAATGTTACATCTTATTTATTTATTACAATCTCTTATATACCACACTATTTATCATCAGTGCGGTTTACATAAAACAAAGAACCATAACTGTTTGGTTTTACAGAGAACAGGAACAACAACTTGGATAACATAGGGAAGTATGAATGCAACTATTTACATATGTATAGTAAGCTTGTGCTACAGATTAAGTACTTATGAACTCCAGAAGGATGCAAGTACTACGCCAAGCATTAGCAGTAAATTTGAGAGACTGAGATCACACTCCATATACCCTAGCTTAGAAGTGAGGTTCATGACTGTCATGGTATGTGCAAAACTAATTTACAAAAATGCCCTTAGAATTCTTTCAGCAAATTTCAGGGACTGCTATGGGAGCTACTTTCACACCTTCCTTGGCAAATCTATACATGCACTTCTTTGAAGACCAATGGGTATATTCTTCCAGCTTTGCACCCTATATTTTAAGATGGTACAGATATATAGATGACATTTTTCTATTATGGAGTGGATCTTGGAACCTTTTGAATGAATTTTACAGCTATTTGAATGGCTGCAATAGTAATATTAAATTTGAGATCAATATTTAAGAACATTCATTACATTTTTTAGATGTTAAGGTTATTAAATGTGCAGAGGGGGTTTTCTACCACTATTTATACTAAGCCTATGGATAAGAATACCCTTCTGCACTTTTCCAGTTTTCACCCAGAGCATCTGAAATGTAGTTTGCCTTATTCACAGCTGCTACGTTGTCGTCACATCTGCTCTTCTAAACAAGAATTTGAATTTCAGGCGAAAAATTGATGTCAATTTCAGAAACAGGGCTATCCGAACTCAGTTTTACAAAAAGCCTGTAAGAGGGCGAAATACAACCATCGGGAATGGCTTCTCATGTCAAAATCTACTGGTTCTGATTCAACAATGTCGTCTGTAACACCATCTTTAATGTGTGTGTTACAACATTCTAGTCTATCAGGCTGTACAGCAGCTTCAATACGGAAAAGATGGAATTTCCTTATGACTCACCCGAAGCTCTCTGGCAACTCATTACGCATGGCGTATAGTAGAGGTAAGAACTTACGAGATTGATGGGGGACTACCGAACATAGCCAGATGGCTTCTGCCGTAATTCAGGGACATATGAAATGTGGCCATTGTTCATACTGTAGTGTCATGGAAGGTACAATTTGAATTAAATATGCAAGTAAAAGTTGCCAACTAAAACATAATACAACTCGCAATACTTCATTTGTAGTATATGCATTATGGTGTCCTTGCTTTAAACTATATATTGGCACACGCTCTCTAAGAACGCAACTGGCAGAACACAAATACAGTATTAATAAAGTGAGAATTGAAACACCTTTGGTCCAGCACTGCCTATCTTTTGGCCATACCTTTGAAGAATTACGTTGCACAGTTTTGGAGCATGTCCCTTTTAATATACGGGGAGGAGATAGAGGTTGCTTGCTGCTACAAAAGGAACAGAAGTGGATTTATGAATTAAATACATTGGAACCGCATGGGCTCAATGATAAAATAGAATGGATGCTATTTATGTGAGATTCTGTCACAGCCAGGTGACCGGCATGACGGCCTTTGGGATGCTACTCCCCTCCCCCCCTGCCACCTCCCCTCCCCTTCCCCCCCGCCCCAATAACCTACTGTATCCAAGTTTACACAAGAAAACATCTTTATTTTGGTTATTAACACTTGGAAATACAGTATCAAAACTGTTGGCCACAGCACAATCCAAAACAAACCTTATAACACAAGTGCATTATACATATCAAAAACAACCATTATACATTCCTTTAATGTCATCCCTTCTCAAGAGGCACAGCCCACTCTCTAATCAGGCCTTGACGCCCGGCAGGGATAATTTGGAAAATTTACCGTCAAAGCCTTTTCCCCACTGCCATCAGTCCGAATTAGCCTAACATCATTAAGGGGCACTGCCGTTGACAACAGGCCCCTTAACACTCTGTTCCTCTTAGCAGCAGTGTCCGGATCTACCTCTGCCCACGTCCCGTCAAAGGCGTGAGCAGGGCTACGTTGCTGACTCTCCATGTTCGCCTCTCCCGCCGCGACAACGTCGGGAGGCCCTCTAGACACTGTTCCTGCTTCCACTCTGTGTACTAATGGGGGACACGTCAGTTCATATAAGGCTCGTTCCCCCTTTTCCCTGTCTGGGCTGTGCGCTCTCTCGTAAGGGTGGTCCCTATCTCTACTGCCATTCCCTCCCGGCAGCGACTCCTCGCTTGCCGTGAGGGTCCCCACCCTTCCTTGCTGCTGTGGCCAACACACGTTTTTGCCATAGCTGTTCGAGCGTGTCTTGTATTGCACAGATATACACATCCATCCCAATTTCGGACAGATGTATCCCATCTGCACAATACAAGCTGGGCAGTTTTCTTCAAGGAGGTTGTGAACGATGCCATATCCTCCAATGGACTCCATGAATCGGGCCATCCACTTATTCACTTTCCGCCTCGTTCTTTCTACTGCTTGATGCGACCATTCGCCCTTCTAGACTCGCCTTGGTATGATGTGTGACCAGACCAGTAATGCTCCTGGAAAGGTAGTCGTCAGTGTCAGCATGTCCTTCTGCATTTTCTTCGTGAGCTCGACACTGCGCGTACCCGTCAGGTCATTACCTCCAAGGTGCACCACTATCGCCAAGAGCGCCACCCCCTGTTCACCTCAACTGCAGGAGTAGTGGCAATAGCTGGTCCCACATCATACCCCGATGACCCATCCACTTCACCGCCACTTTTCCCTTGGGCAGGCCCAAATTAAGTCCTTGCGGTCTGATTCTCGTCCGTTTTTCTGCCCAGTGAATGAACGAATGGCCGCAAATCTATACCTCACGAGGGGGGCTGGCACCTATGTAATGATTATGGTTGGAAAGAGAAAAAAAAAGTTTGTTAAGATGGCATCTTGGATGAGGACTATGAGGCCTAGAATATATTGAGCTGCTGAACACATTTTTCTTTTCTTTTTTTTGTTATGATCCTATGCAGTACATTTTTACGAACAATAACCTGTTAACTAGTACGAGCACCAACTTCCTTTGAGAACAGCACCTTTTTTTTTTTTTTACTTCTACTTATCTAAATTCACTCCGACACACGGCGTCAAACCGGGCATACATATAGCTTGTATCTATCAGAATGCCATCTCCCAATGCGCATAATCTGTTCCCTTGTCATTCCTATGCTGGCCACCGTTGAAGCGGCCCCGATACGGAAGGAATGAGTGCCGTAAAAGCACGCCTCCAAACCTGCTGCCTCCAAAGTTAGCTTGAGCACCCTGGCGAACTGGAAACGCGAGAGGGGGGCCCCATCCTCATGTACTAACCATTGCTTGGCACCTGTCGGCCGAACTTGCCCGTATTCGGTGAAAGTTCTCACTGGACAGGATGGGTCCCCTGGTAGTGGGGCTAACAAGACCTGCGCCCCTTTTGCCTTTGTCAGTTTTGGACCGCCGTACATACGAGTGTCCCGTTCAGCAGGCTCACATCCTTCTCTCTAATACCCCCCTCGACGTGTTTGTGGCTTGCAGCGGCGACCAGTTTGCCTACTCGGAACGCTCCAAAAAACGCCCAAGAGAATGCACATCTGAACAGTCGTGTTTCAAAATTGTTGAAGCAGACTTGGCCCGCCACTGCTATCAGTTTCTGCAACATCTGGTGTGTTAAAGGGCGTCGCCTGTCTTTTTTACAGGGCTGCTCCGTTGCCCAGCCTTTCACCACCCTGGATATCACAAAGTCCGCTCTTGGACTGCCGTTACCCATTGCTTTCGCAAAGAAAGTAATTGCCGCCAGTTGCGATTGTACCACTGATTTCCTCATTCCCATCCTCTTCGACTGCAGGATCCATTGTAGAATGGATGCCGTCTTAGGATTGACGTCCTTGATCCCGCTTCCTTCGCAGAAAACTTGGAACTGTTCCCAAGCCGCCAGGTATTTCCACCTTGTCCGCTCGGATAGTGAGCTCAGCACAAGCTCCCAAACTTCGGCGGACCAAGGTCCCATATTTGCTCTGGGATAGCTGTCTTGACTGCGTTGGCCTCGGGTGCGAGCGATCAAAAGAGCGAGGTCTTGGAATGAGAGAGCATCAGCAATGTTATTAAACTGCCCGGGAATGTGCTCTGCCTTGATAGTTATATTATGTTTTAAGCACAACATCACTATATGCCGTAGCAATGCCACGGCCCCTGGGGTATGCGCCCGCATTCCATTCACCGCATAGACCACTGCTATGTTGTCAGTGTGGAATGTGATTCTTTTGTTGCGCAGCTGCGGGGCCCACATGTATAAGGCTACCGCGATGGGGGAAGAGCTCAAGGAAAGTAATATCCTTCATGATACCCTCGGAGCTCCATTCGCAAGGCCATTCCTCGGCACACCAGGCGCCTTTGAAATAGATGCCGAAACCGTTGCCCCCAGCCGCATCTGTGAGTAGGTCGAGGTCTTCATTCGACACCGGCTGTTCTTGCCAGAAGGCCAGGCCGTTAAAAGACTGCAAGAAAAGCTCCCACATGCGTAGGTCTTCTTTTATGCCCTTTGTGATCCTGATCTTGTGATGCTTCCTTTTAACCCCTTTTGTCGCTATTGCCATATGCCGGCAGAACACTCGTCCCATCGGCATGATCCGGCATGCATAGCAAAGCAGACTGAGCAGTGATTGAAACTGGTCCAACAATGCCTTTGTCCGTGCTTGAATGGCCTGAATAGCAGTTCTCATCTTCCTTATTTTGTCATCGGGCAGGCGAGACAATTGTGCTGACGCGTCTAGCTCTATGCCCCAAGAATGTAATCGTGCCCACGGGTCCGCAAGTCTTTTCCTTTGCTAAGGGGATCCCGAAGCACCTGGCAACTTGCTCAAACACGTTGAGGATCCTTTGGCAGTCTGCGCCATCACTTCCTATGAACAGGAAGTCAAGGTAATGAACCATGGTGCAATGGCCTGCTATGTCTTCCACAACCCAATGTATAAATGTGCTGAACTGCTCGAAATAAGCACACGATATTGAGCAGCCCATTGGCAGGCATTTGTCATAGTGATATTCCCCATTGAAGGTGAAACCCAGCAATGAAAAGGACTCTGGGTGGACCGGAAGCAGTCGAAAGGCTGATTCGATATCAGCCTTCACCAGCCGTGCCCGTCTTCCTAGTTTTCCGTATGGTGTCTACGGCTTGATCGATCGTCGCGTACTTCACGGAACATAGCGATGGATCGATGTGGTCATTGACTGAGCTCCCTTCTGGGTACGATAGGTTGTGGATCAGGCAAAATTTTCTTGTCTCCTTTTTTGGGATGATTCCCAATGGGGACAGCACCAAGTTTGGGATGGGAGGGGGGGGGGGGGTACTTGAATGGGCCTGCCACCCTCCCCAGTTCAATTTCTTTAGATATTTTTTGTTGCACCACCACGCTGAATTTCTTAACTGATGGGGAGTTGCGGGTTACTTGCCCCGTGGAGGGGACCAAGGCTGGAATTCGGAAACCATATGCAAAGCCTTTCTCAATATTGAGAGCTTTGTCCTGTAGCGGGTAAGCTCGCAGCCACACACGCATGTGGTCAAGCCTGATGGGGGTTGTGGCCAGGGCCATCATTTCCACGTTGTGTTGGCCTAAATGGCTTAAATTCTCTGCTGGCTTGGCACACCGTGGCAGGGTGAGTGCCCCCGCAGCTGGAACACACGTGCCAAAATTTGCACGGCCGCCAAGTGCAGCTCCCCATGTTGTACTGCCGGCATGCACGCCTGCCGGCCAGCTGGGAGGTTTGCCGCCATTGTGGTGCCTGAAAGGACTGCACGGTCCCTTCCTGACTCCATGGTCTGTTGGGGGCCATTTCTTCTAGCCACAAGTCCACGATCCTGTGCTGCCAGGTCATGGTTGGGTCCTCTGCCATGCTTTGTCTGAACTTAACATCGTAGTTCAGCCAAGCCCACCCACCTAACCATTTATGTGCCTGTGTTATAGTGTCCAAGTATTTGATTAAATACTGACTCAATTCCGGCTCTCGCTCCAGCACCACACTCATAAAAATATGGAAAGCCGATACCCAATTGTTTATGGATTTCACAATTCTTGACTTTTTTCCCCATTTCTTATCCCTGTCTTTGGTTTCCAAGTCCTGGTCTCTGATAAGCAGGGAGAATATATCAATATATTCCCTCCGCCAAATCTGTTTTTTTTAACTTCCTAGGCACCACGCTGGCCAGCGAGCTCACACCGCAACGCAGGTCTCCGCTAACCACCGCTGGGCTTGTTAGCACTGCCGAGCCCGTTGTCGCTGTCCCCCGTGCACCGGGTTCCCCAGTGTCCGCTCTCAGTGGGGGTACCTCACTGCGCCCCGTCCAGACCCTCGCTAACTGTTGGTCCTTACGTGATTTATCTTTTTTTCTTTTAAAAGATTTTAACTTGTTTTGCATTGCGGCTGCCAAGGACATGTCACCCTCTGTATCCGAGGAAGATTCCTCAGATGAAGACGACAACACATGTGTCCCCTTTTCACCCATTAACTTACCAGTCGCTGAGCTGGTGCTTGCCGTGCTGTTGGTCATTGGCTGCGTTCCTTCCAACCCTGTATTAGCTGCCTCCAGCCGTTGTCTGACAGCGGTCAGGCCGTGTCGATTCACCTGCTCACGTATATCACGAAACAGTTCATCTAACTCCTGACTAGATGTTGTTGGGGTGGGTGGTTGATCTTGTTGTCGTGCAGTGGTCTGCCTACTCCGCCGTGTAGCCTCGCTCGCCGGTGTGTTGCGCAATGCGCCCCCGGTCTTTGCCTTACTCGATGCTACCGGTGCCCGTTTTGAAGCACCGCGTGTCGCTCTGCCCTCGGTACTCTGCATGTTCCTTGTTCTCTCTGAGCGTGACTGTCTCCCTCGTTTCTTTTCTCTCCTCTGTGACACCTTTCGTGGCATACTACCCTGCGAATAAATGCTACGCAAAGTGGAAGACAAAATGTACATATTAGCCTTTTGCCTGGTGTTTTCCTTCATTGTCTTGGGACTCAAACGTAACCCTGACACAGTGATGCGTGTGTGTGCGTGTAACCCTGACACAGTGATGCATTTGTCTGCTCCGTGTGTGTGTGTATAAATGGTGAAACAAAAGGAGCAGACAAATGCATATATATTTTTATTACCCCCGCCCCATTGTCTTTATTCCATCCTCACGCTGAATACACATGTGCTAATACGTCATATAGCAAAGATATACCCGTTAAGGCCACCAGATGGCAGCACCTGCATCCTTATCCTGCCTGAGCACACTGTAACCACTCCAGATATGAGGCAGAGAATGAGAGAAAGCACAGTTACTTACCTGTAACAGGTTATCTCTGGGAACAGCAGGAATTAGTCCTCACTTATGAGTACGTCAGAACTGACGGAGCCTGCGCGGGAAAGCTCCCCAGCTTCCCAGAAAGGAAGCTTTTGGGGCCTCCCACTGCACATGCGCGCTGCCTTCCCGCCTTCCTGACCAGCTCTCCTCAGTTCGAGTTTATAGCTGAGACAATAGAGAGAGGAAAGGAAGATAGATAGAAGATACAACTCCTAGGGGAGGTGGGTGGGTTGTGAGGACTAATTCCTGCTGTTCCCAGAGATCACCTGTTACAGGTAAGTAACTGTGCTATCTCCAGGAACAAGCAGGAATAAGTCCTCACTTATGGGGACTCCCTAGCTAAGATGCCTGGGAGATCCCCTCCCAAGGGTTCACCATCTTCGTATGGATCTCAGGCATCCATCCAGGGAAGGTGGGCAGGAGTTGTTCAAGTATGGAACAGGTGTTTGAGGACAGCCTGACCAAACAAGGCATCCCGGCGGGAGTCCTTGTCCAAACAGTAATGGGCTGTGAAGGTATGAACCGAGGCCCAGGTGGCTGCTCGACAGATCTGATCTATGGATACAGAGTGAAGATGAGCCATAGAAGTGGCCATGGCTCTCACATTGTGAGCTGTGACATGGCCTTCCAGAGAAATGTTTTTACTCTGGTAAGCAAAGGAAATACACTGAGCAATCCAATTGGAAAGTGTACGTTTTGAGACTGGAAGTCCCAAATGAGAAGGATCAAAAGCCACAAAAAGCTGGGAAGACTTTCGATGTGGTTGAGTCCTGTTGAGGTAAAAGGCGAGAGCTCTTTTACAGTCTAGAGTATGAAGGTTCCTCTCTGCACTGGATGCATGAGGAGCCGGGAAAAAGACAGGTAGATACCTCTTGATTAAGATGAAAAGGCGAGACCACTTTGGGCATAAAGTGGGGATTCGTCCTAAGGACCACCTTATCATGATGAAACCTAGTATAAGGTGGATGAGCCACTAAGGCCTGTAGTTCACTGATGCGACGAGCCGAAGTGACTGCAATAAGGAAAAGGACCTTCCAGGAAAGAAATTTCAAGGAGGTAGAGACCAACGGTTCAAAGGGTGGCTTCATTAGCTGACCCAGAACCAGGTTTAAGTCCCATGCTACCGGAGGAGGTCGAATGGGAGGTTTGGTTAGAGTCAGGCCTCTCATGAATCTTGCAATAAGAGGATGAGAGGAGACAGGTCGTCCATTTATAGGTTTTAAGGATGCTGCAATAGCACTCAAATGGACTCTTACTGAATTCATCTTAAGGCCTGCATTAGAAAGATGCAGGAGATAGTCTAGTAGAGAATTCAAAGGAAGTGCTAGAGGGTCAAGACCCTGAGCACACCAAATGGAAAAGCGTTTCCATTTGAAAGCATAGGAACGCCTCGTGGAAGGTTTCCTAGAGGCATGCAGGATATCTTGCACAGGTTGAGAAAGATTGAAGTCATGAAGGCTTAGGCCTTCAGTAACTAAGCTCTGAGGTGTAGGGACTTGGGGTTCGGGTGCCACAAAGTCCCCTCCTCCTGAGACAGAAGGTCTGGAGCAGCTCCCAGGTCCAGGGAGGGTTCCTGGGAGAGATGCAGAAGTAGAGGGAACCACACTTGGCGTGGCCAGCGTGGAGCTATGAGGATCATCGACCCGTGATCCCTCTGGAGTTTGAACAGAGTCTTGGGAATCAAAGGAATGGGTGGAAAGGCATATAGGAATTCCTGACCCCAATGCAGGAGAAAGGCGTCATTGGCCTGAGCTCCCTGACACGGAGTCCTGGAACAGAACCGGGGAAGTTTGGCATTCCACGGACTTGCAAAGAGGTTTATGTCCGGGGTCCCCCATTCCTGAAAGATTCTGCGTATCTGGTCCCTGTGTAGGGACCATTCGTGTGGAAGCAGAACTCGACTGAGTCTGTCTGCCCGAGAGTTTTGAACTCCTGGAAGATACACTGCTAGAAGATGAATTTGATGCTCTCTGGCGAAGGCCCATAATCTGAGAGCTTCGTTGCAAAGCGACAGAGAGCCCGTCCCTCCTTGTTTGTTTATATAGAACATGGCCACCTGATTGTCTGTATGAACTAGGACAGTCAGGTTGACAAGGAGGGAATAGAAGACTTTGAGGGCAAAGTATATTGCTCGCAGTTCCAGGAGGTTGATATGAAGGGTGGTCTCCTGAGGAGACCAAGAGCCCTGAGTGGAGAGGTCTTGGAGATGGGCTCCCCACCCTGTTTGGGAGGCATCTGTTGTGAGGGTTGCTTGGGGCAACAAAGGTTGCAAGGGGGCCCCCAACAATAGATTCTTGGTGGATACCCACCATTGGAGGGACCAAAACAGACGTTTTGAGGGTAGTATTTGGTCGGAGAGCGCTCCTGATGCTTGAGTCCACTGGGTGGCCAAGGTCCATTGAGCTGCTCTCATATGAAGACGAGCGTAGGGCACCACGTGCACCGTGGAGGCCATGTGGCCCAGAAGTCGCAGCATTTCCCGGGCTGTCATGTGACTGCTGGACTGAGCTTGGGAGGCCAAGCACAGCAGACGTTGGGCCCTGACCTGAGGTAGGTAGGCCCTTGCAGTGGTGGTGTCCAACCGGGCCCCTATGAATTCCAGAGACTGAGTAGGGATGAGTTGAGACTTTGGAAGGTTTACTACCGGTCCCAGATACTGCAGAATGCGCCCTTGTGTGGTCCAGGGAAATCTGGGTCTCTGACTGAGATGGAGCTCGGATGAGCCAGTCGTCCAGATATGGGAATACAAAACTTCCCAGGCCTCTTAAAAATGCGGCTACGACTGCCATGCATTTGGTGAACACTCTTGGAGCAGAGGCTAGACCGAAGGGAAGTACTCTGTACTGGAAATGTTTTTCCTGAAACAGAAATCGAAGATATTTTCTGTGGGATGGGTGGATGAGTATATGTGTGTATGCATCCTTGAGATCTAGAGAACAAAGCCAATCCTGACTCTGAAGGTATGGAAGAAGAATGCCCAGAGAAAGCATTTTGAATTTCTCCTTGTAAAGAAATTTGTTCAATTCTCTCAGATCTAGAATTGGTCTGAAACCCCGTCTTCTTTGGTATTAGAAAATAAGGGGAGTAGAACCCTGTCCCTTGTTGAAGAAGAGGAACCTCTTCTATTGCCCCTTGGGCAAGGAGGGAAGAGACTTCCTGACCCAACAGGGCCAGGAGAGATGGGGGAGAATTGAACTGCCTCACCATGGTATGAGGAGGAAGGCTGGAAAAATGAAGTTTGTAACCCTCTCTGATGATAGAGAGGGTCCATTGCTCTGATGTAATTTGCCCCCATCTGGGAGCAAAGTGAGCTAACCTTCCGGGAATGGTGAGGGGCTCTGGTTGTTCTAGAGCCAGAAAGGTTAAGTTCTCTAGGGGCAAGTCAAAATCCCTGAGGGGGTTGAGCCTGCTGGGGTGTAGCAGACGCTGCAGGCTTGGGCCTTGCCTGTTTAGGTTGCTGACGCTTAGCAGCAAAACAAGGCTGAGAAGATTGTTGGCCAGTATTTGTGGAAAATCCTGGTCTTCTTGTAGTAAGGCCTCTTGAAAGACTTTCTTGGTAGGAGTAGAGGTAGACTTAGAAAGTCTATCTAAAGTAGCATTTTCTGCGTCCATTTGAGTGGCTTTAATTTGCCAGTCCTTACCAAATAAGTTCTCACCTGTACAGGGCAGATTCCGTAAGCCATCTAGGACCCAGGGTTCTAGGTCAGAGGCTTGGAGCCAAGCAAGTCGTCGGGCTGCAATGGCAATGCCCGAAGCTCTACCGGCACCCTCAAAGGAATCAAAGGCTGCTCTGTTGGAGAACTTAGAAACATCTAGAAGCTGTTTCACTAAAGAAATGAACTCCTCCTTTCTATCTTCAGGGATAAAGGGGGCAAAATGCTTTATCTTTAGGGCAAGTTCCCTTAGAAACATGCCCATATACAGACTGTATGAATTAATCCTGGCTATAAGCATACTAGCCTGGAAGATTTTCCTACCCAAAGAGTCTAGGGTCTTACATTCTCGCCCTGGAGGGGTAGAAGAGTGCCTTTTGGTACTCTTAATCTTTTTCAGCGCAGACTTCACCACAATGGAATGGTGAGGCAGCTGAGTTTTTTGAAAACCAGGAGAAGGAGGGACCCGGTACATGGTGTCCAACCTGCGAGAAGGAGACAATGTTAGAGGAGCCTCCCATAAGCCCATCAAGTGTTCTTGAAGGATTTCATGGATAGGCAGGGTAACTACCTCTTTAGAACCTTAGGGTATCCTAAAATATCCAATTTCTTTGATCTAGGTTCTTTCTCAGAGGATGTAGTAATAGAAAGTCCTTTAGCTACTTCTATAATGAAGTCTTGAAAGGACAAATCCTCTGGTGGAGACATTCTCCTCTTTGGAGAAGAAGGCTCTTCAGGAAGAACAAGAGAGCTCATCAGAGTCAGAGGAGTCAAAATCCTCAGAGGAATCAGAATATCCTCTATTCGCTTCCAACGCACGATACGCATACGTTTGGCTGGGGCATGGTCCTCAGATTCAAAATTGAGAGCCTCTCGATACTTTGAAGGAGATTTGCTCTTTGAGGACCTGCCCGAAGGTTTGGTTACCTGAGATCCATCCGGAGAGGAAGACCTGGATGACTGATGCTGGATTATCTGAAGCAAACAGCACATGGAATTTGTTGGCCCGGTTCTGCAAACCACGTTTAGACATCTGTGAGCAGGATGGGCAGTCTGGAATGGAGTGGTCAGGCCCCAAACATTAAAGACACCAGTCATGGGTGTCTGTAACAGAAATAAGAGCACTACACTTGGTACACTTCTTGAAACCAGAAGCTGATTTCTCCATGAGGAGATTTTGTGTAGGCCTGAGGCCTAACAGAAGTCACCAAGTTGTGCTAAAAAATAAAAGCTTTTATTTTCTTTCTAAAGAGACCGGCGGTACCGGTTTCGGTATGGGGAAGGCAGGTACGCGGTCTAAAGAAAGAAAGTAAAACAAGTATTTCTTCAGCGGTGACAGGAACACGACCTGCTGGCTCCGCGGAAAAAGAGAAACTGAGGAGAGCTGGTCAGGAAGGCAGCGCACATGTGCAGTGGGAGGCCCCAAAAGCTTCCTTTCTGGGAAGCTTTCCCGCGCAGTACCCATAAGTGAGGACTTATTCCTGCTTGTTCCTGGAGATTAATAGAAACATAGCCCTTGCACAAATGAATACTTCGATACCCCTTCAAATAGGTTATCGCGCATCCTTTATCCTGCCAGATGCACTAATATTTCCCTCGGACATACTCCGGGCTGAGCTAACGTAGCCCCGTGTCATTGAATATACTGCATCCAGCACGCAACTCAACCCCTGGCTCAACTGAAAAACAAAATTCTGCCCCCACATCCTGATGTATGGAATAAAGGATGGCGGTCCCTAGCGCGTGGCTAGCAATCCCCCGCCAGCTCCGAACATCGGCACCTCGCCACGTGGCTGCACCTGCTGATTCCTGTCCCCCCGCGCATCGCTGTGTCCTCGGGGCGTTTCTTGGCCGCCCAACTGGCCATCAGCTCCCTCCTGTTTTCGGCTCCATCGGATCCTCTCCACAGCTCGCCCCCACCGATGCCTGCCGTCCCGGTCACCGCGGACAAGCGCCGTGTCCGTTCACGCTCCCCAAACCCCCCAGGCATTGCCTGTATCTCCGCCTCTCAGCTGCCCGCTGACCTGCCTCGCCAGAGAGTAATTTCCCTTTTGCGGCTCCTCCTCCTCCTCCCCCCCCCATGCTTTGAGGAGCGGGCCTGCCGCTGAAAACCCCCCCTTTTTTAAAAAACATTTTATTTTAACCCCCCTCCCCTGCGTTCACCTATCCGCTCACCCCCTCCTCGTCCAGAAGAATTCCTTTTTTCGAGTCCAGCAGGGCTGCTGTTGCTCTGGAGACCAACGAAGCACGGACGCCTGCAGCTGCTTTGCGTTTTGCCTCCGATCGTCGTGCTGAGAGACACACAGATTACTGCCCACTCCCGCTGGACCATCGGTAGGAGGAAAAGAGGGCGAGCCGCGGCGCGACCGGCCCTTCTATAGCCGATCGCCCCGCCCCGCCCCGCCCACCGCCAAGGTTAACCCTTAGCCTGCCGGCGCTGCCTGTGTCCGGCAGTGCTAATTCCCTGCCGGATCTGGAAACTTAGACGTTCCAATCGTTTTTAACTGCAGTTGTTGTTATAATTACTTTGTATGTGTTATGCGTGTTTTGTGGAATTAGTGTCTAGGTTTTGTGTGGGCAGTAGCGTCAGCTTCAGCGAGCATTTCTATTGGTAGGTAGTTCATTTAAAAACGAGTGACGTCTGACGCCGTCTTTATGATAGCGGTGTGAGACACTTCTTGTGCCTAGCATTTGAAACTTTTTAGAAACAATTATGGCGATAAAGAACCCCTGAAGAAGTCATTTTTGGTGAAACAAAAGCTTATGTTGGGTATTTTGCTTTGACGGTGAAAATCTAAGGGTGCCTAGGGGTCTAGCGGTTGCTGTGGACAACTTTAGTAGAACTGGATGCGGAGGCTGAGAGGCTGTTTTTGCTATTAATGTGTGCTGAATCCACGTACTTGCTCGGATAAGTGAATTTGAGCTTACTTTATGGCATGCCGTTAACTTTCTATCTAAGAAGATTTTCTTCTGTTTTGTTACGGGAAAAGGAAATAGCAATCTGTGGTCATTTGTTCTGTTTGGGAACATAGACGCTAGTCTTTAAAAAGACTTTCTATTACTGAGAATCCTAAAAAGTACTTTTATGGATATAATTGTTGGGTTTACTAAACCCCTAGAAGTTTGTGCAATAAAAATGTATAATTTGAGAATAAAAGATATAAGAAGACTTGAGATCTGTGATGTGAGCGTCAGCTATTCCCTATAGCAGGGGTGGGCAATTCCGGTCCTGAAGGCCTGCAGACCAGTCAGGTTTTCATGATGTCCCTAATGAATATTCATGAGATCTATTTGCATCCACTGTCTCCCATTGTATGGAAAAGTCCATGAATATTCATTAGGGACATCATGAAAACTTGACTGGTCTGCGACCCTCTAAGACCGGAATTGCCCACCCCTGCCCTATAGTGATTAATTTCAGTATGTGTAGTTATTTTATTTATTTATATTTCTTATATACCGCGCTATTCGGGATTAGCACGGTTCACAGAGAACAAAACAAAGACCAGAACAACAAGCTGTTTGGTGTTACATATAACAGGAGTATAAACTTGGATAAACATGGGAGAACTATCTACATGGAGTATATGGTCTGTTGGAACCACGAAACAGCACACAGGAGAGCAGAGCTCCTGCAGAGGTAGGCAAAGTACACAAGGAGCAGAAGCAGTGGACGACCCAGTTGCTTGGTGTTAAATCAAATATGCTTTATTGAAGATCCCCGACGCGTTTCGGCTTGCGCCTTTCTCAAGGGGAGAGTTGCTTACAAAGAATATAATAATAATATTAATTACATTAAAAACATATATAAATTACATTGTGAAAAGGCAACCGGGACACATTTATATAAAGAAAAATGCTTTAAAAACGATTCCAAAATCAGAAACAACAATAACGTATAAAAGCATATCGAAAGATCAATAGAGGCACACACATATTATTGTAATAAACAATTAAGAAATAATATTTGCAAAAAACTTAATAACAAAAGTATATAATATATATAATTAAAAAATATAAAATAAAAGGAAACATAATTTAAAACATAAATAGGAAAGCATAGAAGAAAAACAGACGCAGGGCAGGAAAACATGGTCTAAGAAAAGAACTACTCACTGAATCGTGCACGAAGTGCCGTTTAGAAACTGAGGGACATTGAGTGCTTAAGCCTGTCACTGTACGAGTGTAAAAAAGAATAAACAGTTATTCAAACAGTAGGGCTCAAGAAACAGGATACTGAACAAAGGGAAATATTTAGAGTGAATGTACATTCATGTGAACCTTACTTAAAGAACATGTTAATGTGACCCAAAGAATACAATACAACAGGATTAAGTTATGTCTCAAAAGGGGCAGTTGAAAATAGCGTTGCATAACAGGATTCAGAAGCCCTTATTGTGCCGTCCATGTGGAGGGAGCCAGTATATTTGAACCCTTTGTGCCATGAGAGACAGGATACATGAGTTCTTGTTGTGCAGTGTGTGTTGAGGGAGCTGTTGGATATGAGACATTTAAAGTGTTAAAAAACTTTCCTTGTGAATGAGAAAAAATGTATAATTCTACTTACAGCGAGCACAGGGGTGGACACCCTGTGCTTGGTAGTTAGATTCGTGTTGACACTATATAGAAAAAAGACCCATAATATCTATTAACTGAAAACCGGCAATGTTAAAATAATGAGTAAGTCCCTTACTTCTAATTACCTGCTAGGAATGTGTAGACACAAAGGCAGATTACAGAAAATCAACTGCTGAACAAAACTCTGGCAGAGTAACACGTCAAAGCGTACTTCCAAGCGAGATTAAAGCAACTCATTGAGAGCTGTTTTTAGGACGCTGACTTTCGCGCCAAAAGGGGCGTGGTTATTATTGTCCAATCCCCGAAGGGATGTTCGAGCAGAGGAGATAGAAATAAAAGATTCGTGTCATTTATATGATCTCTGTTTGGTAATCTTTAAAAACAATGATCGGCTTTTAAAACAATGCACATCGTGGCTTTAGTAAAAAATGAAGTGGTAAGTGAGGACTGCTTGAAGAAAGCAGCTGCTCCGATTAGGGGTATACATGTAAACGCGATCAAGGAATTTATGTCATATGCAGATACTATCTTGATGACTGAAAGAAGAATAAAAACGTGTGTAATAATAACGGCTCCAAATGGAGAATAGTATGTTAAGGGTGCATTTTAAACTAGCCAGATTCATTCTCAAGTGAAGGTTTAAAAATGAATTCAATCCATAAATATGTAGGGTGTATAAACGAAGAAATTAATGCAATTGTGTAAAATGAAGCATAAACACTAATTACACTATTAATAGTCTTTGTTTGAACATCTAAATAGTGGATTATATATAAAACATTATCTAAAGACAGTGTGATCAATTTTTGACTTAATATAAATTAAGAAAAATTAAAAAAGGACATATATATAAGTGTGTATATATATATGTTTTTGGAGATTTTAGTGTGTGTCATATTGTATAATAAATAATGGATAATAGATGAAAATAAAAATAATTATAATTATAAAAAATGTGTAATTATTAATATATTGGTAAATAAAAAAAAATATATATATATATATATTAGTATAAGAAATTAAAATATAAATATATAAATAAATAAATAAAAAGCAATAAAAAATAAAAATAATAAATATAATTAAAAATTGTACAAATATAAAACGCAATAGATTAAAATATGAACGAATCCTATAAAAATATTGAATAAACCTAGACTAAAAAATAATAAAATGAAAAAATAAAAAATAAAAAATAAAACTGGACATTGATAAATAATTAAATGAAAAATTAAAACCATATTCAAATACATGTAAATGACAACACTAAAAGCATTAAAAAGAAATTAAAAAGAAACAAAGGTAAACTACCAATGGATAATTAAAATTTCATGTTTCAGTACATGTAAACGACATCAATGAATACATTGAAGGAAAGCTAAAAAGTGAACTGCCAGTAGGAATAATTGTACCTCTATAGATGATAAACTAGATACTGGCAAATCAGTGTGTTGCTGAAATACGTACTTAAATGGCCAGCTATGTTGGAAAAAATGTGTGACCAACTTCTAAAACCTTATGCATAATATGAACTGAAAGGTCAAAGGAACACAGACAAATCAACTTCTTGATTGAGACCGTTAGGTTCTAAACTATTAAATTCATATATAAATCGCTGTTCCAATTTAAGAAGAGACTTGTCCACGTCTCCGCCTCTCCAATGTGGAATGACTGCTTTCAAAACTACATACTTAAGATCTTGTACAGAATGGTTCATTTTGAGCCAGTGGGCAACTAATGGGCGATCAGGGACACCTCGTTGTAGACAACTTCTGTGCTCTATGATACGAGTGCGCACCTGTCGCTTGGTTTTGCCGACGTAAACTAAATTGCAAGGACATAAAATTAAATAAACAACATTTTCTGTTTTGCAATTGGAGAACGTGTGAAGGTATACTTTATGATTGGTAGTCGGATGCATGAAGACATTTTTTGCTAAAATGGTGTGAGCACAAACAGAGCAGTTGCCACATTTGTAATGACCTTTAACACTCAATGGGGGCTTTTTATATGTTAATGCTGAAGGAACTAGGATGTTAGCTAAATTTGGACTACGTTTATAAGCTATCATTACTCTTTTTGAGGCAAAGGTGGGCAGGCATAACAGCAATTGCCACTCTTGTTTGATAATTTTGGTAATTTCACTGGAATAATTGGAAAAGGTTAAAGGGCAGACAATCCGATCGGTCACTGTTTTACGATCTTTTTTAATTAAAAGAGAGTTACGGTCTGCATCACAAGCCTTAAAGTAAGCCTTTTTTATACTCTTTTTAGGGTAGCCGCGTTGATTGAATCTATGGTGCATTTCTGTTGCGTGTTTGTCAAAATCTGTCTCATTAGTACATAATCTTCTAATCCTTAAGAACTGACTGGTGGGAAGGTTATATTTCAAAGATGTGTTATGGAAACTCTTGTAATGTAACAAATTATTGCGGTCAGTAGGTTTACGGTACAAATCTGTGATAAAACCGTCCTTTCCTTTCTTTATTAAAATATCTAAATAGGCTATCTCTTCTGCACTATACTGTCCTTCGAATTGTAAATTAGAATCTAAACTATTGAGCCATTGGGAAAAAAAGTTGTAAAGTGATTTCAGTGCCGTCCCAGATCATGAGGACATCGTCAATGTATCTCTTCCAGAGTCGTATCTAATTTTTGAAGGGATTAAAAGTTAAAAATTGTTTCTCAAAATTAGCAACATATAGGTTTGCAACATCAGGCGCCATCGAAGACCCCATAGCAACCCCCTTTTTTTGTTTATAAAAGACCCCTTTAAAAGAGAAAAAATTCTCAGTCATGGCGATGCCAGCAAGTTGAGTAAGATAAAAGGTGGGAACACGAATAGGTTTCTCTCTTTGTATCAATGTGTTGGCTAGAACTTCCAGAGCAGCTGCTTGGGGAGTATTGGTGTAAAGAGAATTTATGTCTAGGGTGACTAATATTAGGTTCTCTTGATATCAACATATTACAAGATTTTTCAGGATAATGTGCGTTGAATCTCGTACGTACGAGTCTGCTAACATAACAAATGGCCGAAGGAAAATGTCTAGAAATTTAGAGATTGGTTCTAGAAGAGAGCCGATAGCAGAAACTATTGGTCGTCCTGGTGGGTTCTCTAGAGATTTGTGTATTTTTGGGATTATATAGATGGTAGGAGTAATTGGAGATGAGACTTTGAGGAATGATAATTCTTTCGGAGTTAAGTAACCTGCTTCTTTGCCAATATACAGAAGTGTATCTACCTTTTGTTGCAAACTTTCCGTTGGGTCATCATAAATCTTCTCATAAAATTCTTTGTTAGAGAGTTGGCGCATGAGTTCGTTTACATATGTAGACCGATCCTGTAAGACTAATGCTCCCCCTTTGTCGGCAGGTTTTATTATGATCTCATTATTGTTGCGTAGATCATATAATGCTGTTTTTTCTGCCTTAGAGAAATTGTAATATGTCTTCCTTTTCTTTTTATATAATTGTTGGACTTTAGATAATACAACTTGCTCGTATGCTGTAATGAGAGGATCAACATGTGCCGGAGGCATCCAGGTGGAGGGTTTTTTGATAACCGATTTGTCATTATTGGTGGAGTCAGAGTCGTGAAAGTAATTCATAATTTTTAACTTCCGAAAAAACTTAAATAGTTCTATGTGTGTGGTAAATTGATCATGATTTTTGGTGGGTACAAAGGATAGGCCTTTTTCTAGGACTTTTGTTTCAGTATCTGTAAGTTGATGTTTAGATAAATTAATTATCCCATTCATAAGTCCCAGTCCAGATGCCTCTTGGACATGAGGGGATGATCCCTGTCCCTCTCTCGTTGGGGCTGGGGCTGATGTGATTTGGAATATTGTTGGAATTTTTGGGGGTAGGGCTGATATCTTCGACCACCTCCTCTCCAAAGAGAGTCCATCTGAAAACCCCGTTGTGGACTACGCCGTTCTTGGCGGGTGGAGGGAGGGACTCCAGAGAACAGAGAACCAGAGGGATCAGTGGAGGAGTGGCCTAGTGGTTGGGGCAAGGTACTTCAGGCCGGAAGGTCGGGGGTTCAAATCCCACTAGAGGACAGCAACTTTGGGCCGGAAGGACTGGGGTTTCTAGTCCCACAGGTGCTCCTTGTGGTCTTGGGCAAGCCACTTAACCCTCCATAGCCCATGTTCCCTGTAAAATAGTTATCTCCAAGTTATAATGCCCTGTTCAATGTAATTTCAGTTTGTTCAATGTAAACCACACTGATGCAGAATAGCGCGGTATATAAGAGAATGTAAATAAATAAATAAATAAATCTAGGGATTCTGCAGGAGCTTCACCAGTATGTCGTCGGCTTCTTTTCTGACTTCTCTCTAAATTGGGGGAGAGGGAGGATGATTTGTTGCGAGTTCTGTTCTGGTTCCTGGAGTCATTCCTATACCGTGGTTTGGGAGACCGGGGGAGATGTGAAGAATGTGTGGTGTGTGGCTTTCTATAGGATGAACTCCTTGAGCGGGTTTTGAAACCTGAACCATCGTGTGTCCAGTAGTAGACTGTTAAATTTATAATCTTCCTCATCTCTTTTTAGTTTATTAATCTTAATGTCTTTAATTTCCTTTTTGTATTCAGTGGTATTGCGGTCAAATTTCCTTTTTTCTGCTTCGAAGTTAGGATCCTGTTTTTTGAGTTTGTCTATAGATGCATCAATCGAGGGCTTAAGGACTTCTGCCCTGCGTCTGGAGGTAGTCACAATTAAAATCATTAAATCTAATGAACATTTGTTCAAAATTCTTATCCAGTCTGCCATAAAGGTGTTGTCGTCTCGAAACATACCCGGTGCCTTTTGCATTCTAAGACCTCTTGGGATAATTTTTCTCCGACAGTATTCTAAAAGTGATGCTGCATGAAGGTCTTCCCTGATGTAGCGTTGGTTCATCCTAATGAGGTTCCCCCATTCTTCTTCCAAATCTGGAATGTCTTCGTCTTCAGTGTAAAAGGGGTCCTTGGGGATAAGGGCTTGCAGTTCTTCCTCTTTGTAGCTCAAAACGTTATTCCAGGGGGAAAACATGGCTCAGGAACCACGAAACAGCACACAGGAGAGCAGAGCTCCTGCAGAGGTAGGCAAAGTACACAAGGAGCAGAAGCAGTGGACGACCCAGTTGCTTGGTGTTAAATCAAATATGCTTTATTGAAGATCCCCGACGCGTTTTGGCTTGCGCCTTTATAAACAAATAAAGGGGGTTGCTATGGGGTCTTCGATTGCGCCTGATGTTGCAAACCTATATGTTGCTAATTTTGAGAAACAATTTTTAACTTTTAATCCCTTCAAAACCCAGATACGACTCTGGAAGAGATACATTGACGATGTCCTCATGATCTGGGACGGCACTGAAATCACTTTACAACTTTTTTTCCAATGGCTCAATAGTTTAGATTCTAATTTACAATTCGAAGGACAGTATAGTGCAGAAGAGATAGCCTATTTAGATATTTTAATAAAGAAAGGAAAGGACGGTTTTATCACAGATTTGTACCGTAAACCTACTGACCGCAATAATTTGTTACATTACAAGAGTTTCCATAACACATCTTTGAAATATAACCTTCCCACCAGTCAGTTCTTAAGGATTAGAAGATTATGTACTAATGAGACAGATTTTGACAAACACGCAACAGAAATGCACCATAGATTCAATCAACGCGGCTACCCTAAAAAGAGTATAAAAAAGGCTTACTTTAAGGCTTGTGATGCAGACCGTAATTCTCTTTTAATTAAAAAAATCGTAAAACAGTGACCGATCGGATTGTCTGCCCTTTAACCTTTTCCAATTATTCCAGTGAAATTACCAAGATTATCAAACAAGAGTGGCAATTGCTGTTATGCCTGCCCACCTTTGCCTCAAAAAGAATAATGATAGCTTATAAACGTAGTCCAAATTTAGCTAACATCCTAGTTCCTTCAGCATTAACATATAAAAAGCTCCCATTGAGTGTTAAAGGTCATTATAAATGTGGCAACTGCTCTGTTTGTGCTCACACCATTTTAGCAAAAAATTTCTTCATGCATCAGACTACCAATCATAAAGTATACCTTCACACGTTCTCCAATTGCAAAACAGAAAATGTCGTTTATTTAATTTTATGTCCTTGCAATTTAGTTTACGTCGGCAAAACCAAGCGACAGGTGCGCACTCGTATCATAGAGCACAGAAGTTGTCTACAACGAGGTGTCCCTGATCGCCCATTAGTTGCCCACTGGCTCAAAATGAACCATTCTGTACAAGATCTTAAGTATGTAGTTTTGAAAGCAGTCATTCCACATTGGAGAGGCGGAGACGTGGACAAGTCTCTTCTTAAATTGGAACAGCGATTTATATATGAATTTAATAGTTTAGAACCTAATGGTCTCAATCAAGAAGTTGATTTGTCTGTGTTCCTTTGACTTTTCAGTTCATATTATGCATAAGGTTTTAGAGGTTGGTCACACATTTTTTCCAACATAGCTGGCCATTTAAGTACGTATTTCAGCAACACACTGATTTGCCAGTATCTAGTTTATCATCTATAGAGGTACAATTATTCCTACTGGCAGTTCACTTTTTAGCTTTCCTTCAATGTATTCATTGATGTCGTTTACATGTACTGAAACATGAAGTTTTAATTATCCATTGGTAGTTTACCTTTGTTTCTTTTTAATTTCTTTTTAATGCTTTTAGTGTTGTCATTTACATGTATTTGAATATGGTTTTAATTTTTCATTTAATTATTTATCAATGTCCAGTTTTATTTATTTTTTATTTTTTCATTTTATTATTTTTTAGTCTAGGTTTATTCAATATTTTTATAGGATTCGTTCATATTTTAATCTATTGCGTTTTATATTTGTACAATTTTTAATTATATTTATTATTTTTATTTTTTATTGCTTTTTATTTATTTATTTATATATTTATATTTTAATTTCTTATACTAATATATATATATATATATATTTTTTTATTTACCAATATAATATATTAATAATTACACATTTTTTATAATTATAATTATTTTTATTTTCATCTATTATCCATTATTTATTATACAATATGACACACACTAAAATCTCCAAAAACATATATATATACACACTTATATATATGTCCTTTTTTAATTTTTCTTAATTTATATTAAGTCAAAAATTGATCACACTGTCTTTAGATAATGTTTTATATATAATCCACTATTTAGATGTTCAAACAAAGACTATTAATAGTGTAATTAGTGTTTATGCTTCATTTTACACAATTGCATTAATTTCTTCGTTTATACACCCTACATATTTATGGATTGAATTCATTTTTAAACCTTCACTTGAGAATGAATCTGGCTAGTTTAAAATGCACCCTTAACATACTATTCTCCATTTGGAGCCGTTATTATTACACACGTTTTTATTCTTCTTTCAGTCATCAAGATAGTATCTGCATATGACATAAATTCCTTGATCGCGTTTACATGTATACCCCTAATCGGAGCAGCTGCTTTCTTCAAGCAGTCCTCACTTACCACTTCATTTTTTACTAAAGCCACGATGTGCATTGTTTTAAAAGCCGATCATTGTTTTTAAAGATTACCAAACAGAGATCATATAAATGACACGAATCTTTTATTTCTATCTCCTCTGCTCGAACATCCCTTCGGGGATTGGACAATAATAACCACGCCCCTTTTGGCGCGAAAGTCAGCGTCCTAAAAACAGCTCTCAATGAGTTGCTTTAATCTCGCTTGGAAGTACGCTTTGACGTGTTACTCTGCCAGAGTTTTGTTCAGCAGTTGATTTTCTGTAATCTGCCTTTGTGTCTACACATTCCTAGCAGGTAATTAGAAGTAAGGGACTTACTCATTATTTTAACATTGCCGGTTTTCAGTTAATAGATATTATGGGTCTTTTTTCTATATAGTGTCAACACGAATCTAACTACCAAGCACAGGGTGTCCACCCCTGTGCTCGCTGTAAGTAGAATTATACATTTTTTCTCATTCACAAGGAAAGTTTTTTAACACTTTAAATGTCTCATATCCAACAGCTCCCTCAACACACACTGCACAACAAGAACTCATGTATCCTGTCTCTCATGGCACAAAGGGTTCAAATATACTGGCTCCCTCCACATGGACGGCACAATAAGGGCTTCTGAATCCTGTTATGCAACGCTATTTTCAACTGCCCCTTTTGAGACATAACTTAATCCTGTTGTATTGTATTCTTTGGGTCACATTAACATGTTCTTTAAGTAAGGTTCACATGAATGTACATTCACTCTAAATATTTCCCTTTGTTCAGTATCCTGTTTCTTGAGCCCTACTGTTTGAATAACTGTTTATTCTTTTTTACACTCGTACAGTGACAGGCTTAAGCACTCAATGTCCCTCAGTTTCTAAACGGCACTTCGTGCACGATTCAGTGAGTAGTTCTTTTCTTAGACCATGTTTTCCTGCCCTGCGTCTGTTTTTCTTCTATGCTTTCCTATTTATGTTTTAAATTATGTTTCCTTTTATTTTATATTTTTTAATTATATATTTTTTAATTATTTTTTAATTATATATATTATATACTTGATATTAAGTTTTTTACAAATATTATTTCTTAATTGTTTATTACAATAATATGTGTGTGCCTCTATTGATCTTTCGATATGCTTTTATATGTTATTGTTTCTGATTTTGGAATAGTTTTTAAAGCATTTTTCTTTATATAAATGTGTCCCGGTTGCCTTTTCACAATGTAATTTATATATGTTTTTAATGTAATTAATATTATTATTATATTCTTTGTAAGCAACTCTCCCCTTGAGAAAGGCGCAAGCCGAAACGCGTCGGGGATCTTCAATAAAGCATATTTGATTTAACACCAAGCAACTGGGTCGTCCACTGCTTCTGCTCCTTGTGTACTTTGTATATGGTCTGTTAACCAGATAACATACTCAAATTATTTACAGAAATTAGCAAAGTTAGTAACAATGGGAAAGCTGTGGTTACGTTTGCGGTGGGAATGTAAGTTTCACTTTATGTCGGGTAGTATTTGATGAAAAGGTTGAATTTGAGGGCCTTTCTGAACTGGGCTAAGTCGGTTATGGCACGGACATCAGGTGGTAGAGAGTTCCAGCATTTTGGTGCGCAAAATATGAAAGCTCTGTTTGTTGATAGGCTGTATGTTGTTATGGCCTTTGGTATTATTAGGGAATTTAATGTTACTTGTCTTCTATTTCTGTTTGGTGGTACAGTTTGTATGAGCTCTGTGAGTGAGTTGGCTGTTAGACCATTGATGGCCTTGAAAGTGAGAATCAAGGTCTTGAACATAACCCTTCCGTGTATAGGGAGCCAATGGAGCTGCTTGAGGATAGGTGTAACATGTTCGCTCTTGGACGCTCCTTGTAGAACCCTTGCAGCAGTATTCATAGCAAGTTGTAATGGGCTAAGAGTGGATTGTGGAAGCCCTTGCAGAATGGAGTTGGCGAAGTCGAAGTGCGGTAAAATCAGTGCCTGGTAAATGGTTCTGAAGTCCTCTTGGTCTAGTAAGGAGCGTAGGTGCCTGAGAATGCGTATCTTGAAGAACACAGCTTTTACAATATTATTTATGTGATTTCATGTTGAGACGATGATCCATTGTGACTCCGAGGTATCTTATTGTTTCCTTGGTGCATAGATCAGCTCCCTTAACACTTATATGTGGTGGTGGAATGAAGTTGGGGTCTTTAGTGATAAAGAGAACTTCAGTTTTCTTATGTTGTATGCGGAGGTTCTGTGACAGGAGCCATTCTGATACTGCGTCAAAGCAATTTGTTATAGGTGATAAATCCATTTGTACTGTGGAAAATGGCATGTAGAGTAGGATATCATCTGCATATATCATACATTTCACATTGAATGATCTGATGATATTGCAGATAGGCTGCATATATATGTTAAACATGAGAGATGAAAGAGAGGATCCTTGCGGAATGCCTTGTTTTTGATGGAAGGGTTTTGATTCTCCTGTTGCAGATTTTACATATTGCATTCTGGTGTCAAGGTACGATTTACACCAATCCAGTGCGGAGTTGCAGATGCCTTTCTCTTTCAGTCGCCTGAGGAGAATCTCGTGGTTTACTGAATCAAACGCTGCTGCTTTCCTTAGCGCTCCGCAGTGCAGTCCTCAACTTCTGGGTTGTCAACCTCCTCCTGCAGCTAGGAGACTGGCATGTGCAAATTCATGACATCACTGGATATATCCTGTCAGCTTCCCTCCTACTTCCAGTGTGACCAGTCTCCTTGCAGCAGGAGGACGTTGTGAGCCCCGGAGTGGGACTCACTGTGAGAAACAAATAAGCAGCTCTTTGCTTTTTGATCGTTTTTGATTCCCTTTTTTATTTACCTTCCTTTCTTTAATTATGGGGCTTCTGTTACTTTAAATTTTGATCAGCCCGTTTGGAGGGAGGAGGGGTCAGTGCTCAGCACTATTGGAGCCTCCTGCCTCTCCTCCGTGTCTGCCCTGCCTGCCTGATTTTGTTTTCTTTAATTGCCTTTACTTTCTTTTAATTTTGCTTTCTGTCGTTCCTTTCTTAGCAGGCTGTTTGGGCTCCGTAGAAGTTCTCTCCCCCCGGACCATACGGGGGAGAGCCCTTCGGCTGCCGCTGTCTCCGGGATTTCCCCGGGTGCTGGAGCTTGACGCTGCAGATCGCGGGGTTCCTTTCCCCTGCGGCGATTTGAGCGGCAGCGGTAAGAGCTCCGTCGGTATTCTGGAGCCTCGGGGCAGCCTTTGTGAGCGGCGGTAAGCTGCTCGCGGGTCTTGGCGCCCTTTTTCCCTCAGGGCTTTTGCCGCGGCGGCCATTTTGAAGACACTTGGTCCACCGTGTGCATTTCAGCACCTCGGGGCTCGATGGATTTGGGTAAGTCTCTCTTGGTTTAATTTCTTCAAAAGCTGATTTACCTTTCTTTTGGCCTTTTCTCTTTCTTTTGGATTTGGTTTTTAATGGACAAACGGATATTGGTAGGCCCTTCCCTTGGTTGTTTCCCGCGGAGGGTTGCCTGGGGGGGGGGGGGTATCCCGTAGTGTGCTCTTTGCTGGCATCGGGTTCATTGCCAAGGCCAATGCCACAGAGGCCCCTCTGTATTATTTGTGGAGCCCGTAGAGGTCCTTTATCAGTTTTGGGAGTCTGCAGGGGTTGCGCTACCCTGTCTTCTCTCATGGAGCAGAAGCTGGAGGTCAGAGAGCCTGAGGGGATGGCTGAGCTTCCAGAACTTGCTGCTGAGCTGTCTTCCCGCCAGGCGGCGCCGGAGCTTCGGTCGGAGGGGACCGCTGGGCCCTCTGCGCCTCCGCCAGCAGGCCTTGCGGTAGGACCCGGGGCTTTTAGTCCCGAGTTTGTTCTGTTAATGCACCAGGCGTTTTGTTTGTGGCAGCAGGGCGCGGTGCCTGGCTCGGTTCCTCTGCTGCCCCTTGAAGTCCCCCAGGACGCGGGAGGTGCTTCAAGTGCTCCTCCGCCCGCTCCAAAGAAGGCTCGTCGGTCCGCAGCCTCGGTAGCGGATGAGGAGTGGCCTGAAGGGTCTGAGGCCGCCTGGGATCCGGAGGGGGATCCCCTGGATCTCGAAGATGGGGAGCTCCCGGAGCCTGAAGACCAGGCCAAGATCATTCGAGTTTTTCGCCGCGAGGAATTGCCGGCGCTCATTACCGAGTCTTTGAAGGTCTTGAATATGGCGTCTCCAGTGGCCAAGGATGTAGAGATCGAGGATCCGGTTATCCAAGCGGAGCGTCAATTGCGAATAGTTTTTCCCTTGCACCGGGTGGTAGACAAAATGATCAAGGATGAGTGGGATAAGCCGGAAGCCGGCTTGCGTGGCGTTCGCACCCTGTCTCGTCTTTATCCCTTGGTGGATCCGGATAAAGACCGTTTTCGGGCACCGCGTGTGGATGCGGTGGTCTCGGCTGTTACTAAAAAGACCACTATCCCGGTTGAAGGGGGTGCGGCCTTGAAGGATGCCCAAGACAGGAAGGTCGATGGCTTACTGCGGCAGACCTTTGAGGCCGATTCCATTTCGTTGCAGGCGTCTGTGTGTGGCGCTTGGGTGGCTCGGGCGTGTTTACGCTGGGCCCAGCGGTTGCGTCTGTCCTCGCGTCTCGAGGAGGAGGATGTGAAGGAGCTGGATCGCTTGGAGTCAGGGGCTGCATATCTAGCGGATATTCATTACGACTTGATTCGCGCGTTAGCCAACAGTACGGCTTCGGTGGTGGCGGCCCGACGTTCCGTGTGGCTCAGGAACTGGGCGGCTGATGGTCCTTCCAAATCTCGTCTTAGTAAGCTTCCCTTTAAAGGGGGACTACTATTTGGAGAAGATTTGGATAAGTTGGTCAAGGACCTGGGGGAGTCCAAGGCTGGTCGCCTTCCTGAGGACAAGCCTAAGCCGCTTCGTTCGACCTCCTCGGTAAGGGGTCAGTCTCGTGATTTGCGCCGGTTTCGGTCCCCTCGCTATGCGGGTTTCTCTCGGGGCCGCTTCCAGACCCGCGCGCAGGGTTTTCGGGGCTACAGAGTTGGAGCAAGGGGCTTCGCGGCGGCCTCCCCCTCCACGTCTCGCAAGCCACAATGAGATGAGGCGGGTCCCGGCGGTGGGCGTTTCGGTAGGCGGCCGTCTGCGGGAGTTCCTCTCCGCTTGGACCCTCATCACTACGGACCAGTGGGTTCTCGATATCATTCAATATGGCTACGCCCTCGAGTTTGCTCGACCCGTTCGGGATTCCTTTATCCGCTCGCCGTGCAAGGGGGCATCCAAAGCGGCAGCGGTGGCCGCCACTCTCAACAGATTGTTACTGTTGGGTGCGGTGACGGAGGTGCCCAAAAGCGACTACGGTACGGGTCGTTATTCTATTTATTTTGTGGTGCCCAAGAAAGGCGGAGACTTACGACCCATTCTGGATCTCAAGTCTGTCAACCGCTGCTTGCGGGTTCCGCACTTTCGCATGGAGACCTTACGGTCGGTCATCGTCGCAGTGCGTCCCGGGGAGTTTTTAACGTCGCTAGATCTGACGGAGGCGTACTTGCATATTCCTATTCTGGAGGCTCATCAGCGATTTCTGCGATTTACTCTCCCGTGGGGACATTATCAGTTCCAGGCGCTTCCTTTCGGTCTGGCGAAGGCTCCTCGTACCTTCACGAAGATTATGGTAGTCGTGGCGGCGGCATTGCGGCGCGAAGGGATCCTGGTTCATCCCTATCTCGACGATTGGTTGATTCGTGCGAAGTCCAAGGCGGAAAGTCGGCAGGTTACGGACAAGGTGGTCCGTTTCCTGCAGAGCCTGGGTTGGGTGATCAATTTTGCGAAGAGTCATCTGGAACCCACCCAGGACCTCGTGTACCTCGGAGTCCGTTTCAATACGTGCTCGGGGCACGTGTTCCTTCCTTCCCCGCGAGCCGAAGCCTTGCGCACTCTCATTCGGAAATTCCGAGCCACTCCGGCTCCGACGGCCTGGGACTACTTGCGAGTGCTCGGTACCATGGCAGCGACGCTGGAAGTGGTTCCGTGGGCGAAAGTGCACATGCGACCGTTGCAGCGGGCCCTGCTCCATCGCTGGTCGCATCAGACGGATCCCTTAAGCAGGAGGCTGCCTTGCCCTCTGGCGGTTCGCAGGTCTCTCCGGTGGTGGCTTCTCCATCGCTCTCTAGCGACCGGGATGCCGCTCGATCAACCCGATTGGTTGCCTCTGTTGACGGACGCCAGCCTGACGGGCTGGGGGGCGCATTGCCAGGACAGCTATGCGCAGGGCCTCTGGTCAGAAGCGGAAACGTCGTGGTCAATCAATCGCCTGGAGCTGCGAGCTGTGTTTCTAGCTCTTCAGGCCTTTCAACACTTAATCCGGGGTCGGGCAGTGCGAGTTCTGTCCGACAACTCGGCGACGGTGGCTTACATCAATTGGCAGGGCGGCACGGGCAGCGCCGCCATGGAACAGGAGGCGGATCAGTTGTTCCGTTGGGTGGAGCCGCGTCTCCCGTTGCTTTCAGCGGCTCACATTGCCGGAAAAGACAACGTAACGGCCGACTTCCTCAGCAGAGTTCACGTGGATGCCGGGGAATGGCGGCTGCATCCCGAAGTATTCGGTCAGATTGTGGAGCGCTGGGGATCGCCGGTGATGGATCTGATGGCGACCTTTCTATCTGCACAGGTCCTTCGCTTTTACAGCAGGCGAAGAGAACGGATGTCGGAGGGCATAGATGCGCTTCTGCAAGTTTGGCCGAGACAGGGACTTCTCTACGTCTTTCCCCCGTGGGCGTTGATCGGTCGGGTCGTTCAGAGGATAGGGCGTCACCCGGGGAGAGTGCTTCTGGTGGCTCCCGATTGGCCTCGTCGGCCTTGGTATGCGGATCTAGTTCGTCTACTGGACGGTCGTCCCTGGCGGCTACCGGAGCGATCGGATCTCCTGGTTCAGGGTCCTCTTTTCATGCCTCAAGTGGATCGGTTCTCGCTTACGGTTTGGCCATTGAGAGGGCACGCTTAAGACAGCGGGGATACTCGGCGGCGGTGATAGCCACAATGTTAGCATCCCGGAAGCGATCCACGTCGTTAGCTTATGTGAGAATTTGGCGCATTTTTGAGGATTGGTGTTCTCGGCATTGGATTCGAGCAGCCACGGTGGCCGTCCCCGTTATTCTGGATTTTCTGCAGGATGGTTTTGCTAAAGGGCTGGCGGCCAGCTCCTTGCGGGTGCAGTTGGCGGCGTTGGCCTGTTATCGAGGTAAGATCAATGGTGTGTCGTTAGGTTCCCATCCGGATGTTCGGCGGTTTTTAACGGCAATTTCCAAGTTGCGGCCTTCTCTGCGGGTTGGTGTCCCATCCTGGGATCTTAATTTAGTTCTCCGAGCCTTGGCTCGGTCTCCCTTTGAGCCGTTGAAACGCTCTTCTCTGAAGGATCTGACCTTGAAGGCTGTTTTTCTGGTGGCAATTTGCTCAGCAAGGCGTATTTCCGAATTGCAAGCCCTGTCTTGTCGGGAGCCCTTTCTGTCCTTCTCGGCTGATAAGGTGGTGTTGCGTACCGTACCCTCCTTCCTACCTAAGGTGGTCTCTCCCTTTCATATGGACCAGGTGGTCACTTTGCCAGTTCTCGGTTCTAGCGCTGAGCCCCCCCTCGATCGCGATCTGCGCCGATTAGATGTTCGGCGGGTGTTGTGTCACTATTTGCAGGTCACGGCCTCTTTTCGTAAGTCGGATCGTTTATTTGTGCTGTTTGGGGGTGTACGTAAGGGGGAGGCCGCGGCGAAAGCTTCTATTGCCCGGTGGCTTAAAGAGGCAATTTCGGCGGCTTATCTGCTTCAGGGCCGCGTGGTGCCGTCGGGCTTACGGGCTCATTCCACCAGGGCGCAGGCTTGCTCTTGGGCGGGGCATCGCTTGGTTCCGCCGGGGGATATTTGTAGAGCGGCTACATGGTCGTCCTTGCATACTTTTAGCAAGCATTATCGTTTAGATGTGGAGGCGGCGAAGGATTCTCGCTTCGGGTCGGCGGTGTTGTCTGTCGTCCGGAAAGATCCCGCCCCTTAGGTACTGCTCTGGTACATCCCAGAAGTTGAGGACTGCACTGCGGAGCGCTAAGGAAATATTAATTACACTTACCTGGTAATTGTAGTTCCTTTAGCGACGACAGTGCAGTCCTCCGTCCCGCCCTATTTCTGTCATTTTCAGGGTTCCGGAGGGGAGTACGGTTGAAGAATTTATACAGGTGAGCCGACTCCGTTTTCCCTGTTTCTTTTCGCTATCTTTCTAGTCTGTCTCTTGCCTCTGCTTCTGTTGCTCGGAGGGCAGGGTTGGAGAGCCGGGCATGAGCCCGGTTAACACAGTCGTTTATAAATATACAAAAAAAACAAAAAAACCCCAATAAATATCAATATCAAAGTTTTCTTTTTGGTTGTAACGTTCTGGCTACTTATTTCTTGCTCCTTTGAGTCTGCTTTGTTAATAGTTCACACTGGAAGTAGGAGGGAAGCTGACAGGATATATCCAGTGATGTCATGAATTTGCACATGCCAGTCTCCTAGCTGCAGGAGGAGGTTGACAACCCAGAAGTTGAGGACTGCACTGTCGTCGCTAAAGGAACTACAATTACCAGGTAAGTGTAATTAATATATATCTAAGAAGATTAGAACAACGCCTTGCCGGATGTTGACTATGCTGGTGAGAACATCATTGAAGAGGGAGGTAAGCAGTGTTTCCACGCCATGGTATTCTCTGAATCCATGTTGAAAATGGTCTAGAGGGGCTGCAGAATCTATGTGGTCTTGGATTTGGCGTTGTGCCTCTTTCTCAAAAATCTTTGCTAAGAGGGGGATACTGGCTATAGGCCTGTAGGAGTCAGGCCGTTTTGGGTCTAGTTTGGCGTTTTTTAGCAGAGGTCTGATGGATGTGAGCTTTAGAGCGGAGGGGAAGGAGCCAGTTGTAAATGAGAGGTTCATGATTTTTGCAATGAAAGGGCTGAATGTACTTCGAAGATCCTTTATCCAAAAGGCTGGGCAAGGATTGGTTTGCGCAGTGGTGGTGTTGAGTGAGGTGATTGTGTCTTCAATGTGTTTGGGAGAGGGTGTGGCAAGTGCAGACAGGGATGTTGGGCAGGATGTATCTCCAGGAACAAGCAGGAATAAGTCATCACATATGGGTACGTCGGTACCGACGGAGCCCGCACGGGAAAGCTCCCCAGCTTTTCAGATTAAAAGCTTTTGGGGCCTCCCACTGCACATGCGCGCTGCCTTCCCGCCTTCCTGACCAGCTCTCGTCAGTTTCTTTTTTTCCGCGGAGCCAGCAGGTCGTGTTCCTGTCACCGCTGAAGAAATTGTTAATTTTATTGTTTTCTTTAGACCGCGTACCTGCCTTCCCCATTCTGAAACCGGTACTGCCGGTCTCTCTTTCTTTCTTTAAAAAAAAAAAAAAAAAAATTTTTCTTTTCTTCAGCACAGCTTGGTACTTTGTTAGGCCTACACAAATTCTCCTCATGGAGAAGCCAGTTCCTGGTTTTAAAAAGTGTACCAAGTGCAGTGCTGTCATTCCTCTTACAGACACCCATGAATGGTGTCTTAAATGTTTAGGACCTGACCATTCCATACCGGACTGCCCATCCTGCTCCCAGATGTCGAAACGTGGATTGCAGAACCGGGCCAACAAGTTCCATGTGCTGTTTCCTTCAGAAGCATCACAGTCATCCAGGTCTTCCTCTCCGGATGGATCTCAGGTAACCAAACCTCCAGTGGGCAAATCCTCTAAAAGCAAATCTCTTTCTAAAGATCGAGAGGCTCTCAATTCTGAGTTCGAGGATTCTGCCCAGGCCAAAAAACCCCGGCGGGAGGCTCCGGCCTCCAAAGCAATCATGGGGTCACAGGTTGACATCGATGGCGTGGCCTCGACAGATCACCTGTTGTACTGCTCTGGGGTACCGGCCCATACCGGTACCGACATCCAGGCAGCAGTGGCGTCTATGGGCAATACTGTCCAAGTCATGCAGCAGGCCATTCTGGCTTTTATTAATGCTGCTACGCCCTCGGTACCGCAGCCAGCGGTACCGGGTCCGGTTCCGGTAATGGCTTCCATACCGGAACCGAGGCCATCGTCTTCCAAACGCAGATCGGTTCCGCATGCCGGATCCGGGCTTTTGCCCGGTACCGATCCCATACCCGGTACGCCCGATGTCGATACCGAACGGTATGCGTATCGTGCGTTGGAAGCACATAGAGGATACTCTGCTTCTTCAGAGGATTTTAACTCCTCTGATGATTCTGATGAGTTCTCCCTTGATCTTCCTGAGGAGCCTTCTTCTCCTAAAAGGAGAATGTCTCCACCAGAGGATTTGTCCTTTCAGGACTTCATCATAGAAATGACTAAAGGTCTTTCTATTGCTTCATCCTCTGAAAAGGAACCCAGATCAAAGAAACTGGATATTTTAGGATACTCTAAGTCTCCTAAAGAGGCAGTTACCCTGCCTATCCATGAAATCCTTCAAGAACACTTGATGGACTTATGGGAGGCTCCTCTAACATTGTCTCCTTCTTCTCGCAGGTTGGACACCATGTACCGTGTCCCCCCTTCTCCTGGTTTCCAAAAAACTCAGTTGCCTCACCATTCTATTGTGGTGAAGTCTGCAATGAAGAAGATAAAGAGTACCAAAAGGCACTCTTCTACTCCTCCAGGGCGAGAATGTAAGACTCTAGACTCTTTTGGCAGGAAAACTTTCCAGGCTACTATGCTTATAGCCAGGATTAATTCCTATAGTCTTTACATGGGCATGTTTCTCAGTGAAATCGCTCTAAAAGTTCGGCATTTTGCCCCCTTTATCCCTGAGGATAAGAGGGAGCAGTTCATTTCCTTAGTGAAACACCTTTTGGATATTTCAAAGTTCTCCAACAGGGCAGCTTTTGATTCCTTTGAGGGTGCTGGTAGGGCTTCGGGCATTGCTATAGCAGCCCGACGTCTTGCTTGGCTCCAGGCTTCTGATCTAGAACCTTGGGTCCTAGATGGCTTACGAAATCTGCCCTGTACAGGTGAGAACTTATTTGGTGAGGAGTGGCAAATTAAGGCCACTCAAATGGACACAGAAAATGCCACCTTAGATAGACTTTCTAAGTCTACCTCCACTCCTGCCAAGAAGAAGTCTTTTAAGAGGCCTTATTACAAGAAGTCCAGATTTTCCACAAATACTGGCCAACAATCCTCTCAGCCTCGTTTTGCTGCTAAACGTCAGCAACCTAAACAGGCAAGGTCAAAGCCTGCGGCGTCTGCTACGCCTCAGCAGGCTCCACCCCCTCAGGGGTTTTGACTTGCCCCTAGAGAACTTAACTTTTCTGGCTCTAGAACAACCAGAGCCCCTCACCATACCCGGAAGGTTAGCTCACTTTGCTCCCAGATGGGAGCAAATTACATCAGAGCAATGGACCCTCTCTATCATCAGAGAGGGTTACAAACTCCATTTTTCCGACCTTCCTCCTTACACTATGGTGAGGCAGTTCAATTCTCCCCCATCTCTCCTGGCCCTCTTGGGTCAGGAAGTCTCCTCCCTCCTTGCCCAGGGGGCAATAGAGGAGGTCCCTCTTCTTCAACAGGGGACGGGATTCTACTCCCCTTATTTTCTAATACCAAAGAAGACAGAGGGCTTCAGACCAATTCTGGATCTGAGAGAATTGAACAAATTTCTTTTCAAGGAGAAATTCAAAATGCTTTCTCTGGGCATTCTCCTTCCATACCTTCAGAGTCAGGATTGGCTTTGTTCTCTAGACCTAAAGGATGCGTATACACACATACTCATCCACCCATCCCACAGAAAATACCTTCGATTTCTGTTTCAGGGAAAACATTTCCAGTACAGAGTACTCCCCTTCGGTCTAGCCTCTGCTCCAAGAGTGTTCACCAAATGCATGGCAGTCGTAGCTGCCTTTCTAAGAGGCCTGGGAATTTTCATATTCCCATACCTGGATGACTGGCTCATCCGAGCTCCCTCTCAGTCCCAGGCCCAAATTTCCCTGGACCGCACAAGGCGTCTTCTGCAGTATCTAGGACTGGTAGTAAACCTTCCCAAGTCTCAACTAATCCCTACTCAGTCTCTCGAGTTCATAGGGGCCCAGTTAGACACCATCACTGCAAGGGCCTACCTGCCTCAGGTCAGGGCCCAACGCCTGCTGAGTTTGGCCTCCCAAGCTCAGTCCAGCAGTCATTTGACAGCCCGGGAAATGCTGCGACTTCTGGGCCACATGGCCTCCACGGTACATGTGGTGCCCTACGCTCGTCTGCATATGAGAGCAGCTCAATGGACCTTGGCCACCCAGTGGACTCAAGCATCTGGAGCGCTCTCCGACCAAATACTCACCTCAAGCCGTCTATTTTGGTCCCTCCAATGGTGGACATCCACCAAGAATCTGTTGTTGGGGGCCCCCTTCCAACCTTTGTTGCCCCAAGCAACCCTCACAACAGATGCCTCCCAGACAGGGTGGGGAGCTCATCTTCAGAACCTCTCCACTCAGGGCACTTGGTCTCCACAGGAGGCCACCCTTCATATCAACCTCCTGGAACTGCGAGCAATTTACCTTGCCCTCAAGGTCTTCTATACCCTCCTTGTCAACCTGACTGTCCTAGTTCAGACAGACAATCAGGTAGCCATGTTCTATATAAACAAACAAGGAGGGACAGGCTCTCTGTCGCTTTGCAACGAAGCTCTCAGATTATGGGCCTTCGCCAGAGAGCATCAAATTCACCTTCTTGCAGTGTATCTTCCAGGAGTTCAAAACTCTCGTGCAGACAGACTCAGTCGAGTTCTGCTTCCACACGAATGGTCCCTACATATGGACCAGATACGCAGAATCTTTCAGGAATGGGGGACCCCGGACATAGACCTCTTTGCAAGTCCGTGGAATGCCAAACTTCCCCGGTTCTGTTCCAGAACTCAGTGTCAGGGAGCTCAGGCCCACGATGCCTTCCTCCTGCATTGGGGTCAGAAATTCCTCTATGCCTTTCCACCCATTCCTCTAATATCCAAGACTCTGTTCAAGCTCCAGAGGGATCACGGGACTATGATCCTCATAGCTCCCCGCTGGCCACGCCAGGTGTGGTTCCCTCTACTTCTGCATCTCTCCCAGGGATCCTCCCTGGACCTGGGAGCTGCGCCAGACCTTCTGTCTCAGGAGGAGGGGACTTTGTGGCACCCAAACCCCAAATCCCTACATCTCAGAGCTTGGTTACTGAAGGCCTAAGTCTTCAAGACTTTAATCTTTCTCAACCTGTGACAGATATCCTTCATGCCTCTAGGAAACCTTCCACGAGGCGTTCTTATGCTTTCAAATGGAAACGTTTTTCCATTTGGTGTGCTCAGCAGGGTCTTGACCCTCTAGCACTTCCTTTGAATTCCCTCTTGGACTATCTCCTGCATCTTTCAAATGCAGGCCTTAAGACAAATTCAGTAAGGGTCCATTTGAGTGCTATTGCAGCATCCTTAAAACCTATAAATGGACAACCTGTCTCCTCTCATCCTCTTGTTGCACGTTTCATGAGAGGCCTGACTCTAACTAAACCTCCCATCCGACCTCCGGTAGCATGGGATTTGAACCTAGTTCTAGGTCAGCTTATGAAGCCATCTTTTGAGCCTTTGGACTCTACCTCCTTCAAATTTCTTTCCTGGAAGGTTGTTTTCCTTATTGCAGTCACTTCGGCTCGCCGCATCAGTGAACTGCAGGCTTTAGTGGCTCATCCACCTTATACTAGGTTTCATCATGATAAGGTGGTCCTTAGGACGAATCCCCACTTTATGCCCAAAGTGGTCTCGCCTTTTCATCTTAATCAAGAGGTATATCTACCTGTCTTTTTCCCGGCTCCTCATGCATCCAGTGCAGAGAGGAACCTTCATACTCTGGATTGTAAAAGAGCTCTTGCCTTTTACCTCAACAGGACTCAACCACATCGAAAGTCTTCCCAACTTTTCGTGGCTTTTGATCCTTCTCATTTGGGACTTCCAGTCACCAAGCGTACACTTTCCAATTGGATCGCTCAGTGTATTTCTTTTGCTTACCAGAGTAAGAACATTTCTCTGGAGGGCCATGTCACAGCTCACAATGTGAGAGCCATGGCCACCTCTCTGGCTCATCTTCACTCTGTGTCCATAGATCAGATCTGTCGAGCAGCCACTTGGGCCTCGGTTCATACCTTCACAGCCCATTACTGCTTGGACAAGGACTCCCGCCGGGATGCCTTGTTTGGTCAGGCTGTCCTCAAACACCTGTTCCATACTTAAACAACTCCTGCCCACCTTCCCTGGATGGATGCCTGAGATCCATGCGAAGATGGTTTACCCTTGGAGGGGGATCTCCCAGGCATCTTAGCTAGGGAGTCCCCATATGTGATGACTTATTCCTGCTTGTTCCTGGAGATAGCACAGTTACTTACCTGTAACAGGTGATCTCTGGGAACAGCAGGAATTAGTCATCACAACCCACCCACCTCCCCTAGGAGTTGTATCTCTATCTATCTATCTTCCTGTCCTCTCTCTCTATTGTCTCAGCTTTAAACTCGAACTGACGAGAGCTGGTCAGGAAGGCGGGAAGGCAGCGCGCATGTGCAGTGGGAGGCCCCAAAAGCTTTTAATCTGAAAAGCTGGGGAGCTTTCCCGCGCGGGCTCCGTCGGTACCGACGTACCCATATGTGATGACTAATTCCTGCTGTTCCCAGAGATCACCTGTTACAGGTAAGTAACTGTGCTTTCTTGTACATTGATTGTTAAGAGCTCATCTGTCTGTAGAAGTTTTGATTGCAAATAGTCAGCAAATTCTTGTGGGTGAATGTCTTCTTTTTGTTCGGAAGATGGTTCCTTTGATAGTGATTTGACTAAATTGAAAAGGTCACGAGGTTTGTTCAGTGATCTTTTAAGTGTGTCCGTGTGGTATTGCTTCTTTCTGGTTGTGATTGCCTCGCGGTGAGTTGCTAGGTGGAGATTGTAGGCTGTATGATCATCGATGGATAGTGATCGGCGCCAGCGTTTTTCGAGTCTTCGTAGGTGTGTGAGAGAAGACCGCAGTTTGGGGGAAAACCACGGAGCAGAGGTTCTTTTCCTTGATATGTTCTTTGTGTGGTAGTTGAGCAACGGTGCTGAGACTGTTGTTCCAGGCGTCGATTGCCTTATCAAGGTTGAGTGTTGAGTCATTGAGGAGTGGTTGGGTGCTTGACAGTATAAGTTCCCTGTTGAAAGGTCGAAAACCCCTTGTTGAGGCTCTAGATGGGTTGTTTATTTTGCTGCTGTTAAGAAGATGAGTATTTCTCAGGGGAATTTGTAGGTTTATGAGTTTATGGTCTGACTATGGTACATCGGTGATCGATTTTACAATGTTGCTGCTTTGTTCATAAACAGATTGTGGAATGAAAACCATGTCAAGAATGTTTCCTTTGGTATGAGTGGGCTCCATGATTAGTTGTTTATATCCAAGATTTTCAATGGCATCGAGGAGTGAGGAGGACTGGTTTTGCTGCAGTGATGGGAGGTTGAGATCTCCCATTATCCAGTTGGGAGAGTTGAGGTTACTGGTATTGGCGGCTAGGTCTAATATGGTGGGAAGGTCGTTTGGTGAGCTTGAAGGGGCTCTGTAGACCAGGTTGATAGAGCATTGTTTGTTCGCTATAGTGATTATATCCAGGTTGTTAGAGCTATAGGAGTTAGTCATGTTGAAAAGGAGGTCAGACTTAGTGAGAATGAGTGCTCCTCCACCCTTTTTGTTTTCTCTGTGGGTTGTGTGTATAGAGAGGTTTGGTGGAATGATTTGGTTAATGAGGACATTGTCTTTTGATAACCATGTTTCAGTGATCATGAGTGCATCAAGATCGTGAAGGGTGACTATATCTAGGATTACAGGCCATTTTTTTCGAATTGAGCGAGCATTTGAGGGCACATTTTAAGCTTTGTGGGGGTGGGGAGTTGTGGTGTTTAGGGTTATTGGTTTGGTGTATTGCAATGTGAATCAAGTGGGAATGCCGGATACGAGCTTCCTTACCTGGATAGTGGTAAGGGTTCTGACCATTTTTTTCCATGGATTTTGAGGATAGGGATATGATTAGTGGTGGGAGAGTAGGCAAGGGAGGTCCCGAGCCAATCTGTGAGAAGGTAAAAACTGAGAAAGGTAATGAGGTGGAGAGACATTTTGGATTCTTGAATGGGAATGTGTATGGTGTATCTTGGAGTCTTGAGTGGCAGAATACAAGTTACAGTATAATTGGTACAGGCTACAATACTGTAATAGTATAATTGGTACAGGCTACAATAGTAATAGTGACTAAAATGGGTTTGTGCTACTGGCAACAGTATATAATATCAAGCGGAGACCATTACTGACTACAGTATAGATAACAAAAGATATAGGATACAATGGACAACTGAGAAGGAATGCTGTTGCTATACAGACAACTGTAAGGGGCTAATGGAAACAGTTACTGGCAACAGTATAGGAATCAGCAGAGTATGTTGCAGTCAGTTGGTGATAGGTAGTAGCAAGTTGACCAGAAACATGCTATCGATAGCAATATAGGGGATTACTTTGAGATTGAGAAGTAGTTGAGTGGAAGTTCTGGACATACAGATGGTGTATACTTGCTGTGGGTACGGACGGTGGTTGTGCTGGTAAGGTAGAGGGTTAAAGGTTGCAGGATTGGAGTTGCAGATTGATGGCGTGGATGTTTCTTGGGCCTTTTGAGGGGCCTCTGCCTAAGGGCCGTGCCAAAGGGCCCTCTGGCGAGGCCCTCAGGCACGGGCCCGCCTAATGGCGGCTCTCTTTTGGCGATGTGGCTCCGCCTCCCACAGCCCCGATTGGGCCGGAGGCTCCCTGAGCGGGAGAAGATGGTTGTGCCCCGCTCAGGAGTGCTCTACCCGGATCAGGGAGCACAGAGCACGGTGGAGAAGGAGAAAGGGAGCTGTTCTTGCTGGCGGCTCTCTTTTGGCAATGTGGCTTCGCCTCCCACAGCCCCGATTGGGCCGGAGGCTCCCTGAGCGGGAGAAGATGGTTGTGCCCTGCTCAGGAGTGCTCTACCCGGATCGGGGAGCACAGAGCACGGTGGAGAAGGAGAAAGGGAGCTGTTCTTGCTGGCGGCTCTCTTTTGGCGATGTGGCTCCGCCTCCCACAGCCCCGATTGGGCCGGAGGCTCCCTGAGCGGGAGAAGATGGTTGTGCCCCGCTCAGGAGTGCTCTACCCGGATCGGGGAGCACAGAGCACGGTGGAGAAGGAGAAAGGGAGCTGTTCTTGCTGGCGGCTCTCTTTTGACAATGTGGCTCCGCCTCCCACAGCCCCGATTGGGCCGGAGGCTCCCTGAGCGGGAGAAGATGGTTGTGCCCCGCTCAGGAGTGCTCTACCCGGATCGGGGAGCACAGAGCACGGTGGAGAAGGAGAAAGGGAGCTGTTCTTGCTGGCGGCTCTCTTTTGGCGATGTGGCTCCGCCTCCCACAACCCCGATTGGGCCGGAGGCTCCCTGAGCGGGAGAAGATGGTTGTGCCCCGCTCAGGAGTGCTCTACCCGGATCGGGGAGCACAGAGCACAGTGGAGAAGGAGTTAGGGTTTAGGGTTTGAGCCATCCTGATGTCGTGTTTGCCTTTATTGAGCTTTATTTTGTAATTATAGGTAATTTTTTTAAAAAAGATTATTTAAAAATAATTGACTTTGAATGTCTTTTACTAAGGGCATTTTTGTAAATTGGTATACTTAGCCCTTATGTGTGCCTTTGAGTCAGCCCTGACTCCTGGTGACCCAGAAGCTTCTGGGTTTTCTTGGCAGTGTCACTGGAAGTAGATTACTAGGCCTTTCTTCCAAGGCAATGGAGGGTTAAGTGACTTGCCCAATACCACAAGGACTGCTAGTGGAAATTGAACCCTGGTTGTTTGGTTACCAAGCCAGTGTTCTAACCACTAGGCTACTCCTCCACTCCTAGTTAGCCCTTAGGCAGTTATTTTTGTTTATGTGCAAAACTAACCCATTTGGAGAAACTGCCCTGAGAAAAAACATACCCAACAAACTAAATCTGGTGGAAAAAATGATCAAAGATTATAAAACAACTCTGAAAAATATTAAATGAAATGCTCAAATATAGCAACTTACAAATACAAGAAGCACTGACAAAGCATAGTTCCTCATCTGTAGTAGGTGTTCTCCAGGGAAAGCAGGAATCAGTCCATACATATAGATGATGTCGGCACCAATGGAGCCCACGTGGTGAACACTCCCCAGCTTTCCATAGAAAGCCTTTGGGAGTTAGATCACGCATGCACTATCACCTTCCCACCCAAGGGTGCCATCTTACCTCAGTATGACAACATAGCTTAATCAAGCATAAAAACAGAAAAACAACTCCACGGGAAGGAGGGAGGGTTGTGAGGACTGATTCCTGCTGTTCCCGGAGAACACCTGCTACAGGTGAGTAACTATGCTTTCTCCGGGAACAAGCAGGAATTCAGTCCTCGCATATAGGACTCCCAAGCTACAGGCTACCAAAAAAATCTGTAAAAAGCCACAGACTGAAAAATCAAACCGTGAATGACAGCAGATAGTGCTGGGTGGCCGCAAGACCTCAAGTATGACCACAGCTTTGACCAGGAAATCAATTCTCTGGCAGCCTGGACATGCAGAAGGGCTGGAGGGTAGGAGCTGCATTATTCCCCAAACAGGATGGAGTACCGCCTGGCCGAAGGCACTACATTGCCGGGAAGTCTCCTCCAGGCAGTAATGAGCTGCAAAGGTATGAGCAGAGGACCAGGTGGCGGCTCGACAGGATCTCTAGCAGGGAGATGGAGCGGAGATGCACCACAGATGCCGACATAGCCCACACATTATGGGTCATAACGTGGCCTGTTGAAAGAGAGAGAGACCAGCTCACTCATAGGCAAAGGAGATGCAGTCCCCCACCCAGGCAGACAGGATGCGCTTAGAGTCTGCAATGCCAAGTTGGTTCAGGTTGAAGATGAAGAGCTGTGAGAAGTGGTGATGAGATTTTGTCTGCTCTGGGTAGAAGGTCAGTGCCCTCTTACAATCCAAGTTGTGAAGAGTGGCCTCCATCCTGTTTGTGTGAGGCTATGGAAAAAGTGAGGAGAACCACCTCCTGGTTGAGATGAAAGGGGGAGACCAACTTTGGAAGAAGCTTGTGGTAAGTACAAAAGACCACTCTGTTTCTATGAAACCTGGTGTAGGGGGCATGAGCCACCAATGCTTGCAGCTCACTGACTATGCGCGCAGATGTGAGTGCCACAAGAAACACCACTTTCCAGGAAAGATACTTCAAGTGACAAGAAGCAAGCGGTTTGAAGGACAGAGCAATGAGCATCTCGAGAACCACTTTCAAATCACATGCCACCATGGGCGGGCGAATGGGAGGCCGAGTGAGCAACAGACCCCTCATGAAGGTTGCCCACAAGAGGATGGACAGACAGGGGTTGCCTCTCAAGCAGATGATGGTGTGCCGCCAGCGCACTGAGGTGTACCCTAATCGAGTTAGACTTCAGGCCAGCATGGGAAAGGTGTAGTAAGTACTGCAGTACCATCTGTATGGAGCAGGAGAAAGAGTTGGAGCTCCTCTCTGCTCACCAGACTGAGAATCTATGACATTTGAAGGCATATGCTTATATGGTGGAATCCTTGCGGGGCACTAGACATCTTCAATGTCCCTGGGTAAGTGGAATTGTGCTAGGGCTACTCTCTCAGCAGCCCAGCGGTCAGGGTGAGGGACCTGAGGTTAGGGTGCAGGAGAGAGCCATCCTCCTGTGAGATCAAGTCCAGTGCGCACCCCAAAGGAACCGAGGGTGCTTGTGAAAGATAGAGCAGCAGAGGAAACAAAGACTGCCACAACCACTGGGCAGCTATGAGGATCAAAGTGGCCCGCTTGACTGGACCTGGAGAAGGGTCTTGGAGATCAAGGGGGTGGGAGGGTACAAATAGAGATGGCCCTCTGTTCACAGAATGAGGAACGATTCGGCCACCACCCAAGATGGGGCCAGTGTCCTGTAGCAGAAGCGCAGCAACTAGGCATTGCTGGGGCTGGCAAAGAGATCCATCAAGGGATAGCTCCACATCCCAAAAAGGCAGCTGGCTACTTGTGGCTCTAGCCACCATTTGTGGGGCTGAAGGACCCTGCTAAGCCGGTTTGTCAGTAGATTGTCCTGACCAGGAAGGTACACTGCCTGAAGGAGCATACTGCTCTCGTTTGCGAAGGTGCATAGGCGAACTGCCTCCCAGCACAGGAGGTACAACCCTGTACTGCCCTGTTTGTTGACACAAAATATTGCCACTTGTTTGTCTGTCTGAACCAGAATGGCTTTGTTCTCCAAATGGTGTTGGAACGCGTGTAGAGGGTTCGCAATTGCCCTGAGCTCAAAGTTGATTTGATGGAGGCTCTCCTACATCAATCAGATGCCCTGGGTCTGTAGGCCATTACAGTGGGCTCCCCAGCCCAGCTTGGAGGTGCCCATTGCAAGGATTTGCTGAGGTGTCAGGGCATCCCCACCATGAGATGTAGTGGCTGCTGTTACTAGGTGAGGGAGAGGGACTTGGGGCGAGGCAAGGTTATGCAGATCCTGTCCACCAGGCGCCCCCTCACCGGAGTCCACTGAGTGCAGAGGGACCACTGGGCCTGACTAATGCTGAAAGCAAGTGTCTGGCATGATGTGCACTGTCAAGGCCATGTGCGCCAGGAGGCAAAACATGAGACGGGCCTAGACCATCATGGGACCTTGTACCTCTTTGGCAAGGGCTGCCAGGTGCTGAGCCCTGTCCAGAGGGAGGAAGGCCCTGGCCTGGACCATGTCTAGAATGACCTCTATGAACTCCAGACACTGCATTGGCTGCAGATGAGACTCAGGATAATTGTTGACGAATCCCAAATGCTCAAGAATGAGAATGGTGCGGCATCCCTCCTGACAGACTTTGGGGTATGTTTACTAAACCGTCTTAACGTGCGATAAGGGCACTTTACAAGGCGCACAGGTACCTTATCGCGCGATAACGCGTGCTGCGGCGCAAACGAGCGCTGAAGGTGGGGAAAGGCTCCCGGAGGGCGGAGAGAAGGGGTCAATGGGTGGAGAGTGGGAGGGGAGAGGCTCCCTGCACACTAACGCTGTGAAATCCGAGGCTCAAAACTAACGCCAGTGAAACCCTGGCGTTAGAGCAGATTTAAAGGGAAAAGAAACCATTTCCGTCAGCAATGTACAGCAAAACCAGGGAAACCTACAAAAAAGTGATGTGTGATACATGTGCACGGAACAAAAGGGCAAATAAACCTTGAAAATGTACAGCAGAAAATGTAAAAATTAAAATAACCAAGCTGGCCAATAGTGATATCAATGGGAAACATAAAAAAACACTCCCAAGAAAGCTCCAAAAAAAAAGATATGAATTTTGGAAGGGTCTATGCTCCGTCTGCATACAAGGTGAATGAGCCCACAGTGTAATTGCGCTGAGCAGGGTTTCCGACTCCATCGGCCAGGTTTCCTATGGCGTGCACATGCTCCACAAACAGCAGGGCGGGCATGTCGGAACGGGCAACTGGACAGATGCTGGGAAAGGGGACACAGAGGGCTGCAGGCGGCACATGCTGTGGTGCAGCTGGCCCACAGTGCGGAATAGGGTGATGCCTAGCTGGCCCATAGTAATGCTGAAACAGTAGAGCAGCCAGACAGCAACTTCTGAGGGTCCAACATGGGCACGAGTGTGCTTTCCACAGTATCACAGGGGATAGTACCCAGCAGGTACGGAACATTGGCATGCGGTGCTGGGGGGAAGTGTGGACAGCTATGCAGGCACCCCTACCCCAGAACCCGCACCATAGGAAGCTGCCTACCCGCACACTGGATGGCCTGAGACTGCGCTCCACCAGCACCACCAGCAGAAGGGCATGTCAGCATGGTGGTGGAGGGGGCAGTGGCAGCTGCCTAGAGCAGACCGTGGCCTAGCCCTGTGTAGGTGGGTGCCATGCACTGCAACAGACAGGCCCTGTCTGACGAACAGTCATGGCATCACCAGGGAATGCACTGTCTCTGTGGCAACACAGTGGTGCAGTGCACACAACCAGTGTATTCAGAAGCAGAAGGTCACAGGTTCAAGTCCCAGCTGTGGTTCCTGCCAACCCAGTCCCCATATTTTACCCACTACTAAAACGTGCTAATACAGACAGAACCTTTATTGCAAATGATGTAAACATGCCCAAAACACCTACATTTTACCCTACAGAGCACAGACACCATAAACCTGCGCATACCCTAGAGCAGAGTCTCCCAAATGCAGTCCTGGAGGCCAAACACCATTCAGGTTCCATGCTGCCTCTAATAAAGATGCCTGTGCTGCATTTCTATGCGCCACCCCCATGGTATGCAGGTGTCTCTCATGCATATTCATGAGGGACAGCATGAAAATCCGAACAGTGTTTGGCACACCAGGACTGGAGTTGGGAACCTCTGCTGTAAAGCAGCAGCAAACAGGGGCAGACACACCCGCACCCACAGGATCCATTATCCAATGCCTCCTGGAGAGGCAGGACATTGGGCCCTGCGTGCATCTCCCAATACTAGCACTTGCATACCTTAGCAATGCCACCCTAAACCCGTGAATACGGTACACAGCTATCAAAAGGTTGCTATGATTACTGGCAGATAGCAATTCTGATGTTAAGTACAATTTTCTGATTGAGCTGCATCATGGCAACCTTTCTGATGTCTGTGGAGTGTGCTACAGGTCTTGTCTGACAGTGTTTACCACCCTGAGGAGTGACCCAACAGTATTGCGTACCATAGCCATGCCTGCACTGTGCCCAGGACTGGAGTGGTGGCCAGGGCTGCAAAACACCTCTATAGTTGTACAATGCTGGCATAGGTGTTGGAGTGTGTGTCTGTCTATCCAGTGTGTGGTGGCTGCAAACACCCTCCACAGCCCACACTGCCAACACTGTTGCCAGTATTGGCCTGCCAATGTGCATAATGAGGAGCAAGGTACCATGGGTATAGCCTGGACAGGGTGGCCTGGCCAGGATGCATCTGCATAGGGCAATGGCTGGGACATTGTAGTGCCCGGCCTCCACCTGCACAGACAGGGTGGCCACAGCACGTCCTGCTGGGAGATCACTCTCACCCTGACTGAGCAGTGACCACGGCATGGCTAGGTTCCCCCATAGTACTCTAGCATTTTTCTCATGTGATATTTATGGGTTCCCTTTTGGGGCCCAATCACTGACTTATCTGCTTGGTGTGTATGCTGACATCCCAGTTCTGGGTGCATGCATCTCTTCCAGGAACATGCACTATGGACTAGCTAGCAGACTGTCTGCAGCTAGTATGTGTCTTGCTGGAACACCTTGCAGGGTGCAGCAGCTGGAGGCTTGCTGCAGGAGAATATCGGATAGTGGTGGGGTGCACCTGAGCATTTCTGGGCCTAATGTCTGTCTGCTATTGCTTTATAGATGTGTACAGAGCTGCATTGACTGCCCTGTAGGGTGTCTGTTCCCCAGCAGGACTGTGGTTGATGGTCCCCTCTACTGCTGCCATTGCAGGGAGGTAAAATGTGGATCTGTTGGTGGGAGATCCTGTTTACCACCCTCAGCCCCAGAGGGTGGGGTGGTGGTACATAATCTGCCTATGGGTCCATAAGGGCTAAACCTGACTGAGACATACAGATGTATCCAAGGTGTGTCTGCAGGAACTACCTATCTCACACACTAGCACTGCTGGGGACCTGCAGCATGGCCTATTTCTGCCATGGAAGGTGCTGTGGACCTGGTGCTGGGCGCCCCACCTCACCCTCAGGGTGAGCACAGTACCTGCACAATGTGACAGTGTGTAGCTACTCTGTGCCAGTAACACACATGGTCAGTTACCCCTACCAGGCCGAGATGCTGTGGGGGTGCATACCCCATCTTATGTTCATCTGTAGACTGCTGATTTGCATGTGCAGTGCATCATGGGTACGGGTGGGTTAACCCTATCCTGGTGATCACAGCAGACTGTGTGATGACATGCAGACCTTCTGCAGCCAGTCAGAGGCTTGTTAGCAGCTGTAGCCCACTGGTTACTTCACTGCCTGTGGAGCCAGAGGTCATGGGTTCGAACCCACAGTGGGGTTATTTGATAGGGCTGTCCAAAGCATTATCTATTTTTAATGTACATTAGTGCTGCCAGCAAAAACACCCTCAGCGTACTGTGACCATAAGGTGCCTCAGGAGGCGCTTTATAGGGCGCCCTATAAAGCGCCTTCTGAGGCACCTTATGGTTACCGTCCATATAAGGTACCTTATAATGTGCCCTATGGAGTGCCTTATAGGGTGCCTTATGCTGCACCTTAGGTTACGGCACGTGAGGGTGTGTTTGCTGGCAGCAATAACACAGGTACACTAAAAAAAATTTTTTTTAAACTGCCTCTAATGTTTCGATTGATTTTTACGTTTTTTGGTGCGCTGAATCCAAATCTGGTAACCAATTTGCTCCATCATGTACAGATTTTTTGCTACATTGGGTTAGCAGTTTGAGGTGAACGTTTCAGATTGAGTGCGATCGAGAAGTTTCTTGGATGAATTCTTTATACTAATTGTTTAGTAGTTATTCAAATAAGAATAAAGAAAATTGTAACAAGGCAGCACATAAGAATAGAGTAATGTCAACAAAACACACGGTGATGGTAGCAAAATTGTCTGCACTTAAAACAGCCACATACATGTGCACAAACATTGAGCATATAAGAGCGAGGTTAGACACAAAGCAAAGCAAAGAAATGTGCAAAAAATGTTGTACAGGTATGTATGTAAGAATAGAAAACGCAAACCGCACCATTGCAATACATGAAGACAAACACCCGATGGTGTGAAAATAAAATTCTAATAAATGAGATCCGACACTGTGGTAATAACTAGCAAATTTTTATTTCAAAGTTTAGTAAAAACACGATATTTGTCAACACAGTTTAGATTTTAAAGTCATTCTTGGGTCAATCAATCTCCTGGTGGGCCCGTTTCTTCTTCCCCCGAATGCTTCTCTTGGTGCGCTGCTTGGCGTATTTTTCATCTGGGGTTTCCCGCAGCAGCAACCAGCAGAAATCAGCCATCATAGTGGTGTTCCATCTTCCTTGGTACCTTCTCTCTGCGTCCTTGATGTCCTGGTGAAACCTTTCACCTTGTTCTTCACTGTACGCCCCCAAGTTTTCGGGAAAGTAGTTCACATGGGAGTGCAAGAAATGGACTTTCAGGCTCATGTTACAGCCTTGTTCTTTGAAGGCATTGAGCATCCTGGCAACAATATCCTTATAGTTCTCATCCCGCCTGTTCCCCAAGAATTTGAGAACAACATCCTTGAAGGAATCCCAGGCTTCTTTTTCCTTCTCAGACATCGTTTCAGCGAATGCTCCATCTGAAATGAGTTTCCTTATATCAGGGCCAACAAACACTCCTTCCTTTAGCTTTGCTTCAGAAAGTCGGGGGAACTTTGAGCAAAGGTACCGAAAGCACTCACCATCTTTTGGAAGGGACTTGATGAATTGCTTAATGAGACCCAACTTAATGTGGAGAGGTGGTAATAGAATTTTATCACGAGGTACCAAGCTCTCATGAAGAACATTTTTCTCACCGGGTCTCAAATACTCCCGAATTGGCCAGTCTTTCTTCCCCCAGTGTAGGTCGCGGGCCCGGCTATCCCACAAGCAAAGGAAGCAGGGATATTTGGTGAAACCGGATTGCTGCCCTAATAGCATGGATAGAATTTTAAAGTCTCCACAAATCATCCACTTATGCTCATCATAACGAATCTTCTGAAGAATCAGGGCCAAATTCTCGTATTTTTCTTGGAGAATAACAGAGTGAGCAATAGGAACTGAAGCGAATGTGTTGCCATTATGAAGAACACCACCTTTTATGCTGTCTTTTGACGAATCAATGAACAGCTGCCATTCAGCAGGATCATACTTAAGTTTAAACTTTTCCATCACTCCGTATATATCGTTGCAAAATACCAAATCTTCCTCTTTGCTGAAATACTTCAAAAATTGTGTCTCGCGGTTGCGGTACCAATAAAAAGTTGTTCCTGGTGACAATAGATTTTTCTGTTTAAGCCGAGAACCTAGCAGTTGGGCAGCATCTTTTGGGAGTCCTAAATCCCAGACTAAATCATTCAATTCAGCTTGAGAGAAAAGTTCAGGTTTCGGATCTGGTTCAGTTTCAAACTCGAAGTACTGGACTCATCGGGAAAAGCCATCTGAGTCTCATCATGATCAGAACCGTCCACACAAATATGATCCAAAGATTTTGGTGGTTCAGGCACAGGTACTTCGTTGCTATGAGGCATAGGCCTAATTGCTGAGGGAAGGTTGGGGTAACTTATTACGTTCTTATTTTTTAAGTTGTATCCCTTCACAATGCAAGAGCAAAAATAGCAGTCACTGCTGTGGTCTCTTTGTTCACGCCACATCATAGGTATTCCGAAACAAAATGCTTGTTTTTTTACCTTTCATCCATAAGCGTAGATCTTCCTCACATGTCTTGCACACTTTGTGAGGAGCCCACGGTTTGTCTTGATCGCCTAACTTCAAACCGAAATAGGCGAAATATACTTTTTTAATAAATGCAGAAATGTTCCTCTGCCGCTTTTTCACGATATATTCCCCACAAATAAAACAAAAACTGTCCGGAAAGTTGACGCAACATCTGGCTCTGTGAGCCATCACAAATACACAGCACTGCAAACTAGAACTGTAGTGAACCACTCCGGAATAAAGCTGGATTACGACTGAGCAAACAAAAGGTAATAATGAACTTGCAAGAAACTGAAATTTGACAGGAACGTTCATGTCGCAACCACCGTGTTTGAGCAAGCGAACGAGGCGAGGCGAACAGGAAAGAACATGCGCCAGCGCGAGTACTGGATTTAGCCCCCCGCCTCCCAATTGTCCTGTTAATGTATAAAATGAATACAAAACACTCTAAAATATCATGAGGGAGTGTTTCTAGTTAGTTAACCATTACAACCTCTATTTTGGGCCAAGAAAATAAACTGCAGTCGGCTAAAAAGAAATTATGTGAACATTCCTTATATGGGTAAGAAATCTAATTTTGCAAGAAAACGTGACGTGATGGAACATTTTGGCTATTTTTCCTGGATTCAGCACCCCAAAATCTATAGGAATCAGTTGCAAAACTGGAGGCAGTTTTTTGGTAGTGTACCTGTGTAATTAAAATACAAATAAACTGCCTCAAGAAACAATACTTACATGTCAAAGCTGATGCCTCAGCCAGCTTTATGCATTAGGCACACTGGGGGATTGAACTCATGACCCCTGTATCATCAGTCAGTGTATTAACCATTGTGCTACACCTCTGTTTCTATGTTTGCATGTCTGGGCGCCTACATAAGATTACCGCACGTTAACACGCTTAGCGGTGCTTCGCCTGATAATGTGCGCAGCAGCGCCCGTTATCGCGCGATACTCCCGTTTTGCTGCTTTAAGACTGAAACGCCCACTCCTTTTATGGCAACCTGCACACTATCGCCGGGCGCACATTAGGATGGTTTAGTAAACATACCCCTTTGTCTGTGGAGCCACCCTTTATGAGCCAGTCATCCAGATAGGGGAAGACAAACACCCCCACAGTCTGAGGTAGGCTGCGATCACCACAAAGCATTTTGTGAACACCCTTGGGGCAGAAGCAAGTCCGAAGGGCAGGACCCTGTAGTGGTAATGGGAGCCTCTGATGACATGTGGAGGTAATGCCGGTGGTGTGGATGGATCAGGATGTGGATGTAAGCATTTTTGAGATCCAAGGAGAATAGCCAATCACCCCGCTGGAAGAAGGGCAATAACGTTCCAGTGGACAGCATTATGAACTTCTCCAGCAAGAACCGATTGAGATCCCGAAGATCTAGGATGGGATGTGTCTTTTTGGGAACCAGGAAGTAGTGTGATTAAAACCCTTTGCCCCTTAGTAGCGGGAGTAAAACGAGCTCCACCGCTGTGTCATGTCCTGGCAATGTCCCAGTTTTTATACTAATTCCTACTATATCCTTTTTAATTGGTCTTGTTTTATTTGATTCTTTTATGCATCAACTATGTGTGCATATGTAGCCCAAAGCCATTTCACTGGCCACTTTTTTTAGGACTGACTCAAAGGCACACATTGCATTGCATTGGACATTAAGGGGTTGAACCGCCAGGGTGCCAATAATGTTGACCACAACTGTATATACATTTACTTATTTATTTAGCAATTTTTATATACTGCCTTCTCTACAAGTCAAAGCGGTGTACAGTTAACTCACAGAAAGGAAATGTTACACGTAACTTGAGATAAATAGTAGTTAACATATAACATAGGTGACAGCAACTTGAGATAAATAACAGTTAACTTATAACATAGGTGATAGCAAAGGTAGTCTTATAGGGAATGTTTAAGGTACACCGATAAGGAGTACAGAAATGATATAAGTAACTTGAACAAAAATGTAACAGTTAAAGAGGAAGGGGTCATGTTTGTTCATAGGTATTGGTCCGTAATGTCTGGCAAATAGATATGTCTTTACTTTGCAGCAGAACTCAGCAGTGTTGTTTGAAGTCCAAATGTCATTGCGGAGAGGGGGGCGGTGCGAACAAAGAGAAGGCTCATTTGGAAGTGGTTTGATTCTATCTGGTTTGAAGGGTTGGTACCATTAAACATATCTTTGATGCTTTTCTGTCTACTTCTGGGCTTCAGGAGGCTTTAGTATAAGGGGTTGAAGAACTTCAGCTGATTGCTGGTGGAGTATTTTGAATGTGTTTAGTATGATTTTATATTTAATTCACATATGGAGTGGGAGCCAGTGAAGGTGTTGTAATATGGGGGGTGGGGGGTGTGTGATGTGATTTGTGTGTGGAGAATTTGATATAATCCTAGCGGCACATGAATGGGGTCATTAAGGTGGACTTGAGGTGGAGAGTGGATGGTAGCAGCAATGCATGCTCACATTTGTAGTGTACTACAGGCACAAAGGTGCTGTCTGTGCAGGTGCAACTACTGCCAGCCTCCAACCAGGTGGTAGTTGCGCCCGCCTTGCTAATGCATTGGCAATGCGCAGCCTGGGCTCGAAAGTCAAGTGGTTGAAAGTTCTGAACTCTCCCACATATATACCATCATTGACAGTGGTAGATGGCAATGCCCAGATTTGAACCAGGCACTCACCTAGGGTATTGGTATCAGATGGGCAGCATGGTGAGTCTGCTACAGTAGCAGAACACTATAGTCTGACAGCTACAAAACCAGGATCTGCAGCCCTGGTGTTTCTGCTGGGAGAGTGGGTATATTTATATTTATAGTTATATATATATATATTACACACACACACAGGGTGGCCCAAAAAAAGTGATTCTCCAGGACCAAGCAGGAAGTCAGTCCTCACATATGGGTGACGTCGGCGCCGACGGAGCCCTCGCGGAGCAATTTTCCCCAGCTTTCAAAGAAAGCCTTTGGGAATTGCAGCGCGCATGCGCGGTCCCCTTCCCGCCCAAAGGTGCCATCTTGGCCAGTCTTCTTTTTTCCGCGGAGCCCTACAGACGTTGTCTAATAGTCACCGCCGAAAAGTTGATTTTTTCCTTATTTTCAGTATTTCTTCGGTTCGACGCCGGTCCTTTTTCCGCCCGGCCTCGCGACGCCGGTTGCGAGGCCTCCCCTTCTTTTTTGTTTTTTTCTGTCCTTCGCGACAACTTCGCGCCTTTTTTCATTTTTCCCTGGCGGCCCGTTCGTTCGACCTCGCAGGGGCCCTTTTTCCCCCGATGGCCGCCAGTGGCTTTAAAAAGTGTGTTAAGTGTAAGAAACTTATGTCTCTTACCGACACACATGATTGCTGCCTCCATTGCCTGGGCCCCGATCATGAAGAAATGATCTGTGGGCCCTGTAGCAAGATGTCCGCGAAGTCTTTGCGGAGTCGGCAGCATCAGCGGGAGAGAATCTTCTCTGACCCCAGCCGCACCCGGACCTCGTCAGAAGCTTCGGTGTCCAGAGAATCTGGCTCTGAACACCGCCGGAGCTCTTCTGAGAGGGGGTCCCCTAACCGGGAACATCAGCGGAAGAAGAAACCCGCGAGGGCGGCGTCGGTGGACGCTCCTGGCTCCTCGAGGGCCAGGTCGCATAGCCCCGACAGCCGTCCTGGGTCTTTGGAGCTGGAGCGGCCGTCCAAACAGCCTCGTCTGGAGATGGACTCCTCTGCTCACGTAAGTGCTGTTGTCTTCGTAGACTCGCCTCCGAGTGGTCCGACGTCGGGCCCGACGCCGTCGGGGCCCGAGTCGGGGGCTGCTGGGTCTCCTGAGTTCGGACTCAGGTTGACGGCCTTGGAGCGCAGCTTGACTGCCTTCATGGACCAGCAGCGGGCATTGATCGCTGGCCTCGCTGGCGTGTCTGCCCTGACCGCCGGGACGTCGACGTCTAAGTCGACCCCGGAGACCGAGCCGATCCTCGAGTCCATGCGGGCTCGAGTCGATCCTCGGTCGAGGTCACCTTCGGCCTCCCGTTCGGGGCCGAGGTCGTTGACGCCGACTCCCTCGGCGTCGGGGTGGATGGCGTCTGTGCCCGCCCGACCGGAGCCGCTCGACTCCTCCTCCGAGGAGTCGGCCTGGGAATCCGAGGTGGATGAGTCACCTGGTTCTTTCCGGACTCGGTGTGTCCCTTCTGACTCCCCCGAGTCCGAGCCTCGGAGACAGTCCCCCCCGGAGGATGCCCGGTTCTCGGACTTCGTAAGGGATATGGCCAAGGCCTTGGCCTTCCCTGCGGATCCCGAGGAGGAGCCTCGAGCCGAGGAGCTCGATGCCCTCCAGTATGACTCTCCTGCGAAGGAGCACTTTACTGTACCGGTTCCTCCGATGCTGGAACGACTTCTCTTCCGCATGTGGGAGAGTCCGGCGTCGTCGCCGGTCTTAAGCAAGCGGGTCGATGCCATATATCGAGTCCGCAAGAGCCCTGGCTTCCAGAAAGCACAGCTGCCACACCATTCCATGGTGGTGGAATCGGCCATGCATCGGCTCAAGAGCCAGAAGATGCACTCCTCGGTGCCTCCCGGCAGGGAAGCCCGCAGCCTGGATGGCATCGGTAAGAAGTGTTTTCAGGGCTCTATGCTTGCTTGTCGGGTCCAGACTTACCAGCTCTACATGGGCATGTATCTCCGGGACCTGGCTAAAGAACTAGCCGGATTCTCTGATGGTCTCTCCGAGGAACCTTTGCGGAGGTTCCTGGCCTTGTCCACTGGTATTCGTGAGTGCTCCAAGTTCATTTCTCGAGCAGCCTATGATGGCTTCAAGGCATCGGCTCGAGTGGCCGCAGCCGGCATCGGAGCCCGCCGCCAGGCTTGGCTCCAGTCATCCGACCTCGAGCCCTGGGTGCAGGACAAGTTGGTCGATGTCCCCTGCAGAGGTGAAAACCTCTTTGGTAAACCTATGGACGAGAAGGCTGCTCAGCTCGAGACAGAGACTCTCACCAGGACTCGGCTCTCCAGGAAAACCTCTGCCCCTTCCCAAAAGAAGAAGGACTCGGGGAAAAAGCCCTTTTACCCGAGGAAGGCGGCTGCCTATAAACACTACCCCCATTATCAGGCCTCCGCAGCTCCCCATCAGGGTCAGCAGGCCAAGGGACGGGGTAACGGATCCTGTAGGCAGCAAGCCCCCAAGCCTGCGCCACCGGCCCCTGCTCCGCAGGGTGGGGGTTTTTGACTCGTTCAGCATAGCCTCTCCCCCTCCGCTGGTTTCTCTCAGCACGGGAGGCCGGCTGGTCCACTTTGCCCACAGGTGGTCCAACATCACGTCAGACGCCTGGGTGCTCCACATAGTCCGAGAGGGCTATCTTCTGCATTTCCACCAGGTACCTCCCCCCTACTTTCCAGGGGAGCCTCTGCGACCCCCTCTTCACCGGGACTTACTCCTTCAGGAGTTGGCAAGTCTTATTCGGGAACAGGCAGTGGAGCCGGTGCCCCACCACCTGCGGGGTCACGGTTTTTATTCCCGGTACTTCCTGGTACCAAAGCGGACTGGAGGCCTCAGACCCATCCTAGACTTGCGGAACCTCAACAAGTTCCTGGAGAGGGAAAAGTTCAAGATGCTTACCCTTGGAATCCTGCTGCCCTACCTCCGGCAGGGAGATTGGCTATGCTCCTTGGATCTAAAGGATGCCTACACTCACATCCTCATCCACCCAAGCCACCGACAATACCTAAGGTTTGTGGTGGCGGGCAATCATTACCAATACAGAGTACTGCCCTTTGGCCTATCCTCCGCACCACGAGTCTTCACAAAATGTCTCGCAGTGGTTGCGGCTTATCTCCGGCTTCAAGGCCTCTTCGTCTTTCCTTACCTGGACGACTGGCTTATCAGGGCCCCGTCCGCCACGGAGGCCACTCACGCCACAAAACGTACTGTAACTCTGCTCCAGTACTTGGGCTTTGTCATAAACTTCGAAAAGTCCACTTTGCTCCCCTCTCGGGACCTCGAGTTCATCGGCGCCAGACTGGACACGCTTCAGGCACGGGCGTTTCTGCCGCTCGACAGGGCTCACCGGCTCATGGCTCTCGCCAGCCGTTTTCGCAGCCATCCCCGGGTCTCGGCCCGGCTCTTCCTGAAACTGCTCGGCCATATGGCGTCCACGGTCCATGTGACCCCCAATGCCCGCCTGAACATGCGGCCAGCTCAGTGGTGCCTTCGCTCTCAATGGCGTCAGGCCTCGGGGAGACTGGCGGACTCGGTACGCATCTCCGGCCCGCTAGTCTCTTCCCTACGATGGTGGCTTCACCTACCCAACCTAGTGCTCGGAATGCTTTTCCAGTCTCCTCCGCCGGTCCAGGTTCTGACGACCGACGCTTCTCTCCTGGGTTGGGGAGCACATTGCCAGGGGTCATGTACTCAGGGTCTCTGGACCCCGTGGGAATCTGCCCAGCAGATCAACTTCCTGGAGCTCAGGGCCATTCGCCTGGCTCTGAAGGCCTTCTCCTCCCACCTCACGTCTCACCAGTCTGTGCTGGTCCAGACGGACAATCAAGTTGCTATGTTCTACGTGAACAAGCAGGGAGGCACGGGCTCCTTCCTTCTCTGCCGGGAAGCACAAAAGCTCTGCGCTTGGGCCGTCAGCCGGGGAATCCTCCTCAAAGCTGTCTATCTCCCAGGTCAGGAAAATCACCTGGCAGACAAACTGAGCAGAATCCTCCAACCGCACGAGTGGAGATTGGACCCGTTGGTGGTCCAACGGATCTTCCTACGGTGGGGCCTCCCCACGCTGGATCTCTTCGCCAGTCCTCTGAACAGGCAACTTCCTCGATTCTGCTCTCAGGAACCGCACCCCCTCCGAGTAGCGGCGGATGCTTTTCTGCTCTCATGGTCCACGGGCCTTCTGTATGCCTTTCCTCCCATGCCGCTGGTGTCTCGAACTCTTTTCAAGGTTCTCCAGGACAAGGCCTCCGTGATCCTGATCGCTCCCCGGTGGCCCCGGCAACCGTGGTTCCCGCTTCTGATGCAGCTGGCGGTGGATACCCCGTTGCCTCTGGGGTTTCAACCCAATCTCCTGACTCAGGATCAGGGGTCTCTCCTACACCCCAACCTCAGAGCTCTTCATCTGATGGCCTGGCTGCTGAAAGGGTAGTCCTTGCTCCCCTCCTGTTACCTCCGGAGGTGGAGGAAGTCGTACTGGCTTCCAGGCGACCCTCTACCCGGAAATCCTACGCCCTTAAATGGCGTCGCTTTTCCAACTGGTGTACTCAACAGTCTCAAGATCCCTTCTCCTGCTCGGTGTCGGTGGTCTTGCAGTACTTGCTTTCCCTCTCCAATCTTGGGCTCAAGTCCAACTCGGTCAAGGTTCACCTCAGTGCTATTTCGGCACATCATGTGCCGGTGGAAGGCAGGCCTCTTTCTGGCCACCCCCTCGTGGCTCGGTTCTCCCGGGGCCTTCTTCTCCTCAAACCACCGTTGCGCCCCCCAGCCCCTGACTGGGACCTGAACGTGGTTTTACAGCGGATCACCTGCCCGCCTTTTGAACCCATGGCTACCTGTCCTCTTCGTTTTCTCTCTTGGAAAACCTTATTCCTGGTGGCCCTCACTTCCGCTAGACGCGTTAGTGAACTGCAGGCCCTGGTGTCTGATCCTCCCTACACTCGGTTCTACAAGAACAGGGTAATCCTGCGGACTCACCCTAAGTTTCTTCCAAAGGTGGTCTCCCCTTTTCACATCAATAAGGAGGTGGTGCTTCCGACCTTCTTTCCCAGGCCACACTCCAGCCGAGCTGAGATGGTCTTGCATACCCTGGACTGTAGAAGGGCACTGAACTTCTACCTTGATCGTACGCGGGAGCACCGTAAGACTGTCCAGCTCTTCCTGTCTTACGACCCTAATAAATTAGGGCTCCCTGTCTCTAAGCGTACTCTGTCCATCTGGGTAGCTGATTGTATCGCTTGGACTTATGCGGCGGCAGGCCTCTCGCTGGAGAGTCGAGTCACCGCTCATCGGGTTCGGGCGAAGGCTGCGTCAGTGGCTTACCTCCGCTCTGTTCCGTTGGCAGACATCTGCCGGGCCGCTACTTGGTCTTCGGGCCAGACTTTTGCGGCCCATTACTGCCTCGAGAGGGAGTCCCGCAGGGACAGTGCTTTCGGACAGGCAGTCCTCCGTAATCTCTTCGAGGTTTAGGCAACTCCTACCCTCCATCCCGGATGTTGGGCTACCGGTTGGAGATTAATCAGAGAAGATTCCTTCCTTCTGTGCTGCTGAGCTAGAGGGAGCTCATTTTTGTGCTTAGGGTCTCCGGTAGCCTTAAGCTGGGGAGTCCCATATGTGAGGACTGACTTCCTGCTTGGTCCTGGAGAAAGCGTAGTTACTCACCTGTAACAGGTGTTCTCCAGGAGCAGCAGGAATCAGTCCTCACAACCCTCCCTCCTCCCCTTGGAGTTGCAATCCTATGATTTAGTTTTTTTGCAATTTTTTTGCTGTCTTTTTGCTACGTCATCAGACTGGCCAAGATGGCACCTTTGGGCGGGAAGGGGACCGTGCATGCGCGCTGCAATTCCCAAAGGCTTTCTTTGAAAGCTGGGGAAAATTGCTCCGCGAGGGCTCCGTCGGCGCCGACGTCACCCATATGTGAGGACTGATTCCTGCTGCTCCTGGAGAACACCTGTTACAGGTGAGTAACTACGCTGAACATCTCGTAAATTAAAAGCTTAAATAGTTTACTTATTTAACTTTTTCAGCTATATAACGTCTTTATTTCTACAATTTCAAGTCGCCATCTTTTTTTTTTTTTAATTTGTCAATTGTTTACATCTGTTTGTTTGAATTTTTTTTTTTTTTTACACAGAATGACAAATCACCGCAGAAGACCATATTCTGATTACATATTTGCGAAATGAAAAACAGTGGAATGCTAGGAGAATGACAAATGAGTTTCCAAACAAAGCCTGGAGCATAGCCAATGTTAGTTGGGTTATCAATAAAATCGACAACTGTACAACGGAGCGTAAACTCGGAAGTGGTCGACCAAGGTCTGCTAGAACACAACAGAACACTGAGCTGGTGAGTGAGCTGATCTGCAGTCAAGATGATGATCCTCACAGTCACAAAAGTCCACGGGAAATAGAAAGAGAAACTGGAATACCATGTTCGTCGGTCCAACGTATTTTAAAGCAAGATTTGGAACTTAAAACATACAAGCTTGTGATCGGGCAAAAGCTCAATGAAAATGTCAAATTGAAACGCTTGCAATGCAGTCGGCAGCTACTTGAACGGTTTCCTAATGAGAGAAGTTTAGGAAGCATCTGGTTTACAGACAAAAAGATATTCACCGTTGCTACTCCAGATAATTCTCAAAATGATCGTGTTTATTCCGTTGAAACAAACAAAAGTCAAGTTCCAGAAAGGCGACTTATACGAGAACATGACCATTTCAGCCGCAGTATCATGGTATCAGTTGGTGTCTCGAATGGGGAAAACTAGTGTTGTGTTCGTCGAACCAGGCGCCAAATTAAACAGTGGATATTATTGTGAACGTGTTCTAGAACAAGGTTTACTGCCCGTAATTCAAGCTACATGTGGCTGCCATAACTGGACATTTCAGCAGGACGGATCCCCATCTCACACAGCCAGAAATACGATCAACTTTCTTAGTCAGGAGAATGTAAATTTCATCGAGCCAGACATGTGGCCACCGAACAGCCCTGATTTAAACCCAGTAGATTATGCCATATGGGGTGCTTTGCAAGAAAAAGTCTACCTTTGGTGAAAATTTACCACAGCTGAGCAGCTCAAGTTGGCAATAACTGAGGAATGGAGAAATCTGGGGCAGCGCTTTATTGACAGAAGCATAAATCAGTGCCGTCGACGCTTAGAAAAAGTGATTGAGAAGCAAGGAGGACACATTGAACATAATTTCTGAATAGCTAAATACTTGGGAAAAAAATACATTAAAAATATATAGTTAATTAAATTGTATTTTTAAATAACTTATATGCCACGAGATGTTCTCACTTTTTTTTGGGCCACCCTGTGTATGTGTGTGTACACACACACACAAAGCTACATCACTCTTCAAGTATGCATTTGTACTGGATAGATTGGGAAGGCTGCTGGTATAATGAGCTGAGGAGGAGTTGGTAAATAGGGCCTGTGTTCAGTGAAACAGCTATTACTAGCAACATAGGGTTGGAGACAGTACAGTACAACTGGGAAGGGGCATGCAAATGAGGTGTTGCAACTACTAACAAAATGAAGGCTGGGCACAAATATGTGCTGTCAGACTATCACCTCACCTGCATGGGTAGCCCTGGGGGGGGGGGAGGGGGGTGGCTATACCAGTGCAATGGACCCTGTTCCTAAGGGCAGATGGCCCCTCACCTGACCACAGGACAACGTATTTTTGACCTACTGAATCATGAGCAACTACCTACATTTTTCTCACTGAACATGGGCTTGCGTGGTTGAAGCTCCCTGATCAGTGTTCCTCTCCCACTTTAGAGGATGGGGCATTCCACAGACCTGGAGAACTCCTGTCTGGTGTGCTCTGGCTGGCAGCCACTTGAGGGTGCCTCTCTCCATGTGAGCATTTAGAGTATTCTGCAGCGTGTCTCCATGATAGAAGCATGGGTGCCCTTTGTGGACTACTTCCCACCCTTGGCCAAGATTAGACCACAGGGGTAGTAGCCAAAGAACATCCTTTGGGGCATCATGAATCCCTTGTGGCAGAAGGTGGGAGTGACAGGGTACCGCAGCCATCTAGCCCCCACCTGTGTGTGTGTGATCATGCTAAACCCAAGGATCCATTCTACCACGCCCCACTACTAAGAGTGCTGTGCAAGATACATAAGGGAAATGACAGAGAGCAGATCCAACAGAGAGCTGGTAACCTTCCACTGTAGCCTAGGTAATCGGGAGCCCTGGGTGCCTCAGGGTGAGAAAGGTTCATATGGATGTTCCACATAGCAGCCACTGCTGCCACCCTGCCTGCATCCTTATGGGGTCCTTGACTCATTCAGATGCTGCGTTCACTCCCAGAAGGAACTGCTGTATGGTCTCTTTGCATGCGTTTGCTTCTTGATTTGCATTCCCCGCCTCCTTCTACTTTGGTCCGTTGCTCTGAGTTGTGCAGCAGGATGTATCTATTCCCAGGTCAGCCCTCTCTATCCTTCACAGGCCACTTACTAGGTGCTCTGTTAGTGGGGAAGGGGCCCAGATATTGGTGTATGCAGTGGTGGGATTCAGCCGGTTGGCGCAAACCTGTTCCTAGAATTTCCCTGAGTTCACTGAACCACTCAGCAATGCCCCCTGGCAGGACTTTTAAATTTTAAAGGAGCCTCAGGCCTATGGGCCGCTTGGAGTGGCCTTGAATGAAGGGAGGGAGGAAAATCACTTGCAACAACAAACAGACTGGTAAGTTCAGCAGCCACAACAGCACAATAGAAACCGGTTACTATCTAACAAATACACAAATCATCTTGCAATTTGGAAGTATTTGAAGGAAAAAAATAGTTTATTAATATTTTATTTTATTTTCTACCTTGAAATGGAGTAAGGTGAGAGAACCAGTTTTCAAAAATTTTGAATCCCACCACTGCAGTACACTGCCCAAACGTACTAGAATGATACCACTAGGGGTGCTGCCACCCGCTTGTACCGACCACGTGGAAGATGATACAGAACCGGTTCCTAAGATACTAGGCATATGATATCTCTGCAGGGTTTGGTGGCTTACTGCTGGCATTGCATTGGCAGAGTGCCAGTGCGCACTTGCTACGAGCACATGTGCTCTACTACCATGTTAGAGAGGTATCTAGCATGGTCTTATGTGCCTGCCGTGGCCACTACTCCTTCTCCATTGTATATTTTCGCTAACCGTGCATTTTCCCTGCTGTACTCACAGCCTAAGAAAGATGCAGACCAAAGCTGAACTGAAAAGAAGCCAGACTCTGCCTGCAATGCAATACTGGAGAAATAGAAACATTTTCCCCACATGACACAGATACAAAGACAGAGATGCACACTTCCCCAAAGTAACCGAGAAAAATCAGACTTCCCAACAAGGAAGGAGCAGGAAAAACGATGCGTAATCCTAGGGAAAAGAGGGGAAGCTGCTGCTATAGCACCAAACTATGTTGCATCCTACCACCACGCAAGAAATGTAACCTGACAATCCAGACCAGAACCAGAACCAAGAAATTGTTCCTGTTATTGACCGCTCTGTACAGTAAGGGCCTGATTTGTCCTGCACGCACATTCCTTTGTATGTCCAGTGTGAGTTGGATGTACAAAGGGCATCACGATTCAGTCCCGACCTACACGTACAGGCACTGCCTAGATAGCTCAGTCAGGCATTTAAATGGAATCGCGGTGCAATGGCATCATGTTGCCATGGCACTACGGCTCCATTTAAATGCGATGCCGGCCGCTGAAAACTAAAGTTTATTCCCCGCAGCCCAACCCTCAATCTGGCCTCCTAAGGCCAGGGTTGGGCTGCAGGGAATAAACCCCGGTCCCCCCAGCCCCTTCCATGCCCTGGGCCGCTAGAAAAAACACGAACATGGAAGTTATTCCATCTCGGAGGTGGAATAACTTCCCCGGCCATTTCGCCGGCTCTGTATGTCCAGTGCCGGCGACTGCCCACTCTCTGCCCCCGGGCCGCCTCTTCCTTGCCTCCGACTAACTTCCCCGCATAACTGGCACAAATTTGTGCCTCAGATTAACCCCCTAAGTATTTTACTGCCATTATTGTAACATTGTAAATTATCTCCTATTTTCCCCCTTTCCTTGTAAATGTATTACTTTGGCAACACATGTAAAATTGTCATGCCAATAAAGTTATCTGAATCTACAGATAACTTTATTGGCATGACTAGGCTCACCGATGGTAGGGGGAGTGTGGGCTATTATCAGGGGAGGAGGGTAGATGCTAGGGTCTGGAAGGGAGGGGAAGAATGCTGGGTTAAACTAGGAGCTAGGATAAGTGTGGTGCTGGGGACAGGGAAGACTGCACAGGTATCAGGGAAGCGGTGAGCATATCCTGGAGTCAGAGTGTAGAGGGGGGAGATCACTGGGGTTAAGCTAGAGAGCAAGACGACAGTGGTGAAATCAGGACAGTGGCATGCAGTGATTAAAATTTAAAATCGGTCATCAGAAATGTGTGAATAGTGGCATCTAATGGTTAGTTATATTATCACATTTGGTTTTAAGTTAATTTTGTTTCCAAAACACAATGTTTGAGTATTGTTCCACTCTAACTGCTCCTTCTCTTTCTTAAAGATGTCAGGCAGAGCACTGAACCTAAAAAACGCCAGCATTACCACCTCAGTTTGTAAGGAGCCCCTTAAGAATGGCAGAGATTTTAAAAGTCTGTAGGTATTTATACAGCACACAAATCATGTGTCCCAGGTAGTGGCAGGGTGGGCGCAAGTAGATGAGATGCCCTAGGCGAACCTCACCCCTTGTGCCACCACCCCCATGTGGCAGCGGTGGCAATGGCTGCAAACCGCCCCACGACACCTTTAAAATTTGTTGCCATGGGGCTCCTTGCTTATGACCCTACAATGCCCGATGCCAACTTCCTCTTTGCTTCCATCTTCTCAAACTGCCCGATGCCAACTTCCTGTGTGCAAACAGCCCCGCGGCACCGAAGTATAAAAGTAAGCGTTGCAGGGCTATTTGCGACCACTGTCATCGCTTTAGATCCCAAGAGGGGCGACAGTGCTGGCAATGGGCGCCCCTGGGGGGCTGGTGCTCTAGGCGACCACCTAGCTCATCTAATGGTAACATCATCCTTGGCTAGCGGTGTATATTCTGCCCATGCAGCCCCCCATAATGTGTGTGTGTGTGGGAGGGCTCAGGCAGGAAGCGGGGCCCACATAGTAGGGTAAAAGCAGAACGGAAAATTTACATTAAAATGTTTGCTGTGCTGCCTTGCACATGTCTTCTCTCTTCCTTTAAATTTCTAGGCCCGGCAGCCATCACCTCCTGCTGCTGGTCCAGAGTCTTGCAATAACAGTCACAAACCATGATTTCAATTTCTTCAGTCTGGCAGCCAGAGGTGACAGTTGTCAGGACTAAAAACCTCAAGGAAGTGAGAAGACAGAAGATCACAAACAGAGGAACACAGAAAAGAATACAGGATAAAGCTAAAGGAGACAAAGAGAGAAATAAGGATAGCAAAAGCAAAGGCGGAAGAAAAGATGCCTAAACATGTGAAGCGTGGAGACAAAACTTTTTTTCAGGTATATTCGGGAGAAGAAGAAGAAGATCAGAGGTGGAATTGCAAGACTCAAAAGTGCCGAGGACAGACTTCTGGAAAGCGACACTGAAAAAGCGAAAATGCTAAACAAATACTTCTGTTCTATATTCGCTAAAGAAAATCCTGGAGAAGGACCATGTATCATTGACAAATATACAAATGGGAATGGAGTAGAATAGATATCACACCATTCACAGAAGATGATGTGTTTGAACAGCTTGCAAAACTAAAAGTGGACAAGGCCATGGGATTGCATACTGAAAGAGCTCAGAGAGGTTCTTGCAGGGCCATTAAGGGATGTTTTTAACACATCCTTGGAGACAGGAGAGGTTCTGCAGGACTGGAGAAGGGCTGATGTGGTACCTCTTCACAAAAGTGGCAATAGGGAAGAGGTGACAAACTATAGGCCGATAAGCCTTACCTTGGTGGTGGGAAAAATAATGGAGGTGCTCCTGAAAGAGAAAATAATGGACTTTCTAGAAACCAATAGGTTGCATGATCAAAGGCAACATGGTTTTATCAAGGATGATCATGCCAAATAAATCTGATTGAATTCTTTGACTGGGTGACCAGAGAGCTAGATCAAGGGCAAGAGATGGATGTGATCTACCTAGATTTCAGCAAAGCCTTTGATATACTGTTCCTCATAGGAGGCTTATCAATAAACTCAGTAGTTTGGGGATGGGTTCCAAGGTGGTGAACTGGATCAGAAATTGGTTGAATGACAGATGACAGAAGGTGATGGTAAATGAAGCTCACTCAGAAGAAAGGAGGGTGATTAGCGGGGTGCCCCTGGGTTCAGTCCTGGGCCCGGCACTGTTCAATGTATTTGTGAGTGATATTGCTGAAGGACTGAATGGAAAAGTCTGCCTTTTTACAGATGACACAAAAATGTGCAACAGAATGGACTCTCCCGAGGGAGTGGTTAACATGAGGAAAGATCTACAAAAGCTGGAAGAATGGTCTAATGCTTGGCAATTAAAATTTAATGTGAAGAAGTGCAGAGTCTTGCCCTTGGGATGCATAAATCCAAGGAAATTGTATGTGATAGGGGGAGAGAGGTTGGTGTGCACGGACCAGAAGGACCTCGGAGTGATTGTTTCTGAGGATCTCAAAGTGGCAAAACAGTGTGACAAGGCAGTGGCAAAAGCCAGAAGGATGCTGGGTTGCATACAGAGAGGAATTACCAGCAAAAAGGAAGAGGTACTAATGACATAAGAACATAAGATATGCCATACTGGGTCAGACCAAGGTCCATCAAGCCCTGTATCCTGTTTCCAACAGTGACAAATCTAGGTCATACGTACCTAGCAGTTTCCCCAAAAGACACAGGTTCCACAATGCTTGTACTGGGTCAAGCATTGATATCCTGGATCCCTTCTTAATAATGGTTTATGGACCTTTCCTCCAGGAACTTGTCCAAATCTTTTTTAAACCCAGCTACACTAACGGTCTTTACTACATCCTCTGGTAACAAATTCCAAAGTTTGATTACACGTTGAGTGAAAAAATATTTTCTTTTATTAGTCTTAAATAGTTTACCCTGTAACTTCATTGCATGTCCCCTAGTTTTTCTATATTCTGATAACTTAAACAATTGATCTACGTTTACCTGTTCCACTCCGTTCATTAATTTATAGATTTCTATCATATCTCCCCTCAGCCGTCTCTTTTCCAGGTTAAAGAGCCCTAACCTTTTTAGCCTTTCTTCATAGGAGTATCCTTCTATCCCTGTTACCATTTTGGTGGCTCTTCTCTGAACCTTTTCTAACATTGTACAAGTCACAATGACAAAATGACACTGTACAAGTCACTGGTGAGTCCTCACTTAGAATATTATGTTCAGTTTTGGAGACCGTATCTTGCAAAGGGCATAAAAAGACTGGAAATGGTTCAGAGGTAGGTGACCAAAATGAATTGGAGCCTGCGTCAGAAGACTTATGAGAAGAGACTTGAAGATCTAAATATGTACACGCTGGAGGAGAGGAGGGACAGAGGAGATATGATTCAGACTTTTAAATACTTAAAGATTATTAATGAATAAACAAACCTATTAGACAACTTTTTGGTGGTGGTGAGAATCGAGGAGGAATGTGACAAATTCTATCTACCCTTTTGATGTCTAGGACATCTGTACCTTGCCCACTGACAATCTTAAATGACAGAGGTGTAAGGCAGGGGTCTCCAAATCTAGTCCTGGGGGGCCACAAACCAGTCAGGTTGGCAGGATATCTCGAATGCATATATATCTCATGCATATTTATTAAGGCTATCCCAAAAACTTGCCAGGATTGCGGCCCTCCAGGACAGGGTTGGACACCCCTGCTCTACGGAGTGCACATGTTTATGTTGTTTGTGCTATGTAGGGTAAAATGTAGGGATATGGTCTGCAGGGGCCACTGCTGGGACTTGAACCTGTGACCTTCTGCCCCAGGACTCACTGGCTGTGTACTGCACCATACTGTTGCCACAGAGGTAGGTCAGTCCTGGGGATACCATGACTGTTCCACAGACAGACCTTGTCTGTTGCACTGCATGCCACCCACCTGAACAGGGCTTGGCCTTGGTCTGCTGTGGGCAGTTGCCACTGCCCCCTCCACCACCACTCCCCCACCATGCTGACATGCCCATATGCTGGTGGTACGCAGTCCCGGGCCATCCAGTGTGCAGGTAGGCGGCTGCCTAGGGTGTGGTGTCTGGGATAGGGGTGCCTACATAGACACCCATGCTTCCCCCGGCACTGCCTGCCAATGTTATGTGACCTTTGGGGTGCCTGCTGGGTAATGTCCCCTGGATGGGACACTGTGGGACACAGACTCGTGGGCATGTTTGACCTTGGTCAGTTGCTGTCTTGCTGATTCCTTTTTGCATTCCTATGTGCCATCTAGGCATCTGCCTAGTTCATCCTGTGCCCCACTGCATGTCCTGCCTGCAGTCCCCTATGCCCCATTTGCAGCATCGCCATAGTGCCCTTTCATACCTGAGCACTATGCTGTTGCTGCACATGTAGCACTAATATCACTGTTTTTGGGCTCCCTGCCTATGCTGTACATTGCTGACACTGAAATGGTTTCTCTCTCCTGCAAATGTGCATCTAACGACAGGTTTTCACTCGTGGTAATGTTCGGCCCTTCAGTTCCTGGTGGTAGTGTAGCAGGAGCCTCTCCCCGCCCATTGACCCCTTCTCTCTGCCCTCTCTCCACCCTCTGCGGGACTTAATGCTGCCAGAGACATTAACGTGCGCTAACGTTGCATCTGGTAACGTTATCACGCATTAATGTAGCCACTGCTACATTACCGTGGTTTAGTAAACATACCCCTTGGAGAACTCGTGGTCTTCCTTGCCCTGCCTGCTAGAGGAATTACAGACTTTTGGAGCATGCTCTGGGATGAAGTTGATTTCCAACTTTGTAGTTTATATAATTAGATGTCCTTGTGATTTGTTGTATGTTGGACAAACTTCACGATCCTTTAAATTACGTATGAGTGAGCATAGAAGCCGTTTACGTTGTGGAAGACTAGAAGCTCCGATTGTTCAGCATTGTAAAGAGAAATGTCATCTGTTTGCTGATCTGTGCTGTTTCTATATTGATCAGATTGAAGCTGGGATTGGTGAACGTACCAGAGAACAATCTTTGGTGTTTAGGGAACAAAAATAGATTTTTTGTTTAGATACTGTTAGTCCTAGGGGTCTTAATTCCCAAATTGATTGGCATCTGTGTGTGTAGATGGGTGGGAGGGTGGACTGTTTAATGTGCTGTGCTGCATTATTCAGCTTTGCTATGCTGTAAGGTTTGGATTTTGGCATGGCGTATCTATAGTAGTGATGTTGGAAGATAGATAGGGTTGTTGTAACTGTGGTTTTCCTTGTTGATCGGCTACAAGCCCTCGGATTGGTGGATCTTGGACCAATAGGGGAGAGGCTTGTTTTATTTGATCTGCCATTTGGAGTTTGCATAGCATGCTGTTTGAGACTGATGGTCAGTGAGGGTAAGTGTTTGCTGTATTGTCTTTTCATTTTAAGAGTAAAGATTTTTAGCAGCAATGGATGAGGCATTTTGTTAGAATTTATGTATCTTTGTCTTAGCCACTGTGGATGTCTGGTGCTTGTGCTGTTTTGGTTGTGTGGTTGCTGTTTCCTTCTGAAGTAGTTGCCTGGAGGTTTCTTACACAGGTTTATTTATTTATACTATTATCTGTATTCCCCCCTTAGCATCTTTATTGCAACCCCTTGAGAAAGCGGCGTGCGAAACGCTGAGTCAACAAAATGTTTGGCGTCAGGGTATGAATAGAAATCTGTATGATCCGAATCAAGATTTTGAACTATGCTATGGAGACCATCCAGTTAAGTTGTATTAATGGCACTATAGAGCAAATTGAGCAGTGACATGCTTTAGAAGGGTGGATTATTTATGCTGTTTGCAATGTGGATTTAAATTGAAAAATACTTATAAATATAGATAGAAACAAGGATTTAAAATGGTTGAAAAATATTAATATAAATAATGTTAAAGAAGTTTTTTGGCTGCTGATGTGATGGAGAAGGCAAAGACATGTTTTGTACTGTCTGCCTGCCTGACCCATCTAATCTGAACCCAGTAAGAAGCGTGGGAAGCGAGTGGAAGGACAATCTTTATTAATAGAAAAAGCCTATGGCCCGACACAGGCTGTGTTTCATTGCCTTCTTCAGGGGCAGGCTATATAAAATAACAACAAATAAATAAACTTACTATAATCATATCAATAAAACATAAAAATGTCATACTAGAGGATGACAAATAAAAAATGATATGTATTTATAATATTGAGTTTAAGAAACATCTATAAATAATGATAAAACTCACAACCTGCGTGCCCTCCCACAGCCATGCCAAACATGGCCCCTCCCACCCCTTGGCGCTGGTGCTGCTGGTTGCTGCCCATGGCCTCAAGTGCATCAGCCACCCGACCAATCCCGGACACCATTGCCTCGGCTATCCCACACAGCTGGCCAATGTTGCACATGGGCCCTGCATGTCCTTGCGTAGCCCGAGCATCATCTGCGTGTGGGCCTGCCTCTTCTCCCGTTGTGCATGTAGCTCCTCCCATTGGCCACATAGCTCCTTACATATGGCCAGCAGCACCTGGTGAGTGCCTGTGGGTGGGTGGGACATGGTGTGAGCTGTGAGACATGTTACACCCTCCACAGTGACGCATGCAACAGGTGTTCTGGCGGACTACATAGGATGCTGCTACATATGGCAGTGAATCTACATATGTTGGTAGTACACCGTGCTGGCTCATTCATTGGCCATGAATGTTGTTTGTACAGGGCCCCGCGTCTCAGGGGGCCCCACCCAACAACATACTGCCTAACAGCTCCTGGGAACACATATGATAAGCAAACAGACCAGATGCTGCTGTGACTGCGGCAGCATCAGTGTCCTGCGGGGGCCCCCCCACCTGCCCGGCAGAGCCCCCTGGGTCACTCCACACTCGGCGTGGGCATTCAGGCCCATGAGGAGAGTGTTTCACTCTCGTGGCTCTGTTAAGCCCACCGGTGCTGATGGGAAACAGGCATTTCCTGTGTCCCATCAGCCCCGGCGGCCTTAAAAGAGCCGCAAGACGGAACTACCCCCTTCATGGCTGTGATGGACTGTGCCGGGGGAGTGGATAAGGGGGCCCTGCCAGGCAGGCGGGGGGGGGGGGGCCCTGCTGGACACATGAGTCTGCCGCTGCCATGGGGCAGCGGCAGCAGCCGGTATGTTTTTTTACATTATACTGTCCCCTGGGGGGAGGGGGGGTTAGGACTGCAAATGGGGTGCTGGGGGGTGGGACCGTGGGTGGGCTAATGGTGCGCTTAGGACTGGTAATGGGCTATGGGGGGGAGCCTAGGACTGGTAATGGGCTGAGTGGGAGATGAAATGCAAATAGCTGATGGGGAGGGGTGCTTGGAATGGAAATGGGCTGTGAGGGGAGGGAACTATGAGTGGACATGGCCTGTGGGGGGGGGGGGGGGAGCTGGGACAGGAGATAGGCTTATGGCAGGGCTAGGGTAGGACTGGATATGGGCTGATGTGTGGACTAGAGGGGAGCGGATGGTGGATGTGGCCGGAACTAGAAGGGAGCCAATGTTGGGCATGGCTTAGAATGGGATGGGGCTAGGAGAGTGAAATGGAGAGAGGACAAATACGTTGTGTGGGAGGGACGTGAAATCTGCAATTGGCCGGGTATTGGGAGGGTAGGTGGGGATTGAGGTTGGTGGGATAGGATCTGAGTGGCTGAAGTAGTTATGAGGGGAGAGCAATGGGAGACAGGTTAGTATGTTAATGCAGATGTCGGGACATAATGGGAACAAACTAGGGGAGAGACAAAAGGACACATGGACAGCAGACGATGGAGAGCTAGCAGAAGACATGAGGAATCCAGATGACAGTGGCTGGAGCAGTTGCAACTGAAACAAACATGCACAAAAGGGACAGCATTATCACTTTACCTTGCATCTATTAACTGGAATATGTCACCCATCTGGGCAGTCACCCACCTTCAGCATTGCACGTGACGAGGCATTATGGACCCGCAGCTCTTGCAGTACCTCACCCATGGCGGTGGGTGCTGTGCCTGCTGGCCTTGGTGCTGACAGTGTGGTCTCTGGCCCCTCCCTGGCCACTGTGCTGCTGCTGCTGCTCCCCGATGGGAGGTGAACGACCACTGCCCCCTCCATCTCCTGCACCACATCACCACCTGGGGCCTACACATAGGTGCTGGCAGCAACATCGGCATCTGCCACTTCAGCCACATCTCCTGTCCCTGGCTCTGCACCATCCTCCGCCTCCATGGCCTGGGTGTCGCCTTGGAGTGGGAACAAGGCACACATATGTGGTTAGGATGTAACATAGAGCTATGCATATATGTGATTGCCCATAACATATATGCATAGCTCTGTTACATCCTCACCTACAGCAATGTGTGTACCATCTGTAACCAATGTCAATGCGGTTACAATGTGGTCAACACATGACTGTCCAATGGGTGGCTTTCCCAGATATCACAGGTTACACACTGCCTATATTGGGATGGACATTGCTATACTATGTCCCTTACTATGAATGGTTAGGGACCCACTCCCAGGTACCTCTCCAGACCTTTTGGCATTCCCATTATGCAACCTTTGCTGCATCCATGGCCTCATGTGGTTATGTTGGCCCACACTTGTTCTCAGGACATGGCCCCGCACCCCCCTGATGCTGGCTCTGCATGTGCTGGGTTGTTAGCTGTACGTGGAATGCATATCTCAGACCTACTTGCCAGTGGATGGGCCGTGTTCAGCGCTGGGGACAGTCCGTGCAGTTATACTAGGCCAAGATGTTCTGCCAGCTGTTGCTCAGGGGTGTCAGGCCAGGCCCAATGGTTCCGCCCCCACCAGTGCCCATAGCATGCCATCTCTTGGTCGTCATGTGGGCACAGACCCCACGCTTGATATCATTAAATCTTTTGCAGAGGCTGTCCAGGTCTCTTTGTGGGCCCCCTGCTTCTGCCACAGCCTCCTGGACCTCCTCCCACACCAGGGTCCGTGTGCTTAGTGGTGTTCTTGAGCTGAGCCGCCCATACCGGACCTCTTAGTTTTTGAGATCACTGGCCAGCAGGATCTCATTCTCCTGCTGGCTGAATCTATGAGTCCTCTTCCTTTCCTCTGCGGGATCGGCTTCCACCTACGCTTCGCACCTGGTAGCCTCTCGCACTGCTCCTGTATGGGGTGTGACCCACACGATGACCCTCCACCTCTGGCTCATGCATACCTGCTGCCTCTGGGGACTGCTGGCCAGGTCTACCCCCACCCTCCCCTCCCCTCCTGCTGTCTCCTCTCGCTGCATATCCCTGCTCTCACTGTCGTCTCCCTGCCTGTCGCACATCTCTCGCCTGCTCTACACCTCGCCTACTCTGCACCCTTGGCCTGCAGTGCATGCGCTAGACTATGCATTCGCTGGCATGGTGTGGTGCGCGGTGCGCGGTGCGCATACCAGCGCATGAGCACAGCGTGTTTGTGCACGCGCAGGGCATGCCCGTACATGCCATGTGCAGAACCGCACGTTGTGCATGCGCTGTATGCACCGTGTGCATGTGCCACATGGGGTTCCGCGCACGGTGCTGTGCACATTGTGCATGCGCATCTCAGGACGCGTATAAATGTGGCAGGCGCAAGCGCAGCGTGTGCAGGGCGGCATATGCCACGTCCATACATGCCATGTGTGGAACTCTGCTTGGCGCATGCGCACAGCGTGTGCAGGTATGCACACAGCGCATGTGCAACGTGCGGTTCCGTGCATGGCACATACAGGCATGTCCTGTGCATGCGCAGCGCGTGCACAAACGCGCCACGTGCATGCACAATGCACACAGCATCATGTGCTACAGGCGTGGAACGCTTTGTACAGGTGTGTTGTATTTTTTTTCTGATTGTTTTCCACTCCCCATTCCTTATTAAGCCTCTGTCTCTGCTCTATCTGCTGTCTATGATGGCCGACTTTGTCGTTGCTGTGTGTACTATGTTGGAGGGTGAGCTGGAGCTGCGGTTGCCTGAAGAGGGAGATGGTGTCCATGGGCATGCAGCTGTGGAGGCTCCGCATGGCAGGGCAGTGCCGGTATGGCGCAGGAGGCAGATCAAGGTGCATCCTCACCAGCCTCGCCTCTACAGGCCCAGGGCTCAGCTCCAGGACATGTGTGAGGACCAGGTCATCTCCCTCTACCGTCTGAGCACAGGGGCTATTAGGGAACTCTATGAGGATCTAAGACCTGACCTAGAGCCCCTGACTAGCCGGTAACATGCCATACCGGGTTTGGTCAAGCTCCTTGCTGCCCTACATTTCTTTGCTTCTGGCTGTTTCCAGTCATCTGTGGCCGCAGTTGGTGGGATGAGCCGGCCCACCTTCTCACGCTGTCTCCACCAGGTACTGCGGGCCATGGTCAGCCGGGTGAGGAATTACATTGCAATTCCTGACAATAGGCAACAGTGGGGGACCCTGAACCAGGCCTTTGAACAGGTTGCAGGGATACCACACGTGATGGGAGCTATTGATTGCACACATGTTGCCCTGGTCCCGCCCAGAGACAGGGAGGCAGTGTTCTGCAACCGCAAACACTACCATTCCCTGAATGTTCTGGTTGCATGTGATGCAAATATGCGTATTCTGAATGTGCTTCCTAGGTTTTCAGGGTCCACCCATGACTCCTATATCCTGCATCACTCGGCACTATTCCAACAATTTGATGGCGGACGATATGAGGACTGTATCCTGCTGGGTGGTTATTCGTCATCTGGGACATGCACATAGAAATATGACGACAGAAAAAGACCACATGGCCTATCTAGTCTGTCCTTCCATATCAACAACTACAACATCCCCTTTTTACCTTTAGAGATCTTCTGTGTTTGTGCCATGCTTTTTTGAATTCAGTTACTGTCCTCATCTCTACCACCTCCACTGGGAGACTATGTTCCCTGTAAGCATTAGTGTATGTGTCTCATATCCCCGTGTGTTAAATGTATCCCCCAATTGTGTTGTGACCGCTTTGATTGAAGGATAAGGCGGTATACAAAAACTGTCTAAATAAATAAATAAATAAAATAAATATTCCTCTGATCCACTACTCTTTCCGTAAAGAAATATTTCTGCATATCACTCCTGAATCTATCTCCCTTCACCCTCATCCCATGTTCCCTCATAGCAGAACTTGCTTTCAATTGAAAGAGTCTCTCTCCCTAAACATTTATGCCACGGAGGTATTTGAACATCTCAATCATATCACCTCTATCCCACTTTTCCTCTAAGGTGTACATTAGGGTGGTCCACTGCCATAGGGTGAAAAATAAAAGTAGGAATTTATGTGCTCCCTGGCCTGATTCTGGTTCCATTTATGTAGAAAACAATGTGTGCAAAGTTTGAAGCCAATCAAATAATATTTAGGGGTGGCTCAAGGTCCCTATCTAGCAGGCCCCTGGATCCCCCCAGGGTTCATCAGACCACTGGGTATTATCCGCTCATAGACGGGGGTATCAAGCTTGCCAAGCACTCAATGTGGTCCAGATGCTATTAAGGACTTTGATGATGTGGGGAACATCTTACGGTGTTGCGAGACAACACCCAGAAAGAACTGGAGTTGCTCTTCTTTTGTGGTGTGTCGGCCGTTGAACTCCTCAATGAGTTTGACCCCTCGCTCAGCCACATCGTTGATCACTGGAAGATTTTTTACTTTCTTCAGACCTTTCAATGATGCATTCTCTTCCCAGTCTTCTGGGTCTGCATTAAGAAAATCACTGATGTTGAGGTGTTTCAGGAAATGGATTGACTTGCGAGTTGCAAAAGATTCAAGATTTGTCTGCGCCTTTTCAGTTCTTCTCGCTGTTGCGATCTTGATTCCGTGTTGGCCAGTTTCTTGTCCATCGCGCCCATTGAGCTGTGGCGCCCTGGTTCTCGTTGCGCTATTAAGAATTCTTTGTCTTCTTGAATATGAATTAAAGACATTGCATTGGCATGCGCCACATCAAATAGGGTTTTCATTGCAACCTGGAATTCTTTTTCATTTGCCTCTTGTTTCCCTCCTCTCCCTTTGTTTTTCTTCAAACGTTTCCACTGATTGAACAATTTCTTTACTTTTTTCTTGAATTTTGTCATTTCTTTGAACAGGAAGCCTGGCCTTTTCCCATTAAGCTTCTACTTCACTTGTTACAATAGATGCACTTTCACTAACGCCTTTGTTTAATGTCATATGGTGATGTAAAAATACACTTAACACTTGCTCCTTGCTGGGGAGCTTGGCCCCCAGAATTGTGGTGGACATTTCTTCAATGAGAAAAACCACGTTTTTTCGCCATATGAAAAGAATAAAGATACAAAGATAATAGTACGTCTTTGCCACCTCTCAGAGACGAGATTAGTTCAAATATGGCGCACTCAAATGTAATCAGCGTGGAACTGAGTGGATGATACAAGATGATGCAACATTTAGTCATCTCCCATGGGGAAATCTCAAAACTTGTTAGGCCACCCCTAAATATTATTTGATTGGCTTCAAACTTTGTACACAGTGTTTTCTACCTAAATGGAACCAGAATCAGGCCAGGAAGCAAAGGAATTCAGGAATTCATTTTTATGGACCACCCTAGTGTACATATTAAGATCCTTAAGTCTGTCCTCATATGCTTTATAATGAAGACCACTAATCATTTTAGTAGCCACCCTCTGCACTGACTCCATCCTGTTCACATCCTTTTGAAGGTGCGGTCTCCAGAATTGCACACTGTACTCCAAATGAGGTCGCACCAAAGACTTATACAGAGGCATTGTCACCTCCTTTTTTTCTGCTAGCCATTCCTCTCCATATGCACCTTAGCATCCTTCTAGCTTTTGCCGTCGCCTTTTCTACCTGTTTAGCTACTTTTAAGGTCATCAGACACAACCACTCCTAGGTCCCGCTTTTTCTTTAGTGGACAAAAGTACTTCACCCCCTATACTATATTGCTCCCTTGGATTGCTGCAGCCCAAATGCATGACCTTACATTTTTTTACATTAAATCCCAGCTGCCAAATTCTAGACCATTCTTCAAGCTTAGCTAGATCCCTCCCCATGTTATCTACACCTTCCTGGGTGTCTACTCTATTGCAGATTTTGGTATCATCCACAAAGAGGGAAACCTTACCCTATTGCAGATGCGCACATGTCTGTCTTTGTGGTGTGTCCCTAGTTGTGTGTCATCTGTGTGTGTGTGCTAACGGGGCGGGGGGGGGGGGGGGGGAAGAGATTTGCTGCCAGATCCTTTTTCCTGCGGTACTGTGTGTTGTGAGCAAATTCACCTTTGACCATTTTGGCCATTTAACATTGTCTTATTTGTGTTGACATGTTACAACACACATGTATGCTTCATGTCTATCAACAGTGTATTGTCTGTGCCATCCTGTCTGGCCTCCTCTGATCCATGTTCCTGTAACACCTGCTGTGTGTGGACAGTATCATGGCCATCACAAGTGTGCATCTCTGCCTTTGGCCAGGGTTCATTGGCATGTGTCTGCCTGATGTGTTCACAACTATCACTACGACCTTTCGGATACAGGTGTTTGGTGTGGTTACAGATGATGTGTATTGCCGTCCTTCCCCTTCCCCGGTGTTGTGTGTCTCACACCTCCAGATGCTGGCGCTTAGCTGTTGTGTGCCATCATGTTATCTGTTGTTGGTTTGCACATATATGCTTGTGTGCATGTGAGTGGATTTCAGCTCCTGATTGACATTTCCACATTTCTTTCTGCAGGTGATGCGGGATATGGGTGTCGTGCCTAGTTGCTGACCCCTGTGCATCTACCATGGACATGTGCAGAGATGTGCCTCCAGTCACTTTGTTTTGAAGAGTCGCTTCAGGTGTCTGGATAGGACCGGCGGGGCCTTACAATACCGACCCATGACTGTGGCACAGATCATTCTGGCCTGTTGCATCCTGCACAACATTGCTCTCAGGCACAATACCCCAGTCGAAATTAATGAGGATCTGGAAGATGATCCTATGTGCCGTCCTGTACGTGCCCGTGGTGACACATGTGAGGGCACAGCAATCAGGCGACAGCTGATTGAGGAGCTCTTCTCATGTAAGTACTGCATGTGTGGGGAAATGCATATGGATATACCTGTTCATGCTGCCGTGTGTGTTGCACAGCTCCATCATGACATGTATGTTGCACTTATGTTTTTGACTCCTGAGAAAATGCTTTTGGACCTGCCTGGTGCTGTGGTGCAGTGGCAACTGTGTGTACGTCATTCAATGTGCAGGAGACTGGGGGAGGTAGACATTACAGGTAACTGTTCTGTGGGAACAGTCCAGCATAGCACATGTCTGAGATTCTCTGTCCACTGCACATATGTTGTTGTACACCTCTTTGACCTGCACCCCCATACCCCATATGGTCATGCTGGCACACATATGTGCATGTGTTCCTGACCAGTTCATGTTTTCCAACACTGTATTTGGGACACATCCAACTGGGCTGTGTGTGTCTACAGGTCCTAGGTGTTCTGATGGTGGGTAGCACATGTACCCTTCCCTGACATTGTGGCATCAGCCAACATCAGTGTATCATTGCAAGGACTGAACGTTTATCTCCATTGATCTCCAATTGAGCACAAACAGGCCATATGCTACTGGTGGCATGCTCACCTTGTCATACTGTGTGTGTGTGTTTCTGGCGTGTCTGTGTAATACACTGTGCAGCCATTTTGCATTATCATGTGCTTCGATGTGTCTGTATACCTGTGGAGTGGTGGTGACTGTGCTATCTCTACCTTACTGCTGTTGACCTTGTGAACATTGTGCGCATGTGTTCTGTGTTGTGGACTGACTTATCTCTTGTGTGCTGACAGACCACTGCGCATCAGCATTTCTGTTTTACAGATGTCACCATACTTTGGACATGTGGCAACGATGGCTGGACATGGTGATTCAACACATTTCAATGACATCTTCTGCCTTTAGAAAAATAGAAACATGATGACAGAAAAAGACCACATGGCCTATCTAGTCTGTCCTTCCATATCAACAACTACAACAGTCCCCTTTTTACCTTTAGAAATCCTCTGTGTTTGTCCCATGCTTTTTTGAATTCAGTTACTGTCCTCATCTCGACCACCTCCACTGGGAGACTATTCCATGGATCCACTACTCTTTCCGTAAAGAAATATTTCCGCATATCACTCCATCTCCCTTCACCCTCATCCCATGTCCCCTCGTAGCAGATCTGGAAGATGATCCTATGTGCTGTCCTGTACGTGCCTGTGGTGACACATGTGAGGGCACAGCAATCAGGCGACAGCTGATTGAGGAGCTCTTCTCATGTAAGTACTGCATATGTGGGGAAATTCATATGGGTATACATGTTCATGCTGCCGTGTGTGTTGCACAGCTCCATCATGACATGGCGTCTTGTGGCCTTTGCCTGCCTCACAGTCCCTAGCAGACACTTGCTGCACACACACAGTAGGTTGCACCTTGGATCTTTTGTGACTAACATCAACCTTTACATGTTTGTGTTTTGCTGTTTGTTTCGTGGAGCTTTTCTGTGGGGTCTCTGTGCATCAACACTGATGGACATGAGGTGGACCTCTGAGCCAACTGTGTGACATGGGCATGGCCATGATCATGTCCATATGACACCCTCGTCTGCGGTGCCATTTCCAAATGTCCCCAACATGCATTCTGTATTGTGATCATGCAATGTTTGCATGTCTGACATTTCATTACGTACATATTGATGTTTGACTCCCTGCAATGTGCCCTGATGTGTGCGGGAAACCGAGCCGCACCAGCCAGCCTGTTCCTTTTTAATCAAACAAAGTAAATTCAGTACTTATCTAAGAATTGTCCCAGTGAAATGTTATTCATATCCATCATAAGCAATCTCCTTGTGTACTCCTTGTATATCAGCGGTCAAAGGCAGCATATCCACGACGTGCACGTTTCGGGCCCTAAGCCCTGTATCAAGTGTTCAGTCCCGCTAGTATCCCGCTTAGGGCCCGAAACCTGCACGTCGTGGATATGCTGCCTTTGACCACTGATACACAAGGAGATTGCTTATGATGGATATGAATAACATTTCACTGGGACAATTCTTAGATAAGTACTGAATTTACTTTGTTTGATTAAAAAGGAACAGGCTGGCTGGTGCGGCTGGGTTTCCCTTTCAGTCGTCTCCAGCTTGTTCCAACAAAAAGAATTCAATTAGATAGAGGTACCTTAATTTTAGATTTAGGTTTGGGTTTGGTTCTTTCTTGTGATAATTTATTGTTTCCAAACCTGGGGATTATTATTCATTTCCTGATGTTGTGTGCAGCATACCATGACGGTGTTTCTCCTTCTTTTAGCACAGGACACACACAGCACATCTACTACACTGCATCTGCAGTCACCATCACCCACCTGTTGGAGGACACAGTAACACCATGCAACGATCCCTGAGAGATGGTGCCGTAGGATGCTTGACCTATGCGAGTGGGACACATGCCTATTATAGACAATATTGTTGGACTGCTACTTTGAACATAACAGGGATGACCAGCACACCGTTGCTGCCGTGCTCTGGCTGGGTGTCATGTTCATCGCAGGAGACACACATCATCTTTGCAATACTGTGGCACATTGAGATGTCACACTTGACTATGCATGCCCAGAGATTCACGGACAGTCTTAATAGGCCATGTAGGGTTGCAGATGCCATTTGCACTGTGGACACTGTGTACTGGTCCCTACGTGTGCAGCTGGGACTCACATACTCGCTGTATGTTGTACATCCATTTGACATTGTGTTCGTGTGTATGGCCCATATCTGTGACCTGCACCGCAGGATATCCTCATCTGTTTGGATCAACAGGAGCATACAGCCATGCTTGTGGCACAGGGGGAACATTGTGTAGGTCCTCTTCTATTTGTCTGGCTACCTGCACTTGGACATGACATGCTGTTTGCCACCACACCACTTTGATGCACACCAACATCTTGGATTGCTGTTTGCCCTCACCAGGGGTGTTACAGTGCATCTGTGTTACTGTATCATGGTTCAACTGTATCAGTGCACAGTGTTACTGTGTCATGGTTCAATGTACACGGTGCATGTGACTGAATATGTTGGTACACCAGTGCATGTGGCGGTGTGTATTATGTATGGGTCACTGCTCCACGTTTGACCTTTCGTTCTACCTCTGTTGTTAAGTGCCGTTGAGTCTGAGTCGACTCATGGCGACCCTCTGGATAGCTATCCTAAATTGTGTTCGGTCTTGAGTCAGGTGGCTCATTGTTGACAGACTGGTACCCGTAGCTGCTGTTATTGTATCGATCCATCTCATTGCTGGCCTTCCTCTTTTGTGTTGACCTTCTATCTTTCCAAGCATGATGTCGTTCTCTAATGATCTCTCTCTTCACATGATGTGTCCAAAGTATGAAAGTCGAAGTCTTGTCATCTGAGCTTCTAAAGAAAGCTTAGGTTTGATCTCCTCTAGTACTGACTGGTTTGTTCTTCGGGCAGTCCATGGTATACATAGTATTCGCCGCCAGCACCATAATTCAAAGGCATCAATTTTCTTCCTGTCTATCTTTTTCACTGTCCAGCTTTCACATCCATATGATGTTATTGAAAATACCATGGCTTGAACAAGTCAAATCTTTGTATGGAGAGAGACATCTCTGCTCTTGAGAATCTTATCTAGGTCTTTCATAGCCATTCTGTCAAGAGCAATGCGTCGTCTGATTTCTTGACTGCTTGTTGCTTCTTTATTGATAGTTGATCCAAGTAGGTTAAAGTTGTTCACGATTTCAATTTCTTCTTCAACGATGAACCTGTTGATTATGCCAGTTGTCATGATCTTTGTCTTCTTTACATTAAGGTGCAGGCCCATTTTGAGACTATGTTCTTTGTGAGAAGCAAATGTTTCAGATCATCTTTGTTCTGCATATAAATTAAACAGGTAGGGGGAAAGTATGCAGCCTTGTCTTACACCTTTGCTTATTTTAAATCATTCTGTTTCTCCTTGTTCCGTTCGAACTGTTGCTTCTTCATGTCCTCATTTTGCATTTTGGCAATGTTTTTGGTCCCATTTGTGCCGCTTTGATTGGTATAATAAAGCAGTATCTGACAACTGTTACATATATATATATATCTGTCTGTACACTTGCTGACATTTTTGCTATGTATGCTTTCTCAGGTTTGTGCGTCCTGTATTGGCGGGCAGATATGTTTTTGGGGACAATTCATGACTGATGTGTGTTGGGTCCTTATCATGCACTGCCTACTGTCTACATGCACGCATATGTGACTATAGCATTTGGAGTGTGAAGCTGAATGGGGAGGGGGCTACTGCACAGTACACACCATGCAGCTCCTGCACATTTTCTGTCCTGCTCATCTGTAGATGGCCGTGACTTGTGGGTTACTGCCCTGTTCAATGTAAGCCGCACTGATATTATGAAAGGCGGTATATACAAAATGTTAAGTAAATAACCTAAATAAAAATAAATGTTGGACGCACATTTGTCTCTGCAGCTACTTGACCACACTGACAAATGTATTTAGTGATTTACTGATGTACATGGCCCACCTGTGCTCACATCCTTGTACGGTGGCAGCTGTCTATGTGCCAGCCGTCTGCCACCTCACAGGGTGCTATGGGTTTCCATACACACATTCCCTTTGAGGGAACATATTTGCATTGAGGTTGCTGTGGACGTTTGGGATAGTGGTTACGGGGGCATTGGAGCACTATAGGTTGCAGGTTTGAGTCCCACATGTTTCTTTCCTTTTTTTTCCTTGTGTTCTGCTAACCTGACCATGAAATGGCTACAGCTTCGTCACCTCTCCACACACCCTTCCATCTCTTCACTGTGCACCAGTGTGCCCTGTATGCAGCCTATCTGTCGCATATTAGCTGTTACATATAGCTCTTTCTTTGTACTGTCCATGTGAGCAGTTGGCTTGGGGGATTGGTATTGCTGTTGTTCAGCTGGTCTGGGCCACGTCACTGTGCAGGTTTGATTCTCACACGCTCCTTTTCCGTTCTGTTCCCCATTTTGGCCGGGTCCACAGACCATCCACACAGCTGTCCCCTCAGCCGGCCCCTGACACCCTTTCTGTGTAGGTTCTTTGCTCTTTTGCATGCTGTTTCCACTTGATAACATTTCAAGGTGTGTGTGCATATGTTTATATGTGGCTCTCGTCCCAATTACAGACTGTGATATGAGCTGTAGATGGCTGTTCTGCATGTGTGTTGCATCATGGATACTGTTGGGGTTGCCCTATCCTGGCACACAGCAGGTGTTTTGTGTGGTGCCCTGCAGTGTTCTTGTATGCAGCCATTGCTATGCAACTCACCATGGTGCTGTAGCCTACTGGTTTGTGCACTGACTTTCTGGCCAGTGGTCATGGGTTCAATTCCTTTTTGTTCTCCTTTTTTATGCCTGTCCTACACAACTACTTGTCATTCCTGTAACAGTCCATATCTCTGCAGATCTGTGCTGCCAGCACATAATACCCTCATCACAGTTGCCAACCATCCTTCTGTCCGTCTATCTGTGTCTGTCAGCTGTGTAGCGTCCTGTCTTCATGTGCAGGCTGCTACCCCATGTCCTGCACTGGTACCCTTTTCTGCATTGCGGATCTTCATGTTTGCCTCTCCTGTGCCTGCTCTGCATGGCACTACTACTCCTCTGTCCTCCTATCATTGCACTTATCTTGCCACCTCTACCTCCACTGGTGGACATGTATTTCCATCCTCTGCCACCCACTGTCATTGTAGCACTTTACATTGCTAACACCCTGTGCATCGGTACAGCTGGCTCCGATAGGTTTGTCCACTTTACCAGCTGCCACATAGGCTGCATGCAGATTTGACAGATCCATCACTTCCCACCTCTACATCCTTCCATCACTTGTTTATTGCCTTTCCTTGGTGCTCTGTGCAGTGTTAGAGTTACATCTGTTTTTTGACCTTACATTTCATGCTTGTCAACTTGGGGCACCTTACTGCCCTTGGGCACTATATCTTGGGTCAACTTAAATCCTTAGGGCACCTTTTACGGCACCTTATGAAGTACCTTGTCAGCCTTGTAATGTGCTTTGTTTGTCAGCTTTAATGTGTAATGTCCCATTAAGTGCGCTAACTGGCCAAGGTGCCCTTTAACGCGCGTTAAACGGCCACTGCTACCTTAATGCCAGTACGCCCACTTCCTTAAATGGCATTGCTCACGTTAACGCTGCACTTAACGCCAGTAACATTACCGCACTTTAGTAAACATACCCCCAAATCACTGGCAAAAGCAACAATATTGAAATGCTCGCCCCACACATCTACACCCTCTATCCAGGGATTGCTCTACAATTTACGCAAGAAAGGATCCAGGAAGAGCAAAACCAATAGTGGCAATAATGGGCATCCTTGCCGTGTTCCCTGTGCCAGCTCAAAGGTCGCTGATGGCTGGCTGTTAACCACCACCACTACTGCTGCCTTGGCAGAGATATAGAGCATATGCAGGGGCTCAAGATAAAATCCTGCAAAGCCCATGTTACGCAGCATGCCAAAGAAGAAGTCCCAGTTAACCAGATCAAATGCTTTTTTAGCATAGAAACTGATCAGTAAGCCTTCCAATCAGGCAGCCCCCCCTCCCTCCATAGATGCTATCACCCTGCAAAGGTTGAGCACTGGGTGCCGCTCCTGCACAACCCCAACCTGTCCATCTTGTATCAGCTCTGGCATAAATAAGAATCAACCTCTGAGCCAGGAGTTTTGCTAGTAGTTTGTTATCACAGTTAAAAATTGAGATTGGGCGATAGGAATCCATAAGTAGAGGGTCATAACACGGCTTGGGAAGTACTATCATGTATGCTAGGTTCGTATCATATGGGAATCTCTGCAATGCAACCAAGGAGGTGAAGTACTGCTGTAGGGGGTCCACTATCCTATCTCGAATTAGCCAATATCACTCATTGCTGAACCCATGGGGACCTGGTGCCTTAAAATGCACAGTCTGTCTGATAGCATGCTCCACCTCTGCTACCGTAATGGGGCTATTCAGGCTGGCCAGATGGCCCTCAGTCAAGCACGGCAGGGAGATCTCCCCAGGTGCTGTCTGTCACCCAATCTGGGTCATCATCCCGAGCATATAGGTTACAATAGAATTGCCAAAAGAGCTCCAGAATCTTCCCTTCATCTGTCACAACCGCCGGCCTATCTTGGAGTGCCACAATTCGACGTGAGCCCTGCTACCATTTCACCAATGAAGACATCAACTGCCCTGTTTTGTTCCCATAGTGGGTCAGACAGAACTGATTATATATCACAGGCTTGTAAGTCCGCTGGTGCAGAAGCGTATTATGCTGCACCTGCAGTGCCAGAAGGTCACTTCAATGCATTGCTGAGTACTACAGACCAAGCCCCTGGTGCAATTTCCCAATTTGCTGCCCCAAACTCAAAATCTTGTGCATCCATCCACCACCGGTGGCTCATCTCATAGGCCAGAATTTTCTCCCACATGACCGCCTTGGCCGTTTCCCCAAAAAAGAGGCTAGCCAGCCTTAGGCTCTCCTGGATCATGGTACAGATGTATTGGGAACCACCAGGGCCCACTCTTAGTATGGCAATCCACCCACTGCAGACCCACCCAAACTGACGCATGATCAGACACTATAATTGGTTCAATACGCGTTGCCCGCACTTTGAACAAAGAGGCTGCTGGCAGCATGAAATAATCCAAAGAGGAGAGCATACCATGCGCATGAGAAAGATGAGTGAAGTCTTGTTCCTGTGGATGTAGTGCCCACCACACATCTACCAGATCATACTGGTCACACAGCTGCAGGACCCCACGGGCCAAACGGGATACCAGGCCCATGCCCCCAAGTGCCTGATTCAAATCTGGGTCAAGAATACAGTTGAAATCACCCCCCACTATCAAGGAGGCGGCTTGCCTTTGCAAAAGATTTCCCAGTCCACTGAAAAAGCTCACTTCAAGTGTGTTAGATCCATTAGCATTGCAGGTGGTTATACTGTAGGTCGCCTGGAAAGCTTTTCACTTTCAATAAGATACCTCCACTGGGGGTCTGCCTTCTGCATCTCCAAGGTAAAATCTACCCCCTTATGGATCAGAAGGGCGACTTCTACCTTCTGAGTTCCAGAGGAGGCACCACAGGTCTGGCCCATCCATCATTGCTGCAATTTGGCATGTTCCTTAGCTGCCATATGGGTTTCCTATAGCATGGCCACATCACCTTTCATATCTCGGAGCTGCTTAAGCACCTTGTGCTGTTTAGGAGAGCCTAAGCTGTATATGTTCCATGTAATACAGCAAACAGTTGAATAACCCATAGCTTCCCCACTCACACATCCATACGTTTGCCTCCCAACCGCACCTCAGCAAAGTTCCCCCCCAGCCCAGGCACCTCGCCTGTCCTGGAAACCCGCCATCCTGCCTACCATGGCTCTACAGTACCCCCACCCCCTTCCCCTCGCATCACCCCCTCCTGCCGCCGGCTACCCTCTCCCCTCCAATTTCAGGCCAATCCTGCATCCGGCCAGTCACTCCATCATGATAGGGCCCTCCCCTTACACCCCAACGGCAAGCACAGTATCTGCAATCTTCCAATTCCACCCCCAAATACACTCTCTCCCCTCTACACATGCACCCCAGGTAGCCCCCGCTGCACCCAAATCACTCACACACACACTTTCATGCCGTGCATCATTCCAGCCAATCCCTGAAGGTCATATAACAGGTACCCATGCAGTAGTGTTATCCTTGTAAATAGATTGTAAATAATTACCCTTGTTATCCAAGTTCCTTCCCTTGTTATCTGTAAACTCATGCATGTTGACTGTACTAAGATTTTTGTTCTATGTGAACCGTGCTGATGCTGAATAGTGTGGTATATAAGAGAATCTAAATAAATAAATACAACCCCTACCCTGTGCTAGCCCAACCACAAACCCGCCCAACCCCATCCTGGCAGTCACTAGAGTCCAACATTAGACACTCAGGACATATTGTGCCTAGCTCCCATTCATAAAACCAAGGAATTGCCAGTGCAAGTTGTGAAGTCCACTTAGAGTCCATAGCGACCACAGCTGGCGGGGTCAGTAAGCATTAGATGGCAAGTGAAGGACAATCAAGGTTCTTCATAGTATAGTAGCATCTCAGAGATCAAGAGTCCTCAGCACAGTATCTCCTCGTTCCACATCTTGCATTAAAGAAGTGATCTCCTGTAAATAGGACTTGGCAGCTTCCACAGTCTCAAATACCAGGGCTATGCCATTGTGGAAGATGCACAACCGCGCTGGATGTTGGAGAGTGAATTTAAGCTTAGCTGCTACTAAGTCCTGGCACACAGGTGCAAAAGCCCAGCACCGCTAGCTAAGCTTGAGCGAGTAATCATGAAAAATCATGACTTTATGATGTCCATGGAGTGGTGGGCCATGGCTCCTTGCCGCTCAGAGCACCCACTTTTTCTGCGCGGAGTTTAAAAATTGGGCCAAGACCACATGGGGTCGCTTATCTGTTTGCCTCCATAGGCCGACTGGTGTGTACACTCAATGACAAGGGGACTGCAATCCACCCCCAGCAGGACATTCAAGGACAGGAGCTTGGCATCAGTAATTGACTCCAGGACCCCCACCGGTGCGAGTTCTTACACTTCCCCCCTATTCTCTATATCGTCCAACTTTTCAGCCTGGCGTACCATAGTGTTCTTAAGGACTGCAAGCTCCTTCACTAGGCCCTGTAAGTCATCTTCAGCAAGCCCAATGCGTCGTTCCGCTTCTTGGAGCCTACCCCCAAGCCTTCCAAAGATCGGGTGACGGTGTCCAACTTAGTATCCATAGCATTGAACCTCCTGGTTAGTGTGCCCACAACCACCACCGTTACCTCTTTAGCCTGTACTAATGATGCCAGAGATGGATGGATGGGGGGGGGGGGGGGGGAGGGTGATGCCGTCTGCTATTTTAGTGTTCCCCGGTGGGCCCTCTCCTGCTCTTTATGGGCTGATTTCATCGCCGATCGGGCTGCAGATGGCAATCTCAGGTGCTGGCAACACTACACACTGTTCATCCATCGTTGTGGAAGGCCAGCACCCGTAAAAACAAGCCAAGTCTGGGTTTTTCAGAGGAGGAAGCCCCGGAGAACAAGCTCAGTGCTGCCGCTCGTCCTCAGCACATCACGTGACCATCCTTAACTATTTCTTATACTCAGCAAATGCAGACCAGCACAGAGCGGTGGGTACACCCCTAAACAAAGGCATGGAGGGAGGGCCTGCACAGAACGGTGGGTACACCTACTCTAGCCACCTTACTGGGCAGACTAGATGGACCATACTGGTCTTTATCTGTTGTCATATACTATGTAACATGTAGAAGGCATGTTGCAAACATTTTAATATAAGTTTGCCTGGAGGGTGGGGAGGTTCATCGCCACGACAATAAAGGGCTTTCAGCAGAATTTTGCTTTGTGGCCCTTTATTAGAACACTAGTTCAGCTACCCTCAGAAGTATTGTGACTTAAAGATTATTATTAATCCCTCTCTTTCCAAGCTAGGGAATAAAGTCCAATAGCAAAGAAGAAAAGGCCGAAAAAAAAAATCTCCTCCTACAAAAGCAACAAAAAATAACTGAGCATATTAACGAGCAATATAAAAAGTATAGCAAAATATCCAGGAGGGGATAATCAAAGGCATTTACATGGTTTGCAGACCCGCAAACCATGTAAATGCTGCTCAGTGGGACATTCAGAGGCACAAACATGGTCAGTGTTGCTGAATATCCATCGGTGTCGCTGCTACACGTCCTGATGCTAACCGGGCATGCTGGGGCAGCACCCATCGCTAACCTGGCAACAGTGATATCCAGCCGCTGCCCAGTTAGCGACAGGTGGTGAGAGTCAGGTGCAGGAAATGCTTGCTCAACGTTCGCCACAGAAGCTAACTGAGCAGCAGTGGAATATAGCTGCAGTCCGGTTAGCTTTGTGGCAATCGAGGCAACCCAGATATGGCCCCGGCATTGACTATCCAGGTTTAAAGTTCAGCATCAGCAGCTAGCCGCCGTAACTGAATATCGGGCCCTCCCTTTTTTAAAGATAAGAGACAAAGCAGTTGATGTAGAAAAAGCTAGAAAACTTTCCTCGGATTGTGATGAGCCCAGCAGCTATAACCTTTCTATAATTTCCCTTTCCAGAAGGAACATAACCTTGCTCTCTAAATCTTGAAAAGTTGGAAGAAATTATACAAATGCTGGCTAAACTAAATGTTTCCTCCAGAGAGGTGGATATACAAGCAACAGGGTGCATCTCAAGAATTCCTTAGTGGCACTGCTATGATTTTTCATAACGCCTGTGGAAACCAAGGAATTCTTTTCTCGGAAAGAGGGAAAATTGTTTGATGGATGTCATTATTTGCAAAGCTATTGGTGTTCGCTATATCGATTTAATAAAATGTATTTTTTTTTTTAAAACACCAAAGATAATGGACTTTTTTGCATTCCAGGAGCTTAGTATTTGCTGTGGATGGGCAGACTGGATAGGTTGTACAGTCTTTATTTGCTGTCATTTTCTATGTTTCCATCTAATTCAATTTTTAGATTTCCTTTCCAAATAACGCTCTAGGTGGCTTACAGCAGTAACAGTAATTCTTGCACTGTAAGTTTCTTCCCCAAATTTCTCATAATCTAAGTAGCTACTTGTGACAATGTGTGAGATAAAGTGGTTTGCACTAGGTCAAACGTAAGGGGATACTCTGGTTGTCTTGGTTCTCATGCATTGCTCTAACCACTAGGCCAGTGGGGGGGCCCATGCAAAATTTTGCTGAGGCTCCTTATTGTCGATGCGATGGCACCCCCATGTGCCGGCCTCCCATGAGGGCCTCCCCCCTTCAAGCAGCGGCAGACTTACTTTACTGTATTTGCTGCGCTATTCTGCTCTTCTAAATTCAGTGTGGGCCCAGTGGTTGTTCCCCACCAGGCCAAAGTCTCAGTGCGGCTGTTATTGCAGTGAACTTAGAAGTGTGGATCAGTGCGGCAAACACAATGTAGTAAGTTTCCTGCGCTGCTGTCTCTGCATGGGCTCCCTTTCTGCTCTGGCCCCCCGAATTGCGGGGACTGCTTGGACAGAATTTACATCACTGCAATAAGTCCACCCTGCTACAGTAGGTTCATAAGCACATCATTGTGGTCCCACTGTTTCCAACTGTAGGGCACAACCTTTTGACCCTCCTACTCTCCCTAACCCCCCACCTCCCCTGTGATATAGACTCCCACAGTTGCCATCACAAAGGCTAGACAGTTTCTTCTCAGACAAGTCATCAGTGAAAATAGTCCATGTATAGGGATGATTTGGTTACAATTTAAAGGGAAGAAAGAATCTTATCGACACCCAAAAAGAGGAGTTTTTACACTGTCCCTTAAACTAAATAGATTTCTGTAGAATCATCAAACTACAGGATATAAACAAAAATTCTGACAGCCTTTTTGTTCTGCATGAGGCCATCTACACTGACGTCCTGCATACAGACCTTTAATATTACAACTTCACACCAACTAATGAGGTGGAAAACCGTCTCCAGTTCTGTGCCAGTTTGCATTTGTCTGGTTTGTAATTATATTAGGCTATACTTTATTCAGGAAGGTGGGGTAGGAAGGAGGGGAGGAGGACTGACACTATATGTGAAAAATTAGTATTAAAGTTATAGAATTACAGGGCTTAAAAGGGAGTGAGGAGGCACTGTGGGTTAAACTAGAAAGAGGGAAAGGGAAATCCATTTGCATTGAAGTGATATACAGACCTCCCTCACCAGGGAGAAGAAATGGACAGAGATTTAATAGAAGACATACACAGTATTGTCATGAAAGGAGAAGAGCTACTGATAGGGGATTTCAATGTGCCAGATGTTGATTGGCATATCCCTGCTCCGGTGTCATCTAGAAGCAAGGAGATCCTGGATTCTCTACAGGAAGAACTATTCAGGAAATTGGTAACAGAACCCACCTGTGAAGGGGCCATACTGGACCTGTTGCTTACTAATGGGGAAAGTGTTTCTGATTTATAGTGAGAGATCATCTCGCATCAAGTAGTCACCAGATGGTATGGATCAGTATTAGGACTAGGGCTGATATAATCCATTCAAAAGTGAGGGTCTTAGATTTTAGCAAACTAACTGCCAAGATGGGACAATACCTCAAGGAGTCGTTAGCGGGATGGGAACAGCTGGGGGATGCAGGAATACAGTTGGCAATACTGAAAGGAGATATTTTAAGGGCAACAGACCTTTTGTTAGAAAGGTAAATAAATGTAAAAGGAAAATTAGACCACCATGGCTCTCAAAAGAAGTAGCTGAAAAGGTGAAGAAAAAGAGGGAGTTCTTCATGAAATACAAGAGATCACAGAAAGAGGAAGACAAGCATCAATATTTGGAAACTCTCAGACAAGCTAGGAAAGTAGTCAGGAAAGCAAAGATACAAAAAGAAGAAATAGCCAATGAAATAAAATGGGAGGGACAAGACACAAAACCACGGCGTAGAAACACTTATTACGTCTCTCTTGGATACCCTCATAACAGGTATGGACAACATCCACAGTGGCTTTGTATTATGCTTCATAGACATCACTGCTGCCTTTGACTCAGTAAATCACAACAGTCTACTACAAAGACTCCAAGATGTGGGTATAAATGACACAGTGTTAGATTGGTTCTTCTCATACCTATCCCACCATGCACAACAAGTAAGAAGCAAAACCCAAGAGTCTGCACCCTTCACCCAACACCAAGCTGTCCCACAAGGCTTGGCTCAGCTCTCTCGGCACTACTATTCAATGTCTACCTTCAGCCAATATGCAATATTATAAAACAATTCAACATTCATTACAGAATATATGCAGACGACATCATGCATACACCGCTTTGACCCGGTGAAAAGCGGTATATAAATGCAGTTAAATAAATAAATCATGATATTCACCCCCGTAAACATCCAGACTACACACAAATCACAGCATGCCTTGAATCTATGTCAGAATGGCTCAACAGTCAGACTATTCATAAACTACAAAAAAATCGGACCTCATGCACATTAACAGGAGCACTATATTCTCACCACCAGACTCAATAAAGATCCTTGACCACACCATAAGTAATACGCAGGAAGTCAGATACCTCGGAGTCACCTTTGACCAGCAACTCACCTTCCAGCCACACATCACAAAGACGACCAGATCAGTTACCACAAACTCAGAATGCTACTCACCGACAACGACTTCCGAACTGTATGCCAAGCCATAATAATGCCTATAATAGATTTCTGCAATGCAATTTACTATGGAGTTCCAAAGAAAGCAACTCTCCCCTTATAGCTGGTGCAAAACACTGCGGCCAGAATCATCACTGGGACAGCAAAGTACAAACACATAACCCCCATACTCCATCAGCTAAACTGGCACCCCGTTGCTGTACACACCAAATACAAAAACATCATAATAATATTCAAAACATTAAATAACCTCTCTCCAGCAACCCTCCAACCACTGATCAGGAAGACACCTCCAACCAGAACAAGAAGAGGTACAGACAACATCATCCTGGAGACCCCACTAAACTTCAGGAAAGCAAACCAATCCACTTGCAATAGAGCCTTCTCCCTGTTTGCACCCCAGCTGTGGAACGATCTTCCCACATCAACACGTGAAATCAAAGACCTAGTGGACTTCAGGAAAGCAATAAAAACCCACCTTTTCCTAGACTACTTCAGAGCTACCCAAGATGACAATGATCACTAACGAAATGGACCATAAAACTCTTGTTAGTTTCCTTGTAAGTAGTTGCAATTGTTAATTGCTTGTTATACCCCAGTTAACCCCTAAGTTGTATAACCCTGTTCTAGGTAAAGCTCGTTGAATGTATGATAAGGTGGTATAAAAGACCCGTTAAATAAATAAATAAATAGACATTTTTCAGATATCTTAGCAAGAAGAGGAAGTGCAAAAGTGGTATTGTCTTATGCAAGGGTGAAGAGGAGGAATATGTAGAAGCTGATGAGGATAAAGCAGAATTGCTTAACAAGTATTTTTGTTCTGTGTTCACAGATGAAGGGCCAGCAGGTCCTCAGAAAACACCCAGAAATAGGAACAGAAGTGAAGGGGATCATGAATGATTCTCAGACGACTGTTATTGTGAGGAGCTAGCTAAATTAAAAGTAGACAGAGCGATGGGGTCAGATGGGATATATCCAAGAGTATTCAAGAAACTTGAGGAAGTTCTAGCGGCTCCAATGTCTGGCCTTTTCAATGCTTCTTTAGAGTTGGGAGTGGTCCCAGAGGACTGGAGAGAGGTGCATATGGTCCCTTTACACAAGAGCGGAAGATGAGGTTGAGAACTACAGGCTGATTAGTCTGACCTCCTGTGGTGAGTAAATTAATGGAAACGCTCTAAAACAGATGATTGTGAGGTTTCTGGAGTCCAATGGATTGCAGGATCAGAGGCAGCATGGGTTTACTAGAGGCAGGTCATATCAGGCAATTCTGATCGATTCCTTTGACTGGGTGACCAGGGAGTTGGACCGAGGGAGAGCCCTAGATGTGGTGTACTTAGATTTCAGTAACGCCTTTAACACCATTCCACACAGGCAACTTATAAATAGAGCACCCTAGTGATGGACCCTAAAGGTTAGAAATTGGTTGCATGGGAGGCAACAAATGGTACAGATAAATGGAACTCACTCTGAAGAGAAGGATGTTAACAGTGGTGAGCCACAGGTACGTGTCCTTGGTCAGATTCTTTTTAACATTTTTGTTAGTGATATTGTGGAAGAGCTGTCAGGTAAGGTTTGCCTCTTTGTGGATGATACCAAAATCTGCAATAGAGTAGACACGCAATTATGTTACATGTTAATGCTAATGCTGTGCAGTTAATTATGTAAATATTCTGCATTATGTTCTATGTATACCGCTTTGACTAGCAGATAAAATGGTATAGAAAATTAGCTAAATAAATAAATCGATAAATCTAGCCAAGCTTAAAGAATGGTCAAGAATTTGACAGCTAAGACTTAACGCTAAAAAATGCAGGGTCATGCATTTGGACAGCAAAAGTGTGGGGAGTGAAGTAGTTCTGTCCTTGAAAGAAAAGCGGGACCTGAGCATGATTCTTTCAGACAGGGCCAGCCCGTCCATTGAGCAAGAATGTTTTTTGCACAGGGCCCCGCGTTTCAGGGAGCCCCATGCAAAAAACATTCTTCATTGCACAAGTAGAAAAAAACCCCAAACCGGCTGCTGCTGCCGCTGTGGCAGCGGCAGAATCAAATGTCCCGCCGCGGGGCCCCGCCTGCCCGGCAGAGCCTCCCTTCACCATCAGCTCCCGAGTCCCTCCCAATGCGCGGGCTTTCAGAGCTGCGAGAGCTTCTCTGACCTCTCGCGGCTCTGTTAATCCCACCGGGGCTGATGGGAAATCACATCAGCCCCGGCGAGATTAACAGAGCCGCGAGAAGAAAGGGAAACTCTCGTGGCTCTGAAAGCCCGCGCATTGGGAGGGACTCGAGAGCTGATGGTGAAGGGAGGCTCTGCCGGGCAGGCGGGGCCCTGCGACGGGACATTTGATTCTGCCGCTGCCACGGCAGCAGTGGCAGCAGCAGCCGGTTTGGGTTTTTTTTAATCTATCAGGGCTGATGGGGGGAGGGGGGTTAGGACTGGTAATGGGCTTTGGGGGGGGGACTGGTAATGGGCTATGGGGGGGGCTAAGACTGGAAGTGGGTTGATGGGGGAGGGGGTTAGGATTGGTAATGGGCTATGGGGGGTTAGGACTACTAATGGGCTATGGGGGGGCTAAGACTGGAAGTGGGCTGATGGGGGGTTAGGACTGGAAATGGGCTGATGGGGGGTTAGGATGTAATGGGCTATGGGGGGCTAAGACTGGAAATGGGCTGATGGGGGGGGGGGTAGGACTGGTAATGGGCTATAGGGGGGGTTAGGACGAATGGGCTGTGGGGAGGCTAAGACTGGAAATGGGCTGATGGGGGTTAGGACTGCTAATGGGCTATGGGGGGGGGCCTAATAATGAAAATGGGGTGTTGGGGGGCTTATGACTGACAATGGGGTGTTGGGGGGCTTAGGACTGGAAATGGGCTGATGGGGGGCTTAGGACTACTAATGGGCTGGGGGGGGCTAGGACTGGAAATGGGCTAGGACTGGAATGGGCTGTGGGGAGGCTAAGACTGGAAATGGGCTGATGGGGGTTAGGACTGCTAATGGGCTATGGGGGGGCTAAGACTGAAAATGGGGTGTTGGGGGGGCTTATGACTGGAAGTGGGCTGATGGGGCTTAGGACTGGTAATGGGCTATGGGGGGCTTAGGACTGGTAATGGGCTGGGGGGGGCTAGGACTGGAAATGGGTTGAGTGGAAGGAGGGCTTGAACTGCAAATAGCTGTAAGGGGAGGGAGCTAGGACTGGAAATGGGCTGAGTGAGGGGGCTAGCACAGGAAATGGGCTGATGGAGGGCTAGGATAGGACTGGAAATGGGCTGTTGGGGGGGGCTTGGATTGAAATGGACACATGGAGCGGCTAGAATTGGAAGTAGGCTCAGGGGGGGCTTGGATTGGAAATGGGCTGAGTGGAGGGGAGCTAGGATTTGACATGGGCTGATGATGGTGGGGCTAGGAAAGGACTAGAAATGGGCTGATGGGGGGCTGGGATTGGAAATGAGCTGATGGAGGGACTCGGATGGGGGAGCTAGGACTTGAAATGGGCAGATGGGGGTTAGGACTGGTAATGGGCTATGGGGGGCTAAGACAAAATGGGGTGATGGGGGGGTTTAGGAGTGGAAGTGGGTTGATGGGCTTAGAACTGGTAATGGGTTATGGGGGGCTTAGGACTGGTAATGGGCTATAGGGGGGCTAGGACTGGTAATGGGCTGGGGGGGGCTAGGACTGGAAATGGGCTGAGTGGAAGGAGGGCTTGAACTGCAAATAGCTGATGGGGATGGGGGCTTGGAATGGAAATGGGCTGAGCGGAAGGAAGGCTTGAACTACAAATAGCTGATGGGGAGGGGGGCTTGGAATGGAAATGGGCTGTGAGGGGAGGAAGCTAGGACTGGAAATGGGCTGAGTGAGGGGGGCTAGGACAGGAAATGGGCTGATGGAGGGCTAGGATAGGACTGGAAATGGGCTGTTGGGGGGGCTTGGATTGAAATGGACTCATGGAGGGGCTAGAACTGGAAGTAGGCTCATGGGGGGCTTGGATTGGAAATGGGCTGAGTGGAAGGGAGCTAGGATTTGACATGGGCTGATGGTGGGGCTAGGAAAGGACTAGAAATGGCCTGATGGGGGGCTGGGATTGGAAATGAGCTGATGGAGGGACTCTGATGGGGGAGCTAGGACTGGAAATGGGCTGATGCGGGGACTAGAAGGGAGCGGATGCTGGGTGGGGCTGGAACTAAAAGGGAGCTGATGTTGGGGGAGGATTAGAATGGGATAGAACTGGAAGAATGAAATGGAGAGGGAAAAAATATTTTGTGTGGGAGGGAAGACAAATCTACAATTGGCCGGATATTGGGAGAGTAAGTAGGGATTGAGGATGGCGGGGTAAAATTTGAGTGGATGAAATAGGAATGAGGAAAGAGCAAAAGCAGAAAGATTAGTATGTTAAAGCAGATGTAGAGAGAGAATGGAAAAAAACTAGAAGAGTGAAGAAAGGACAAATGGACAGCAGACGATGGAGAGTTTAGCAGCAGACACGAAGAAACCAGAAGAAAGTGGCTGGAGCAATTGCAACTGAAAAAAAAATGCACAAAAGGTAGAAAAATATCTCTTTATTGAATTTATTAACTGAAATATGCCAGCTCTGGGAAATGTGCATCATTAACGTCTGCGCTTTGTTTAGTAGAAGAGGAAATTAATTTATAGTTTTATTTCTACAGTGTTGTTGGGCTTTTGGGGTACCCAGTTTAATTATTGTCTTCCTGTTTCTAAATTGTGATTCCTTGTTTGGTGACGGTCTATGTTCTGCACGTGTAACTGAGCTGAGGTATTCTGTTTATGTAATTCCTATTTGACATTGCCACTTGTTGTCTTTCCCCAGTAGGTCATGTATTGTTGTTCTCTGAAATGTATTGGTTTAATATTTGTAGTGTTGCCTTTTGATAGGTAGGGTCTTGTGCTTTGTGAGTCCTGGTAGTGCTGTTATGATACGGCGGGTTTGCTATGGGTTCTAAATGGGCAGTGTTTGTAGTAGTCCCTAATGTGCCTGGCAGTTGTCACTGGATTATAGTAATGTAGAAATCTTTTAGTCTTTCTTTATCTATACACTCATTAAGAGGCATGTTTACTAAAAGTTAGTGTATGGTAACATTATGCAAATATTTATGCAAATGAGTTCCCTTATGCAAATGAGGCCCCGCACCGAGTCTCTGCACATGGCCCCGCACCCCCCTTGGGCCACCCCTGCTTTCAGATGATCTTAAAGTGGCTAAACAGGTAGAAAAGGTGACGGCGAAAGTCACAAGAATGCTTTGCTTGGTTGCATAGGGAGAAGAATGACCAGCAGTAAAAAGGAGGTGATAGTGCCTCTGTATAAGTCTCTGGTGCAACCTCATTTGGAGTATAGTGTGCAATTCTGGAGACCACACCTTCAAAAGTATATAAACAGAATGGAATCGGTGCAGAGGGTGGCAACTAAAATGATCAGTGGTCTATGTTATAAAGCATACGGGGACAGACTTAAAGATCTCAATATGTATACTTTAGAGGAAAGGCAAGATAGAGGTGATATGATTGAAATGTTTAAATACCTCCGTGGCATAAATGCACAGGAGGAGAGCCTCTTTCAATTGAAAGCCAGCTCTGCTATGAGGGAACATAGGCTGAGGGTGAAAGTGGATAGATTCAGGAGTAATATGCGGAAATATTTCTTTACGGAAAGAATGGTAGATGCAAGGAATAGTCTCCCAGTGGAGGTAGTAGAGTTCAAGAAAGCATGGGACAAACACAGAGGATCTCTAAAGGAAAAGAGGGGACTATTGTAGTTGATATGGAAGGGCAGACTAGATAAGCCATATGGTCTTTTCCTGACAACATGTTTCTGTGTTTCTATCTGTACGCTTACATACCTCTCTAACCATTCCTATATCTAGTCTGGCCTATATGTGCTTTCTGAAATAACTCACTGCATTTGTCACTTCCTTTTCTTTGTTTAATGGTCCATTTTGTTAGAAAGCTTTTTTCTCTTGTTTTGCAAATTATGTTACTTCTTTCTCTACATATGCTGGTGGATTCTCAATCACTTCTATTTGTTGGAACACCTGTCCCAAGTTTATGGATGAACAGCAAACAGAAGCAAGGTTGGGCCCCCTTTTTTCGCCTTGCTCCTATTTGCTGTGCTGAGTATCTCTCCAAGTGCCTTGCTGTGGACTCCAAGTTTATAGATGAATACAGAGTTTTGCACATCTGCACTTTTTGAGTATTTTAGTCAGATGATGCTCTTAAGTAGGCCTGGAGACAGTGGTGTAAGTTTTGCCCAAGTGGCTCCTGTACAGTGCAGCAGGGCCTCAACGAAGGGGACTCACTTGCAGCTGTTCCCATATCTTCTGAAGCGGAGTTCCCCCACTCTAGGGGCCCTTTAAAAAATTGTTGCTTGGGGGATTATAATTTGAATTTCTGCCGCTGCCTGGATATCTATGATAGTAGCTTTGTATGTTAAATTCATTTCTATAAGATCTCTTCTCTTTCAGGTCAAGGGATGTACAGTTCTCGCATACACTAGTTCTTATAGATTAGCTGGTGGGCATGAATGAGTGTTTGTTTTTTTCTTATATCCAACTTGATTCAGTATTTCTGGAGCTAGTCTATGATTCCAAAGCACAGGGATTACAAGCAGACTCATCTCTTGTATAATATTCTCTGGTGGGAAAGCACTTTTCAGTCTAAGTTCCAGTCTTCTTTAATATCCTTTGCTGATGTTTTCTCCCAGTGTGTTATGCTGGATTGTTTTACCTTTATCTATGCCTAGATTTTTATATATGTCTTCATGTTTGAATTCTTTCAGACTGCAGTCTTCAGTCTAGGAGATATTTTTGATTTTGATAAGTTTTCCTTCAAGGAGGATTACCTTGATACATTATCAAGGTTAAATTTCATCTGAAAAGTGTTTTCACTTGTTAGTGCAGCATATTTAATATATTGAACCTCTCTTCAGATCACTCCTTTGTATGAAGCACATTTCAGTACAGTTTTCTGGAATGGCAGTACTGCCTTCCCTTTTTTTTTCCTAGACTGATTCTTTGTGGGCCTTCTAGTGATTGTTTAGCTGCAATTCCTCACCAAACGTTTTATCAGACTCTGGAAGTGTTTTTTTCCCTATGTGAATATTATAGTGCGCTTTTAAATGCGACTTCTGACTGAAGCTTGAGTTACATTCAGTACATGTAAATGGTTTTTCACCCGTGTGAATCCTACTATGAATTTTTAGATATGCTTTCAATCTGAAGTGGTTATTGCAAACAGTACATGTAAATGGCCTTTCACCTGTATGAATCATGTAATGTATTCTCAGCTGGGAGTTCTGACTGAAACGTTTATTGCATTCAGTACATGTAAATGGTTTCTCTCCCGTATGGATCTTATAGTGTCTAGTCAGCTGTGATTTCTCAGGGAAGCTTTTATCACACTCCGTACATGTAAATGGCTTCATGCCTATGTGAATATTCTGGTGTCTTCTCAGCCTTGAGTTCTCATTAAAACTTTTGCCACACTCAGGGCACTTAAATGGCTTCTTACTGATATGATTCCTCTGATGTCTTCTCAGCTGTCGTTTCCCACTGTATCTATTGTCACACTCACTGCATGCAAATGGCTTTTCACCTGTGTGGACTGTATTGTGCACTTTTAACTGTGATTTTTGGCAGAAGCTTTTACTACACTCTGTACATCTAAATGCCTTGTCAACTATATGAACACCGAGGTGCGCTCTCAGATTTGATTTCTGACTAAAACTCATATTACACTCAGTACAGGTGTATGGCTTTTCTCCCGTGTGAATCCTGTGGTGTATCTTCAGTTGTGCTTTCAAACTGAAACTACTGTTGCACACAGTACAAATAAATGGTCTCTCTCCTGTATGGATCACAAAATGTCTTCTCAGTTGTGATTTTTGAGGGAAGCTTTTATTACATTCAGTGCATGTAAATGGCTTGTTTCCTCTGTGGGTCCTCTGGTGTAATTTTAAGTGGGCTTTTTCAATGAAGCTTTCTTCACATGTATCACATGTATAGGGGTTTTTGTGAATAGCCTGGTGTTTTCTTAGCTGTGCATTCTCACTGTATCTTTTATCACACTCAGAACATTTAAATGGTTTCAGTCCAGTGTGGATAGTTCGATGTCTTCTTAGTTGTGATTTCCTACTGAAGCTTTTATTACAGTCATTACAAGCAAATGGTTTTTCACCTGTGTGAATACTGTGATGTATCCTCAGATGAGATTTCTGAGTGAAGCTTTTATCACACTGAAGACATGTAAAAGGTTTTTCTCCTGTATGAATCCTACTGTGTACTCTCAATTGAGCTTTCAGCCTAAAATGTCTATTACACACAGAGCATGTAAATGGTTTTTCTCCCGTATGAATCATCATGTGTGTTAAAAACTCTGATTTCAACCTGAAGTTTCTATCACATTCGGTACAAGCAAATGGTTTCTCCTCAGAACAGCTTATTTTGTATGTAATCACACTGCTGTCATCTGTGAGGTTTTCCCCCGATTCTGACCAGGTGTACAGTTGCTGTTCTAGCAGGTCGCTCTGGAACTCGGAGGTATCTTTCCCATTTCTATATAAGGTGTATTTGCCTCTTTTGTGTTCCATAGGGATGCCCCAGTTTATGATGGATTTCTTTTCATCCTTAGTGTCTTCATCTTCACTTGACCTTTGAAAATCCTGTCGCATGTCTTCCTCTTGGAATTTCTGTTTTCCTGCAAAGTTCTTATGTTGTTTCTCATGCTCCTTTCTCGGCCTGTTATCTGCTGGATAAGAGAAAGGAATGGTGTTATTTCCATGTTGGTGAGACAGTCATCCCCCAGCTCCTTATTCAGAGCTCCATCATAAATGAGCATAACTGAGGCAGCTCTCTGACAAGCCTTTTGAAGTCATGGGTATAAATCTTTATAAGTGCACAATCTTATCTAATCTCGATGTATCAATGCAATGTGTGCCTTCGAGTCAGTCCTGACTCCTGGCGACCCAGAAGCTCCTGGGTTTTCTTGGCAGTGTCACCGGAAGTAGATTGCCAGGCCTTTCTTCCGAGGCAATGGAGGGTTAAGTGACTTGCCCAAGGCCATAAAGAGTGCTAGCGGGAATCGAACCCTGGTTGCCAAGCCAGTGCTCTAACCACTAGGCTACTCCTCCACTCGATGTATCATCATCTCCCAAATCCATTTAATACAGTAATGAAAAAGCCCTACTGCTCAAAGCACCTGTCACAGAATAAATAGCCACCAAACTTTCACTAGATGTCCTGGAAAAAAAAGAACTTTAAGAATAAATACAAATTTCAATCACTGTTATTTTCATTTTTTAATTTTTGCTTTAGAAACGTTTGCACCTGACTGGGTTATTTATTGCATGTTTTGTCCTCCTCCGTGCAGCAGCAGCAGCCAAGAGAGCAAATAGAATGCTAGAAATCATAAGGAAAGGAATGGAGAATAAAACCAATGGTAATATAATGCCTCTGTCTCGTTCCATGGTGCGACAGCACCTGGAATATTGTGCGCAATTCTGGTCGTCGTATCTTAAAAAGAGAAATTAGACTTACCTGCTAATTGTTGTTCCTTGATGAACTCCAGTTCAGTCCCTCACCTCTTCCTGAAGCATGGAGACTGGGCATGTCAGACTTGTGACACCACTATACATATCCTGCTGGCACCTCCCACCAGCTTCCAGTGACCTAATGACAAAGCAGACTCAGAGGAGCAAAAAATAAGTAGCTATAGTATTAAATATAACGATTAACTCGCCAACTGAACAAATATCCCATTAAATAGAGGATAACTCTCCCTCTCCCGTTAGAAGGAAAAAACAGAACAGAAAGACGAGAGAGAGAGAGAGGAGGAAGAATACAGGTTAAACAATGTCAGATTACAGAAAAACTAGCTGTTTTCTACTGCTTGACTGCTGCCAACTGTCCTATCAAAAACATTACTCTGCGACAACTGATCACACCCCGGACAGGAATCTGGACTGAACTGGGAGTTCCTCAAGGAACAACAATTAGCAGGTAAGTCGAATTTCTCTTTCCTTATCATCCCTCCAGTTCAGTCCCTCACCTCTGGGATGTAACAGAGCAGTAAATTAATGGGAGGGACCTGTCCACCCGGACCGCAGACCCGAAACAGGCATCTCCCGCCGCCTGAACATCCAGGTGATAATGCTTACTGAATGAATGCAAAGAAGACCACGTGGCCTCTTTTCAAATTTCAACCGGAGGAACCAAACTATGTTCCGCCCACGACGCTGCTTACGACCTAGTAGAATGAGCCCTAAGTCCCAAGGGCACCTGATGACCCTGCAAAATATATGCTGAGGCAATAGTTTCTCGGATCCATCTGGATATTGACGACTTGGCTGCAGCTTCACCCTGACATGGACCTCCAAAAAGTATGAACAAATGTTCTGACTTGTGGAAGGACTCTGAATCCTTCAAGTATCGCCGAAGGACCCTCTTTATATCCAACAAACGCAAACTATGATCCGTTGCGGTATCATCTGGCCTGCAACTCCGAGATTCGATGTGCAGAGCAAATGGCCACCAAAAATACTGTCTTCAAAGTCAAGTCTTTCAGCGAAGCCTGATGCAAAGGTTCAAAGGGTTCCCTAGTCAAAGCCCCTAAAACCAGGTTGAGATCCCACGGAGGAGAAACCACCCTGCGCGAAGGATGCAGACAGGACACCGCTCTCAAGAAACATACCACAGCGGCATGGGCACCCAAGGCGATTCCTTGAACCTTACCCCGATAACAAGAACTGGCTGCCAATCCTTTATCGAAACCATCCTGCAAAAAAATCAACCCCAACGGCACTGAAACCATAGCCGGATGAACTTGATGCTGTTCACACCAGTCCTCAAAAATATGCCATACGCGGATATATGCCAAGGACGTCGATAGTCAACAGTAAGGTGGCAATAACCGCATTAGAATAACCTCTCTTCCTTAACCTTGCCCTTTCAAGGGCCAAGCTGTAAGCGAGAACCGATCCATCTGAGGCATCCGCAGAGGACCTTGCAGCAGAAGATCTGCCCGATCCGGCAGTCGCCACAGACTCCTGTCAAGAAGATGCAACAGATCAGCATACCACAGCCGCCGGGGCCAATCTGGAGCCACTAAGACTACTCTCCCCTGATGGGCCTCGATGCGCTGAATCACTCTCCCTATGAGAGCCCAAGGAGGGAAAACGTAGAGGAGACCGTGCGTGGGCCACTGCTGAAGTAAGGCATCCAGTCCTTCCGACATCCTTTCGCGCCTCCTGCTGAAAAAGGAATTTGCCTTTGCAGACCAAAAGGTCACCATGCGATCCATTATCGGAGCTCCCCACTTGGTGACTACTTGAGCAAACACCTCCGGGTGAAGCTCCCATTCCCCCGGATCTACTTGTACTTGGCTGAGATAGTACGCCATTACACTGTCCGAACCCACAATGTGCCATGCCGACAGAGCCTGTAGACGCGGTTCCACCCAAGTGAACAGACTTTCCGCCTCTTCCTCCATGGCCGCGCTTCCCATGCCACCTTGACGACTGAGGTACGTTACTGTTGCCGCATTGTCTGACAGCACTCGAACTGCCTGAAACGTTAGGGTGGATTTGAAGGCCCGAAGCGCCAGAGCTACCGCTCGCAACTCCAGATGGTTGATCGACCATTCAGACTCCTGAACAGTCCAGAAGCCCTGCGCGAAGGGCTCCGCGCAATGAGCTCCCCAACCGACTAGACTGGCATCTGTTAGCACCAGAAGCCAGCGCGGCTGCTCGAGAGGCATGCCTGCCTCCAGATTTTGCGGCCATAGCCACTATTGCAGAGACGCCCTTATCTGCAATGGACAGGGAAAGCGCTTGGATAGCGAATCGTTCTGGTGAGACCAGCGACGGAGCAGCGACCTCCTGTAATGGACGCATGTGAGCCCTGGCCCACGGAACTACTTCCAGGGTCGCCACCACTGTTCCTAACACCCGAAGATAGTGCCAGGCCGACAGAGCTGGACTCTTCAAAAAACTGCACACCAATCGCCGAAGAGCTCAGGCTCGCAGATCTGGTAGAAAGACTGCCCCTACTCGAGTGTCGAAATGCACCCCTAAATACTCCAGAACTTGAGTTGGAAACAACCGGCTCTTGGCCATATTGACCACCCAGCCGAGATTCTGTAGGCGCTACACCACTCTGCCCGTCACTCACACACTCTTGGCTCTGTATTTGTCCCAAATCAACAAATCTTCGAGGTAGGGATGAACTAATATCCCCTCTTTTTGAAGAGCCGCCGCTGCCGCCACCACCATTACTTTGGTAAAGGTGTGCGGAGCTGTCGCCAGGCCGAAGGGCAGAGCTTGGAACTGAAAAATGTCTCCACAGCAGAGCAAACCTCAGAAATCTTTGATAATCCAGTCTGATCGGAATGTGAAAATACGCTTCGGTGAGATCCAGAGAGGTTAAGAACTCTCTCTACCAAACCGCTACTATAACAGAACGCAAGGTCTCCATCCAGAAATGAGGTACCCGCAGGCAGCTATTTACTCCTTTGAGATTCAGAATTGGACGGAAGGCACCATCCTTTTTTGGCACCACGAAATAAAGAGTATCGACCTACACCGTAGAGTTCTCGTGGTACCGGGACCACTGCCCCCAGCTGCAAAAGACGAGCCAGAGACTCCTGTAATGCCACCGCCCTTTCTCGGCTCCTGCAAGGAGACAGGACAAAGGAGTCAACCATTGGGCAGGCCAACTCGAGAGAATAACTTTCACGAATGACCTCCAATACCCACTGGTCTGACGTTATCTGGACCCAGACAGGAAAAAACTCCCGAAGCCGACCCCCTATCGGTTGAATTCCTGCCTGGGCCCCCCTCGCTTAATTGAGCTTTCTTAAAACCAGAGGACGAGGGACATGTAAAGCCTCTGCCCACTCCCCGGAAACCTCTAAAACTGACCTTGAGAGGTAAACCTCCCTCTTTGAAACCCTCCCAAGCGGGAGGTATGAAAACGCCAAAAATCCCGAGGTTGCCCACGTAAGGCTAACTGAGCTCGCCACGGCTTTGGCTTGTCCTCTGGCAAGCGACCTCCTTTCAACTCCCCCAAATCCTTGACTAGCTTGTCTATATAATCCCCAAACAGCTTTCCTTTAAAAGGGAGTTTGCTAAGGCGAGACTTGGAGGAACTGTCTGCTGCCCAATTTCTTAGCCAAAGATAATGGTGAGCGGCTACCAAGGAAATCATGCAATTCGCTAAACCTCTAATAAGGTCATACTGTACATCGGCTAAATAAGCCGACCCCGACTCCAGCCTTATCACATCCGCTAACTGCTCCTGTGTCTGCTGCGCCGGCTGTTGCAAATGCTGAGACCAACGAAGGCATGCTCTCGCTACCCAAGCCCCGCAAATAGAGGCTTGCAGACACAAAGCATTAACCTCAAAAGCTTGCTTCAAAAGGACGTCCACCTTCCGAACTTGCGCGTCCTTCAAAGCCGCACTGCCTTCCACCGGAATGGTAGTCTTTTTCGTGACTGCCGAAACTGCTGCATCTATACGCGGAGAATGAAACATTTCCTGATCTTGATCAGCCAAGGGATAAAGCAGATTCATAGACCTCACACCACTCAAACCTGCCTCTGGCAAATCCCATTCATCCTGAATCATTTGCTTGATGACCCTGTGAATGGGAAAAAATGCTTGGGACTTTCGCACCGCCTGTATGAGAGGATCCTCTAACCCCTCATCCTCCGCTGGTGCCCCCGGAGAAAGGTTGAGTGCCTGAAGCGACTCAGTAATGAAAGCTGTTAACTCTTCTCTCCAAAAGACCCGGATAATCTTGGCTTGGTCTTCAGGCTCCTGAATCTCACCTTCCTCCAACTCTTCTACTCCTGCATCTGGCTCCATATCGAAGTCCTCACCTTCAGGCCAATCCAACCCCAGAGGCTGATCTTCCTCCAACCAAGGCCTCTTAACTGGCCATGGTCGCTTGGGCTCCTCCAGTCCCAAGAAGCGCCGCATCGGTGACCGTCCCCTGTTGGTGTAAACAGTAGGCCTGATGAAGCAGCAGAACAAAATCCGGGGTAAAACCTCCTAGCGCTGCTCCCGCCCCCAGTGGCACAGCAGAAGCACCTGGCACCACCGGAATGGTCGGAACCGGAGTAGCCTGGGTCTCAAGCAGAGCTTCCTCCTCTGAAGCACCTGTAGGACCCTGCGTTCCCAATGGAGCACTCCCGATAGCCTTATCCTGGAGCTCTTGCTCCATATTAAGAGCTTCCGCAGCGCAGCCACGACACACCCCAGCGTCTGAGACTGCGCCTCAACGGGAGCCACAAACTAGGCACTGAGGGCACATAGGCATTAGTGCTACAGGACCCCCTAAAGTAAATCAAAACTTGGCACCACAGAGCTCACCAAAAAGGACCAAGAAAATAAAAATGTAAATATAAACTTTTTTTTTTTTTTAAATTATGTGCTGTCCGCTTTAAGAACACACACCCCGAAGGCAAAATTCAACTAAAGAGATAAAAGAATGAAAGAAATGAAAGGAATTACAAGAATTAGAAGCTTGCTGTGAGAGAAATTAGCACTGCAAGCAAAAACCATGGGAAAAAACTGCCCGCGAATGTCTTCAGCCCTGTTTGCCGTTAAAACAGTCCCCACGTGGCAGCAGGCCCTGATTCTCCCTTCGATCTCAAAAACCACAATCAGATCACTCACCTTTGCCTCCAGGCCCCCTAAAACCGACTGATTACCTCTCTGACCCAAAACGGCAATCCTGCATGCAGCACAGCTCCTGTCAGCCTGATCTCAAGCAGCTGAAGCAACAGCTCAAAACATCAGACGACGATTTCAGCACAGCTCAAAGTGCTGAAATTGTGCCAGTCTGAGGAAGACACAAATGCTGAACAGCTCCCCTTCATGCAGACGAGAAGGGGATAGCAGAAAGAAGGGTTAGAGATGACTGGGAGAGAGAGAGGTAGCCTTCCCAAAATTCTCTGTCTCTCCCCTTTCACGTCCTTTTTTTTTTTTAAGAACTTTAACAGCCCAAAACAAAGGAATCAAATTGAAGGGAAAAATAAATGCAAAAAATCCTATCTAAACAGTCTAAACTCCTTATCTGCTCCTCAAGTGAGCCCAGCACCTAGGCGCACTACCTCCAGCTGCATGGAGACTGAACACACTGGAAGCTGGTGGAAGGTGCCAGCAGGATATGTATAGTGGTGTCACAAGTCTGACATGCCCAGTTTCCATGCTGCAGGAGAGGTGAGGGACTGAATTGGAGGGACGAAAAGGAAAGGATATAGCAGAATTAGAAAAGGTACAGAGAAGAGCCACCAAAATAGTAAAGGGGATGGAAGGATACCCCATATGAGGAAAGGCTTAAAAGGTTAGGGCTTTTCAACTTGGAAAAGAGATGACTGAGGGGGGATATGATAAAGGTCTATAAATTAATGAGAGTGGAGGAGTAGCCTAGAGGTTAGAACATTGGCTTGGTAACCAAGCAACCAGTGTTCAATTCCCACTGGCACTCCTTGTGGCCTTGGGCAAGTCACTTAACCCTCCACTGCCTCGGAAGAAAGGCCTGGCAATCTGCTTCCAGTGACACTGCCAAGAAAACCCAGGAGCTTCTGGTTCACCAGGAGTCAGGACCAACTCAAAGGCACACATTGCATTGCATTGCATAAATTAATGAATGGAGTGGAACAGGTAAATGTAGATCAGTTATTTACACCATCAAAAAGTAGAAAGACTAGAGGACACACAATGAAGCTACAATTTAACCCATTTAAAACTAATAAGAGAAAATGTTTTTTCATGCAACGCGTAATGAAACTCTGGAATTTGTTACTGGAGAATATAGTAAAAGCTGTTAGCGTAGCTGGGTTTAAAAAAGGTTTGGACAAATTCCTGGAGGAAAAGTCCATAAATCATTATTAAAGAGAACCTGGGAACTTCACTGCTTACCGGGGGACAAGCACTGTGGAACCTGTGTATTGTTTTGGAAACCTGCCAGGTATTTATGATCTGGATTGGCCATTTAAAACAGGATACTGGGCTTAATGGACCTTGGTATGACCCAGTATGGCATTTCATATGTTCTTATGTTCAATTCAATTGGGATGAGTGTTTGGATTCTGGTGTCTTGAGTTGTCATTCACAAACACCCAAGGGTTTTATCCCCTTAAACAGTCCCCTGGGTCATTGCACCAATGGTCCTGAGACCAGGGCTGCTTCCAAAACCCTGTATCACGGACTCTAAATCCAGCCACCAGACGTCCATGACACAGGGCTCTGGAAAGAGTAGCGGTGCATTGCTCCCAGCCTTAGCACCACTCCTGCAGTGACTTAGGAGGATGGATCTTTTATAACAGGGCAAAAAAAACCTGTGGGTGCTTTTGAACGAAGGCTCTCCAGAATCCCAACTGTGTTTCCAATTGAGCTGGAAATATAGACAGAAACGAGGACCTACCAGGGCCAGCTTAACCGTTAGGCACATTACATGGTTGCCGGGGGGGGGGGGGGGGGCAGGGCAGCTTCTGTGGGGCATCAAGGAGCAGCTACAATCAAAGCAAAGCAATAAGCACGGACAGCCAGTCAACTCAAAGAACTAGCAGCATATACTTAATTTTTAAATAACTCATTTACTCGGTAAACGGCTTTTGGAAATTGCCTTCATTACATATGCACATAGAAAGCAAAGTTTAATATTTAATAGTATGTGGTTCATCTATGCATTTTTATAGGATTGTTCTGGGATGGGTGATGTTGGGACAATCATGGTTGTTTAGAAGAGAACTAAAATCATCTAAACTCTGTGGTAAAACACACAAAAGTGTTTCTAAAGTGCTGAGAATATTAGGCCTCTCGACTCTTAACAGCACAACCAAGGCATGCGTGCACACTATCATCTATCATGCTATTGCAGTGGCTCCCAAACCTCTTCTGGGGGAGCCCCAGCCTGTCAGGTTTTCAAGGTATCTGCAATGAATATTCATGAAATACATCTACATGTACTGCCTCCAATTTTCTCTCATGAATATTCATTCTAGATATTCTTAAAACCAGTGGCATACTGAAGGGGTCAGAGGGGGGGGGGGGGGGGAGTGAGACCCAGGTGCATCAGGAAGGGGTCAGCAACAGAGACCCTGATAGACCTCTTCCTCCCTCCCTCCTGCCATGACCAGAGACACTGAGACATCAGTAACTGAAAAGAAACGATGGCCGTGGGGCCTTCACACTCCCGCGCTCTTGAAGGCACAGCTCATCCCCTCCGATGCTGCTTCTTGTTGCCATGGGACAGTCCTAGTGCCTGCAGAGCATGGGAGTGCAGAGGCTCCACAGCTCTCATTTCTTTTCAGTTCTTGCTGCTTCAGTGCCCCCCGCTGCTCTGGCTGCCACTGGTTGCAGCAGGAGGAAGGGAAGGTGGGATGGAAGGAACATACAGGATCGGCTTGAGATATTGGACCATGGGGGGAGGGGGAAAGGAAAGAGAAAGAGGAACTGCTGGACCATGGATTGGGGGAAGAAAAAGAAAGTGGAGATGCTGGATCATAGAGGGGGAGGGGAAGGGGCAAGGGAAAAGAAAAAGGTGATATTTTATTTAGTTCATGCCTTTCCAGTAGTAGTTCAAGTTACAAGGAGGTACTGTAGGTATTTCCCTGTTCCTGAAAGGCTTACAATCTAAGTTTGAACCTGAGCCAATGGAGGATTAAGTGACTTGCCCATGGCCACAAGGAGTGTTTGTTTATTTATTTATTTATTTACATTCTCTTATATACCGCACTATTCGGCATCAGCGCGGTTTACATAGAACAAAATGCTCAGTACAAATAACATGTATGAGTTTACAGATAACAGGGAACAAAACTTGGATAACAGGGGTAACTATTTACAAACTTATTACATGGAATCATGATCAAAGAGGATGCATAGAAAACACAATCACGTCATGGGTTTGAGTATCAACTTGGTGTGTTGTTGGTATGCTATAAGTGTTGATAGAATTTGAACCTTGGTCTTTCTGGTCTCAGGCTGCTAACCTAACCACTAGGGCCATGGAGTTGGAGGGGGGGGATAGGAAGACAGAGGGGAGATTCTGGATGGGAGAGGGAGAATAAGGAAAGATGCTTGACATGGGGAATTGGGAGACAGAGAGCAGATACTGGATATGGCGGGGTGGGGGGGATGAGAGAGAAGACGAGAGGACTGAAGGCTTAAGGATTGGTTTGATTGTGGGACTGGGAACTGACACAGGGGCTAGGGATGGGAAAAGGGGGCTGATTCTGGGGACTAGGGTGGGAGAAGGGGGTTTAATATTGAGAGAAAGGTCTGATGCTGGGGTTGGGAGAAGTGGGCTAGAGAGAAAGTAGGGAGATGATCTAGGAAAAGAGAGAATTAGATGGAAAGCTAGTAGGTGGGTGAAAGATTAAAAGAAAGATCCAGGACTGGAGGTCGAGAAGGAGGGGTGATATCTGAAGAGGTTTTTAAAGCTTGCAGGATCTGAAAACCACATAAACCCCGGTGATCCCAATATTCAGCGGCACTAACTGGATAGCCAAAGCATGTGAAGTTAGGACAGCCATTGACCTGACCTAACTTTATGCAGCTTTGCTATCCAGTTAATGGCTGAATATAGCCGCTGAATGGATAGCAATTCCTCTCAGCGGTGACCCGGATATTCAGCACTGGACACAGATAAGCTCCAGTGTTGAATATCCGATTTTAGTTTCGGTGGCAGCGGTCAGGCACTTTACAAATGCTGACTGCCGTTACTGAATATTGACCTCTGAGTTTAAAGAAAGGTAGCAGAGAAAGATATGGAGGAAAGAGCTGAAAAAGAAAGATCATTGTCAGAGACAGATGTAAGGGAAGAGAGGAGAAAGACAGGAGGAGGAATGGAAAATGAACAGGGAATCTCGGAAACAGTTAAGAGAAGATGAACAGAGGAATTTAGAAAACGGTGAGTGGGACCGACACAAATGGAAAAATAAAACTTCCAGACAACAATGATAGAAAAATGCATTTTGGTTTGAATTTAGTAAATCAGCATATGATTTCTGAATGCCCAAGTTTGCAGGTATTTTGGAATGCCATTTGGCAATAAATACAAAATATTTTACATTTGAATAAATGGCTTGACTATGGGCATTGTAATCTTCTGCTCACTGGGAAGTAAGTCCTCTATGGAGTAAACTACAGCAGAAACTTTTTGACATTTTAATTGCCATGTGTTTGCAAATGATTTTGACTAATTGGACAGATACAACCATGTTTAACTTGACCTGCTGGTAGAATACAGTATGAGATGAAGAGCACCGAGAAAACAAATATAATATCTACTGTTGCCAAGTTATAGCGGCAGCTGTGTCCCATTGACATATTTGAGTTTCTTGGAACATTATGATGCTTTGTACAGATTTAACACATTCAAGAATTGGGTCAGTCCCCTTCCTATTTTGCATTGTTTGGTTCTCCTTTGCAGTTCTCTTACGGGGGATGATACAATACGAGACATAAACCAAAAGAGTAAGTTCTGTTTCTATCCTTCCCAATAAAATAAAATAAAATGCTGTTGTTGTTGTTGTTAAGTGCCATCGAGTTGGCGTCGACTCATGGCAACCCTCTGGATAGTTGACCTAAACTGTGTTCAGTCTTCAGTAAAGTGGCTCATTGTTGACAGAGTGGCACCCATAGCTGCTGTTATTGTATCGATCCATGTCACTGCTGGCCTTCATCTTGATTCACATAATGTGTCCAAAGTATGAAAGCTGAAGTCTTGTCATCTGAGTGTCTCGAGAAAGTTTTGGTTTGATCTCCTCTAGTACTGACTGGTTTGTTCTTTGGGCAGTCCATGGTATTCTTTGCCAGCACCATAATACAATAGGTATCAATTTTCTTCCTGTCTATTGCTTTTACTGTCTAACTTTTGCATCCATATAATGTTATTGAAAATACCATGACTTGGACAAGTCGAATCTTTGTATGGAGAGAGACATTTCTACTCTTGAGAATCTTGTCTAGGTCTTTCATAGCCATTCTACCAAGAGCAATATTTCATCAGATTTCTTTGACTGCTTGTCATTTGGAGGAGTAACCTAGTAGAGCACTGGCTTGGTAACCAGGAAACTAGGGTTCAATTTCCAGTGGCACTCCTTGCGGCATTGGTCAAGTCACTTAACCCTCCATTGCCTTGGAAGAAGCATCTAGTAATCTACTTCTGGTCACACTGCCAAGAAAACACAGGAGCTGCTAGGTCACCTGGAGTCAGCACTGACTTAAAAGCACATATTGCATTTTTTTTTGTTGTTTCTTTATTGATAGTTGATCCAAGTAGGTTAAAGTTGTCCACTGTTTCAATTTCTTCTCCATCAGCAATGAACTTATTGATTTTACCAGTTGTCAGGATCTTTGTCTTCTTTACATTTAGGTGCAGGCCCATTTAAGACTGTTCCTTGATCTTAAAAAGCAAATGTTTCAGATCATCTTCACTTTCAGCCAGTAATGTGATATCATCAGCATAGCGAAGGTTGTTGATGAGTCTCCCACCAATCTTCCCACCTCAGTTGTCGTCATACAGTCCATGATTTGTTCTGCATATAAATTAAACATGTAGGGGAAAGTATGCAGCCTTGTTGTACACCTTTGCTGATCTTAAACCATTCTGGTTCTCCTTGTTCTGTTCAAACTATCAGATGTTCTGGTATACCCATGTTTCTTAATGTGGCCCAGAGTTTTGCATGGTTTACACAGTCAAAAACCTTGCTGTAGTCAATAAAACACATATACAGTGCCTTGAAAAAGTATTCATCCCCTTGTTTTTTGTCCTATTTTGTCACATTACATACAACCTGGAATGAAAATGGAGTTCATTTGGATGTTAGGTAATGGACCTAACAATATCATCCAAATTCGTGAAGTGGAATGACAATAAAATACCTTGTATATATTAAAAAAAAAAAAAAAAAAAGTAAAAACTGAAAAGTTGTGAGTGCAGATGTATTCATCCCTTTTGCTATGAAACACCTAAATAAGATCTGGTCCAACCAATTAACCTCAAAAGTCACATAATTAGTTGATTAGGGTCCATCTGTGTGCAATCAGTGTCACATGATCTGTAACATGATGCCTGTTCTGAAAGGCCCCTGACTCTGCAACATTTATTTATATTCTCTTATATACCGCGCTATTCTGCATCAGTGCGGTTTACATTGAACAACTCAAACTACATTGAACAGGGCATTATAACTTGGAGATAACTATTTTACAGGGAACATGGGCTATGGAGGGTTAAGTGGCTTACCCAAGACCACAAGGAGCACCTGTGGGACTAGAAACCCCAGTCCTTCCGGCCCAAGGTTGCTGTCCTCCAGTGGGATTTGAACCCCCGACCTTCCGGCCTGTAGTACCTTGCCCCAACCACTAGGCCACTCCTCCACTCCATCATCATTAAGCAAGCAACATGAAGACCAAGGAGCACTCCAAATAGGTCAGAGACAAAGTTGTGGAGAAGAATAGATCAGGATTGCATTATAAAAAAATATCCCAAATTCTGAATATCCCACAGAGCACTATTAAATCCATTATAACAAAATAGAAAGAGTATGGCACCACTACAAACCTGACAAGAGAAGGCCGCCCACCAAAACTCACAGAGTGGACAAGGAGGGCATTAATCAGAGATACTACAAAGACACCAAGAATAACACTGAAGGAGCTGCAAAGATCTACAGCGGAGATGGCAGTATGTGTCCATAGGACCACGTTAAGCCATAAACTCCACAGAGTTGGGCTTTATGGAAGAGTGGCCAGAAAAGGTCATTGCTTAAAGAAAGAAATAAGAAAACGTGTTTAGAGTTTGCACAACAGTATGTGGCGGACCCCGCCCCCCCCCCCCCGCCCCCTCAGGGTTTTTGACTTACTTCTAGAGAACATTCCCTTTCTGGCTTTGCAGCAACCAGAGCCTCTCACCATCCCAGGAAGGTTAACTCATTTTGCTCCCAGATGGGAGCAAATAACATCAGAGCAGTGGACCCTCTCTATCATCAGAGAGGGCTACAAACTGCACTTCTCCAGCCTTCCTCCCCATACCATGGTGAATCATCTCAATTCTCCCACATCTCTCCTACACCTTTTGAGTCAGGAGATCACCACCCTTCTCGCCCAAAGGGCAATAGAAGAAGTTCCTCTTCTTCAACAGGGGTCAGGGTTTTACTCCCCTTATTTTCTCATTCCAAAGAAAACAGGGGGGTACAGACCCATTTTAGATCTCAGAGAACTGAACAAATTCCTCTACAAGGAGAAATTCAAAATGCTTTCTCTAGGAACTCTCCTTCCATACCTGCAAGGTCAAGATTGGCTTTGTTCTCTAGATCTCAAGGATGCGTACACACATATACTCATCCATCCCTCCCACAGAAAATTCCTACCGTTTCTGTTCCAGGGAAAATCTTACCAATACAGAGAGTCCTTCCCTTTGGTCTAGCCTCTGCTCACAGAGTGTTCACCAAATGCATGGCAATAGTGGCTGCATTCCTACGCACTCTGGGAATATTTGTCTTCCCCTACCTGGACGATTGGCTCATCCGAGCTCCATCTCAGTCCGCAGCCCAGGCTTCCCTGGACCATACCAGACAAATTCTGCAGTATCTGGGACTTGTGATCAACCTCCCAAAGTCTCAGCTCACCCCTACTCAGTCCCTGGAATTCATAGGGGCCTGCTTAGATACCACCACTGCAAGGGCCTACCTTCCTCAGGCCCGTTGCCAGCGTCTAGTGCACCTTGCCTCCCAGGCTCAGTCCAGAAGCCACCTGACAGCCAGGGAGATGCTACAGCTGCTAGGTCACATGGCCTCCACGGTGCATGTGGTGCCTTATGCTCGCCTACACATGAGAGCAGCTCAATGGACTTTGTCCACCCAGTGGACTCAAGCATCAGGAGCTCTCTCAGACCAAATAGCAACCTCCAAACGTCTCTTTTGGTCTCTCCAATGGTGGATATCCACTCAAAATCTGTTGTTGGGGGCCCCCTTCCAACCACTGTTGCCCCAATCAACCCTCACAACAGATGCCTCCCAAACAGGTTGGGGAGCTCATCTTCAAGAACTCTCCACTCAGGGCATTTGGTCTCCACAGGAGGCCACCCTTCATATCAATCTGTTGGAACTCCGAGCAATTTTCCTTGCTCTTAAGGTTTTTCATACCCTCCTCCACAACATGACAGTCCTTGTTCACACGGACAATCAAGTAGCCATGTTTTACATAAACAAGCAAGGAGGGACTGGCTCTCTGTCGCTTTGCAACGAAGCTCTAAAACTGTGGGCCTTTGCCAGAGAGCATCAAATCCATCTTCTGGCAGTATACCTTCCAGGAGTTCAAAACTCTTGGGCAGACAGACTCAGTCGAGTCCTGCTCCCACACGAATGGACCCTGCACAAGAATCAGGTATTCCGAATCTTCCAGGAATGGGGGACCCCGGACATAGACCTCTTTGCAAGTCCGTGGAATGCCAAACTTCCCCACTTCTGTTCCAGAATTCCGTGTCAGGAAGCTCTGGCCAGGGATGCCTTCCTCCTTCATTGGGGTCAGGGCCTCCTATATGCCTTTCCACCCATTCCTTTGATTCCCAAGACTCTGTTCAAACTCCAGAGGGATCAAGGATCTATGATCCTCATTGCTCCACGCTGGCCACGCCAAGTGTGGTACCCTCTACTTCTGCAGCTCTCCCAAGCCCCCTCCCTGGACTTGGGAGCTGCTCCAGACCTTCTGTCTCAAGAGGAGGGAACTTTGTGGCACCCAAACCCCAAGTCCCTTCACCTCAGAGCTTGGTTACTGTAGGCCTAGACCTTCAAGACTTAGAGGTCTCTCAGCAAGTGAAGGATATCCTCCATGCTTCCAGAAAACCTTCCACTAGGCGTTCATATGCTTTTAAATGGAAAAGATTTTCCATTTGGTGTGCTCAAAGGAGTCTTGACCCTCTCACACTACCTCTGAATTCTCTATTAGAATATCTCCTGCATCTTTCCAATGCAGGCCTCAAGACGAATTCAGTACGAGTCCATTTGAGTGCTATTGCAGCATCACTCAAGCCTATCAATGGATAACCTATTTCCTCTCATCCGCTTATTGCTAGATTCATGAGAGGCCTAACTTTAACTAAGCCTCCCATTAGACCTCCTCCGGTGGCATGGGACTTAAACTTGGTTCTTGGTCAGCTTATGAAGCCACCCTTTGAACCCTTAGCCTCAACCTCCTTGAAATTTCTTTCCTGGAAGGTTGTTTTCCTTATTGCAGTCACTTCAGCTCGCCGCATTAGTGAACTGCAGGCCTTAGTGGCTAATCCACCTTATACAAGGTTCCACCATGATAAGGTAGTCCTTAGGACGAATCCACACTTTATGCCTAAAGTGGTTTCACCTTTTCATCTTAATCAAGAGGTGTATTTACCTATCTTTTTTCCAGCTCCTCATACATCTAATGAAGAGAGGGCCCTTCATACTCTGGATTGTAAAAGAGCTCTCGCCTTTTACCTCCACAGAACACAGCAACATAGGAAGTCTTCCCAACTTTTTGTTGCTTTTGGTCCTTCCCATTTGGGACTTCCAGTCACCAAGAGTATCTCCTTTGCTTACCAGAGTAAGAACCTCACTCTGGAGGGCCATGTCACGGCTCACAATGTAAGGGCCATGGCCACCTCTATGGCTCATCTTCATTCTGGATCCATAGATCAAATTTGTCGAGCAGCCACCTGGGCCTCGGTTCATACCTTTACAGCCCATTACTGCTTGGACAAGGACTCCCGCCGGGATGCCTTATTTGGTCAGGCTGTCCTCAAACATCTGTTCCATGCTTAAGCAACTCCTGCCCACCTTCCCTCAATGGATGCCTGAGATCCATACGAAGATAGGGAACCCTTGGAGGGGGATCTCCCAGGCATCTTAGCTAGGGAGTCCCCATATGTGAGGACTCATTCCTGCTTGTTCCTGGAGATAGCACAGTTACTTACCTGTAACAGGTGATCTCTGGGAACAGCAGGAATTAGTCCTCACAACCCACCCACCTCCCCTAGGAGTTGTATCTCTTTCTCTTCCTTTCCTCTCTCTATTGTCTCAGCTTTAAACTTGAACTGAGGAGAGTTGGTCAGGAAGGCGGGAAGGCAGCACGCATGCGCTGTGGGAAGCCCCAAAAGCTTTCCTTCTGGGAAGCTGGGGAGCTTTCCCGCGCAGGCTCCGTCGGTTCCGACGTACCCATATGTGAGGACTAATTCCTGCTGTTCCCAGAGATCACCTGTTACAGGTAAGTAACTGTGCTTTATGGTCTAGGCACTCGATAAACCGCCCTTTACTATGTGTATCAGAGCGTTTTATAGATATATGCTAAGAGGCACTTTTTATAAGATATTTTGCACTTCAAAGTCATAGGCATGTTGTGTATATCACATGGTGCTAACACCTAAAACTCCATTTTAATTCCAGGTTGTAATATGACAAAACGGGACCAACACAGAGGGGATGAATACTTTTGCAATGCACTGTAGATATCCTTTAGGCATTCTTTTGTCTTTTCAAGGATCCATCTCACATCCACGATGATGTCTCTCATTCCTCGCCCTTTCCTGAACCCTGCTTGCACTTCAGCCAGTTCTTCCAGGTATGGTTGTAATTTTATTTATTTAACAGGTTTGTTGTTTTGTTTTTTTACGGGTAATCTCTGCTGGATGATCTTGAGTAGAATCTTGCTGGCATGTAGTATCAGAGCAATTGTGCAATAATGTCGTCGGATTACCTTTCTTCAGTATTGGTATAAACACAGATCTTTTTCAGTCAGTTGGCCATGTTGTCGTCTTGGCAGAACCTTGTAAGTATAGCAACAGCCGCATCAGAATGCTGTAATACTTCAATGGGAATGCCATCAGTACCCGGTGCTTTGTTCTTTGATAATGCTTTCAATTCTGTTTCGATTACTTCTTTCTTCATCAATGGTTCTTGATCATATGGTACAGGTTGAAATGGCTGTTGGTCCACTTGATCTTTATGATATAATGACTCTGTATATTCTAACTTTTCTTGATCTTCTCGGCATCACTTAACATGGATTCTTGAGCATTTTGTAGCATTCCAATTCGAGGCTGTAATTTTCTCTTTAACTCTCATAGCTTTAGGAAAACTGATCTTGTTCTTCCTCTAATAGTTTCTGATTCTATTTCCTTGCATGCGTCATTGTAGTACTTCTCTCCTTGGCTTGTTTTGCTGCACACTGGAAATCTCTATTGAGTTCTGAGATTGCCTCTCTACGTTTCTGGGCAATTTTCAGAGTTTCTTTGAATGGAGTAGCCTAGTGGTTACAGCGCTGGCTTGGTAACTAGGAGACCAGGATTAAAATCCCACTAGCACTCCTTGGGGCCTTGGGCAAGTCACTTAACCCTCTGCTGCCTCGGAAGAAAGGCCTGGAATCCACTTCCCGTTACACTACCAAGAAAAGCCGGGAGTCAGCATCGAGGGCACACGTTTGTTGCTTTTTCACTTTTGTAGAGACTTCTTACTTTCTTCAAGCCCAACTTTCTTGATGTCATCCCATAACTCTTCTGGTGCTCTGTCATTTGTATCCAAAGCAGCAAATTGATTTTTCAAACAGTCTAAATTCTGGTGGTATATTCCCAAGGTCATATTTTGCTTCATTCATGAGTGGCTTGCTCTTTTTCAGTTTTAGCTCGAGTTTGCATACTAGTAGTTGGTGATCTGTACCACAGTCTGCTTCAGGTTTTGCCTTTGTTGATATTATTGAGCTTTTCCATTGTTGACTTCCACAGATGTAGTCAATTTGATTTCTGTACAATCCATTGAGTGAAGTCCATGTGTACAGTCGCCGCTTGTGTTGCTGGAAGAAGGTGTTTGAGATGAATAGATCATTGGCCTTTCAGAATTTTATCGGTCTTTCTCCAGCTTCATTTTTGTTGCCAAGTCCATATTTTCCAACCACTTTGCCATCTTCTTTGTTGCCAACCTTTGCGTTCCAGTCACCCATGACTATCAGGATATCCTGTTTACATGTTCTTGCAATTTCAGCATGCACTTGTTCACAGAACTCATCCATTTCCTCTTCTTCTGCAGCTGGGTTGGGGCATATACCTGAATAATAATTGTGTTGATGGGCTTTCTCCATAGACGAACAGAAATTACATTGTATTTTAACACAGTTCTTGCAAGTTTCTTAGTTAATTATAAATGCAACAAACATTTCTTCTTTGTCTTTCATTTCCAGCATAGTATACCATGTGACATCAGATGCCAGTCCATTTCAGTTTGCTGTAACCTATTAGATCGAGTTGTATATGTTCCATTTCATTCTTGACCGCCTCCAACTTCCCTTGGTTCATGCTTCATATGTTCCATGTCCCAATATGTAAGACATCTTTACAGCTTCTGACTCTCATTTCATGTGCAGCTACATCAGCAGTCGGACGTCCTGAGGGCTTTGATCCAACTACATCATAAATGCTGGCTTTACTCTGAAAAGTATTCGGCCCATCCCCAGTAGCCAGTTGAGTGCCTTCTGACCTGGGGGGGTTCTCATTTTCTAGCACTATAGTGCAATTTGTTTTTTTGTGACTATCCATTGGGTTTTCGTGGCAAGATACAGAAGTAGACTGCCAGGCCTTTCTTCCGAGCAGGTATTGCTAATTTTGTTGCCGCTGTTACAGAACTGTGATTCTCTGCTGCAAACACCGTCCCATTCTGCTGCTGCCCAGATGGGTAGTTTGTCTTAGTCTGGCACCTCAACTGAGACCTGCCCATCTTGGGAGACCCTCCAGTGGTTACGCTACCGACAGATTAGCTCTCAGCATCACTGATGCACAGAAGCTGCAAACTAAGAGAAGGAAAATAAAATATGTGAACTAAAAAATTTAGTAAACTGGAGTATATCAGCTTTGGGAAATAGTACCTTTGATGTCTTGTATTTTTGGATAATCAACCTGGAAAAAGTTGTGAACCTCACAAACAATAAGACAACATGAAGAAATTAAAAAAAAAATCATCCTTAAAAATTATATACACATGGCTGTATGGCGTTTTGTATGAAATAAATTATGGACCTCTGTGTGGCTCTCTTTGTATTTTGGTCAGTATCATTACTGTGTCTATACCTCGCAGTGTTGCACTGCATGCAGTGTCTAACTTCTTGTGGATTCCAGGTCAATATTTGTTTGCATTTTTCTCTTTCTGCTTGTGGTTCTTTTTTCTGTATTTGTTGAGTCTGCCTATGTTTTGTGTATGTGACCAAGGTTTAGGGATATGGTAGTATGTACTTTGTGTGTCGAGGTCTGTAGCAGCCCTGCATTTCCAATAACAAGTGTATTGAAGTTCTAGGGCCTGGTGTAATACTGGTAGTGTTGCTGCCTCTGCTCAGTACCTAATAATGGCTCTGCTCAATGCTCATAGGGGCCGTCCATCCTTCACTTCTAGCCGGCCTCTCTAGTTTCCTCCTCAGACTGTGCTGCCTGATCGCAGCCGACAGCAGAAGAGGAGCTGACGGTAAGGCATGGCAGGCCAGGCACTGCTCTAATCACATCCTCCTGTCACCGGAGTCTCTCCCAGTGCACAGTAGAAATCTGCAGAGTACCAGGCGGGTCAGACACAGCTGACTTAGCTGTGAATCACATGGGCAGGAGAAGCACAAGGGGCAGGAACAGCAGGTTAGAGAATTACTGAGCCTGCTGTGCTGCCAACTGTGCTCTCCTTCTGCCAGCTCAGACTGGACTGCCTGAAAAGGGGGCCCAACAACCAAAGAAGATGTAGCTGGGGGGGGGGTGGGGGGCAATGTTAGCGCTGGCCTCTGGAGACCCATGGGATATCACTACTTAAACCTGGCTGGAGGTCCCCCCAGAAAGGTTTGGGAACAATGCCCTACATTTAAAATCCCGTAGAACTCAATTGCCAAAATATTTAATGCTACTGGGTCCTCCACTCTCCCCTTGAGGGAATGAAACGGACACCTCAAAGAAATTTGACATGTGACATCGTCACTACTTCATGTCCACATTGCAATTTTACTGTTAGCCACAAAACAAATCCCCAAACTATTGTACAAATACATTTTTGACAAGGAATGATGGAATATTAACCCTGTTATTTGCAGCCATATAAAGCAGTGCCGCAGGCTCTCAGAAAAACAAGTCAGATACAATTAATTTTGACTCACTTGCTGGAGGACCGGTCGCCCTCTCTCCTCTCTCTGAGTGAGGATGTTCTATGGCATATGGCTCTTCATCTCCTTTGATAAGGAGTGAAGACACCGGCGTGACATCCGGGAGGCTTGTGCTGGAACTGGAGTTATCTTCCTCTTCCTCAAAGACAGAATGATCACTGCAGTGTGACTCATCTTCCTCTTTGATACTTGATAATACATCAGGATCAACAACTAGAGAGTCCCAATGGTGGAATCAATTAATCATTTATACAGTACTATGAACTATAGCTTTGAACTGACAGTTAATGAAATGGAAATTAACCCACCCCATTTTTTTCACGTCAGTCATTTTAAGAAAAGCTTCAGTTAACGGATCTTTTTTTAAACTTTAAATTGTTTATTGAAAATAACTACTTCATACAAAAACATCTTGGAAGGAAACATATATCTTAATCCCCTCCGATGACTCAGCCACTACCCATTCATAATGCAACATGAGCACACTTAACCCAAAATTCTCACCCCCCTCCCCTTCCAACCACTTCCACACCGCCTTCCATTGCCTTCTCACTTTCTCAACAGTGCTCCTTTTGGTAGCTGTCAGGAGGTGCATGCCATAAGAATCAGACACGCACCTGATGAAACACACACTCTGGGCAATTCAGCCTTGTTTCAGTTTGCTGCGATTTCACAACGTGCCGCTGCAATACATTGATTCAAGGCCCCAGTTAACAAGTCTTTGAGCGATAAATTTCTTGGTTGTGAGTGGAAAGCACTTTAAGATACTACTGCCAAGCTTGACTCATCATATTTTCAGCATTACCATTTGTACAAGATATGGGAAATGGGGTGGTAAATCAGTTGAGACACTCAGGCTATCTGGTTTGCTCCCAACTATTTTCAGGGGATCTGTTACAGTCATTATCTGATCAGAAAGAACATTTAGGCCTAGCATGGCATATCTTTCAATATTTCCAGCTCAGACAGTTTTGTAGGATTATCAGCCAATAGGTTGAGAATATTGCAAGGTGAATAAAAAGTTAGTCTCTAAAGTTTATTATGCTTTAACGTCTCTTCAAGTTTCACCTCAAAAACAGGACTACATGATAAAATGGGACCCTCTTGTAGAAGAAAGATAAAAGGTATTTCAGAACAGGTGTGTGTATATACTTGGAAGTGTTCCATCCCACTTGCTAAAATGAGTACTCAAATTAACGTTTTGTTACGGACTTATTTAACACCTCAGAAAATGTATAAAATATAGTCACAGATCTCTCCCTTATGTTGTCGTCAGGAGATTGGGTTCTATGACCATATGTGGTGGGATTGTCTTCATATCAAACATTTTTGGAATGTGATCCAACAGATCCTTTGTCGTGTTTTACAGCAGCCGATATGTAAGGAGGCGCAGTGGTTTCTCTAGGTGTTTCTTTAGCACTAGAAGCCCCAAAAAGGCATTTTACCTAGAAATCCCAAAAAGTGCGTCAATTGACGCATTATCACGATGACTGTGTTGAGCATGAAATGCAGATGTGAATTAATTTGAAGTTACTTATTTATTTACTACATGCAGTATGTGACATTATTACATAACTGACATGGTTCTAGCAGTAGCGCTGGTATAAACCTTCGAAGATGCATTTGCGTCAATTGACGCACTTTGGGGCTTCTATAATAGTCTAATGAAACAGCAACAGTGCCAAGCCCAAACTTTGTTGTCAACAACTAGATGTGCCACTGCTCAGCACTGGAAGCGAGATACTACCCCAACCCAAGGGGAATGGCTTCTTCGGCAGATATGGGAAATGATGAATAGTGGAGAAAGGTGAATAGTGGTGTACCCCAGGGATCTGTGCTGGGTCCGCTGCTTTTTGACATATTCATAAATGACCTGGAAAGTGGAATAACGAGTGAGGTTATCAAATTTGCAGATGACACAAAACTATTTAAAGTTGTTAAAACCGAAGAGGATTGTGAAAAATTGCAAGAGGATCTTGATAAATTGGAAGACTGGGCATCAAAATGGCAGATGAAATTTAATGTGGACAAGTGCAAGGTTATGCACCTAGGGAAGAACAACCCAAACTATGGTTACACGATGCAAGGTTCCACATTAGGAACCACCACCCAGGAAAAAGATTTAGGCGTCATTGTGGATACCATGTTAAAACCCTCGGCCCAGTGTGCAGCGGCGGCCAAGAGAGCAAATAGAATGCTAGGTATGATAAGTAAAGGAATGGAAAATAAAACAAAAGATATTATAATGCCTCTATATCGTTCCATGGTGAGACCGCACCTTGAATATTGTGTGCAATTCTGGTCGCCGTATCTTAAAACGGATATAGCGATTTTAGAAAAGGTTCAGAGAAGAGCCACCAAAATGGTAAAGGGGATGGAAGGATACTCCTATGAAGAAAGGCTAAAAAGGTTAGGGCTCTTTAAACTGGAAAAGAGACGGCTGAGGGGAGATATGATAGAAGTCTATAAATTAATGAACGGAATGGAACGGGTAAACGTAGATCGATTGTTTACGTTATCAGAATATAGAAAGACTAGGGGACATGCAATGAAGCTATAGGGTAAACTATTTAAGACCAATAAAAGAAAATATTTTTTCACTCAACGTGTAATCAAACTCTGGAATTTGTTACCGGAGGATGTAGTAAAGGCTGTTAGTGTAGCTGGGTTTAAAAAAGGTTTGGACAAGTTCCTGGAGGAAAGGTCCATAAACCATTATTAAGAAGTGACCGAAGATATCAATGCTTGACCCAGTACAAGCATTGTGGAACTTGTGTCTCTTGGGGAAACTGCTAGGTTCATATGACCTAGTTTGGCCACTGTTGGAAACAGAATACTGGGCTTGATGGACCTTGGTCTGACCCAGTATGGCATATCTTATGTTATGTATATGGAACAATCGTCTGCTGTGTTGAAAGACTGTGTGAAACGATGCGAAGTCCATTTGGAGGTTGTCTCTGGCTTAGGTTTTCTAATAATGTTGATACACTTAGGATAGTAAAGTTTTCATGAGCGTTCCCATAAGAGTTCCAAACGTCAGGAAGGGCAACATTGGCAATAGCATTGTGAATTGTGCTAGAGCAGGATTGCATATGAAAGGGCCTATCCAGTTTTTATCCAATCCCAAATCATGCTGAGTTCTAGTGAGGTGGGAGAGGAATTATAGATTTGATATGGAACTAGTTTGTTATGTCAGTATGTTCAGCTTTGAGACAGCAATTTTGGAAGTGGTTAGAGTGTCCTCTCATAAGAGCTGAGTGACTTTATGGCTCTCCTGTTCAAATTAGTGATGTCTGTGAAAATAAGACATTTTGGGGGATTGTTGTTTGTACCGACTGTTCTGTTAAAAGAAATTATCAGATCCCTTTTAATCCCTAGTGCCGTCCTGCTGCTGTTCTACTCAGTTGGGAGAAGCCCTTCAGCAGACTGCAATGTGAAATCCTTTCTCAAAGCTAAATTAGCTTTAAAGATAGAAACAAATCCTGAAGAGATCTTAGTTATATACTATACTATTGTTATATTACACAAACTATTTTTCTGTACAGCCAGTGAGCGAGAGATGGCTATAAATCCCTTTTCAGTCTCTCTTCTTGTGTGTCAGATAATTTAAGTTGTCACAACACTCAACCCTCTCTATCCCATAAACACACTGCTGCACTTCTCTGCCTGCATCAGCTAGCAACACTGTTAAACTTGGAAAGCAAGCAGAAAGTACTGTACGCCTTTCTCTGCTAACAGAAATGTGTGCCACTCACTAGTCCCCTCTCCCAGTGTCCCTCCTTGTCACTGATCCTCCCAGATGGTAGAAAGTAAATAGTCTCTCCTTCCAACACCTAGTCAACAACCATGACAAACCTGAAACGAAAGCACAGTTTTCTCTACTTGCAACGGAGGTCTGTGTGCTTTGAGAGTCATTTTAAAAGGTTTAGTCATGATTTGGACGTCTGAAGATGTGCACATGGACGTCGAAATCACAGATATATCTCCGTAGCCATTTCACAAATGATGTTCGCAGGCATCTGCAGTGTGGTGGAGGCATGTCCGGGGAGTGGCAATGTACTTTTATGTCCCTGTTCAAATCTCACTCAGAGACGTTTGCAGGCATGTCAATGTTATACCTGCTCCAGGCACGAAGAGCCATCAGGAAAGTGCTTGCTTTCACTTTAAAACATCCAGAGAGTGAGGAGAAGATGAAAAATTAAGAGACAAGCCTTAGATCACAAAGCCCACATTGGGATTTGAAACCTGACCACTCTACTCTTAAGCCACTACTCTAACCATTATGCTATTAGACATCTTGGTTCTGAAATGTTATCCCGGGGACGTCAATATACACGTGCATACCAGGCACGTCCACATTTCTGAAATCGTGCCTGAACACAACGACAAAATCAAGGTCCAAGCCCTAGCAGATCACTATGCTGGCAAACTAAACCCACAGATCGGACCTAAACCCTCACTACCATTGGATGTGACCCACAACACACCACAACCCACCATGATGACGACACAAACCCACATCACCCACTGGAACAAGTTTTGCAGCACTGAAGACAAACATGTCATGAATATAATTGCCAACATTAACACCACAACCTCTCCCCTAGACCCCTGCCCAGCTGCATGGGTTAAAGCAACGAAAGCAGAAACCACCCACCAAATTGCTCACATAATAAACCAATCACTCCAACAGGGTACCATGCCAACTCAACTTAAGAAATCCATCATAAGACCAATACTAAAAAATAAAACACTCAACAAGGAAGACCCAGCATCTTATCGCCCAATATCCAGCATAGCCCTGCTAGCAAAAATAATTGAAAAAGCGGTTCTATAACAATTACAAGACCACCTGGACAACAACAGAACACTGGACGAGCACCAATACGGCTTCAGGCCACACCATGGGGTTGAGACCCTGCTTATCGCACTACTGGACAACCTACTCAAAGGGATTGAAAACAAAAAGAAAATGTTCATTCTCATATTCATTGACATCTCAGCAGCTTTCGATACAGTTCACCATCAAACACTACTAAACAGGATAGAAGCTATAGGAATAACGGGAACCCCACTAAAATGGTTCTCATCATATATCTCCAACAGAATGCAACAAGTACAGTTTAACAACGAAAAAGCAGAAGCTTTCCCGCAATCACAGGGCATACCGCAAGGCTCAGCACTATCTGCGCTTCTATTCAACGTGTACATGAAACCAATCTGCGAAATATTCAAAAAGCACAGTATCCACTATCACATATACGCTGATGATATTATGCTATACACTCAACTCGACGCAGACAATCCAAACTACTCCCAGCTAGAAGAATGCTTAAAAGAGATGCAAACATGGCTCCAACAAAACAACATGGCCATAAACCATAAAAAAACCGAAGTCATGTACATCTCAAGAAAACCAGAATTCAAACCACCAGCTACAATCTCCCTATGTGAAAATACTTATCACACAAAGAATGAAATAAAATACCTCGGAGTAACACTTGATAGCGAACTAAGGATGGCAAACACCTCCGCTTAGTAAACCGGGCCTTTTTTCACAAGCTCAGGGTCATACAACCACTAAGGAACATCATTGAGGCTACCGATTTTAGGACAGTAGCACCAGCCCCCGCCACCACCAGCAGCTCTCCCCTTCCCGGGGATCGAGCCGCCAGCAGCGGGAGGGGCCTCCTGGTCATCGCGGGCCCAATCGGGGCACAGCACACAGAAGTTAAACTTCGCGCCATCGGGCGCTGACTCTCTCCAGCCCCCGCCACCACCAGCAGCTCTCCCCTTCCCGGGGATCGAGCCGCCAGCAGCGGGAGGGGCCTCCTGGTCATCGCGGGCCCAATCGGGGCACAGCACACAGAAGTTAAACTTCGCGCCATCGGGCACGCCCGCGCCTGGCGGGCCCGCGCCTGAGGGCCTCGCCAGAGGGCCCTTTGGCGTGGCCCTTAGGCGTGGACCGTGAGGTAGGCCGAATCCTCCCACCACATAACAGTCTGTTATAATCTTCTGAGCTCACACGGGAAAGGTACTAATTGTCAGTCTTTTGTCAATGCGATACTAGTTTACCTATCAAAGATACAATGTAATCTGTTGGAATCCTATCCCATTACTTATATCTCAGTATTAACGTGTTAATGCATCATCCCAGCATTGCAGCATATCATTCTGTATCTCCTTAATATGATTGGAATGTAGTCAATTTCGTAGATAGGTCACCTATATTCTAAGACCTCATCTACTGCAATCCTTCCTACTGCTCCATCCTAATGTATATTTTTGCATAATATCTCCTCTTCCCTACTGCACCTCATAAATATAGTGTGCTCCGCTACTACATTGTGCCTCATTGATACTACTGTCACACTGTACCTCACTACTACTTGCTACCCTCAAAATGGCCCTCCAGTTCGCCTCCCTCTTTAGCCTTTACCTCCTCACTCACTGGCTTGGAACCACCCAGGCCCTCTACACGTCCCACAACAACATTCCTGTCCTGAATACCCATGGAAAAAGATGGTATGATCCCCCATATTCCCACCCAAGAAGTGACGCCTACACGCGACGCTCCCACCTTATCCATGTAGCACTACAGCTATCCAATACACCCAGCCAGCAAAAACCTCTGAGCTGCCGACCACTGAAATGTGCCATCATTAACGCACGCTCTATTCGCAAAAAATGGCCTGTTGTACTAGACACAATTTCACTTTACGACCTAGAAATACTTATGATCACTGAAACCTGGTTATCATCGGAGGACAACGTTATCCTCAATCAACTCCTACCCCCCAATTTCACCATACACACAAGACATAGAGAAAACAAAAAAGGAGGTGGGGTGCTTATAATCACCAAAGCAGACCTTGACTTCCATATAACAGACTCCTCTAGTACAAGCAGTCTAGACATCCTCTCTATTGCAAACCAGCATTGCTCTCTCAACTTGTTATACAGAACGCCGTCGGCTTGTCCAGATGACCTCCCAACCATTATTGACCTTGCGGCCAACACCCTCAGTCCCAATAAACCAAATTGGATAATGGGTGATTTCAATCTCCCATCCTTACCCCAAAACCACGCAAATGCCTTCCTTGGTGCCATGGAAGAACTCGCACTCAAACAAATCATCAATGAACCCACACATATAAAAGGGAATGTACTGGATATGGTTTTTGCTCCTCAGCCAATCATCGAGCAAAACCGTAATCTAACAACATCAGTGATTGATGTACCTTGGTCAGACCACAAATTGATTATTATCCAGATACCCACCAACAATGAGCAGCTGCACAGAAGCCGAAATCAGAACATCACATCCCGAGCATCCACAAGAAGCTTTTGCCCATTTAACAGGGAACACATTTATTTTATTTATTTTTTATTTTATTCATATTTCTATACCGCATCTTCCAAAGTTCAGTTGCGGTTTACAGTTAACAACAATTAAAAAAAGCAAGTTTGTTTTACATGGAACATTGAGATATCACAGAACTTATTTACAAGGAACATCATATTAAATGTAGAATAAACAGTGCAATATAATACCAAACCGTGTGCAAACTATGTACAAGTTTATAAATGAATATATCAAGGGTGAGTGCTATCTGTGTGGGTTAAAGGGCTTTTGCATGGAGCAATCCGATTAGCTCTTTAATCTTTGTCTAAAGTAGATAATGAATTATCTGTATTATAATGTTTGGTAAACAGATAGGTTTTTAATTTCTTGCGGAGTTCCATTATCTCTGTTAGCTTTCGTAGCTCCTCTGGGAGGGAGTTCCAGATTGTAGGGGCAATATGGGAAAAGGCTCTATTGTTTGTTGATTTATGGGCTTTTGTAAAATCTTTCGGGATTTTCAGTCTGTTTAATTGCCCTTTTCTGTGTGTAGACTTAGATGGTTCTTTGTGTATTAGGTTGCATATCATGGAAGGGGCCAGGTCATATAAGGCCTTGAATGATGTTATTATTGTTTTATAGATTATTCTACTTTGAATTGGTAGCCAATGAAGGGAGGCTAGTATAGGTGATATGTGTTGGAGGGAGTTAATTTTCAAAGTGATTCTGGCTTATATCTACATTATATCTGAGACCCAATCCCTCCTCAACAAAACTACGCCTGACCTTGAAGAACTGATATCATCCTGGAACTCCAACTTAAATGCCATCGCACAACGCCCGGAAGCCAACAACACAGCAAGAATGAAGAGAAGCTCTGCCCCATGGTTCTCTCCTGAGCTACGATCGTCTCTTACTCAACTACGTAGACTCGAGCGCCGATGGCGCCGAACGCTCTCCATTGAAGATCAGACCGCCTACCAAACTCACCTCTCAATTCATTCATCGTGAAGCAATCACAACCAAAATGAAACAATATCACACTGACACCCTAAAGAGATCATTGAATAAACCACGTGACCTCTTCAACTTGGTTAAATCCCTCTCGAAAGAACCATCTCCCGATCAGCGCAGTGTGATTCACCCACAAGAATACGCTGACTACCTGCAATCCAAGATCATTCAAACCAAAAAGGATTCAGCAGTACAGTTTCAGGAACCAACTGGCCTAACCCTACTTGACAAGTTCTCTACTCCTTCCACTAAATGCATTGAAGATACCATAGCATCCCTCAACACCTCCACTGCACAGACTGACCCATGCCCAGCCTTTTGGATCAAGGAACTACGTGGTGTGTTCAGTCCATTCATCGCAAACCTAATGAACCTCTCCTTCACAACAGGATACTTCCCTGCAACACTCAAGCAGACATCCATTAGGCCACTATTGAAAAACCCCAAGCTTGACCCGCAAAAGGCCGATTCATATAGGCCAATAGCCAGTATTCCTCTCCTAGCCAAGATAACTGAGAAAGAGGTACAACGGCAAATTCATAATCACATAGATTCCGTAGCTCCCCTAGATCACTGCCAACATGGGTTTAGAGAATATCATGGAGTCGAGACCCTCCTTACTAGCCTATTCAACGTTATAATCACAGGCATAGACAACATCCATAAAGGTTTTGTGCTCATCTTCTTGGACATTGCCGCTGCGTTCGACTCGGTGAGTCACGAAATTCTCCTGGGAAGGTTGAAAGAGAAGGGCATCTGCAACAATGCACTAGGGTGGTGTAAATCCTATCTGGAAGCAAGATGGCAATACGTGAAGTCTGGACCAGAGGAATCAAAACACTTCCATCAAAAACAAGGTGTACCTCAAGGCTCCTCCTTGTCCTCCCTACTATTCAATATTTACATGCAGCCCATCTGCAACATCATAAGATCATTTAACGTGAGCTGTTTGATATATGCAGATGACATTCTTTTATACATGCCGTTCTCCACAGCCCAAATGGACCTAGCACCACTAATAGACTGTTTCAATGCTGTCTCAGCGTGGCTCCAATCACAGAATCTACGCATTCAACATAAAAAGACGGAGGTTCTTTTCATCTCCAGAGACCCCGACTTTACTCCTCCATCCCATGTCAGTGTTAAGGAAGCGGACTTACTAACCAAAGAAACAATAAGATACCTTGGAGTTATGTTGGACCAACGCCTGGATATGAAACACCACATAAACAACATTGTCAAAGCTGTATACTACAAAATCCGCACACTCAGACATCTGCGCTCCCTGCTGGACCCAGATGACGTCCGGACCATATACCAAGCACTAATCCTGCCTCACTTCGACTTTGCAAACGCCATCTTACAAGGGCTCCCTCAATCCACACTAGCCCCATTACAGCTGGCCATGAATGCTGCAGCAAGGGTCCTACACGGAGCCGCCAGAACCGACCACGTGACCCCCATTCTCAAACAACTTCACTGGTTACCTATCCATGGGAGAATCATCTTTAAAACCCTACTCCTAGCATTCAAAGCAATCAAAGGTATTTCATCCCTTTCACTCACAGATCTTATTCACATGTTGCCCCCCAACAGGTCTAGAAGAGCAATAGCCATAAACCAACTAGTATTACCAAAGGAATCGTCAAAGTGCAACATATCAACCACAAACAGGGCGTTCAGTTACTATGTACCTAAATGCTGGAATGCTCTACCCCCTGACATTAGGGCTATTGCCGACCTATCGCAGTTCAGGAAGGCACTCAAATACCATCTTTTCCTCCAATACTACCCAACCACCAATGGCACCTAGACATTCCCTCTGAAGAGATGACCCACGTTCACTATGATAATTTTACTCATTACCATGTAAATATCTCATGTATATCATAATTGACCCCTGTTATACAAGTTACTCCTCACCATGTAAATATCTCATGTATATAGTTACCCCTGTTATCCAAGTTTGATCACCTGTTCGATGTAAAACCAAACAGCATGTTGTTATGGTCGTTGTGTTATAATGTAAACCGCGCTGATGCCAAATAGCGCGGTATATAAGAGATTGTAATAAATAAATAAATAAATAAATCATACCTCATTTCGATTACTGTAATGCAATTCTACAGGGCCTTCCAAAAAAAACCCTAAGCATACTCCAGTTGGCACAGAACGTCGCAGCCAGAATCATCACTAAAACAGGTGTGGCAGAGCACATCACACCAGTGCTAGTTGAACTACACTGGCTCCCCATCATAGCCCGTATAAAATACAAAACTCTAGTGACCACATTCAAAATCATTCACAACCTGGCACCAACTTTCCTCTCTAACCTAATCAACTTGCAACCTGCTAACAGAAATAGGAGAACCACCACCATAAACAACCTGCAGGTACCAATAAGTATAAGATCAGTTAAAATAGCCACAAGCAACAGGGCATACTCATACACTGCCCCTTCACTTTGGAACCAACTCCCGCCTGAGTTACGCTCAACCAATGACCTTATGGTCTTCAGAAAAAAACTGAAGACATACTTATTTCAACAAGCCTACAATGTGTCCTGAACATCAATACATTCTAAGCATCAGCTGCATCACCAAAATGTAGCCAATTCTAAATTGTACTTATACCCCAATTCTAAATTGTACTTATACCCCAAAAAATGAAACAAGTGTAAAATTGTACATATGTAAATATCTCTCTCTCCCCCCCCCCCCCCCCGTGTGTTGTGCTTATCCTACAAATCAAACTGTATACATTATTGAAAATGACTGGCTTTGTACTGATAACCATCATATAACCTTGTAAATCACGCCGTAATTTCTTGAAATTTGTCTTTGATCAGACACTCCTTTTTACTTAATCAAACCGCTCCTGATCGCTGGAAATAGCGGTATACAAATATATGCTAAATAAATAAATAAACTTGCGCGTGCCTGCTTTTTTTCCCCAGATGTTTTGGGCCCGATTCTGTTCCAGACGTAGATCCCCTCTGTGCATCCGATCTGAATCGGATGCACAGAGCGGATTGCGATTCTGATCCCGTGGGGCACGTCTAGCCCCCTGGGATCAGAATTGCCAACAGTCCTGCACGTTGGGACGTCCATCACCACTATTCGTAGCTCAGAATAACCCCCTTTGGCTTTGATGTCCCAGACTGCACTTGGACATTCCATTATGAAATGTGCCTTTTGTGGTCTCTGCCTAATTTTTTCTCTTTCTTTCTAACATCTTATAAACTTCTGCATTTTTTTTTTTTTTACAGAAGCACCAAAGCAAACTACCACTGGATTCTCTCTCTCTCTGAAGGCCTCTGAAAAAATGGTTCTGTGCCTTGATGCAATGCTCTATTCCTTAGCGTCCCTCTAGTCCAGTCCCGGAACCATAGAGTTGTGAACCTCCACCAGCAGCTTTGGAGACTGAACATCTTCATCTCTTTGATCATCCAGCTATATGCAGCCCCAAGGACCGCCCACACATCAGTATCTCAGTCTCCAAGCAGCTTGGAAGTCAGAGCCCAGAACTGGGCTCCTTAGGAACAAATAAGCAGAGCTTTAGTGTTTTATTATTTTCTAGATTTAGGTGCTGGGCTGCTGCTGTGGAGGAAATCTTTGACTGTGTCCCTTCTGTTTTTCTCTAATCTGTTTTTTTTTTCTCTCTGTCTCTCTCTGTCAGTCTCCCCATAGGTCAAACAAGCAGGGGAGCTACACAGGACACAGGTCTCCTTTCTACCGAACCCCCTTGGTGGGTGAGGAGAAGGTTGAAGACAATTACAGGCAGCAATTAAATACAGCAGTAGGCTCTGAGGGTCCCCTGACTGATTTAGGGGTTCCCCGAGCTGCCATGAGCGGTTATTACTCTGTTATTGACTCTGATAACTGCTACTCAGAGCTTGTGACAGGCACGCTGGACAGCACTCTCAGTGTTTTGTCCCCCCCCCCCCCTCCTCTCCTGTGTGTGGGTGAGTAGAGTTTGAAGCTTTTTCTTTCTAAAGGCAGTGGTGGAGGCCTTGGGTTGGCCTGGAATCAGCTCTGGGGAGTGTTTTAGACCTTTTGGGTAATTTTTCTGGTCCTTTTTTTGGCGGGATCGGGTCTGGCGGCCATTTTGGATTTTTTTCAAAGTTGTTTTTCTTCGTGTTTTTTTTAGGGATAGGAGCTTCGTTTTTGCATTTCTTGGTCAGATATCAGCTAACTGACTCCAGCTCTATCTAATCCTGCAATTTGGAGCGTTTTTGAGCACTTTTAAAATCGCGATTTTTTTTTTTGCTCTGTTTGCTTCAGCAAGGTGTTCCTGCTTTGCTGGCAAGGGGCTGTGTGCATAGTCTTTGTGGTTATCCTAAAACCTTAATGGCTAGGTGTGTCTCAGACTGTCTTGAGATCCCCTGCTTTAGGGAGAAGCTTCCTTTTTGAAGAAGATCTGGGGGAGATACAGAGACATATTACTTGGAGAAGGGGAAAGTCTTCCAGGATATGCTTTTTGTCATTCAGTGTCTATTTTCAATGTAACTGTTATGAGACTTGTGGGACCCTAAAGTGATCAGTTGCCTAAGGGACCCCAGTGAGAATTTGTGAGTCACTGCCTCACTAGAGCAGATTGGTGGATACCTGTTGGTGTCAGCAAGGAGTGGACTTGGATTGCTTCAGCTAACAGATGCTTGAAGTGGAGAAAAGAGGATGCAGATTGGCATTTTTCCACTGGTTTGCTGATTTTTGTATACAGTTTCTCCCTGTTGCACTTGAGCCAATGGGCAGCATTGGCTTTCACACTAGAGAATCCTGCTATTCGTAATGGTGGTCCCTGTTCCCACTGAGGAGCAGTGAGCAGATTGGCATTCAATTTATTTTGTGGTCTGAATGGCTGCGGAGGGATCACACTCTAATTTCACAGGAACAGAACCACAGCACAATGGTTAAGACACTAACCAATGGTGCAGGGATCAGGGGTTCAATCCCCACAATGCCCAATGGACAAGGCTGGCTGAGGCATTACCTATCCTACTTTCAGTCACTGTAATTGCCTTACCCTGATTTTGAAAGTTTCTCTGTGCCAGCACAGTGAATGACTGACAGTTCCCTTCTCAGCTCAGTGAATACCTGACAGTTTTTCTGTGCCAGCGGCCGTTTTGTTTTTCTCTTCAGTGTTTCTTTTTGGAGGAAACCGCTCTAAACAGCAGTTTCCACACATTTAAACATGCTGTGGAGGCACGTGGAGTTTCAACAAGAGGCCGCGGGGTCCAGATTGGAGTCGGGTACCGCTTATTTGGCGGATATCCACTATGACCTCATTAGGGGGTTAGATAACGGCATGGCATCGGTGGTGGCGGTGCGTCGTTCTCTTTGGTTACGCAATTGGGCGGCTGATGGTTCTTCTAAAGCTCGCCTTAGTAAGCTCCCGTTTAAGGGCAGGCAGTTATTTGGGGAGGACTTGGATAGGTTGGTAAAGGATCTCGGGGATTCTAAGGGGGGTCGGCTTCCGGAGGATACACCCAAGCAGGGTAAGCCGACCTTCTCCTTCCGGGGGTCTCAGCAGTCCTTTCGGAGATTTCGTGCCTCCTGCTTTGGTCAGTCCCAGCGTTCCAGATACCCGGGGCGCGGACAGAGTTTCCGCGGATTTCGAGGGGCAGGTAGAGGTTTTCGCTCCTTCCAGGCGTAGGTCCCCAAAATGTCAATGAAGCGAGGCCGGCTCTGGTGGCGGTGATTCCCGTAGGGGGCAGACTGCGGGATTTCTACCCTGCCTGGGCCGCTATCACATCCGATCAGTGGGTGCTAGAAGTGATACGAGAGGGGTATGCGCTCGAGCTGCATCGACCGGTGCTCGATTCCTTCGTTATGTCCCCGTGCAGCGCTACCTGGAAACGACGAGTCGTATCCGATACACATTCACGGCTGCTTCGGCTCCGGGCGGTCGCCCCCTTGCCGGAGGGGCAGTTAGGGTCCGGTCGATACTCCATCTACTTCGTAGTGCCGAAAAAGGAGGGCACCTTTCGACCAATCCTGGATTTAAAGAGAGTGAATCAGTGCCTCCGGGTGTCGCATTTTCGCATGGAAACGCTGCGCTCGGTCATAGCAGCGGTCCGCGAGGGGGAATTCCTAACGTCCCTAGACCTTACGGAGGCCTATTTGCGCATTCCCATTCGCCGGGAACATCAAAGATTTCTGCGGTTTGCACTGCCGATAGGCCATTTTCAGTTTCAAGCCATGCCCTTCAGCCTAGCGACGGCGCCACGGGTCTTCACGAAGATCATGGTGGTGGTAGCGGCGTTCCTGCGGAAGGAGGGTGTCCTCGTGCATCCCTATCTCGACGACTGGTTGATCCGGGCGAAGTCGAGGGAGGAGAGTCTCCGGGCGACGGTGCGGGTCATACAGGTTTTGCAGTCGTTAGGCTGGGTGGTCAATCGGGCGAAGAGCAACCTTCTTCCCTCGCAGACCTTGGAGTATTTGGGGGCGCGTTTCGAGACCGGCAATGGGAAGGTTTTTCTCCCAGTGCACAGAGCGCGGGCCCTGAGGCGGCTGGTGGAGCAGTTTCTAGCGAGACGGGCGTCCTCGGCTTGGCAATACCTTCAGCTTCTCGGCACGATGGCGTCGACCATCGAGGTAGTTCCGTGGACAAGGGCGCACATGCGGCCTCTGCAGCGAGCGCTGCTGCGTCGATGGTGTCATCAGTCCGACTCGCTAGCTCATCAGTTAGTTTGCCCCTTGGAGGTTCGGCGCAGCCTTCGCTGGTGGTTGCGTCGGCGCTCTCTGGCGAACGGTATGCCCTTGGAGTCTCCCGTCTGGCGTCTGCTGATGACGGATGCCAGTTTGAGCGGCTGGGGGGCTCATTGCGAGGGCCAGATTGCTCAGGGCCAGTGGTCCTCGCGGGAGAGCCAGTGGTCCATCAGCCGACTGGAAATCAGGGCTGTGTGGTTGGCTCTGACAGCGTTTCAGCCTTGGCTGCAGGGAGCGGCGGTCAGGGTGCTATCCGACAATGCCTCCACGGTAGCCTAAATAAATCGCCAGGGAGGCACAGGCAGCACGGCGTTGGAAGCGGAGGCGGATCTGCTTCTGGATTGGGCAGAGCGGCATATTCAGTGTCTGTCGGCCCAGCATATCGCGGGGGTTCACAATGTGGAGGCGGACTTTCTGAGTCGTCGCAGGGTAGACCCCGGAGAGTGGTCTCTACATCCCGAGATATTTGCGTTGCTGGTCCGTCGTTGGGGTCTGCCGATAATGGACCTCATGGCGACCTTCGAGTCCGCGCAGGTCAAAAGGTTCTTCAGCAGGCGTCGGGAACGCATGTCGGAAGGCCTCGATGCATTGGCACAAAGATGGCCAAGGTACGGCCTGCTCTATGTCTTTCCTCCGTGGGCTCTGCTGGGTCGCCTGGTACAGCAGATTGAGCGGCATCCGGGTCCCGTGGTTCGGATTGCCCCGGACTGGCCTCGTCGGCCTTGGTATGCGGATCTGGTGCGGTTGAGTGTGGCCGATCCGTGGCTCCTTCCTCCTCGGCTGGATCTCCTTCGGCAGGGGCCACTGCAGATGCCTCAGGTGGCTCGATTCTCGCTTACGGCATGGCTATTGAGAGGGCGCGAATGAGAGCCAAAGCTTATTCTCCGGAGGTCATTGCTACCTTGTTGCGGGCGCGGCGTCGGTCTACGCCGCTAGCGTATGTGCGGGTCTGGCGTATTTTTGAGAGCTGGTGTGCGGCTCGCGAGTTGCGGCCTTTGCGGACTTCCGTTCCTCAGATCCTCTCCTTCTTGCAAGCAGGGGTGGACAAGGGCCTGGCGGCCAGTTCGTTGAGGGTACAACTTGCAGCTCTTGCGTGTTTTCGAGGCAAGGTTCAGGGCCAATTATTGGGGTCCCATGCGGACGTGAAGCGCATCTTGCGAGCGGTGTTGTTTATGCGTCCTCCGTGCAGGGCTTTAGTGCCCTCGTGGGACTTGAATTTGGTATTGAGGTCTCTGGTGGCTTCGCCGTTTGAACCCTTGGCGCAAGCTTCGTTGAAGGATTTGATGTTGAAAACGGTGTTTCTGGTAGCGATCTCGTCAGCTCGCAGGATCTCGGAGTTGCAGGCTCTTTCGTGTAGGGAACCCTATCTGTCTTTCTCTGCCGACAAGGTGGTATTGCGACCGGTTCCCGCGTTTTTGCCTAAGGTAGTTTCGGCGTTTCACATGAATCAGGTGGTGTCTCTCCCGGTGTTTGCCAAGGAACGGGGCAAGCACGCGGATAACTCCTTGCACGCGTTGGATGTCCGTCGAGCTCTTCGTCGCTATTTGAGGGAAACGGCGGCCTTCCATAAGTCCGATCGCCTATTTGTCGCATTTGGCGGTCCGCGCAAGGGGGAAGCGGCGTCTAAGTCTTCCATTTCCCGCTGGTTGAAAGAGGCGATTTCGTCGGCATACCTTTTACATGGCAGGATGGTTCCTGCTGGGCTTCGGGCTCACTCGACTAGGGCGCGGGCGGCGTCTTGGGCAGAAGTTAGCTTGGTACCGGCGGTGGATATTTGTCGGGCGGCGACGTGGTCGTCCTTGCACACCTTTGCTAAGCACTATCGTCTGGATGTGCAGGCGGCGTCGGATGCGTGGTTTGGGTCTCAGGTGCTTCAGGCTGGACTAGCGAGGCCCTCCCGTTGAGATTTACTGCTCTGTTACATCCTCTATGGTTCCGGGACTGGACTAGAGGGACGCTAAGGAAGAGTAAATTAGACTTACCTGCTAATTGTTGTTCCTTGCGGAACTCTAGTCCAGTCCCGGATCCCTCCCTGTCTATCTGTTCTCGCTGCCAGCCAAGAAGGTACATTCATTATAGGAGTCTGCCAGGGTTTTTGTTCTCTATGCTTTCGGTCAGAGCTCCTCTGCTTGCAGCACGCCTTAGTTTCCTTTCGGGGTCAAATCTTGGGGGTGAGCGGTGGCGCCTCTTGTTGCATGCATTTTGCACAAGGGTCGCCACGGCCATTCTGGTCCGCCTTCCCGTAGGCGGGAGGTTGTTCTTACGCAATTGGAAAAAAAAAAAAAGAAAAAAATAGTTTTTGCTAGTAGTGGGAACTTTAGGGTCAGGATCCTTTTTTCCACTGTGTTGTTATATCTACTTATTTGCTGCTCTGCTTAGTATGCTTTGTCAATAGGTACTGATGTGTGGGCGGTCCTTGGGGCTGCATATAGCTGGATGATCAAAGAGATAAAGATGTTCAGTCTCCAAAGCTGCGGGTGGAGGTTCACAACTCTATGGTTCCGGGACTGGACTAGAGTTCCGCAAGGAACAACAATTAGCAGGTAAGTCTAATTTACTCTTTTCCTGCCCAGCTGTAACATCATCGCCCATGGGATTTGGATAAGTCAGGTAAGGGCTTATGTTGATGTCTGTCAAAGAGTTTCAACATGACTGCCGGAAGTGCTTCACGCTTTTGGCTAATCCCCCATTCCTCCCAGAATGGCACCACTGTATTTGGGTGCTTGTGCACGCCTTCGACAGAAATGAAGGGGATGAACGGCAGTTCATGGAAAGCCTCAGTCTTGCTCTTTCAATTCCGTGGTAGCAAAACTAATTGAATACGCTACCTTTCATTGCCTTTTGCCATTAGTGCAAAAAGGAATGCACATTTCTAGTGTTAACTGCTCCATGTTATCTGCTGCTTTAACACTAAGGCACACTTGCTGCTAAATTCCCTGCCTCCTTCTGTAATGCTCTTTAATACAGCAATTACTGCATGCCATCAACGTGTCTTGTAACTGTAGCGTAGGCTTGAACTATTACTACACAGTAATTCTCATGTTCAAGAGCTAATGTCATTTATTAAATAGGGTCTATTTTGGCTAAGCTGAAAGATATATCACATGTTTCAGATGTAATGCACAAGATTAAAAGATTGTATCCCCAATACCCAACCATAAAAAACAGGGATTTTTTTTTTATTTTGATGTGGACAGTACCCAAGTCTTTCTGTCATTCTCTTACAGATCTCCTTTTGTTTCTTCTGGACTTACTACTGTTGATTCTTTCTACCTTCTCATTCGATAAATTTTTAAAAACATTCACCTTTTACAAACCTAAGCTCAAGTCAAGTTACATTCGGATACATGAGTTATTTCCTTGTCCAAATAGGCTCACAATCTAGGCTGCATCTGAGCTAATGATAGGTGAAGAGACTTACCCAGAGTCACAAAGAATGTTAGTGGAAGCGGTGGGATCTGACTTGCAATCTGCTTCTCTATTCGTTAAGCTACTCTACCCACTCTACCTTATGCCCTCTGCCTGCAAAAGCAAACATCTCTTCTTGCCCACCACCAACTATCTCCAGATCTTCTCTTTGTTGACTCTATACCTCTTTGCTTTTCAAACTCTACTAGTGACCATGGAATAATTCTCGACCTTCGCTTTCTTTGTCATCTCATACCTCTAGCGTCTGTTTTCTGGCCTTCTTTTCCTAGATTTGGCTCCTCATTTCATTTGCTATCACGTCCTTGAAACTCTGGTTGTCTCACACCTGGAGTTACTGCAGCAGTGTGATAGCCAGGCTCTCAGCCTCTACGTAACTACCTCACTGAAGTTCATAAATCTGTACTGATCACGTGCTCTTTCAGACATCTCTTACTGCTCTGGATTCTCTCCTGGCATCTCTACGCTGACTATCCAGTATCCAATCAAGATGCTAGTCTTTGCCTGCAAAGGCACACATACAGAAACCTGTTCCACTATATTATCCCATGCTTGTCTCTCTCCTGGACATATTTTATGCTTTGACAGGGCTATTTTCAAATGGTCTTGAACCTAATTTTCAAAGAAAAAAGTATGGGCTTTGTTTGCCCTTTGAAAACAACTATTACTACTTCTACAGATCATTTCTATAGCGCTATACACATAACATAAGAGGCAGTCCCTGCTTGACAGAGCTTACAATCTGTGCAAGACAGACAGAACAAACAAGAGAATAAGTGGACTCAGGATCCAAAAGCAGCCTCAAAAAGGCCAGAGATGGAGCCCAACGTATCAATTCAGGAACTCTATTCCACATGTAAAGCGCAGCATGGTAGAAGGAGTGGAGCCTTGAGTGGAGGAGCAGGGTACAGAAAAAGGATTTGCCTGATGAGCAGAGCTGCCAAGGAGAGGAGTAGAAAAAGATAGAGATGCTAATAAAGTCAACAGTAGGGTAGAGAAAACCATCCTATCTTGCCCCGTAAGCCTATACACTAAGCAGAAAGCATGGTTCATATTTTTTATCATAATTAACTCATAATCAGAATTAGAATCCAACTGAAACTGGCTAAAATGAAAACCACTCTTTGCTACGATCAAAACACCCCCATTGTGTGTACCTAGGTTAATGAAAGACATCATAGTCTAAAAGACTAAGCTGTTGACCCAAGATCACACAGTTCGATAGGAGCCAAGATTCCGTAATGCACAACAAATCTGGGCGTCGGTCTAAAACAGTATCATAAAGCAATGGGATCTTGTTGAAAAATGACTGAGAATTGATTGCCATTACAGCCAGACTATCTGCATCGATCTGATGCCCGATTCCCTCTCAATGGTGCATACAGTCTACGGGTCTTACTTTCAGAATGTCTCCCATTAATCCCGCTGTGCTCTGGAATTCCATGCTTGCTATAAGTGAGGGCAATTTTTAGATGTTCAGTTTACTCAGGCTTTGAAAATTGCTTTCCATACATAGTCCCATGATTCCAGCTCTCTCTTTCCTAGCACCTCAACTTTGAAACATTCTGGTTGAGGACTCACCCATCACTGTCTGTATTTTGCTCCAACTCAAAGGTTAGTTGCTTTAGACTGACTCGCTTTCAACTGCCTCATTTGATCGCCTTAAAATCAGTTTTGCCCAGTGTTTAGCACCACTAACCACTGTCTGTCTGCTCTGTCCCATTGTGGATTCTGTTTCGGACAGTTGCTCTTGATAGGGTGCCATATAGTTGTACAGAAAAACAGCAAAATACTGAAAACTCATTTTTACCCAGTGAAATCACCGTTTCATAAATATCCTCCATCTCTTCTTTGCAAAGCTCCTTCTACCCGTTTAACTCCTTCCAGTTTTCTACTGAGAAACAGGCATCAAACGTCACTGGCCCCTACGGAGAGAAGAAAAAGTCAGAAATATTATACAATCGCCTTGAGTTTGTTATATTTTCTAAATCTAGATCCAATAAAGGTCATATATGAAGTAATAAAGTTCTACGTGATTGCCAGGGGCAATTCACTTTATAGCATGATTGAAGCTATCCTCTACTGTGTATCATTGCACTTTCTATGCCGCCTTTGTAATTTACAGCAAAACAGTTTTCAAGACGATAGAAAGGGAAGACATGCTGACAAGTACTTACGTAAAACAGACTCAGATTATAATTATACCCAAGATATGAAGAAATTAATCTCATCGCATGGCGACATGCCAGTCTCTGCTGCACCGCAACCCGCTTGTAGCCCAGGTCACCAAAGGCTAGCTCAAAAGAACGTGTTTTACGGCCTGACTTAAGCTTCTTACAGGCATCTCTAACCCACAGTGGACAAGGAATTTCATAATGTGGGAGCCAAAAATAAGAATGCCAAGCCTCTGGTTGTTTCCAAGCGAGTGTAAGCTCATTTGGAAGGGATGGTAAGGAGATTCTCACACTGGGAGGGACTAAGAGGCTTCAGAATATCCAGAACAGAGCCATTAAATACTGTATGATCAAGACACACCAGTCCAGTAACCGGATAAAGCAAGCACAGCAAAAAAGCAGCATATCACCAGATAGTAGCTAAATATCTTCGCTAACTAGATAACTCCAGGGACCGTTGACAGACCACCTTGGTATTATCTGGAAATTCAGCACTGGCTACTATCCGGATATCGGTGCTGAATATCCAAATTATTTATAGCCGCGACGATTGGCATTTTAAAAAAAATGTTCACCGCCAAGGCTGAATATGAACCCCCTACCTTTTTTTTGGCCTTAGGTGGATGTGTATGGGGGTGGGGGGGGGGGGGAGACAGGATGAGATGATGGCCATTAGTAGCAAGCACAAAGTCTCGCTTTCATAATTTTTATGTTTATTAAAACTTGATATACTGCCCTTCAGTGAGACAACAGAGCTGTTTACAATATAAAATATAAATTAATTAGAAAATAAAAAGGAACTCCAATGGTATATACAAGAAAAGAAATAGAGCGCACACACACATGGGGAGGGGTAAGAGGAAAAGGGAGGAGAAAAGAACGAAGGAGGAGAGGGTGGGGGTAGAGGGCACTTTTATTTTTGAAATGTTATTATAAACCGCTTTGCTGCTGCCTCTAAAGGCAGTTAAGAAAATACTGTAAAAAAATAGAGAATTTATGCAATGCAAGACATGTAAGCATTTCACTAATGGTAAGTTATTATACATGGCAGAAATATTTTTTTAAACAAACTAGATATGAAAAAATTGTGGGACTGGTTTACCCCATGGAAGATAAAATCAAAGCAAAACAGCCAAAAGCATTGCTCTTTCCATAGGGCATCCAACTAAAACAAAAAAGAATAATTAATACTGCTGATATTTATGTCACGCTCCTCCTTTTCTGTTAACTCACTCTGGAAAAACCATCTCAGATGGAAAGAGTGTCACTAAAAATAGAATTGCCCTACATACATTTCAAAAGGTTATGGTAGATATTAACACATTTCTAGGAAAGGAACCATGGGGTATATCTACTAAAAAGTGATAGCTTCTACCGCTGGGCTAACGCAGATTTGTTGTCTGGCAGTAGCAGCTAACGCAGACGAAAGGCAGATATCGTAGGCACCTTTCTGTCTTTTGCGCATTGAAAGTTTGGTGGGGCGGGATCAGGGCAGGGAATAGATGTGCCAGTTGTTGGCAGCCATCATACGAAACCTTTTCACGCAATGGCTGTCAAAATCGGGCCCCACTGCGGCTGCAGATAACACCACCTCGAGAGGTGGTATTTATATATGCAGGTGAGACGATTAGAACAGCCGTACCTGGATGCAATCAGTCCTCCAATGCCATGATCGGGCCTCCCCCTGATCTGACAGTATTGTCAGTGCTGTGGATATAAGGATCCGCAGCACCAACAATATTAAAAAAATATAGTGCCTCCCCCCCCTTCAGCACTGATCCCCCTGGACAGCTCCTGATCCCCAGACCAAGACCGGCAGGCCAATCAGGTGCCCAAAGCCCCCCCTCCCTTGCGATCCTTAAAAACCCCAGCTAGCCAGTCGGGGTCCTTCCCTCCCTTCCCTAGCCAGCCTAATCGGGGCCCCCATCCACCCGATCCCCCGTTGTCCATTCCTCATAATCTCTGGTGGTCTAGTGCTTACAAGGGGCAGGAATGGTCCTCCCCGCTCCTGCCCCCATTGCCAGGTTGTCACAAAATGGCCGCGATCATGCGGCCACTTTAAAATGCACAGCTGTCATCTTTCCCAAAATACCCCACAATGTAAATAACAAGCAGTTTCCTGTATGGTTGCACCACCTATGTATATAGTTGACCTTGTTCCCTTTTCAGTTGAACCACCGATGTATATAGTTACCCTGTTTCTCCAAGTTCTACTTCCTGTTAAATGTAATGACCAGACATATGTAAGTTGTCGGATGTTTCTGTTCAATGTAAACCGCGCTGATGGCAAATAGTGCGGTATATAAGAATTGTTAATAAAATAAATAATAAATAAATAAATAGGTCATTTTCCCTTTAAATTTTGGACCTACGGGTCACTGACCTACTTTCCCCAGCTCTCCCTTGCCCCCTGTTCTGCTCCTACTGTACATTTGGCTATGCCCAGCCAAACGTCATTAAATTATGGGGATGCTATTCCTTTGAATGCACCTGCACTACCTACAAGGGTATACATAAAATTACAAATGTGTAGGCGGCTTTGCCTAGGCCACTCTTAGTACTGCTCCTGGCTGCTTCAGACAGTCGCAGGTCATGGCTTTTTTCCATGCGGCCTAGCACCACTTATCTCCTGGGTCGGACCCCTCTTTCCCGGCCACAAATCTCAACTCTACCTGTACTGCTGCTAATCCAATTGCAGCAGCTTTTCTTTCTCTCTTTTTATATCCTATTACCACCTCCCATTCCCCCAGAAGGCCAGCCTTGCTACAGGCTGCAAGCCATGGATTTGCCTGCCTCCTCTTCCTCCGTGCAAGTCGTGAACCACAGCATGAAGCCGTATCTGCTACAGCCTGCTGAGACCCCACTGATCCTTCCACATGGCCACGGAGATCTCTTTAACCTACAGCCCCTCACTGGGCCAGCTCCCCAGGTGAAAAAAAAAAAATACTACTATTACTAATCATTTTTATAGCGCTAGAAAGTGTATTGATTATATTATCTTATTTGTTTACTAAAGGATTTAATGCGAGTCAATAAAGTTAGCACATGTTAAGTGATCAGAACCCTTATATTTCTATGGCTGCAGTGGCATTTAACTTACGTTAATTTCATTAAAGCATGTTAACATTTAGTAAACATGCCCCATAGGATCTGAGACTATCGCCACTTCTAAATTTAGAGAATCCATCATCAGTGAGGGGGAGAGGGTCAAAGGAACTATCGCAGAAGTCAAATATTTCCTAAACTGATCTGGGTCAAAGTTAAAAGAACATTTACCTGTTATCTGAATTTGACAGTTGCAGGAATATACAGTAATAGCTGAAATTCACTCTTCAAATTAGGAATGTCTTGTTTAATAGCTAGACGTCTTTTATGTCAAGTTCCCTGTAGCTCCTTGATGCATCTGGAAAGAATTAGACCATAGAACCCTTAAATAAAATGCCCTGACATAACTGCACCAGGCCTATCACCTAATCACAATCTGATTCAAGAATGATTTTAAGCAATTAAGTAGCTTTTAAACTCAGGCTCTTGTATTTAATAATTAGCTTTTGAGGATCCGATGGCAATTTAGACTCCCCATTAATTTTAACTTGCAGAAAAAAAAAATCCTCTCACAGTTAGTAGAAGAGCATTCTCCTTAATTCCATAAATTTCATTTAGATAATAATTTAAAATAGTAGATTGTATGTGACTATCTCCATTCATGGTTTTGAAAACTTAAAACATTTTTACATCTTTATAAATTCTCCAAATCTTATATTTTATTATGCAAGCAAACATGTGATCTGATTCATTAAAAACAACTTTTCCGACCATAGACAAAAAGGGGACAATTCAGTTTCTGATAATGTTTATGGAAAATTGACCTCTATTGTAAACCGCCTTGAGGCTTCTTGCGACTGCACGGTATAACAAATCCTTGCAAAAATAAATAAATTGCCCAACACAGCACTAGCAACTAGAGAGTTTGAGGGTGGGGCCAGAGATTGATTTGTTTTGCCCCTCCAGCCAGAGAGATGTTCCACTGTCCCTGGGTGGGGAGTTTATTTTTAAACACCTGTGCGTACTTTCCACTGGGTATTTTGGGCTTGCAAACTCTGAAGGTACTGATGTACGGAAGAACCTGCCAGTGAAGTGATTTCAACGGTAAAACCAGACAGACAAAGGAGAAAACAGCAGCAAAATGTATTGGTAAATGGTTTTCAGTGAAAAACGGCCAATTATTAACTCATAGTGGAGGAGTGGCCTAGTGGTTGGGGCAAGGTAGCTCAGGCCAGAAGGTCAGGGGTTCACATCCCACTAGAGGACAGCAACCTTGGGCCAGAAGAACTGGGATTTGTAGTCCCACAGGTACTGCTTGTGGTCTTGGGCAAGCCACGTAACCCTCTATTGCCCATGTTCCCTGTAAAATAGTTATCTCCAAGTTATAATGCCCTGTTCAATGTAATTTCAGTTTGTTCAATGTAAACTGCCTTGATATCATGAAAGGCAGCATATAAGAAATGTTAAATAAATATCATCAACACCAGCACTGCACTGGTATTTAAGGCTTTCTAATTTGATTCCTCCAAAAAGGGGAACAAAAGGGAGAGCAGGCCTAGATATATGCAAAGGGCTATTAGGCCTCTGGCTGGGGTAGTTAAATTCTGGAGGTGGGGAAAACTCCTGCCCCTCTCTCCCATGGACTTCTAGTCCCACAATATACCTCCAATCTCCTTCTCTTCCCTTCCTAGGAATGCCAAACATGGCCCAGAATGGTTGTCTATGATATTGATGATGTAGCTCCACTGGATCCATCTCAACATGGCTTCAGAGAAGCTCATGGTGTCGACACCATCCTCACAACTCTCTTCAATGATCTAGTTACAGGACTTGATAACATCCGCCAGGGATTTGTCCTCATTTTCATGGATATTGCTGCAGCCTTTGATTCAGTCAACCATGAAACTCTGATACTCCGTCTTGTGGAGAAAGGAATACAAGGCTCAGCTATAGCATGGTGCAAGTCCTACCTATCTAACAGATGGCAACAAGTCAGAACAGGTCCCATGACTTCTGACCCATTCCCTCTCAATCAAGGTGTACCTCAGGGTTCATCCCTATCTGCATTAATGTTCAACATATATATGCAACCAATTTGTACCCTAATCCGCTCCTTCAACATCCAATGCCTAGTCTACGCAGATGACATCCTAATCTACTCACCATTCCTGATTGATCAACCTGACTTTTCACCTATATCAAGCTGCTTCGAAGCTGTATCAGAATGGCTTACAACACAAAATTTAAGGATCAACCATAGTAAAACAGATGTCTTATTCCTCACCAAGAACCAGATGTTCTCCCCACCCCCCACATTAAAAGTAAACAATATTGAGTTGATAGCAAAATCAACTATCCGCTATCTCGGCATCACGCTTGACCAACGACTCGACATGTTTACACATGTGAAGAACATCACGAAAGCAATTTACCATAAGGTCCGGATACTACGTCACCTGCGCCCCCTATTGGACTTTAATGACTACCGAACTATCTTCCAAGCCTTGGTGCTCCCACATCTAGACTTTGCAAATATTATCCTTCATGGCCTCCCTCAGTCAACACTAGGACCTCTTCGCCTTGCAATGAATGCTGCAGCAAGGGTACTTGCAGCTACATCAAGAGCTAAACATATAACCCCAGTCATGATGGATCTCCACTGGCTTCCACTTCAGGCTAGAATCCAGTATAAGTCCCTAGTACTAACATTCAAAGCCCTAAGGAACCAGATCACCTCACCCATCGGCAAACTCATTCAAAGACGGCTGTTCAACAGGATCAGGAGATCTAATCAAGCAAACACTCTAGAGATCCCCAACATTCTAACTAAGTGCAAAAAGGCTACTGCCAATAGAGCCTTCTCCCTATTTGCACCCATGACCTGGAATGCCCTCCCCACTGAGCTCCGTTCCACCCCAGACCTATTGTCATTTAGAAAAGCCCTCAAACACCTTTTTCTCATCCATTACCCAGAATCCAATCCCAGAAACAACCACCCATCCTCACATCCTACACCCTACTCCACCCCACCCAAAATCCAACACCATAAAGAAAATGACTAGCTCTACCACCATATCCCCTCTCTTATTTATTATTGGTACTGATCACACATCTTATTGATTAAACCTCTTATAAATATGTTGAAACCAAGCTATACTATATGTATAATTTCTCACCATACTCCATGAATAATTACTCTGTAATTAGTTACCCCTGTTACCTCCAGATTATCTCGTCCATGTTCAATGTAAAAAACTCAATTGTCATGTGACATTGCAGTATGTTTTTGTTCAATTGTAAACCGCACTGATTTTAATAGCGTGGTATATAAGAGAAGTAAGTAAATAAATAAATAGAGATTGCAGCTTCTAGATGCTATTCAGTGAAAACTACAGAAGCAGTAGACAGGCAGATACATTTGACAGAACTTTGCTGGGTAATTCTGGGATACTCATTCTCACAATCAGGAAGGGTGAGAGGAGGGCCACTTCAGTTTTCAGAGTAAGCGAATGGGACAAGTTACAGCAGTTCCATCCAGTCTATGTTTGCAATATCATTTCCAGGCTGATTGTCTGGGACAGAGTTCCACATGGAATGAGTGGAAGCATCCTGTGGGACATTGTTTATTGTTTTGTGTATTGTTTAATAAATACTTGATTAACCGCCTTTAGCACCATGCATTACGCGGTATATAAGAAAAAATACAAAAAACAGATATAATGATCAACATATAACCACAAACATCACAAAACAAACAAACAACAAACCCAACAACACAATCAACAGCAGGCTCCCTGCCCTACACACCCTACTCACCAACATCTCACCAAAGTCTTATTAAAAAAATGTCTAAAGGTACTTTTAAATACCTTCAATGATTCTGCCTGGCGCATACACACCATAACTGAATTCTACAACCAGGGGGCCACAAAATAAAATGTCAATCATTGGGTAGACTGTAAACAAGCAGCATGCACCGAAGTACTAGCTAGCTGACATTGAGTTTGCGCACAAGTATTCCGCGATGAACATATAACTCCAAAGCATCTGCCAAATAACCCGGGCAGCCAAGATAATAGGCTTTAAAAGCAAACCAAAGAATCTTAAATTTCACCTGGAAAAGCACAGGCAGCCAGTGATAAGCCTTCAATAAGGGAGTAACATGACCCCATGGATGCGAACGAGTCACCATCTTTATGGTTACATTCCGTACTGTCTGAAACCAATGCAGAGTCACCACAGACAAACCATGATACAAAGAGTTACCAGAATCCAGGCGATTAATCCCCAGTGAAACAAAACAAAGTTAAAAAAGCAGATTGTTCTAATAAGGCCCTAAGTGCCCGAATAACACTGTCTTCACTGTACAAAACACCTGACCACGAAAAGTGAGGCGAGTATCAAAAATAAACCCCAGAATCTTAAGCTGGGATACAACCCTCAAGGGCTTGACCTCCAAAATGGGAGGGGCAACCTCTGGCAGAACCCTATGAGTAATCCACAGAGCCTGGCACTTTTCTGGGTTCAGCTTTAAGCAATGTGTTTGCAGCCATTGAGAGACATTAGCTAACGAAGCATTAAGAGACCTCAAAAGTCCACTGACCGGGTATCAAAATAAGAAATAAGCTGAATATCATCTGCAAACATATGTACAGAGAATCCTGAGCTTGTGCCAATGCGACCAGTGGAGCTAAATAGATATTACACAAAATCGGCGACAAAACAGATCCCTGGGGCACACCACAAAATAAACTACATGGGTTAAAATGGGCTACTAACATTTAGTGAGAAGGTGAGCAATGTCCTACATAGAAGGGAATCAGACACCTTAACGAGCCAAACCAGTCAAATTTACCTTTATCAGAACATAAAAATTTCTGTAGGCCATGTATGTATAGAGGCTCTTTGAGATGCACTACTAAATGGAAAGTGTTCTGCAGCAGGGATGCACTATGTAGCATAATAGAGAGGAGTGTGTCATGATGCAACAGCACCCCTTTGGCATATGCTGCTATGGTATCCTCTTATGATTTAACAATTTTGAATAATTTTTGTGTCATCTGCAACTTTGATCAACTCACTTATTGTTCCCATTTCCAAGTCATTTACGAATGTTAAAAAGCAGCGGAACCAGCACAGATCCCTGGGGTACTTCACTATTCACCTTTCTCCATTGAGAAAATTGGCATTTAGCCCTACTCTCTATTTTCTATCTTTTAACCAGTTTCTGATCCACAATAGTACACTGCCTCCAATCCCATGACTTTTTAATTTTCTCAAGAATCTCTCATGAAGGATTTTGTCAAAGGCTTTCCAAAAATCCAGATACACTATATCAACCGGCTCACCTTTATCTACCTGTTTATTCACACTTTCCAAAAGTATAGCAGATTAGCGAGATAAAACATGGATTTAGCCAAGGAAAGTCTTAACTATGGCTCTCTCTATGTTAAGTCATTTTGTTCTTTATAATGGTTTCTGTCATTTTGCCCAGAACTGATGTCAGACTCACCTATCTGCAGCTTTCTAGATCACCCCTGGAACCCTTTTTAAAAATTGGCGTTACCTGATGAATGGAAAGTGGTCAATGCAATATAGACAATTTTAATGAGAGTAATTTGTAAACTAATAGTAATTACATTTTGTGGCAAGAAAACTTTAAAACATCTCTGATGTCAAAAAAATCATGGAGATTATTTTAGATGACTTTTGCACGGTTTCCATATGGATACACTGGCATTTACATGTGGAAATGGGATTTCAGGACAGTTGCGATGTACATGTGGAAGTATTAGTGATGCAGAGCTTTCCACGTTTTGAAAAATGACCTCCATTTTGTCCTATGACAAAATGGAGGTCATTTTCGGATTCAGCGCACCAAAAAACAAAGATTACGTGGTCTAACCAAAACAGCTCTCGAAAAAAAATTTTTTGCAGACCCGTAGGTTATGTAGGCCACACTGCATGAGCTATATGCCAGCAACGAGATGGATCGATACAATAACAGCAACTACGGGTACCAGTCTGTCAACAATGAGTCGCCTGACTGAAGACGAAACACAATTTAGGACAACTATCCAGGGGGTCGCCATGAGTCGACACCGACTCGATGGCACTTAACAACAACAACAACAACAACAGGAACCAGTTCCTAGACCTCACAGATGCCTCACCAGGTTGTTTAGATAAGGCTGCCATCCTAGTTGTCTAATTAGTAATCATCACAAAACAGACAACCAGAATCTGGAGTAGCCTTGGTAAAAGAATCTGATAGTATATTTAGATATGGTTTCACAGAATTTTATGCACACAAATATGGTAAAAGAAAAAGTCTTAAGTCTCTAGAACAGGAATCAATAGATCCACAAGGCAAAAAATCCAAGAAGGGTTTTCCACAGAGCTCAAGCCCAGACAAACTTTGGGCCATTCAGGAAACAGGAACTAATCTCACCACAAATACAAGGCACAGTTAAGAGCAGGCTCCTCTAGGAAAGAGACTTTCTTCCAACCCAATAGTCATTGGTTTAAGAGCATTCCAGGCCAGTCCTTGATGACACTGGGAAAGAAAAACATAATTCTGTTTTTTTTATGTCAGTTCTGAATGCACAACCCTAATAAGCAATTTAAGCAGATAGATCAGTGTTTTATACATTCTGGTGGCACTTATAAAATTGCCCCAGCATATACACACCTATAAGCAGACACTAAGGGGTATATTTACTAGGGACCGTTAAGGGCACACCATTCGCAAGCGCAAAACGGTAGCATTAAGGGTTCCAACGTGCGGTAAAGGACGGGGCGGGGAGTAGGCGTTCTGGTGGTAAGGGCGCTAGCAGCCAGTTAGCGGGGCATTAACAGGACAACGAGCGTAAGGGTGCCAAGCGAGCATGTTAACGTCCTAAAGGCCGCTTACTTTAACGCAGGCTAAGGGAGGCTTTCTTCAAGTCACATGTTAGGTGCTGGATGGGAGCAAAGGGAATAGCTGATGGACACGTGATAGCCTTATGTCCCTATGTGGCATAGGATTGGGTACAAGTGTGGCCACAAAGTTAGCATCAAAAGGATGACTGGGCAAGAGCGGTGATGTGCAGATCAGTCACAGAAGAGGTGTAAGGGATAGTCCTAATGAATAAAATGTTTCTGTATGAGCCATGGGCTGGCAGGAAAATATATGAAATCACAAAATCATCTCCAATGAGTCAGCTCTGTGCCTCTCCTCTCTTCTATCAAATTCTAATAACATTAGAACACGCCACACCTTCACCAAAAACCTCCTATCCATCCCAATATCAAAGAGAAAATGTAGCCAAACTACTTGTAATCAGGCATTCTACATTTTCGCCCCCTCTATTTGGAACGCCTTACCTCATGGACTAAGGAACTGTCCCAACCACTCTGAATTCTGGAAGAAATTGAAATCTCATCTCTTCCAGGAACACTTCTCCCAACTTATATAGCTCTCTCTAACCTTTCTATAAATTCCCCATGTAAATAGCTTGTTAAGCCTCCGCTAGGAGAAAGTCTCTTGCTAACCATTTATACTGTGTTTATCTTTGTTATAATGTATACAGTTGAAATATACTGTCTGTTATGTTCCCTGTAAACCGTCTTGAATTGTAGAAAGTCGGTATATAAAACCTGTTAAATAAATAAATATGACTGAACATGATGGGCATATGCTGATGGATAGCGGTAAATGAGAGTGCTGTACGGCCTTGTTGCCCCGATGTACCCGATGTGTCCACACAAATGCAGTCACACCAGGTGTCTCAGCTGCTCTAACTGCCATACAATCTTCCTGACACATGTGCATATAACATCTGTACAAGTGTCTCTCATATTGGTCATATGCAGCAAGTACGGATGTGTGATGATCTCTGCAGGTGGCCATCCCTGGAGCGGGGCGTGCCTGCATGTACTGCATATATGTGATGGAGCCAAAGATGTTCAGTCACAGTTATCACAACATTTTCCAAGCATGTACAACTCATGTGTCATACGTCTGCAGGGTGAAGCTGTATGACCCTTTGCAATGTGCTGTAGTCATGCTGTCAGATGGGAATGACCGCAATGTGCACGTCTGCAGACCTAATGCGCTATCAGAACACATAAAAGATAATATCTTTTATCTTTATTCAGCCATTTGATATACCGCCCAAATTCGGGGCAACTGAACGGTTTACAAAATAAAAGATGCTACAAGAAAATCAGGAGAAGAAAAGAAATGCCATAATGTAACAGGAAAGGAAAGAAGAAAGCTGAGAAACTAAGACTGGAAGAGGGGTGGGGGGGTGGAGAGAGCACAGGTGGGACAGGCTGAGGCCAAGGTCTAAGCAGGGGTAGAAGGGAGGTCCAAGGCGAGAGAGAAGAGGTGTGTCTAGCATAGTTTTAAATCAGGGACAGGAAAGCTCTAAGCAAAGGTCAGACAGGAGAGAGCTCCAGAGGAAGGGGCCAAGGAAGAAAAAAAAGCAGAGGAGCGGGTGAATTCAAGGTGAGCATGTGAGGGGGGTGAGAGAAAAAGGCGGTTGGAATGAAGTTGCGGGAGAGAACGATGGGAGGCATGGAGGTGGATTATATCAGAGAGATATTGTGGGGTACTGGTATGGATGGCGCGGTGGACCAGGGTAAGAATCTTGTATTGTATGCAAACTTTTATGGGTAACCAGTGCAAATTGATAGGCACAGGGGTGATATGGTCTGAGTGGGTGGCGATGTTCTGGAGGAGTTGTAGTCGATGGATTTGGTACTGGGGGAGGCCAGCCAGGGCAGCGTTGCAGTAATCGATATGGGTCATAACTAGGGAGAGAAGAAGTGTGGTTAAAGAGAGGAGTGAAAGGAAGGGACGGATGAGACAGATCTGGCACAGAGAATAGAATGAGCGCTAAATAACAGAGGAGAGGTGGTTGCGGAAGGAAAGGGATGAATCAAGTGTGCTGCCAAGGTAACGGAGAGAGGAAGCCAAGAAGATGAGAGTCTGCACAAGGGATGGGATCAGAAAAGGGGCATAGGTAGAAAAGGAGAACCAGATGGTGGAGGATTTGGAGAGATTAATATGAAGAAAGCTAGACACCATCCAAGTGCAGACTCCTGGGTGGTTTTGGAAGTATACTGACAGGAGGATGAAGTAACTTTCCCAAGGCCACAAGTGGGATTTGAACAATGGTCTGTTCCTTACTGAGACAGTGCTCTAACCATTAGGCTACACCTCCACAGTTTGCTATAACACTCTATAATAAACTAGACTACAGGTCTCTGCCTGCACTGGCCTAATCCAGGGCATGAAACAACCTGGCAGGCACATTCTGAGACAGCTGTAAATCACACCTAGGGCCTACCTACATAAGAACATAACATAAGACATGCCATACTGGGACAGACCAAGGTCCATCAAGCCCAGTATCCTGTTTCCAACAGTGGCCAATCTAGGTCATACGTACCTAGCAGTTTCCCCAAAAGACACGGGTTCCGCAATGCTTGTACTGGGTCAAGCATTGATATCCTGGGTCCCTTCTTAATAATGGTTTATGGACCTTTCCTCCAGGAACTTGTCCAAACCTTTTTTAAACCCAGCTACACTAACAGCCTTTACTACATCCTCCGGTAACAAATTCCAGAGTTTGATTACATGTTGAGTGAAAAAATATTTTCTTTTATTAGTCTTAAATAGTTTACCCTGTAGCTTCATTGCATGTCCCCTAGTCTTTCTATATTCTGATAACGTAAACAATCGATCTACGTTCACCCGTTCCACTCCGTTCATTAATTTATAGACTTCTATCATATCTCCTCTCAGCCGTCTCTTTTCCAGGTTAAAGAGCCCTAACCTTTTTAGCCTTTCTTCATAGGAGTATCCTTCCATCCCCTTTACCATTTTGGTGGCTCTTCTCTGAACCTTTTCTAATAACTCTATATCCTTTTTAAGATACGGCGACCATAATTGCACACAATATTCAAGGTGCGGTCTCACCATGGAATGATATAGAGGCACTATAATATCTTTTGTTTTATTTTCCATTCCTTTCCTTATGATACCTAGCATTCTATTTGCTCTCTTGGCTGCCGCTGCACACTGGTTTTAACATGTTATCCACAATGACGCCTAAATCTTTTTCCTGGGTGGTGGTTCCTAATGTGGAACCTTACATTGTGTAACCATAGTTTGGGTTGTTCTTCCCTAAGTGCATAACTTTGCACTTGTCCACATTAAATTTCATCTGCAATTTTGATGCCCAGTCTTCTCATTTATCAAGATCCTCTTGCAATTTTCCACAATCCTCTTGGGTTTTAACAACTTTAAATAGTTTTGTGTCATCTGCAAATTTGATAACCTCACTCGTTATTCCACTTTCCAGGTCATTTATGAATATGTCAGAAAGCAGTGGACCCAGCACAGATCCCTGGGGTACACCACTATTCACCTTTCTCCATTGGGAAAATTGGCCATTTAGCCCAACCCTCTGCTTTCTATCTTTTAACCAGTTCTTGATCCACAGTAGTGCACTGCCTCCTATCCCATGACTCTTTAGTTTTGCCAAACGTTTCTGATGAGGGACCTTGTCAAAGGCTTTCTGAAAGTCCAGATACACTATATCAACCGACTCACCTTTGTCCACTTGTTTATTCACACTTTCAAAAAAACATAACGGATTAGTAAGACAAGATCTTCCTTGTTTAAAGCCATGTTAGCTGTCTCCCATTAGGCCATGACTATCTACATGCTGAGTAATTTTATTCTTTATGATGGTTTCTACCAATTTTCCCGGTACTGACGTGAGGCTCACCAGTCTGTAGTTTCCCGGATCACCCCTGGAACCCTTTTTAAAAATTGGTGTTACATTGGCGATCCTCCATTCTTCAGGTATTAGAGATGATTTTAATGATAGTTCACAGATTACTAATAGCAGGTCTGCAATCTCATATTTCAGTTCTTTCAACACCCTTGGATGTATACCATCCGGCCCAGGTGATTTGCTACTGTTCAGCTTATCTAATAGTTGTAATACATCTTCCCGATGTATCGATATTTCCTTCAATTCTTCCGCACCTTTAAATATCACTTCAGTCATGGGTAACATCCCTACATCTTCCTCAGTAAAGACCGAAGCAAAGAATTCATTCAGTCTCTCCGCTATCGCCTTGTCGCCTCTTAGTGTCCCTTTAATTCCTCTATCATCTAATGGACCAAATGAGTCTCTCACAGGGTTTTTGCTACGAATGTACTTGAAAAAATCTTTATTTCGCGTTTTTGCTTCCACAGCAAGCTTCTTCTCAAATTCTCCCTTTGCCTGCTTTATCAATGCCTGCTCTATCTCCTTTTTAAAGGTTAATGCCAGCAGCCTGGTTCCATCCCGGTTAAGGTGAAGCCCATCCCTTCGGAAGAGCCCTTCCTTTCCCCAGAATGTTCCCCAGTTCCTAACAAATCCAAAACCCTCATCTCTGCACCATTATCTCATCCACGCATTGAGACTCCGGAGCTCTGCCTGCCTTTTTGGTCCTGCACATGGAACGGGAAGCATTTCGGAGAACGCTACACTGGAAGTTCTGGATTTCAACTTCCTAACTAAAAGCCTAAATTTAGCCTCCCTACCATATTTTCCTATGTCATTGGTACCGACATGTACCAAGACAGCAGACTCCTCCCCAGCACTATCTAAGACCTTATCTAAGTGGCGCGTGAGGTCCGCTACCTACGCACCAGGCAGGCATGTTACTAGGCGATCCTCACGTCCACCAGCCACCCAGCTATCTACATGCCTAATGATCAAATCACCAACTATAACGGCTGTCCTAACCCTTCCCTCATGGGCACATGGCCCTGGAGAAACTTCCTCGGTGCGAGAGGGTTTTACATCACCTGGAGGACAGGTCCTAGTTACAGGATCACTTTCTGCCACACCAGCGTGATGCTCTCCTGTCATGTGACCTCTCTCCTCCATGGCAACAGGAATGCTACCAGACTGGAGGTGGGACTTCAGGACTATATCCCTGTAGGTCTCGTCTATGTACCTCTCTGTCTGTCTTATGTTTTCCAAGTCTGCTACTCTAGCCTCTAGAGAACGGACTCGTTCCCTGAGAGCAAAGAGCTCCTTGCACCTAGTGTACACGTAAGACCTCTCACCAACTGGGAGAAAATCATACATGTGACACTCAATGCAAAAGACTGGAAAGCTCCCATCTCGCTGCTGGACTGCATCTTAGTTTCAAGTTTTTGTTTAGATCTTTAAGTTCTTTACTTACTAAGGGTTGCCACTAAAACTGTACCTAATACGTTTAATATACCTTGTTCACCTGAAGCTTAATTAATCTCAGGTCCTTAGTGTATGACTGATTTGGGTAACGAGCTTCACCTGAGAGCACCTCCTGTTTTTTAAAATGTGTAAGTACCTATAAAGCTATGATTATCCCAGGGGTGGGTGTGGGGAGGGAGGGAGGGAAATAGCACTTTTTAAAAGAGGGCTGCTACACAGTACCCTGTCCTGTGTGGCTGAGGTAAGCTATATTCTTATTTGATTTAAATTATAGCTCTTTGCTGCTGCTAAGCTCTAGCTTATTATGAAATTTAAACTACAAGCTCTCTGCTGGGTTCTAAATTTAATCAGAAAGCTCTCTTCTGTGTTTTAAATGTAAACTTAAACTGCTGCTACAAGGCCCTGACTGATTTAACAAAAAATAGTGGGTTCACAGATTAATTAGCTTTAATAAAAAGAATTCCTTTCAGAAAATACCCAAAAGTATATACTCACAATTGCAGATCTCTCTCCAGAAGTAACAGTCCCCTTTTCTAGTCTTTCAAGACTACAGCAGTACGCATGTAGTATGTACTGCACTGGACACTCAGTACTGCATCTGCATTAACAGACACACAGCTGCAGAATAAATCTCCTGTGCAAAGGCTAAGCCACATATGAGGGTAAGATGCCCTTCCCTCCACTGTACCTCCTAAGTTAAACAACATTCGCACACAGAGGTCCACTAGGCTGCAGTGTGACAGGAACCCCTGAAGCAGCACATGCGCACGGCACGCAGTCCCTGGTGACCTGCTACACACTACAAGATAAGTACTTTTGCACATACACCTAACTCAAACATTATTCATGACCCCTTGAGGTCCATTGCAGACCATCCTGTCCAATCCGGGGGCCACGCACACTTATCTCTCCATCACACAAGATATGCAGTTACTGGCAATGCTCCAGTGATCACAGTCACCACTATGGCTGCAATTGGGGCTGTGTGCCGGTATTGGTTAGCCGCTTCATTCCCATGATGCATCTCACTATCTGAGCAGCTATATGAAACCTTTGCCCCTATGGAAACTGCATCAATCCATCAAATCAGCTCTGTAATTAATAGGGACGTTTTCTGGCACATAACAGCCGCCACATGGGCAAATGATCTTTTTCACCAGCCACCCTTAATGTGAGGAAGGGCATACATCACCTGGTCCCCAGAGCAAGCACTGAAATAGATGGTCTGTCCGGGTTCTGGAGCAGATCCATTTCACTACCAGAGTGCTGCAGGTGTTACGTGTGGTGTGTAATGCTAGCCATTTGGTACCCTGTACAACTACAGGATGTTGGATTGGCATGTCCTATCCTGTCAGCCAGAGACTCTTCTGTAGCATCTTATGTCATGTCCTAAGGTTGGGGCAGATGTTTTCAAGTAACCTGAATGCAGTGAGTGTTATCTAGAAAGGAAGGGGGGAAGGGTGTGCCGACACCAACCAGCAGGGCCTGCCAGAACCATAGTCAGGATCAAGTTAATGGCAGTCCAAGAAAAGCTGCTAGCCCTTCTTTTGGAGAAATCTAATCAGCTAGATCACAGTCAGTCTGCATATGTTGGTCAACACTAGGCTGTGTCAACCACTCACATACCATCTGTGCCCAATCTGCTAGTCATCATCCACTGCATGTATACATAGCCACCATGAAGATGTTGACTTTGTGCAAACAGCGTGGACATCCAGCAGTCTGGCTAGTGACTGCGCTGCAATAAAGAAACCACACCTATGTCACTGCAGCTTGACCCTATATAGCACTATGTGGATACATAGCTGTAACATGGTCACAGTTCTGTCTGAGTGACAGCTGCCTCTCAGCATGAACAAATGTGTGCACTCAGGCCATGCTTTTGCCAGATCCACATTAAGATGGTTCTGGATCCGCCATCTTGAAAAATGGCGGCCCCTGGCCCTACACGGTGCATCTTGGGATGCACTAAGTGGGATTAGACTCCCATATAAGGCACAATCTACCTTATATGGCATAGTCTACCTTATAGTCTATCTTATATGCCAGGATGCACTGGGCAGGGCCAGATGCCGCCATTTTTCAAGATGGTGGACCCACAGCGGGAGCGCGTAGGCAGCGCTCCCACTTATTTTAAGGTACCAGGTGGGAGGAGATGGATTTAGGGGCCGATAGACCACCAGGTTATTTTATTTTTATTTTGGGTGGGAGAGTTCAAGGATCACTAGACCACCAGGCTATTTTATTTTAATTTGGGGAGGATGTGGGGTTCAGGAGCCATTAGACCACCAGGTAGTCACTTTGTCAGGGCAAGGCCCCCGACAGTATTTTGATGGCATCAGGGTCTTTTCCCAATGCCGCGATTGTCCCTGATACCATCAAAATATTGTCGGGGCTGATATGCAAATTAGCCACACGGTGCCCATTTCTCTGGGAGAGCATGCCAAACTAGTGCCAACTTCTTGCACTCGTATGTTTGGCTTGCTCTCCCAGTTTAGTGCTGCCATCTTACGCCCAGTTTAACAGGTGGCTCATTTGCATGTGCATGGTTACAGCATCCTTCATTTGCATACCCTATCTGTACTGCATCATGGGTTAAACGTTGTGCGTTGTTGGGGTGCTACTAAACTTGTAAAAAGTTGATTCAGTACTCGTCTAGCACTGTTTTTCTGCATCAGCCTGATAATTAATGAGACAAGTCAATATGGATTTAGCAAGTGAAGTCTTGCCTCATTGATCTGTTCCATTTCTTTGAAGGTGTGAATAAACACATGGATAAAGGTGTGCCAGCTGATATAGGGGAATGTTTACTAAAGCATGCTACCCAGGCAGCAGGATTAGTGGGCATTTTTGGCACCATAACACAAAGTTAATGCAGGGCCCTGCACTAAAAACCTTTCCTACCCTGCAGCAAGCATCTAGGAGGTGCCAGGTGAGATGTGAGCATTCCCACCATGACACTGTTAGCGTGGGCCTTGAAAGCCTGTGCTTGGCGGGGAGAAACTACTGCCAGCACAATGGGTGGTGGTACTTCCCCCTCCATGGCAGTATTAACACCATGAGCTGTGCTAAATTCAGGGGGATGGATGTCCCCATCTCCCTACATCTAGCACAGTACTCCACGCTAATAATGCAGCCCAAGCCTGTGCAACTAGAATGGAGCTCAGCAAACATGCCCCATAGCATAGACTTTTATAAAGTGTTTGATTAAGTCCCATATCAGATGCTCCTAAAGAAATTAAAAAATTACGGCACAGTAGGCAATGTTGTATTGTGGATTAAAACCTGTTTGAGAGATAGAAAACAGAGTAAGGATAAATGGTCAATTTTCTCAGTGGAGGAAGGCGAATAGTGGACTACCCCAGGAATCTGTATTGGAACTGGTGATTTTTAACATATTTATAAATTATCTGGAATTGGAAACAATCAATCAGTGAAGTGATAAAACTATTCAGAATTGTTAAATTGCCATGTGGACTGTGAGAAACTGCAGGAGGACCTTTTGAGACAGCTTCAAAATGGCAGATGAAATTTAATCTGGATAAGTCCAAAGTGATGCATGTAGGGAAGAATAATCCAAGCTATAGATACACCAGGTCGCCATGGCTACTAAAAAAAAAAAAAAACCACTGGACCTGGCACCTGGACTTTGGAACACTTGTGCAGCAGCATGAAGAATGGGACCCATGGGGTCCCATCCCCTGCGGGCAGAAGTACCACCAAAGGCCTCAATGGTGGCAGGGACTGGCTCTAGCTGCCCATGGAGATCTCATCTCCCAAGAACAGAATATAAGAAATGCCATACTGGGTCAGACCAAGGTCCATCAAGCCCAGTATCCCATTTCCAACAGCTGCCAATCCAGGACACCAGTACCTGGCAGATTTCCAAAAAGGTACACAGATTCCATGTTGCTTATCCCAGGGTAAACAGTGGATTTCCCTGGTCTTCTTTAATAATGGTTTATGGACTTTTCCTCCAAGAACTTGTCCAAACCGTTTTTAAACCCAGCTACACCAATAGTTTTTACTACATCCTCCAGTAACGAATTCCAGAGTTTGATCATGCGTCAAGTGAAAAAACATTTTCTCCTATTAGAAAAGCAGCAGATAGTGGTGATCAATGCACTGATGCACGCTGGCTGTCCAAGGGAAATGGAATCCCCCTGGGCAAACAGATTGCAACTGGCTGTGATCATGGCCTAGAAGGCAGAAGGCTGCCCACAGAGTTCCCATCTCTGGCGAGCAGAAGGGGAGAGATGGTCAGGGCCTGTAGGGATTAAGTGCGAGGTTAAGCATTAGCGGATTACTTTAAGGGTTAAGGGATTATAATGTTCTTGGTTCATAATCACTCAATGGCCTTTGTTCTGCTCTAATAAAAATATGTCAACCAAACTACTATACAGTGGGCAAGGAGAAACAGGCCAGCATAAAGAACCATATAAAGAAATATCATATATTATAAGCCTTAGCAAAGTGTATGCTTGGATTGAAGGATCCATGCAGAGACCTTTTGCAGAAGGCACATACACAGGAAACCATGCAAACAGCATAAGCTGGGCCGTTAGCCCTGAAGACAGTAGACAGTTGACAGGTGGTGAATATAACCAAGACAGAGGCCTTAGAGATGTTGAAACAGGAACAGAGGGGTCAGAGAGGTCAGCAGCAGGAAACGAAGGGAGGGGGGAGAAAAGACACAGAGAGGCCTCACAGAGGGATTAATGTGGAGACTATGCATATACGGAAATAATACACGGAAGCAAAAAATGTATATATGTAACACGACTATTGTACTCAGAGGGAGGAGGGATTCTGAGGTCTGATGACTGACAGAAATTCTCCTCTCCTGCCTGTATTGTTCCATCAGTTATCTAATAAACAGAGATTCTGATTGCACCTGTACTGACTTTTGGATCTGGAATATACAGGAAATTAGTGATAATTAGTAATCGGTCTCTTGTAAGTAACAGGGCCTTACAATTGGTGCCGAACACCCAGGATTGGGCTACGGGTGGGTCTTTATGACCAAGATACAAATTTAAAGATTTGGATTCCCCTCAAGAAAGAAGAGGGAGGTACGTTCCCGGTGCGTAGTATAGACCGGAGAAGAAGTGAGTGACGGATTCCCTAGGATGACGGCGGCCTGTAATGACGGCGTCGTGAATATAAGTATTTTTAACCAAGCTTGGTAAGTGTTGTTTAATTTTTGTTTTTGTTATATGAATAAAGTGTAAGAATAATTTGCTGTTATAAACTGGGACTGAATGAATCATGTCTCTGTTTAGGAGAGAGAAAGATGGCAATCAGGACATAATGGTAAATCAAGTTTCCCCAGTGACTCCGGTCGAACGGATGATGAGAGATAATCCCTTATTAGGAAAGGAAATAGAGAAAGTTTTGTCTATTTTCACCCCCACACAGTGAAAACACCAGGTTTACTGATTATAGGCTGAGGGACAGTGAAGGAGAATAAAAGATTGTTCTAAAAGAAAACAATGGAAGAAATCCCCTTATCTGGGATCAGACCAGAGAGGGTGACAATTAGATCAATTGAAAGAATCAGTCTAGTTACATAACAATGTAAACAAGATACACATCAATTGTAATTATGGAGTTCTGAACTTTGAGGTTTGTTCTTTGAACATTGCCAGTCACATGGCCAGTGCCTGGCTGTGTTTAATGAATAATTGCTCCTATATGTCGCCTGATGAAAGATAGCTAATTGCCTGCAGCAGGATAAGATGTTGCCTGTTTTCAGCTAGAGAGAGGGAGGGGGACTGCTGGGGGATTTTCTTCTGGTAATGGACGCATTGCCTGGGGGAAACTCCCGATTGAGCAGTCTCACTTGTTTGTTTAAAATAAAGAATTCATTCAATCAAAGTGTGACAGGAGATGAAGTTCAGAACTCTTTCGGTGAAGTATTTTTTCCTCTCTAATTAGCTTGCTAGCTTTCTAGGTACGGAAATGACGCTGAGAGAAAGAAAAAACTGTTTAGAAAACTTAGGGACCTGATTCTGTTCTATGTGTGATAGTTATAATTGTTGTGAATGAATGGGAAGATCTTCCATGCTTTGATATATGATTATTGTTTTGTGGTATATTCTGGAAACAAAACTGGTAATAGAGGAACAATAACAGCTATAACTGCAAAGTGTGATTCAAAAGTTACTTTGCTTTTGATGCAAAAATTACCAGTGCAGCCGTTTCCCTTCTGTAAGTGCCTGGTTTAGTATAACGCTCACGCAATCAACGCTTTCTTAATTAGATTTTATGATCTCTGAAATTGAACTGCTTAGAATTCTTTGCTACTGGTGCAACAGAAGAAAACTGTTTCCTTTTTCCATTTGACCTTCAAAGTAGGGATTAAGATCCCTGCAGGATAATGTGGTATTCTGAGCAGATTGCAACTTGGGAATGATTTAAATCCTGAGTGAATAAGAAGTTAATCATGTTTGGATTTTGTTCTGATTGTATTAAGCAAAATTAAAAGTTAAACAGGGATTTTATATATTGTGGCGAGGTCGAGGTTAGCTGTAACTCTCAGTGATTTGCTCTGAAATAACTTAAAAAGGGAAGTGTTTGCATTCTAGATGTCCACCAGTCTTTTCATGAAAAAAGTATCAGTTTTAAATGTCTGCTTCCCCGAACTGTAAGATTCAGGGTAAATTACTGTGTGTGTTGTTACAGGCCAGTGCCACCATGGGCGTTCCCTCATCTTCCCAGTTTTTATTTGCTACGATATTGGATTTTAGGATAAATTCACCTGTTTTTAAAGTTATGTGTTAGTGTAATAAGAACATATATCCATTCAAAACTACACCAATTAAGTTAGTGGGACTGGGACCCTGTTTAAGAATCTAAATTAATATTTTCTGCCTCCCATTTGTTTGACTTTTAACAATTGTTTTAGAAGCAGGATTAGCTGTTGTGTGCGAGCAGCAATCCCAGAAAGCAATCCAAGAAGAAGAAGGGGGAAGGGAAATAGTGTTCTTTTGTTTGTACTTGTAGAATTTCAGGCAACTGAATTGATGGAGCGAGTGAAGGACATTCTGATAAGAAGTTATTTCAGATCTGATGCAGCACACCTGTGGACAACAGCGACCCCTACTGCAACTACATAATGCTGACTTTTGTGTGTGACCTTTTGAACTGGTTCAAGCTTGTTTGCAATTTATATAGAATGGTATAAACAGTATTGTGTGTTCTCTCCTTCTGCTCTCTCTGGAGAGTGACAGGTGTCTGCTGCATTATGTTTTAAATGCTATCATGTATCCAGGAATATATGCCTGGAAGCTAGTGTATCAGGCTGTATTTCTGCTCTTTTTCTAAGCCATGTTTTAGGATTACCTCTTTAAGGCTACTTTTGAATAAGTGATCCAGCTCACCATTGTCACCGTTGCTTCCCCCTTTTGCTGCCCACTTGAATGATACTGACACTTGGACTCATGTCAAGTCAGTTGAAGGTTTCTTCAACTGTCACCTCTGTTTGATCTACTTCCTTCCTGTATGAACTGTTGCTGACCAAGATAATTGCTGCCAAACCTGCTCCTTGGGACACCATCTGTTTCCTTCATCCTGATGGACAATTAGTTTTACTTCTGCGTGTTCACAGTACAACCCACATCTCCAAAGAAGTTCTCACTTCAACCCCCTGCCTTGAACTGAAATCGGGACAGTCTGTTGAACTTTTTGCTCCATTGCTATTAAACGTAGGTTAGATGCTGGACTTCCTTGGTAACTTTCCAGACCCCTGCCATAACTGCTGAATTTGATATGGCTATACGCCGTCTGCAATGCTTACTGTATGTTCAAATGAAAGCTGTTATTTGATTCTATTAGTAAGCTGTCAGAGTCATTGGAGCAAAATACACAAATGACTCTGCAAAAATAGACAAGCCCTAGATTTGCTCCTTGCTTCTGAATGAGGCCATTTGCTCTTTTATTAATGCCACTATTTGTTGTACGGTCATAGCGAATCATTCAGTGTTTGTGCTTAATGCTATGGATAAAATGCGCCACCTGTCAGATTTACATATTGATGACTTTAAGGGAGGACTGAATGTAGGTAATTGGTTTTCATCCCTTACCTCCTGGTTTCACTTGCTAGGTACTGGTCTAAAAGGCCTTTTAATTTCTGCTGGCATCTTTTTAATTTTTGCCTTGTCCTTTTGTTGTATTGTTTCTCTTGCCATTTCCTGTTGTAAGAAACAGTGTACCAAAGTGTCCACTTCCCTTATGCCTGTTCAAACATGCCAACACATGTGAATGTTTCCTATGCTGTGGTCCCCACATCTGAATTCTCTGATTTGGTCTTATCTCCTCCACAATAAAAAAAAAAATGGGGGAGTTGTAGGGGTTAAGTGCGAGGTTAAGCATTAGCGGATTACTTTAAGGGTTAAGGGATTATAATGTTCTTGGTTCATAATCACTCAATGGCCTTTGTTCTGCTCTAATAAAAATGTCAACCAAACTACTATACAGTGGGCAAGGAGAAACAGGCCAGCATAAAGAACCATATAAGGAAATATCATATATTATAAGCCTTAGCAAAGTGTATGCTTGGATTGAAGGATCCATGCAGAGACTTTTTGCAGAAGGCACATACACAGGAAACCATGCAAACAGCATAAGCTGGGCCGTTAGCCCTGAAGACAGTAGACAGTTGACAGGTGGTGAGTATAACCAAGACAGAGGGGTCAGAGAGGTCAGCAGCAGGAAACGAAGGGAGGGGGGAGAAAAGACACAGAGAGGCCTCACAGAGGGATTAATGTGGAGACTATGCATATACGGAAATAATACACAGAAACAAAAAATGTATATATGTAACACGACTATTGTACTCAGAGGGAGGAGGGATTCTGAGGTCTGATGACTGACAGAAATTCTCCTCTCCTGCCTGTATTGTTCCATCAGTTATCTAATAAACAGAGATTCTGATTGCACCTGTACTGACTTTTGGATCTGGAATATACAGGAAATTAGTGATAATTAGTAATCGGTCTCTTGTAAGTAACAGGGCCTTACAGGCCTGCAATAAAAAAAAAAAGTTAAATGGAGGGTAGTGTGAGAGACAGAATTTCAAAGGGAAAGAGGATGGTGAAATCAAGGGCAGGTGGGCAGGAGTGCTGGGGGGAGGGGAGGAAAGAGGGGGGAGGGGATGAAGGAAGAATTAAAATTAAAGCTTAAAGGAATGGAGGAGTAGCCTAATGGTTAGAACACTGGCTTGGGAACCAAGAGACCAGGATTTGATTCCCACTAGCACACCTTGGGCAAGTCACTTAAACCTCCATTGACGCAGAAGAAATTATTTATTTATTGTTTTATACCGCATTTCCTAGGATCAATGCAGCTTACAGAGACCCAAACTTTAGCCATACATGGAACAATTTTAGAAGAACTGGATAACTTAAACATGTCAGGCAAAACAGAGAACAAGATAACTATATACAAAAAGAGAGGTTGCTCGAGATAGTAAATAGTTTGGTGCATATCTTTAATTAGGGTGGGAGGGAAGGGAGGAAGGGATGGGCAGGGAGAGAGTTATTAGGTCGTGAGTATCTCTAATGTGGTGTGGTAGGGCATTCCAGAGTTAAGGGACATATACGGAGAATGCCCTAGCGCAAGTTGTCTAGTTGGCTCTTGGTCAATTCGGGAGGCAGGATTAGAAGGTTTAATGTATTGTTCCTTCTCTGGCAGTTTTCAGGTTGCAGGTACTGGGAAGATAACTGATGGATTATTTTGAACGTAGTTATTAGGGTTTTGTACTTGATTCTACTGAAGAGAGGTAACCAATGTAGCTCTTTTAGAATAGGTGTGACATGACTGAATCTGGATGAGGACATCAGAATTTGGGCGGCTGCATGATGCACAAGTTGTAGTCGAAATTCCATGGAGGATGGCATTACAGAAGTCGAAGTGTGGTAGAATCATTGCCTGGAAAACTGTCCGGAAGTCATGAGGTTCAAGAAGGGGCCGTAAGTGTTGGAGTATTCTTAACTTGCTGTAAATGCATTGAGATACATTATTTATATGTGGGTGGAATGTGAGGTGCTGATCTATGGTAATGCCGAGGTATCTTATTTCTGATTTAAATTCTAGGTTGGGGTTGTTTACCTTTAAGGACTTTGGGCGGAGGAAGGATCAATTTTTGGTGAGGAACAGTACTTCTGTTTTCTTGAGGTTGATCTTGAAAGTATGTTCAGATAGCCATTGGTTTATAGTGATGAAACAGATTGTAATTGTTGAGTAGTCTGGGTTTGTGGTGGAGAAGGGAGCATATATCATAATATTGTCTGCATACAAATGACAGTGGACATTGAATGTGCTTATGATATTGCAGATTGGCTGTATATAGATGTTAAATAGTAATGCTGAGAGGGCAGAGCCTTGAGGGATGCCTTATATCTGGGTGAAAGTTTTGGAGGTCTTTTGTCCAATTTGTGCATAATGGGAACGATTTGTGAGGTATGACCGTAGCCATTCTAGAGCAGTGTCTCGGATTCCTGTATTGAATAATCGCTGTAGGAGGATGCCATGGGATATTGTGTCAAACGGCGCTGCAATATCTAGAAAGCTGAGAATGAAGCCTTGTTTTGTGTTTTCTATGCCTGTGATAAGCCAGTCTGTAAAAGAGTAGAGCAAGATTTCTACTCTATGGTTGTTGCAGAAACTGTGTTGGTGTATGTCCAAGGGAAAGTGTGAGTCGATATGTTCTTGCAATTGGTAGAGGACAACTTTCTCGATAACTTTGGCAATAAATGGTAAGCTGGAGATAAGCCTGAATGAGCTCAGGTCATTTGGATCGAACTTGGGGCTTTTGAGGATTGGGTGGAGTGATGCAGATTTCAGGTTACTCATGACTGAAATGGTATTTAAAGATGATGCTGCAGAAAAACTGAAAGAAATATAGATACACCGGGAAGATGTATTACAACTATTTGATAAACTGAACAGTAGCAAATCACCAGGACTGGATGATATACATCCAAGAGTGTGGAAAGAACTGAAATATGAGATTACAAACCTACTATTAGTAATCAGTGAACTATCATTAAAATCATCTGTAATACCTGAAGATTGGAGGATGGCCAATGTAACGCCAATTTTTAAAAAGGGTTCCAGGGGTGATCCAGGAAAACTACAGAGTGGTGAGCCCGACGTCAGTACCGGGAAAAATGGCAGAGACCATTATAAAAAACAAAATTACTGAACATGTAGATAGTCATGGCTTAATGGGGGACAGCCAACATGGCTTTAGCCAAGGAAGGTCTTGTCTTACTAATCTGTTATTTTTTTTTGAAGGTGTGACTAAACAGGTAGACAAAGGTGAGTGGTTGATATAGTGTATCTGGATTTTCAGAAAACCTTTGACAAGGTCCCTCATGAGAGACTTTTGGCGAATTTAAAAAGTCATGGGATTGGAGGCAGTGTAGTATTGTGGATCAGGAACTGGTTAAAAGATAGAAAGCAGAGGGTAGGGCTAATTTTCCCAATGGAGAAAGGTGAATAGTGGAGTACCCCATGGATTTGTGCTGGGTCTGCTGCTTTTCAACATATTCATAAATGACCTGAAAATGAGAATAACGAGTGAGGTAATCAAATTTGCAGACGACACAAAATTATTCAAAGTTGCTAAAACCCATGAGGACTGTGAAAAATTGCAAGAGGACCTTGATAAACTGGAAAACTAGGCAACCAAATTTATTTATTTTATTTGTTACACTTTTCTACACCACCCTTTCAGAGATCAGGGGCGGTTACAAAGAAATATATGAACTTTGTAAATACTAATTTTAACATGAGAACAGTTTAAATAAATAAATAAATATATATATATATTTATATATTTATTTATTTTGTTAAACTGTTCTCATGTTAAAATTAGTATTTACAAAGTTCATATTGTCCACATTAAATTTCATCTGCCATTTATATATATATATATTATATATAAATGGCAGATGAAAATTAATGTGGACAAGTGCAAAGTTATGCCCCTAGGAAAGAACAACCCAAACTATGGTTACACGATGCAAGGTTCCACATTAGGAAGCACCACCCAGGAAAAAGATTTAGGCGTCATCGTGGATAACATGTTAAAACCCTCTGCCCAGTGTGCAGCAGCGGCCAAGAGAGCAAATAGAATGCTAGGTATCATAAGGAAAGGAATGGAGAATAAAACAAAGGATATTATAATGCCTCTGTATCGTTCCATGGTGCGACCGCATCTTGAATATTGTGTGCAATTCTGGTTGCCGTATCTTAAAAAGGATATAGCGTTATTAGACAAGGTACAGAGAAGAACCACCAAAATGGTAAAGGGGATGGAAGGATATCCCTATGAAGAGAAGTTAAAAAGGTTAGGGCTCTTCAACCTGGAAAAGAGACGGCTGAGGGGAGACATGATAGAGATCTATAAAATTAATGAATGGAGTGGAATGGGTAAACACAGATCAATTGTTTACACAATCAAAATATAAAAAGACTAGCAATGAAGCTATGGGGTAACCTATTTAAAGACTAAAAAGAAAATATTTTTTCACTCAACATGTAATCAAACTCTGGAATTCGTTACCGGAGTATGTAGTAAAAGCTGTTAGTGTAGCCAGGTTTAAAAAAGGGTTGAACAAGTTCCTGGAGGAAAGGTCCATAAACCATTATTAAAGGGGACCCGGGATATACACTGCTTGCCTCTGTCTTTTGGGGAAACTGCTAGGTACTTTTGACCTAGATTGGCCACTGTTGGAAACAGGATACTGGGCTTGATGGACCTTGGTCTGACCCAGTATGGCATATCTTATGTTCTTAGGTATATAGGAAAATATCTTTTGGAGAAGGAGGTTGTGATTAGCTTATATATAATTGGAGCAAGCTCTGTTTTTGTGATTTTGAATCAGGTGGCAGGGCATGGGCCCAGAGGAGAAGTTGTGGTGTTGATGCTATGTATTATTATGTGCTCAAGGTGCTCTGTGGAAGTGGGGCTGAAGGACTGCAGTAGTGTATTTTTGGTGTTTAGGTTTGTGGGGTTGTCACATGTGATGGGAACAGGCAGGCTGAGTGTGGCATGGGGTGTTTGATTGCAGGTATGCAGCAAAGTCCTGTGGCTCAAGGGTATAAGTCTGGTGGGCTGGGCTGTTATTTTTTGCTAGTCTAGTAACTCTATTGAATAGTTCTCTGGGTTTGTTTATTGCTTTCATTATTAGTTTAGTGTGGTGTTCTAGTTTTACGTTGTTGGTCTCTGCACGGTACATTTGGAGGGTGAGCCAGTAGGCTTGTTTTGTCTGATCAAGTGTGCTTTTCCTTCTGTACTCAAGTTTTCTCAGTTTCCGCTTTAGTTCTCTTAGGCTTGGTGTGTACCATGAGCTGTAGATTCGGTGGTGTGGTTTCACAATATTGGTGAGAGGTGAAATGGCAAAGGTTTGTATTGTGCTTATCCATTTGTTTATAGCGAGGTCCAGGTCCTGGTGTTCTCCATCAAGAGAAGGGAGCAGTTCATTAATGAAAGGCTTATCGAGGGGCTTGAAACTGTGGCGGCATATATAGAAACATAGAACTATGACGACAGAAAAAGACCACATGGCCTACCTAGTCTGTCCTTCCATATCAACAACTACAAGTCCCCTTTTTTCCTTTAGAGATCCTCTGTGTTCGTCCCATGCTTTTTTGAATTCAGTTACTGTTCTCATCTCTACCACTTCCACTGGGAGATTGTTCCACGGATCCACCACTCTTTCCATAAAGAAATTTCTGCAAATCACTCCATCAATATTGTGGATGGTCTGTGATATCTGGGTAGGGTATTCAGATAGGTAGCAGGTGACAGTGTGTTGTTCTGACCATGGTACTTCATTGAGCAGCGGTTTGGGAATTGCGTGGGTTTCCAGAAGTTGGGATTGGATGAATATGAGATGCAAGGTGTTTCCTTTGGTTTGTGTTGGGGCTTGGACCAGTAGGGTGAACTGGAGGTGTCTCATGGCTTCCATGAAGGATTTAGATTGGCTTGGTGGAGAAGAGGATAGATTTAGGTTGACCATTAGTATGAGTTAGGAAGAGGGGTGTGCATATGTACTGGCTGTTTCTAGCTTACTGTGCTTTGCTGTGGGAGAGCGGTAGACAAGACATAGTGTAATCTTTTTATTTGAGATTGTTATGAGATCAAGACCATCTGTGAAGATAACTTATTGTTCAAGCAAATACAGGCTATTTCTTGCCAGGATGCAAACACCGCTGCCCCTGCAGTCAGAACAAGAGCAACTGAAGCTGTCATAATCAGGTTGTTTCAGCTGGTTGATGAGAATGGTGTCTGTATTGGAGTACCAGGATTCAATGTTGCTGTCAATGATGAAGTCATTGAGGATATGGATCTTGTTTCTTGCAGAGCGGGCATTCATTAAGGTGAATTTTAGATTGTGTATGTTTTTTGTTGTTTGAGTGGTTGTTTCTTGAGTGAGATGTTCCTGGAGAGGAATATGCAGCAATGTGGAATTGTTCTTGTGTGGTAGGCATGTATGGGGTAGTGAGCTGAGACAACGGATTACTGGAATAGTGCCATGGTTAGGGGTATGCCATTGAGCCTTGCTGGATCGAGCAGTCGGTATTAGTATACAAATGGCTAGGAGTAGGATTCTGTGCAGGTCGGACATTATGTGGTGATATAGCTTTCTGTTTTTATGTTTCCAGAGGAATTCCTGAAGTGGCAGAAAAATTCAGTCAATCTGTTCCTCAAAATCTGTTCAGTAAACAGTATCCAGCTCCTCGCCTCTTAGGTACATTACTTCCTTCTCCGGCTCGGTTCCTCAATCAGGGGATGCGGGATCCTGTTCATCATAATTATCCTGCTGTTCCAAGATTTTTCCCTCGGGTGGACACCTCTGTTCCTGCAGCGAGTGGCCCATAAGCAGGTATAATGGAAGTTACAACAGGCTCCTTGTACATAGGAGATAGAACGGTTCCATATGTTTCTGCTAGCTTGCTTGTAGGAGGACAGGATGTTTGGCGAGGCTATGGATCCAATAGTAGCTTCTTGTTTGATGCATTGCTTTCTATCATTTAATGGTCCCCGCCAAAGGGCCCTCTGGCGAGGCCCTCAGGCATGGGCGCATCTGTGCATGCTGGGTTTAAATGTCCTGATGGCAGGTGAACCCCTCGGCCCGATTGGTTGTGCCAGGGTGGAGCGGGAGGGGCTTAGTCGCCCGCTTTTCTCTAGTGCTGCCGATCAGGTGGAGGAAGGCAGAGGACCAAGCTATCAATGTCCCTGTTTAATGTACATTATCAGGTTTAAGTTACAAAGTAAAATGCTTTGAGTAAATGAAAAACCTGTTAAATAAATAAAGGGATGAATGCATGGGGACAAAAGGGCACAATGTTTATTTATGGAAAGGTGCATTCCCCTCTTCCAAGAGCATGCACACACAGGCACCCCACTTCCATAGGACACATACCCCAGGTCCACACTATATACACACGTACAGACACAGGAACTCCCCAGCTCTGCACCCCACCCACACAGACACTTGCTATAAGAAGCTATAGCTGCTGTTATCTAAAGATGATGCACGGTGTAGGAACTCCGGTGCCGGACTTACGAGACTTGGGAACATGAGACTAGAGCGCGAGAATGGGGGGGAGGGGGGGCAAGAGGAGGTCATGAGCACTGGCTCCTAAGATTTTAGCCTGGCCCCTAAATCTGCACAAAATTTCTCAAGGCCTGAGATTCACGATGCTAGGTTTCACATTAGCAGTCATCACCCAAGAAAAGGATTTAGGTGTGAACGTAGACAATACATTTAAATCTTCTGTTCAGTGTTCAGTGGCAGCCAAAAAGCAAACAGAATGTTAGGAATCATTAGGAATAGAAATAGAAAATAAGACAAAGGATATCATAATGCCACTATATCTCTCCATGGTGTGATTGCACCTCGAGTATTGTCTGCAATTCTGGTCTCTGCATCTTAAAAAGATGTAATGGCATTAGAAGAGGTACAGAGAAGGACGACCAAGATGATAAAGAGATGGAATGACTCTCCTATGAGTAAAATCTAAAAACGTTAGGGCTCTTTAGCTTGGGGAAGAAACAGCTGAAGGGAGATGTGATAGTGGTGTATAAAATCTTGAGTGGAGTGGAATGGGCTGGGTAGACATGAATTTATTTTTTACTCTTCGAAAAAAATACAAAGTCGAGGGGACATGCCATGAAGTTAGAAAGTAATATATTTAGAACAGATGAGATGAAAAAATATTTTCTCCTAACATATAATTACTGTAGCCTTTGGAACTCATTGCCAGAGGATATAGTAAAAGCAGGTTTTGTAGCTGGGGTTAAAAAAAAAGATTTAGACAAATTCCTGGAGAAAAAGTCCATACACCATTATTAAGGAAGTCCAAGAGAAAACTCGCTGCTTATCCTTCGGGATATGTAGCATGGAGCTGGCTACTCGTGGGATCTACCAGGCACTTGTGACCTGGGATTGGCCACTATTGGAAAATGGACACTGGGCTTGACGGACCTTTCGTCTGACCCAGTATGGCAGTTCATATGTTTCCTTCCCAATGTGAATTTGCCTGCTCTTGGACAAAAATATTTGCTGATAATGGAGACAATCACGGGATGCAACCATACCGTCTAGCCCACAGCTGAAAACAATATCTGGTGATTGCATCCATCGCTGCTGTCAGTCTGAGAGGGAAGTCCTCTTAACCACATGCTGGTATCTGCAGCTCAGATTGATGATGCTGACCTATTTAGGAAGGTGATGGCAGCAGCATCGGTGGCACCATCATCAGCGACGGGCCCGACGGAATGGAGTTCATGGGTCACAGGGAGGGCATAACTGGCTGCTTGTTATTTATGTCCAATAGCTTGACGGCAGGCCAAACCTTGTGTCCTTACAGATCAAGCTTGCCTGCCCTTGCACTAAAACAACATAGCACCTACTTTAAGTCATAGACAGCGTCCCAAGGACAGAGAATGGGTGAAGCAGGGGCGGGGATGAGCATTTACAAGCACACACATAGAAAAGTTTCTCCCACCTATCTTTGTGCAGCAGCATTTTTGAGGGCATTTTATAAAGACACTTATGTTTCATTTATGAAATAGGTGCAATATGTGCCTTTTCTGCTTGGGTGTCCTGTTATAAAATTACCACTGAAAACCCTCAGCCAGCGTCATCATAAGTGTCATTTAACCCCAAATGATTTTTTGTCGGACTCTGATCCAGCACTGCTCTCTAAGTGGTCCTTTATTATTTCTGTGAATTTACACCCCCCCCCCCTTTTTTTTTTAGGCCAAACTGACTTTAAATATATCGTTTATCAACCTTCCTCCACACTCCCAACACAACACTATGTTTTGGACTATGTAAAACAGTTTGCACATCCTGCCTCTGAGGCTTCTGGTAACTTATCTCATCTCTAGAATCACCAGAATCCATTGGATAAGATCTGCTTCTCTTTCTTCAATCTTCTGCACTTCTTTCATACAATAAAATCCTCAACGATTCCTCAGCATACACTCTCTGGCGTCTTTCAGCCATTGCTGATAGCACCTCCTACTTCTGGTTTTATTTAACCGTTATAAAATTATCCTGTTTAGGGGCAATTTCATAACAGAGCAGTGGCATGGAGAAGTAGCCTAGTGGTCAGAGCACTGGCTTGGTAACCAATTCTCACTGGCACTCCTTGTAGACTTGGGCAAGTCACTTAACCCTCCATTGCCTCAGAAGAAAGGCCCAGTCACACTGCTAAGAAAACCCAGGAGCTGCGGGGTTGCCAGGAGTCCATATTGGCTCAAAGGCACAGACTGCACTTTCATAACAGAGCACCTATGTTAAAAATCCAAGAAGGTGCCTACCTTAAGCCTATTTTATAAAGGCAACATGGGTGCCTGTGGGTTTTTATAAAATAGGCTCCCAGATTCACCCCAAAAAGCTGACGCACATGTTTATGGCTGTTCCGCGTGTAAATTTGTGCACGTGCTCTATATGTGCACCCATGTATTTTATAAAATGCTCACACACACATCATGGCTCCATCTACAGCCCGACTAATCGTTCCCAAGAATGCCTATGTACAATGTGCGTAAAAGTTAGCACAAACATTCAGTGTGCATACTGTTTACATACATGCACATATAGCTGTGCAATTTATAACACGGCTTTTCAGTAAAGCTGGCATTATACATGGTAAAAGCTGCATAAAACAATCCCATTTATGGGCTCTTTTATGGCATGCCCTTTATGCGCCCTGTCATTATGCCATGTAAGCTGTTTTTCTACCCAGCGCTCCCATGCCTTACATCAGTAGGGTCAGTGATCCACAGCAGCCCTTCTCCTGTGGTCAAAGCAACAAAACTCCAGAGACTCACAGGGGTGACTGGTAGCAGAAGCAACTCTACAGCTTCCCATGAAAACAGGGCTGCAGCTCTGCAGCTTTTCACAGTGCATATTGAGATTCATCATGAGGCATATGAGAATAGATTTAAAGATCTCAATATGTATACTTTGGAGCAATGGTTCTTAATCCAGTCCTAGGGACACACCTAGCCCCAATGAATATGCATGAGAGAGATTTGCATAGGCATGCACTCCCTCCATTGTATACAAACCTCTCTCCTGCTTATGCACAGTGGTAATCCTGAAACTAACTTACTAGATGTATTTCTAGGACTGGGTTGAGAAGCCCCGATTTGGAGGAAAGGCAAGGAGAGAGGAGGGGGGAGGGGGGGGGGGTGATATAAATACCTGCCTGATATAAATGCAAAGGAGGTGGCCCTCTTCCAGTTGAAAGGAAGCTCTGGAATGCAGGACCATAGGATGAAGGTGGAAGGGCACAGATTCAGGAATAATCTGAGGAAATATTTCTTTATGCAAAAGGTGGTAGATGTGTGGAAACAGCCTCCCAGTGGAGGAGGTGGGGGTGAGAACTGTATCTGAATTCAAAAAAGCACGGGACAAATACAGGGGACGGGACTGCAGAATTTAGTAGTTATGGCTGGGCAGACTAGAAAGGCCTTGTGGTCTTTATCTGGCATCATTCCCTCTGTTTCTTATAACGGCAAAGCTATGGAACCACAGCAAAAGCACTACCATCTCTCAGGCAGGCTTCCCTGGCACTTTAGCCTGTCTCATTGAATTAGGACTCAGGCAGAGCTGATGGAAACTGGTCTGGACCCCAGGCCCCCTTAGACTGCATTCCCTAGCAGCTGCTACCGCCATATGTCTTGTACTGAACAAACTGGTATCTATATAGCACTATCTTTTATACTAAGAAAACCTTGAGAAATTCCCCTCCTCACTCCTTCCCGCTATACCGAATTTGCCCTTCTTTTGTCCCCTCAAATATTTCCCAGCTGAGAGACTGCTCTGCACGCAAATCTCTCTAGCAAATTCCTACCTGAGCAGAAGCCCCTGCAGGTATTTCCTGTTCTTCCTTTCCCAGTTTTGTCATAGGATGGCAGACTGAACTCCTGAGCTGCAACTTCAGAAATTCTAAGAACACAGCTATTTCCCTGTCCTCATGGCTGCTGCTAGTGCTGCTGCCCCTCCCCCTAAGGCTGGGCAGCACAAGGCATGCTGGGACTTGGAGTCCTTCCTGGAAAGACTCTCCACCTCCTCTGCCATATCCACTGGAATCTCTGTGGGCAGTGCACACTTTAACAAGTAGAAAAACCACAATTCCCTTCAGCACTCAGCCTGAGTCTAAAACCCTCCTTCTCTCTTGATCAGCTAGATACAAATGCTCAGTAGCAGTAGTAGTAGACTAGCCAAAGCACTAAATTCTAAAGACAATTTGGATAATTAAGTTCAGGGAGAAGGAGTGGAAGGGAGTAGAGAAAGGAACAATTCTCCTTATGTCATGATGTTTCTTCAAGTACAAAATAGTCTTTGTTATATAGTGCATGAGATGGAGCAAACAAGAAAGGAGCAGTGACAAGACAACACTTGTAGCTTAGATTTTGGAAAAAAAACACTATAAACTAAGGTTACCCGATTTTTTTTGCAGGCAAATCTAGGACACGGTTAGAGAGAAGGAGCAGGGCATGTGTGTGACTGGATCACAGATGGAGTTTTGCATGTGTGTGTGAGATCCCCAGCAACTGCAGGTCACATGCACAACCCATGTGACTTGAGATCTCTGCCTTGCTTGCAAATCATTCCTTTTACGCGTTGCTTATAAAATGTGTGTAAAAATTGTCATGCCAATAAAGGATCTGAAAATGGCAAAGAAAGAAGGGTCTGATGGTAATAAAGAAGCACAAATGACAAAAACACAAGAGAGCTCTGCAACAAGGGGACATAGGATGAAGGTGAAGTTAGACTCAGGAGTAATATGTGGAAATATTTCTTTATGGAAAAAGGGGTAGATGTGTGGAATAGTCTCCCAGTGGAGATAGTAGAAGCGAAGACAGTATTTGAATTCAAGAAAGCATGGGACAAACCCAGAAGATTGCTAAAGGAAAGAAGACTATAGTAATTGATATGGAAGGGTAGACGAGAACAAATGTTGTTCTGTATTTACATCAGATTGTTATTTTTCGTTCAGTGTTAAAACTTTATTGTATATTAACAGTAAAATTAGGGTTGCCAGATTTTTGGAGAGCAAATCTAGGGGACCTGGGCAGGGCTGAGCTGGGATGGGAGGGATAGTGGTCCTCCCTCCGAGTCCTCAGGCATCTCTTCCCCATATATCTCAAAATGACCAGTCTTGTTACCAATCAGTAATTTCAAAAGTTTAAAAAAGACATTAGCAGCCCTTCTCAAGTTATATGCTTAAAATGTTATACATTTCTCTTCTTTTTCCAGAAAATAATTTAATTTTACATAAAGTTACCAGGTGTGCCCAATTTTCAGGGATTGTCCCAATTTTAGAGCTGTGTCCCTGACTCTCACTTGCTTGGCAGCCTCCTATCCCTGATTCCAGCAATGGGAACAAAGGGGGGAGAAAAAAATGTATTTACAATTTAGTGATTTGAATATGTCCGTTTTTAAAATTTACATCCATTATTTTTATATTTTGCACAATACAGCGGGGGTGGGTGGGTGGTAACGTATCAGTTTCTATTTTTCTCTCAATTTGTTTGCTTGGAAGTGATATTGTTGCTGTGCTGGGAAACTCCTCTTCCCTCCTGCATGCCTTATTGTTCAAACCTGGAACTAAGAAGTCCCTTCTTCCCTTCCTCCCCAACACACACTTTGGAGAATTGTCCCAGATATGCCTGCAGACAATCTGGTAACCTTCATTTTACATCTTCTATGATACGTCCTCCCCTGGTTTACTGTAATGCAATCCTCCAAGGCCTACCAAAAAGCTATTTACACCCACTCCAGCTTGCCCAACATGCAGCGGCCAGAATCCTCACTGGTTTGCCTGGAGACACCCATATCACCCCCATCTTGAAGGAGCTCCATTGGTTACCTCTACTAAGCAGAATAAAATGTAAAACCACCATGACAACCTTTAAATTCTATCATGAGCTTTCCTCGGATTATCTTCAAACCATTACAAGCAAACTTATAATCGGCAAAGAAGAAGCACTGCTGAGGACCTTCTCATCCCCCCCCCCCCCCACTGGACTTTGCTAAATTTAACCAATCAGCTTGCTTGCACTCATTTTCCTTATATGCTCCCCGATTATGGAACATCTTGACCTTACAGATCAGAACTACCACAGATATTATGGATTTCAGAAGACTACTAAAAACGCTTCTGTTCAAAGAGCACTTTGAGGAAGTCACGTAGACACTAATACAGCCATCATGAACTGCGAGCTCTGCTCTCTGCACCTGTTATGCACTCATGATCATTATACCTTGAGGACATCTTGTCCCCTTGTAAGGACCTACCAATCTGTTTGCTATAACATCAGCATAAGGGTTAATAGAGAAACTGTGTGAATAAGTTCAGCACAGTTGTCTTTGACCTTCAAGGACATTGAAGAACAAAGTGCACTGAAGAAAGGAGGCAGGAATGTAGAGGGAGGCGATCATTGAAAATTAACACTAGGTGGCAGGATACGAGTTAATTAAAAAGAAAGAAACATATTTTGCAGAAAGAAATGATACAGACATGATGTCTGGTAAGAAAAACTACAAAGGAAATAGTGAAGAAATTAGAGATAACAATATATGTGTGTTGGCAGGAGTACGTGCTGGAAGGTCTATAAAGGAAATAGGAGAAGAACTGTATGGGAGAAAGTTAGTAGGAACAGATCACGAAGGTGGGCTGTACCAACCTCTCTCTCTTTCTTATTAGGTAAGCTTATGCTATCTGTTTACTAGATGCAATTAGATATTATACTCACGTTTCTATAATAAAGATTTCTTGTTTAAGCACTGCAATAATAGTTTGGTATGCTTATTAGCATGTGTATGTATGCCTGAGGGGGAGGGGAGGGTATCGCAAGGGAAGACTATCTTGGGTAATTCCCCAACACTTCAGAGTCACTAGGTGAGTGTCCAAAGGAGTGTCACCTCCAAATCTGAGCGGAAGGTAACCGCTAACACCCCTCCCCTTCCTCCTGTTCTTCCTTACTATACTCGTGTTATAATGTTATAATGTTGGGTTGGCCTTGGATCCTATGTTGTTCTCTGTAATGTTAGGTTGCATTGTATGTAAACCACCTTAATCATTGGAAATGTAGTATATAAGCCTTTCAAATAAATAAATAATAAACACCAGGATCGAGAAGACTATATTAAAGAGGTAGGCAGGAGAAGCAATATCCTTTGCCTCTCTCTCCACTGAAATCAAGGACAGGAGGTGGTTATAGTCCCTGGAGTCAAGGACACTACATCAAAATTGGGGACAATCCCTGAAAATTGGGGACATCTGGTACACTTATCCCTAACCCTTCTACCGTAGTCATCAGCCTATTTCTACTGACTGCTCTGAATCCTGGTAGAGTAGTTGTGGATGGCATGGGGCCACTGAGCACAGGAGCACATGTGTCTTCAGAACGAAGTTCGCAGCAGAGGGAGTGAGATCCAGAAGAGCTTGAGGTCACACAGTTTGCTCAACATTATTGGCACCCTTGCAGTTCAACCCCTTAATGTCCAATATGTCCTAAAAAAAACCCAATCAGTGAAATGGCTTTGGACTAAATATGCACACATATTTGACACATAAAATAACCACATAAAACAAGCTAATTAAAAAAGGAAATAGTATAAAAATTGGGACATTGCCAGGACATGATTATTCCTACAAAAAGGTAGACATTTACTGATCTCCCATACTACAATGTCCAATCTCCCAATTCTAATGAACAGTAGTGAAAATATTTTTTTTGTCGGATCACCTACCAGGAGAGTGGAAAAACCCTCTCTTGAAGTAGGCCCTCCATTTTAATCATTTAATAAGAATGGCCAACCGGCCAGCATACAGGAGACAAGCCACTCATAAGAGCAGATCACCACTACATACCGATGTACTGCTGATCCCAGCTAGTGTTTCTACCTCAATGGGAACATATCAACCAATATCCATGACGAAAGATAAGACGCCACCAATAAACTCGTCTGATGTCAAATGTGGCTGCAAACAAACAGTCCATTGAGTGCTGCCATGATTACAAAGTTCCAAAAGGCTTTCCAGCTCAAAAAGATAAAACGCCTCTAGTATACTCATCTGATGTCGAATTTCAAATGTGGCTACAAACCATCAGTCCGTTGGGTACTGCAACACAAACGTTTGTGTTTCAAGCCTGTTCATTTCCCGGCTCTTCTTCAAGCAATGTTACCCAAACTTCCTGTTCCGGTATTTGTACGATTACGTCACATGGAGCTGTATTCAGCAAATGGATCTTAAAAAGACACGATAGGCATCAAATCACACAATAGTCGAAACAATCTAATACAGGGACAACCACTCTACCTCTGTATTCAGTCCAAATGGGTTAGTTGAATGAAGCATATAAATCCAATGTTGTTCTTTATAACGTAACTGGCGTGATTGGTCACCCCCATGCAAAAGTGGAGGACTATTCAGATCTATAGAGGTAATGATCTTCAAAATGGGACATGTAAAGGGCAGCCACTGAGGGTGCCACAGTGGCTCCCATAGACACTCCAAAACACTGATGATAGTATTTAAAGTCATACATAAATATTGTCCCATTTTGAAGATCATTACCTCTATAGATCTGAATGGTTTAGTTTCATATCATTCTGGAAACGGTTCCTAGATGATATTTTTTTCATCTGGACTGGAACTATGGTCGGTCTGAAGGATTTTTTTTATGGATAAACACATTACATGTACATATACAGTTTGAAGCAAAGTATCATATGACCCAAATTGAGTTTTTGGATATGTTGCTTTATAAGGATGGGCATAAATTCTCTACTTTGTACAGGAAATTGGTGCAACGTAGCACCTTGCTCCAATATACTAGTTACCATCCTGGTCCTTTACGTAGGGGCTTGCCTTTGGGCCAGGTTTTGCGGGTTCAGCGACTTTGTTCCACTTTGTCAGAATGCTGGAAGCACGCTCATGATTTAAGGATAAGAATTTTGGCGCGGGGTATCCTTCGTGATTGATTACTCGGGTATACAAATGCGCTTTGTATAATCACCTGGAGTGGTGGAAATTTTCTGAAAACCGGCAGGTTCAGACTGGTGATCGCTTTGTGGGGATTCTCCCCTACATGCCTAACACCATGGCAGTTACCAGAATCTTGAAATCTCACTGGCATATTTTGACACTACATAAGTGCTTTCAGTCACCACTCATGATAGCTTATCGAGGGAGATCTAATATAGCGGATTGCGTCATCTGTACAATTTCCAATCCTGCTCATGCCCGACAGAGCAATGGGGGCCATTATGCTTGAGGCTCCTGTGACTTTTGCCTGACAACGATTGAGGGCACCAGTTGGCGGGACCCACAGTCAGAACATGTATACACATTGCAACATCGTACCAGTTGCGACTTCTCTTTTGTAGTTTATCTGATCATTTGTCCTTGTGCTAAAGTTTATGTAGGCATGACGACACGAGCTGTGAAAAAACGCCTGCGAGAACATTGTTCCTGCATTAATACTAATTGTTTTGGCAGCACCATTGGTACATCATTGCTCAGAACAGGGGCATTCTTTTGAACAACTCCATTGGCTGATACTGGATATGGTTCCTCCACTTTTGCGTAGGGGTGACCGATCACACCAGTTACGTTATAAAGAACAACGTTAGATTTATATGCTTCATTCAACTAACCCGTTTGGATTGAACACAGAGGTAGAATGATGGTCCCTGCATTAGATTGTTTCAACTATTGTGTGATTCGATGCCTATCGTGTCTTTTTAAGATCCATTTGCTGAATACAGCTCCATGTGACGTAATCATACAAATACCGGAACAAGAAGTTTGGGTAACATTGCTTGAAGAAGAGCCGGGAAATGAACAGGCTTGAAACACAAACGTTTGTGTTGCAGTACCCAACGGACTGAGGGTTTGTAGCCACATTTGAAATTCAACATCAGATGAGTATGCTAGTGGCGTTTTATCTTTTTCAGCTGGAAAGTCTTTTGGAGCTTTGTAACCATGGCAGCACTCAATGGACTGTTTGTTTGCAGCCACATTTGACTTCAGACGAGTTTATTAGTGGCGTCTTATCTTTCGTCATGGATATTGGTCGATATGTTCCCATTGAGGAAGAAACACTAGCTGGGATCAGCAGTACATCAGTATGTAGTGGAGATCTGCTCTTATGAGTGGCTTGTCTCCTGTATGCTGGCCGGTTGGCCATTCTTATTAAATGATTAAAATGGAGGGCCTACTTCAAGAGAGGGTTTTTCCACTCTCCTGGTAGGTGATCTGACAAAAACATTATTTTCACTACTGTTCATTAGAATTGGGAGATTGGACACTGTAGTATGGGAGATCAGTAAATGTCTACCTTATTGTAGGAATAATATTGTGGTGACATTATTTGGGCTTTATAAGTTAGGATGTGATTATTGGCACCCTTATAAACAACTCGGATCAGTTTGAACAGAAGAATCCACATACCCATTGCAGTAAAATTAGATGCACTTCACATGATTTGAATCAACCAATGAATGATGGATCTAATGTTTAAAATGGCCACATTCACTCTGTTCCATTTTCACAATGGTAAAGACAAGATTGCTGCCTGAGACCATCAGAAAATCCATTATCATCAAACTTCAATGGGGTACAAGACCATCTCTAAAGATCCTGGAATTCCTGTGTCTACAGTTCGCAATGCTATTAAGAAGTTTTCTGTTTATGGAACTGTCAAGAACCTCCCAGGACATGGGGGGAAGAGGAAAATTAGTCCAAGAAGTCTTCAAAGGTTAGTGCGAAATTTTGGAAAAACACTAAGTACGACATCCAAAGAGCTTAAGACTGATCTGGAGCAATCTGGAGTGGTGGTTTCAACCTGCACCATACACCGTGCACTAAACAAAGAAGGACTCGGAAACACAGAAACATGACGGCAGAAAAAGACCACATGGCCTATCTAATCTGCCCTTTAATATCAATTACTAGAGTAGTTCCCACTTTTCCCTTAGATATCCTCTGTGTTTGTCCTATGCTTTTTTGAATTCAGATACTGTCCTCATCTCTACCATCTCTACTGGGAGACTATACTATACATCTACCACTCTTTCCATAAAGAAATACATCCGCATATTACTCCAGAGTCTATTCTCATGGACAAAAGCCAAGGAGGACCCCACTGCATAAAGACAGACATAAAAAGACACGCCTGATCTTTGCCCAAACCTACCTTGAGAAACCACAATCCTTCTGTAATGGAGGTTCTCTATAGATAGCAGGGGTATGCAGCCACACCCCATAGGTGTCATCCCCCGATGGCATCTGTGTGCTGAGCTCTCCCCTTGCTTAGAGAAATCTTTTTGAGTTCTTTAAGCATGTGTGCACCTTCCTGCACAAATCCCCTAGATGATAGATCCGTTCAGAGTTGCGGAGCTCTACCACCACAAAAAAACCAAGAGCACCGAGGATCTGAAAAATTCTGTAGATACTTGAAAGTCTGGCCCTTGTCTCTTCTTTCTTTTCTATTTTTGTGGTAAGGTGGGCAGATGAGTGTAGCTGCATATCCCTGCTGTCTATGAAGAACCCTTGTTACAGATAATCAACTACACTTTCTCCACAGACAAGCAGGGTGATGCAGGCACACTCCATAGGTGACTTCAGAGCTGAGGACCACTGGATAGGTTCGCAGAGTGTGTGGCCTGGGCCAGAGTGCGTGATGGGCGGTAGGTGAAAAAAATATTCAAGAGGTGAACATGTTGCGAAGTACCACCTGTCCAAAGGTAAGGTCCTCTGCTGTGGAGTGATCTAAGCTGTAGTGCTTCATGAAAGTGTGTATGGAAGTGTGTGGTTTCTCTGCAGATATCTTGCGAAGAAAAAGAGGAAAGACTCATTACATTTGTCGCAGTAACACAGAGATGATGAGTCCCAATATGACTTGGGGCTGGTAATTGGGCTTGGGTATAACAGAAGGAGATGCAGTCTGCTACCCAGGATGAGATCATCTCTTTTGAAGCTGGTCATCCCGGATTGTTCAGACTGAAAGTAACAAAGAGTTGAGAGGAGGATCTGAAATCTTTGGTAGCGTGTTAAGAAGTAGAGCAATTCCCGTCTACAATCCCATGTGTTGAGAGATTGTTCTAGAGAGTTGGTCATGAAATCAGGGAAAAAGACAGGAAGCATGATGGACTGTTTCAAATGGAATTGCAAAACAACTTTTGGAAGGAACTTAGGACGAGTCCTTAAGAGCACTTTATTGTGCAGGAACTGTATGTATGGAGGGTAGTGGACAAGTGCTTGGAGTTTACTCACTCTCCACACACAGGCTATAGCTACGAGAAAAACAGCTTTCCAGGTAAGTGTTTTAAAGAAGATGATCTGAGAGGCTAGAAGGGAGGTTTCATAAGTTCTGCTAAGATGACATTCAAGTCCCATGCCAGAAGAGGTGGCTTGATTGGAGGTTTAGTATTCATGAGACATTTCATGAAGCACAAAGTAAGTGGGTGAACTGATATAGGCTTACTATCCACTGTAGCATGGGAAGTTGCTAAGGCTGAAAGGTGGTAATGGATTGACGTGGTTTGCAAGCTGGACTGTGAAAGATGTAGCAGGAAGTCAAGGACTTTCCTAGAGGGCAGTGAATGGGGTCCAATTGTTCTTTGGTCCAGTGCACAAAGTGCGACTACTTCCTGTGGTAAGACTGCTGAATAGTCAGTTTTCTAGAGGCTGTGATAATATCTAGTACCTCTGGAGAGAATGAAGTAGCTTTCTGCGTAGCTTGAACTTTCCATGCCACCATTGAGAGGCTGTGGAGGTTGAGATGAAGTAATTTCCCTTAGGGGTATGTTTACTAAAACCCCGTTAGGTGCGCGCCGCGCTAGTGTGCGGGATGCCATATAAGGAGTGGGCATTTCAGTCTGAAAAAGCAAACCGGGATTAATCATGCGCTAATGTGCGCTGTGCGCTCATGTGCGCTGCGCACATTAGTGCATGAGAAACTTGCGCGGCAAGCATAAGTGGCGCGCTGATGTGCACGCACAGGAACAGAGCCACAGTACAATGGTTAAGACACTGACCGATGGTGCAGGGATCATGGGTTTAATCCCCCACTGTGCCCAATGAAGAAGGCTGGTTGAGGCATTACCTGTTATAGGTAATATTGCAGTCTGAGGCATATTAATTTTATTTTTAATTACTGCTACAAGCAAACGCACTCTGAAAGCACTGTAACATAAGGCGCTCCATAAGGTACCCCAGAGGGCACATTTTAAAGTGCACTGTCCGCCAAGGCACCCTAGAATGTTGCTTATAGGGCGCTTTATAGGGTGCCGTATGAGGCACCGCAAGGTCACAGCACTGTTTTTGATGGCAGCACTGTGCAGTGTAACGAATGAAAATCATAAGTAGGTGCGCTGACATGCAAGGAGGAGCAGCAGTGTAGCACAATGGTTAAGACACTGACCAATGATGCAGGAGTCATGGGTTCAATCCCCCCCCTGTGCCTAATGAAGAAGGCTGGCTGAGGCATTACCTGTTATAGGTAATATTGCTTTAGGAGGCATTTTATTTTTATTTTAATTAGTGCTGCCAGCAAACACATCCTCAAAGTATTGTAACATAAGGTGCTGCATAAGGCGCCTCATAAGGTACCCCAGAGGGCACATCAGAAAGTGCACTGTCCGCCACGGCACCCTATAATGTCCCCTATAGGGCACCCTATAAGTCGCTCCACAGGATAATGTATAGTGCACCTTATATGGACGGTAACCATAAGGTGCCCTATAGGGCGCCCTATAAAGCGCCCTCTGAGGCACCTTATGAGTACAGTACGCTGAAGGTGTTTTTGCTGGCAGCAATAATGTACATTAAAAAGAGATAATGCTTTGGGCAGCCCTATCAAACAACCCCACTGTGGGTTTGAACCCATGACCTCTGGCTCCACAGGCAGTGAAGCAACCAGTAGGCTATAGCTCTATAGCTGCCAGCAAGCCCCTGGTTGGCTGCAGAGGGACGGCACGTCACCACACAGACAGTCTGCTGTGGTCACCAGGATAGGGTTAGCCCACCTGTACCCATGATGCACTGCACATGCAAATCAGCTGTCTACAGATGAACACAAGATGAGGTATACACCCCCACAGCACCTCGGCCAGGTAGGGGGAACTGACCATGTGTGTTACTGGCACAGAGTAGCTACACACCGTCACATTGTGTTGGTACTGTGCTCACCCTGAGTGTGCGGTGGGGCGCCCAGCACCAGGTCCTCAGCACCTTCCATGGCAGAAATAGGCCATGCTGCAGGTCCCCAGCAGTGCTAATGTGTGAGATAGGTAGTTTCTGTAGACACACCTTGGATATATCTGTATGTCTCAGTCAGGTGTAGCCCCTATGGACCCCTAGGAGGATTATGTACCACCACCTTTCTCCTCCTCCTCCAGGGCTGAGGGTGGTAAACAGGGCCTCCCATCAACAGATCCACATTCTACCTCCCTGCAATGGTGGCAGTAGAGGGGACCATCAACCCCGGTCCTGCTGGGGAACAGACACCTACAGGGCAGTCAATGCAGCTCTGTACACATCCATAACACAATAGCAGACAGACATTAGGCCTGGATATGCTAAACTGCACCTCACCACTATCTGATAGTCTCCTGCAGCAAGCCTTCAGCCGCTGCACCCTGCAAGGCACTCCATCAAGACACATACCAGCTGCAAACAGTGTGCTAGCTAGTCCATAGTGCATGTTCCTGGTGGAAATGCATGCACACAGAACTGGGATGTCAGCATACACAACAAGCAGATAAGTCAGTGACTGGGCCCCAAAAGAAAACCCATAAATATCACATGAGAGAAATACTATATAGCACTATGGGGGTGCCCAGCCATGCTGTGGTCACTGCACAGTCAGGGTGAGAGTGATCTCCCAGCAGGACATGCTGTGGCCACCCTGTCTGTGTAGGTGGTGGCCGGGCACTACAATGTCCCAGCCATTGCCCTATGCCCTGTGCAGATGCATCCTGGCCAGGCCACCCTGTCCGGGCTATACCCACGGTACCTTGCTCCTCATTATGCACATTGGCAGGCCAATACTGGCAACAGTGCTGGCAGTGTGGGCTGTGGAGGGTGTTTGCAGCCACCACACACTCGATAGACAGACACACACTCCCACACCTATGCCAGCATTGTGCTACTATAGAGGAGTCTAGCAGCCCTGGCCACCACACCAGTCCTGGGCACAGTACAGGCATGGATATGGTACGCAATACTGTTGGGGTCACTCCCCAGGGTGGTAAACACTGTCAGAGACCAGACCTGAAGCACACACCACAGACATCAGAAAGATTGTTATGATGGAGCTCAATCAGCAAACTGTGCTTAACGTAGGAATTGCTATCTGCCAGTAATCATAGCAAACGTTTGATAGCTGTGTACCGTTTACCCAGGTGTAGGGTGGCATTGCTAAGGTATGCAAGTGCTAGTATTGGGAGATGCACGCAGGGCCCAATGTCCTGCCTCTCCAGGAGGCATTGGCTAATGGGGCCTGTGGGTGTGGGTGTGTCTGCCCCTGTTGGCTGCTGCTTTACGGCAGAGGTTCCCAACTCCAGTCCTGGTGTGCCAAACACTGTTTGGGTTTTCATGCTGTCCCTCATGAATATGCATGAGATACATCTGCATACCATGGGGGTGGTGCATAGATATGCAGCACAGGCATCTTTATTAGAGACAGCATGGAACCTGAATGGTGTTTGGCCCTCCAGGACTGCATTTGGGAGACTCTGCTCTGGGTAATGCGCCTGTTCATGATGTCTGTGCTCGGTGGGGTAAAATATAGGCGTATTAACCATGCGTATGTTCTCTGCAATAAAGGTTTGTCCTTACTATCACGGTTTAGTTGTGGGAAAAATATGTGGACTGGATTGGCAGTAGCCCCAGCTGGGCTTTAAACCTGTGACCTTCTGTTCTTGCACACACTGTCTGTGTGCACTGCACCACTGTGTTGCCACAGATATGCTGCATTCCCTGGGGAGTCCATGACTGTACATCCGACAGGGCCTGTTTGTTGCAGTGCACGGCACCCACCTGGACAGGGCTAGGCCATGGTCTGCTGTGGCCACCTCCACCACCAGTACCGCTCCATCCTTAGATTGGAGACAGCATAAACCCTGAAGGATTTGTGGCCCTCCAGGACTGCATTTGGGGGAATCTGCTCTAGGTAATGTGCATGTTTCTGGTGTCTGTGCTCTGTAGGGTAAAATAGAGGTGTTTGAGCCATGCTTATGTTCTCTGCAATAAAGGTTTGTCTTTACTATCACGATTTAGTTGTGGGTAAAATATGGAGACTGGATTGGCAGGAGCCCCAGCTGGGGCTTGAACTTGTGATCTTCTGTCTCCAAACATGCTGGTTGTGTGCACTGCACCACCGTGTTGCCACAGAGACAGTGCGTTCCCTGATGATACCATGACTGTTTGTTCCACAGGGCCTGTCTGTTGCAGTACATTGCACCCACCTACACAGGGCTAGGCCATGGTCTGCTCTGGGCAGCTGCCACTGCCCCCCTCCACCTCCAGTACCCCTGTGCCACCCTTCTGACATGCCCTTCTGCTGGTGGTGCTGGTGGTATGCAGTCTCAGGCCATCCTGTGTGCGGTTAGGCGGCTGCCTATGGTGCGGGTTCTGGGGTAGGAGTGCCTGCATATCTGTCCGCACGTCCCCCAATCACCGCCTGCCAATGTTCTGTGCCCTTGGGGGTACCTGCTGGATACTATCCCCTGTGACACTGTGCTAAACACTCCCGTGCCCATGTTGGGCCCTCATCAGTTGCTGTCTGGCTGCTGTTCAGTTTCAGCATTCCTAAGTGCCATCTAGGCATCTGCCTAGTCTGCACTGTGCCCCAGCTGCACCACAGCATGTGCCGCCTGCAGCCCTCTGTATCCCCTTTCCCAGCATCTGTCCAGTTGCCCATTCCGACCTGCCCGCCCTGCTGTTGTGGAACATGTGCATGCCATAGGTAACCTATCCAATGGAGAGGGAAACCCTGATCAGTGCTATTTCACTGTGGGATCATTCACCTTGTATGGGGACGGAGCGTAGACCCTTCTAAAATTCATATTTATTATTTGTGGCTTTCTTGGGAGTGTTTTTTGCTGTTTCCCATTACTATCACTATTGCCCAGCTTGATTATAATTTTATTTTATTTTGTTGGGGTCATTTGCAATGTTTATTTGCACTTTTGTTCCGTGCACATGTATCACACTTATCACTGTTTTGTAGGTTTCCCTGGTTTTGCTGTACATTGCTAACAGAAATGGTTTCTCTTCCTTTTAAATTGGCTCTACCGCGAGGTTTTCACTAGCGGTATTTTTTGCCTTGAATTTCAGCCCCGCTAGTGTGTGGGGAGCCTCTCCCCTCCCACTCTCCACCCATTGACCCCTTCTCTCCGCCCCTGGGGAGCCTTCCTCCGCCCTCCGGGAGCCTTTCCACGCCTTTATTGCACATTAGCGCGCCGCGCACATGAGCGTGCACTTTAGTGTGCCATGCACCTGTGCGGGGCACATTTGTGCCCCGTAACGAGTCATTAGCGTGCACTAAGGTACCTTAGCGCACGCTAATGTGCGCCGCGCACATTAGCGCAGTTTAGTAAACATACCCCTTAGTCTTGGGTGAGTAGAAATGGGTCTGTTCCCAGAGATTGAGGCCCCTGTACTGTCAGGGCAAGGTGGTGTGGAAACCACACTTGACGTGGCCAATGAGGCGCAATGAGATTAAGTGATGCTGTCTTCTGACGTATTTTGAGGAGAACGCGACTGAGGGTGGAAAAGGAGGGAATGTGTAACAGAGCCAATGACTCCAAGAAATGGCAAAAGCATTGTGTAAATTATACTATAGTACTGCACTAAGGGATTTTACAATTAATCACAACCATACCCTTAGCCTCATAAATATATTAACTGCATATAAATATATCCCACTCCCAAACTCATTACAGACATGAAACTGAGTCTCTTATATGGAAGAAAAGACTTCAGACTAATGCACTACCTCCCACTATGTGGCAAAACAAATCATCATAGGGGATTAGAGCTTCATGCATCATCAGTCGCAAAAACTCCCCTATATTCTGCTTAATAAACGTACAAAAAAGTACTTTTTTACATTTTTTTCTTAAATTACATATATAATACAAAGGTTTTATCTATCTTCACAAGAAGCTCATATTCCTTTAAAATGCACACCACATCAGAAGGGAACACAGCACCGTAGTCTGAAAAGAACACAAAGGGGCTTGTTTACAAAGCCACGGTAGCGGTTTCCGATTGTTATCGGAGCCGCGGCCGGAAACTGCGGCTTTGTAAACAAGCCCCAAAGTTTCATAGTCAAATCAGTTTTCCCTTACAGCCATAGATAAAAAGTTCTACTTATCTTTAAGTTGTCAGCGCTGCCCTCCTCAACTTCAGTGTTCAGTGCTGCCCTTCTAAATGGCTTTTTCTTCAATTCCCTCTAACCACATTGCCGCCTGAAGTTAATCATTAACCCAACAAAGATCTTGGTTTCTCCTTGAAAAAGGCTCCATCAGGGGTAAGCTTAAATCTCAGATGACAACAGCTCAGGCTTTCCTGAGCGTCTGATGTCAGGCTATTTTTAAAGCAATCTACACACAATCAAAACCTCTCACCGACAGCTCACTTCAAAGGGAGTGTGACAAAATTACCAATGTTAAATCAACATCCCTGAAAGTTTAAAGAGATTGAAGAGATAGGGACTACACAGCTCCAAAGCCTGCCGGCACAAGCAGTCACAAAGATCAAAACACAGTCAGAAAAATAAAGTCCATTCAATCTTATCATTCAGTCCATTAGGCTCTAATGAACCAAGGCGGAATATCCATCGTTCTCGTTATAACAATAATTTTCCCCCATCCCCTCTTCGTTAAAGGGAACTTGATCAATAACTTGGCAACAGAAATCCTCAAACTTATGATGAAAAGTTAAACAATGCTTAACTAAAGGCATTTCCACTCGTACTGTTGTAAGGCTATATTTATTCTCAGCTAACCGCGTCTTCACAGCACGTGTAGTCTTGCCAACATAAAGTTTTGGACATGAACACTTCAGGATATATACCGCATGATTTAACACACAGGTTGAATGTACATTCAAAGAATAGACGTGATTCTTCAATTCTAAGATGTTACCTTCTGTCATATTAGCACAAAAAATACATTTGCCACATTTCACATGGCCCATCCTCTCCTCCAATCCTGATGCTCTTTGGACTGCAGGGCACAGTAAATCTTTTAAATTGCGTCCACGGCTATATTCAATCCGATATTGAACAACCTGCAATACCGGATGTGCAGAAAAAATCTTCCATTGCTTCTTAATAGACATAGCTAATTCTTTAGACAGCCTGGAATGCTGAATAACACAGCCTGAAATGCTGAATAACACTGTTTTATCCAATAATTTATGCACATTTACTTGCTCCCGAGGTGCTGATCACAGAAGCCATTCTCTATGATTAAACTGTGCTCGCTTATATGCTTTGCTTAAAACATCATCGAGATAACCACGATCCCGAAATTTGGCAAACATTTTCTGTGCTTGTACTTTAAATTCACCTTCAGACGAACATATTCGCTACATCTCAAGAGTTGCGAATACGGAAGGCTTTTCTTCAAATGCACAGGATGTTAACTAGAAAAATGTAGCAAAGTATTTTTATCAGTAGGTTTAGAAAAAACAGTAGTAGCAAATCCTTCAAAGGTTTTATGTACTTGCACATCTGAAAAATGAATAACTTCTTCATGAGGCTAAGGGTGTGGTTGTGATTAAAAGCATTGTGTACCCATCTCAGAGGACTTGGCCAGATGGAGCAGAAGAGATTGTATTTGGGATTGTCTGCCATAGTGAAGAGATCCACTTCCGGAGTGCCCCATTCTGCGAAGAGTGGGTGGACTATGATGGTATCGAGGGACCATTCATGAGGGTTGGGGCGTCGACTTAGTGAATCCACTAGCTGGTTCTAAGCTCCCAGAAGGTAAGTTGCTTGAAGCAAAGTGTTTATGGAGAGCACAAAGAGCCAGAGACACATGGCTTTGTGATACAGTCAAAGAGAGCCCACACTTCCCTGTTTGTTGATGTAGAACATGGATACTTGATTATTTGCATCAAGATTATCTTGTCGCTGGCCCAGTGGTAGAAGATCTGCAGGGCACAGTGGACTGTGGAAGCTCCAAAACATTGATGTGAAGAGATCGCTTTCATGGAGACCAGAGTCCTTGGATGGACAGGTGCAGTAGGTGCGCTCCCCAACCATAGGGGGATGTGTCCGTTGTAAGGATGCGCTTGTGTTTTGGTAGTTGGAACAGGCAGCCCACTGAAAGGTGAGATGAGATGGTCCACCAATTCAAACTGTTGTGCAGTTTGAAGGTCATTTCTGCATTTAAGGGAATTTTAGTGCGTAGGGGCTGTGCGGGCTGATTCCTATGTGTTCTGAGCTGCCACTGAAGGGGTCGCATATAATCATGCAAGTGGAACTACATGGACGGATTCTGCCATGTGACCAGTAACTGAAGTAGATTACGAGCAGTCATAGTTTGGAGAAGTAACCTGTTGCGGAGGTGTTGTAGAAACGTGAGCCTGTCCAAAGGACAGAAGGCTTTTGCTTTCTGAATATCTATGCGTGCCCTATTGAATCACAAATTCTGTTGAGGTTCCAGTTCAGATTTTTGTTTATTTATTAGAAAGCCTATGGTGTGAAAGGGGGCTATGGTGTCTTGAACTGCTTGGAGTACTGTTGCCATGGAGGATCCTGATATTAGCCAGTCATCCAGGTAGGGGTACACACAGTGTCCCTGACAACAAAGATGGCCGGCTACTACTGCAAACCCAGTACAAAACGTGGATTGCAACGGAAGAGTATATTTGATTTGATTTTATTAATGAACATCAGCCATTGGCCCGACACAGGCCGTGTTTCGATGAACCTTCCTCAGGGGCTGAATTGGCTAAACACACAATAATAAAAACATATACATAATAAGTTAAATTATTGAACACTCAAATATAAAACCAAATAGGACTAAGAGACGAACTGTGAAAAAATTATATATACTAACATGTAAATCAAAATTATGGGGTATGTTTACTAAGCAGTCTTAATGTGCGCCTGGCGATAGTGTGCAGGATGCCATAAAAGGAGTGGGCATTCCAGTCTAAATGTAGCAAACCGGGATTATTGCGCGATAATGCACGCTGCGCACATTATCGTGCGAGAAGGAGCTAAGCACGTTAACGCGCGTTAATCTGAAGTAGTCGCACTGACATGTAACCAGAATAGCAGAGGTGTAGTACAATGGTTAATACATAGACTGATAGTACAGGGGTCATGAGTTTGATTCCCCAGTGTGCCTAATGAATAAGGCTGGCTGAGGCATTACACTTTATGTTTAAGCAGTGCTTTGTGAGGTATTTTATTTTTATTTTAATTAGTGCGCCAGAAAACACACCTTCACAGTGCCGTAACCTAAGGTGCCGCATAACGCGCCCTATAAGGCACTCCAGAGGGCACATTATAAAGTGCACTGTCTGCCAAGGCACCCTATAATGTCCCCTATAAGATGCCTTATAAGGCGCTTTATAGGGTGCCTTATAAGGTACTTTATGGGGTGCCTTATGAGGCACCTTAAGGTTACAGCACTAATTTACATTAAAAACAGACAATGCCTCATCAAATAACCCCACTGGGGGATCAAACCCATGATCTCAGGCTCCACAGGCAGTGAAGTAACCAGCAGGTTACAGCTACTAACAAATCCCTGGCTGACTACAGAAGGACTGCATGTCTCCACACAAACATTCTGCTGTGGTTTCCAGGATAGGGTCAACTCACCCGTACCCATGATGCACAGCACATGCAAATCAGCAGTCTACAGATGATCACAAGATGGGGTATGCACCCCACAGCACCTCATCCTGGTAGGGGCAACTGACCGAGTGCACCCCCACAGCACTTCAGCCTAGTAGGGGGTGCTGACGGTGTGTGTTAGTGGCACAGAGTAGCTACAGAGACACAAGGAGGAGCAACCTCCTGCAGGGAGTCCAAGCAGACACAAGGAGCAGGAGATGTTGGAAGAATAAGGGTCTTTATTGTGCACAGGCAACCCCAACGCGTTTCGGCAACGCCTTCCTCAGGGGGAATCAGGGCCGGCCCGTCCATTGAGCGAGAATGTTTTTTGCACAGGGCCCCGTGTTTCAGGGGACCCCACGCAAAAAACATTCTGATCCTAAAGTAAAATTTTAAAAAGAAAAAAAAAAGTTGTCTTCTCCGGCTGCCGGGGCCGCCGCGGCAGAATCGAGTGTGCCGCGGGGCCCCCCCTGCCCAGCAGAGCCTGCCCTCCCCTTTATCACCTCTGTCTTCGCAGCTTCAGTCACACGCACCGGCTTTCAGAGCGCGAGGGGAGAGTTTCTCCCTCGCTGCTCTGTTAAGCCCGCGGGGGCTGATGGGAAGTTCCCATCAGCCCCCGCGGGCTTAACAGAGCCGCGAAAGGGAAACTAGTCCTTTCGCGCTCTGAAAGCCGGCGCGGTTGGCTGAAGCTGCGAAGACAGAGGTGATAAAGGGGAGGCAGGCTCTGCTGGGCAGGGGGGGCCCGCGGCACACTCGATTCTGCCGCGGCGGCCCAGGTAGCCGGAGAAGACAGCTTCTTTTTTTAAAAAAATTTCCCTGGGCTGGGCTGGGATGGGCTGGGGGGGGGGTTAGGAGTGGTGATGGGCTGGGGGGGGGGGGTTAGGAGTGGTGATGGGCTGGGGGGGGGCTATGGGGGGGCTTTGGGGGGCCAGGAGTGGTGATGGGCTATGGGGGGCTGGGGGGGCTATGGGGGGCTAGGAGTGGTGATGGGCTATGGGGGGCTGGGGGGGCTATGGGGGGCTAGGAGTGGTGATGGGCTATGGGGGGCTGGGGGGGTTAGGAGTGGTGATGGGCTATGGGGGAGCTAAGTCTGTATATGGGCTGGTGGGATTAGGACTGGGAGTGGGCTGATAGGGAGGTTAGGACTGGTAATGGGGTATGGGGGGCTTAAACTGAAAATTGGGTGATGGGGATTAGGACTGGAAATGGGCTGGTGGGATTAGGACTGGGAGTGGGCTAGGGGGGGCTAGGACTGGTAATGGGGTGGGGGGTTGCTAGGACTGGAAAAGGGCTGGGGGGATTAAGACTGGGGGTGGGCTGATGGGGGTAGGACTGGTAATGGGCTGTGGGCTGTTGTGGGGGTAGGGACTGGTAATGGGCTATGGGGGGCTAGGACTGGAAATGGGCTGATGGGGGGGTTAAACACTAGAGGCGGGCTGATGGGGTTAGGACTGGTAATGGGCTGTGGGCTGATGGGGGTTAGGACTGATAATGGGCTATGGGGGGTTAGGACTGATAATGGGCTATGGGGGGGCTAGGACAGGAAATGTGCTGATGGGGAGGGGTTAGGACTTGAGGTGGGCTGATGGGGTTAGGACTGGTAATGGGCTGTGGGCTGATGGGGGGGTTAGGACTGGCAATGGGCTATGGGGGCTGACTGGAAATGGGCTGATGGGGGGTTAGGACTGGAAGTGGGTTGATGGGGGGGCTAGGACTGGTATTGGGTTGGGGGGTTGCTAGGACTGGAAATGGGCTGATGGGGGGCTAGGACTGGAAATGGGCTGATGCAGGGACTAGAAGGGAATGGATGCTGGGTGAGGCTGGAACTAGAAGGGAGCTGATGTTGGGGGAGGATTAGAATGGGATGGGGCTGGGAGAGTAAAATGGAGAGGGGAAAAATATTTTGTGTGGGAGGGATAAAAAATCTACACTTAGCCGGGTATTGGGAGAGTAAGTGGGGATTGAGGATGGAGGGGTAAAATTTGAGTGGATGAAATAGGAATGAGGAAAGAGCAAAAGGAGAAAGATTAGTATGTTAAAGCAGATGTAGAGAGAGAGAATGGAAAAAAAACTAGAAGAGAGAAGAAAGGACAAATGGACAGCAGATGATGGAGAGTTAGCAGAAAACATGAAGAAACCAGAAGAAAGTGGCTGGAGCAATTGCAACTGAAAAAAAAATGCACAAAAGGTAGAAAGATATCTCTTTATTTTGAATTTATTAACTGGAATATGAAAGCTCTGGGAAATGTGCATCATTAACGTCTGCGCTTTGTTTGGTACAAGAGGAAATTAATTTATAGTTTTATTTCTACAGTGTTGTTGTACATTCCAAGTTTGGCTTTTGGGGTTCCCAGTTTAATTATTGCCTTCCTGTTTCTAAATTGTGATTCCTTGTTTGGTGATGGTCTATGTTCTGCATGTGTAACTGAGCTGAGGTATTCTGTTTATGTAATTCCTATTTGACATTGCCACTTGTTCTCTTTCCCCAGTAGGTCATGTATTGTTGTTCTCTGAAATGTATTGGTTTAATATTTGCAGTGTTGCCTTTTGATAGGTAGGGTATGGTGCTTTGTGAGTCCTGGTAGTGGTGTTAGGATACGGCGGGTTTGCTATGGGTTCTAAATGGGCAGTGTTTGTAGTAGTTCCTAATGTGCCTGGCGGTTGGCACTAGATTATAGTAATGTAGAAATCTTTTAGTCTGTCTTTATCCATACACACACTAACTTTTAGTAAACATGTCTCTTAATGAATGTTAGCATTATGCAAATATTTATGCAAATAAGGCCACTTATGCAAATGAGGCCCCGCACCGAGTCTCCGCACATGGCCCCGCACCCCCCTTGGGCCGCCCCTGGGGGGAATAACACTAATAAATACAAACATTATATATACATCAATGATTAAAAACAGTCAAGAAAATTTAAAATATTTTTACGACTTCATGTTAATTTTATAAGTTTATCATCTTCATTTACATAGCATATATAGCATGCTTTCACACCAATTTTATGGTCTATGAGTCATGAGTTTCTTTCTCTTCTTTTTTCCTTTATATTGTTCTAGATAGGTTTTTTTGGTTCCTCAGCCCTGCCTTGTTTTGTGTCCATATCGTATCATTACATTATTTTATGTTTCATATCCTGCTGGTGCTTTCATATTTTAAATGTTTTTAATTGTGTTTTAAATTTTCTTGACTGTTTTTAATCATTGATGTATATATAATGTTTGTATTTATTAGTGTTATTCCCCCTGAGGAAGGCGTTGCCGAAACGCGTTGGGGTTGCCTGTGCACAATAAAGACCCTTATTCTTCCAACATCTCCTGCTCCTTGTGTCTACAGAGTAGCTACAGACCATCACATTGTGTGGGTATTGTGCTCACCCTGAGGGTGCAGTAGGGCGGCCAGCACCAGGTCCGCAGCACCTTTAATGGCAGGAATAGACCGTGTTCCAGGTACCCATCAGTGGCAGCATGTGTGATAGATGGTTTCTGCAGACACATCTAGGATACAATAGTGTCCATCTGTAGTTGTCAGTCAGGTCTAGCCCTTATGGGCTATGATGCACCCAAAATAGTACATATTCTACGTTGGTGCCATGGTAACAGGAGAGGATGGGGGTGCTTGGACCCATAGGCAGATTATGTACCACCACACAACCCACCCTCTGTGGCTCAGGGTGGGAAACAGGATTTCCCTCACCCCACCCCACCCCACCCCACCCCACCAGATCCACATTCTACCTCCCTGCAATGGTAACAGTAAAGAGGGGGGGACCATCAACCCCAGTCCTGCTGGGGGAGCCAATGCAGAGCTGTACACATCCATAAGGCAATGGCAGAAAAACAGTAGGCCTAGAAATGCTCAGCTGCCCCCACCACCACCATCTGACATTCTCCAGCAACAAGCACAGTGAGTCACCAGCCACTGCACCCTGCAAGGTGCTCCAGCCATAACTGCAGACAGCCTGCTAGCTAGTCCACAGTGCATGTTCCTGGAGAAGATGGGAGCACACTCACCAAGCAGATAAGGCAGTGATTAGGCCCCAGAAAACAGAACCCATACATTTCACTTGAAAAAAATACAATATAGCACTATGGGGGAACCCAGCCATGCCATGGTCACTGCTCAGTCAGGGTGAGAGTGACCTCCCAGCAGGACATGCTGTGGCCATCCTGTCCGTGCAGGTTGTGGCCAGGCACTACAATGTCTGAGCCATTGCCCTATGCCGTGTGCAGATGCATCCAAGCTAGGCCATCCTGTCTGGGCTATACCCACGGTACCTTGCTCCTCATTATGCACATTGGCAGGCTAACACTGGCAACAATGCAAGCAGTGTGGGCTGAGTAAGGTGTTGGCAGCCACCACACACTGGATAGACAGACACACACTCCCACACCTATGCCAGCTTTGTGCAACTATAGAGGCTTTTGGCAGCCTTGGCCACCGCACCAGTCCTGGGCACAGTGCAGGAATGGCTATGGTACGCAATACTGTTGGGGTCACTCCCCAGGATAGTGAACACTGTCAGACACCAGACCTGAAACACACTCCACAGACATCAGAGAGGTTGGTATGATACAGCTCAATGAGCAGATTGTGCTTAACTTAGGAATTGCTATCTGCCAGTAATCATAGCAACCTTTTGATATATGTGTACCGTATTCTCCGGTTTAGGGTGGCATTGCTAAGGTATGCAAGTGCTAGTATTGGGAGATGCTGCTGCACACAGGGCCAAACAGCCTGACCCTCCAGGAGGCTTTGGATAATGGAGCATGTGGGTGCGAGTGTTTCTGCCCCTGTTGGCCGCTGCTATAGGGCAGAGCTTCCAAACTCCAGTCCTGGTGGGCCAAACACTGTTCGGGTTTTCCTGCTGTCCCTAATGAATATGCATGAGATACATCTGCATACCATGGGGGCGGCGCATAGAAATGCAGCACAGGCATCTTTATTAGAGACAGCATGGAACCTGAATGGTGTTTGGCCCTCCAGGACTGCATTTGGGAGACTCTGCTCTAGGTAATACGCATGTTTATGGTGTCTGCTCTGTAGGGTAAAATATAGGCGTTTGAGGCATGTTTATGTTATCTGCAATAAAGGTTCCATCTTTATTACCATGGTTTAGTAGTGGATAAAATGTGGGGACTGGGTTGGTAGGAACCACATTTGGGACTTGAACCTGTGACCTTCTGCTCCTGAACACACTGGTTGTGTGTGCTGCACCACACTGTTGCCACAGGGACAGTTCATTCCCTGGGGATACCATGACTGTTCATCAGACAGAGCCTGTCTGTTGCGGTTCACGGCACCCACCTAAACAGGCCTAGGCCGCGGTCTGCTGTGGGCAGCAGTCACTGCCCCCTCTACCGCCAGTACCCCTCCGCCACCATGCTGACATGCCCTTCTGCTGGTGGTGCGCAGTCTCAGGCCATCCAGTGTGCTGGTAGGCAAGCTGCCTATGGTGCGGGTTCTGGGGTAGGGGTGCCTGCATAGATGTCCACGCTTCCCCCCAGCACCGCCTGCCAATGTTCTATGCCCTTGGGGGTACCTGCTGGGTACTATCCCCTGTCACGCTGTGGGAAACACACTCGTGCCCATGTTGGGCCCTCATCAGTTGCTATCTGGCTGCTCTACTGTTTCAGCATTCCTATGGGCCACCTAGGCATCATCCTAGTCCGCACTGTGGCCCAGCTGCACCACAGCATCTGCCGCCTGCAGCCCTCTGTATCCCCTTTTCCAGCATCTGTCCAGTTTCCCATTTCAACATACCCACCCTGCTGTTGCGGAACATGTGCACGCCATAGGAAACCTGTCCAATAACAAGGGAAAACCCTGATCAACGCTATTTCACTGTGGGATCATTCACCTTGTATGGGGACAGAGCATAGTCCCTTCCAAAATTAATATCTTTTTTTTGGAGCTTTCTCGGTAGTGTTTTTTGCTGTTTCCCATTAATATCACTATTGGCCAGCTTAGTTATATTTTTTTTCCATTTTGTTCAGGTCATTTTCAATGTTTATTTGCCCTTTTGTTCCATGCACATGTATCACACATCACTTTCTGTAGGTTTCCCTGGCTTTGCTGTACATTGCTGACGTAAATGGTTTCTCTTCTGTTTAACTCTGCTCTAACGCGAGGGTTTCACTGGCGTTAGTTTTCAGCCCTGGATTCCACAGCGTTTGTGTGCAGGGAGCCTCTCCCCTCCCACTCTCCACCCATTGACCCTCTCCTTCCGCCCCTGGGGAGCCTTCCTCCGCCCTCCGGGAGCCTTTCTCCACCCTCAGTGCTCGTTTGTGCCGCTGTGCTCGTTATTGCGCGCTAAGGTACCTCTGCGCCTGATAAAGCGCCATTATTGCATGATAAGGTGCCTTATCATGCGATAATGTTGCAGCAGCGCAAATAGCACAGTAAGCATACCCCTATGTGTAGAAAACATGTGTGAAAAAGCTTACACCTGACATTTACATGCTAGAATTGGAGCAATGAATAAACATAATCAATAAAAACACAATCAATAAAAACAAAGAGATGTACTTCACATATGATAAATAAATAATGGGAGTAATTAAATAAAATACATAAAAACATAATAAGTTATAAATTATATCAGTGCATCAAATGTATTATATAAAACATATATTAGAAACCAATTCGCTGGGGGTGTGACAAAAAACCTTATCAGTATATATTATATTCTAAGGGGCATGTTTACTAAAACCCCGCTAATGTGCGGGCCGCGCTAGTGTGCGGGTGCCATATAAGGAGTGGGCGTTTCTTCCTGAAAAAGAAAAACCTGGATTTACATATGCGCTAAGGTGCGCGGCGCCCATGTGCGCCCCGCACAGTAGCGCATGAGAAAGCTGCGCGGGAGGCATAAGCAGCATGCTGATGTGCAAGCAGAAGAGCAGAGCCACAGCGCAATGGTGAAGACACTTACCAATGGTGCAGGGGTCAGGGGTTCAATCCCCCATAGTGCCCAATGAAGACAGCTGGCTGAGGCATTACTTTATGAGCCAGTGTAATAGTGGGCAGCATAAGGTGGCGCGCTATTGCTTTAGCAGGCATATTAATATTGGGCGGCATAAGGTGGCGCGCTGATGTACAAGCACAGGAACAGAACCACAGCCCAATGGTTAAGACACTGACTAATGGTGCAGAGAGCAGGGGTTCAATCCCCACAGTGCCCACTGAACAAGGCTGGCTGAGACATTACATATTATGGGGAAGATTGCTTTAGGAGGCATTTTATGTTTATTTTAATTATCACTACTTGCAAACGCACTCTCAAAGCGTGTTAACATAAGGCACCCCATAAGGCACATTTTAAAGTGCACTGTCCGCCAAGGCACCCTAGAATGTTGCTTAAAGGGCGCTTTATAGGGTGCCGTATGAGGTACCGCAAGGTCAGTGTACTGTTTTTGATGGCAGCACTGTGCACTTCAAGGAATGAAAAGCATAAGTAGGTGCGCTGACATGCAAGGAGGAGCAGTAGTGGAGCACAATGGTTAAGGCACTGACTGCTGATACAGGGGTCATGAGTTTGCTCCCCAGGGTGCCTAATACATAAGGCTAGCTGAGGCATCAGCTTTACAATGTACATTTGTTTCCTGCAGCACTTTATTTTTATTTTATTAATTGCTGCCAGCAAACATGCCCTCACGTGCCGTAATTGAAAATGCCGTATAAGGCACCCTATAAGGCACTCCATAGGGCACATTATAAAGTGCACTGTCTGCCACGGCACCCTAAAATGTCCCCTATAGGGCACCCTATAAGTTGCTCAACAGGATAACGTATAGTGCACCGTATATGGACAGTAACCATAAGGTAACCTATAGGGCGCCCTATAAAGCGCCCTCTGAGGCACCTTATGGGTACAGTACGATGAGGGTGTTTTTGCTGGCAGCAAAAATGTACATTAAAAAGAGATAATGCTTTGGGAAGCCCTATCAAATAACCCCACTGTGGGTTTGAACCCATGATCTCTGGCTTCACAGGTAGTGAAGTAACTATTGGGCTACAGCTCTATAACTACTAGCAAGCCCCTGGCAGGCTGCAGAGAGCCTGCATGTCACCACACAGACAGTCTGCTGTTTTCAGCTGGATAGGGTTAGCCCACCCGTACCCATGATGCACTGCACATGCACATCAGCTGTCCACAGAGAAACAAAAGATGGGATATGCACCCCCACAGCACCTGGGCCTGGTAGGGGGAGGTGACCATGTGCACCCCCACAGCACCTCAGCCTGGTAGGGGGTACTGACCGTGTGTTTTACTGGCACAGAGTAGCTACACACCGTCACATTATGCGGGTACTGTGCTCACCCTGAGGGTGCGGTGAGACGCCCAGCACCAGGTCCACAGCACCTTCCATGGCTGAATGAGGCCATGCCGGAGGTCCAAAGCAGTGTTAAACTGTGAGATAGGTAGTTTCTGAAGAAACACCTTGGATATCTCTGTCTGTCTCAGTGAGGTGCAACCCCCGAGGTGGGCCATGCACCACCACCCCTCTCTCTCCTCCAGGGCTGAGGGTGGCAAATAGGGTCTCCTATCACCAGATCAACTTTCTACCTCCCTGCAATGGTGGCAGTAGAGGGGACCATCAACCCTGGTCCTGCAGAGGACCAGATGCCCCAACCAGGCAGCCAATGCAGCTCTGTACATAACCATAACACAATAGCAGATAGACATTAGGCCTGTATATGCTACACTGCACCGCCACCACTATCTGATATTCTCCTGCAGCAAGCCTTCAGCCACTACACAGCACTCCATCAAGACACATACCAGCTGCAAACAGTCTGCTAGTTAGTCCATGTTCCTGGTGGAAATGCATGCACCCAGGACTTGGATGGCAGCACACACAACAAGCAAATAAGTCAGTGACTGGGCCCCAAAAGGAAACCCATACATATCACATGAGAGAAATACTATTTAGTACTATGGGGGTGCCTAGCCATGCTGTGGTCACTGCACAGTCAGGGTGAGAGTGATCTCCCAGCAGGACATACTGAGGTCAACCTGTTTGTGTAGGTGGTGGCCAGGCACTAAAATGTCCCAGTCAGTGCCCTATGCCCTTTTCAGATGCACCCTGGCCAGGCCACCCTGTTCGGCCTATACCCAAGGTACCTTGCTCCTCATTATGCACATTGACAGCCCAATACTGGCAACAGTGCTGGCAGTGTGGGCTGTGGAAGGTGTTTGCAGCCACCACACACTGGATAGACAGTCAGCCACCCCCACACCTATGCCAGCATTGTGCTACTATAGAGGAGTTCAGCAGCCATACCCACCACACCAGTCCTGGGCACAGTACAGGCATGGATATGGTATGCAATACTGTTGGGGGTCACTCCCCAGGGTGGTAAACACTGTCAGAGACCAGACCTGAAGCACACACCGCAGACATCAGAATGATTGTTATGATGGACCTCAATGAGCAAACTGTGCTTAACGTAGGAATTGCTATCTGCCAGTAATCATAGGAAACGTTTGATAACTGTGTACCGTATAACCAGGTGTAGGGTGGCATTGCTAAGGTATGCAAGTGCTAGTATTGGGAGATGCAGGCAGGGCCCAATGTCCTTCCAGGAGGCATTGGCCAATGGGGCCTGTGGGTGTGGGTGTGTCTGCCCCTGTTGGCTTCTGCTTTACGGCTGAGGTTCCCAACTCCAGTCCTGGTGTGCCAAACACTGTTCGGGTTTTCCATGCTGTCCCTCATGAATATGCATGAGCTACATCTGCATACCATGGGGGTGGTGCATAGATATGCAGCACAGGCATCTGTATTAGAGGCAGCATGGAACCAGAAGGGTGTTTGGTCCTCCAGGACTGCATTTGGGAGACTCTGCTCTAGGTAATGTGCTTGTTTATGGTGTATGTGGTCGGTGGGGTAAAATATAGGTGTATTAACCATGCGTATGTTCTCAGCAATAAAGGTTTGTCCTTACTCTCACGGTTTCGTAGTGGGAAAAATATGTGGACTGGATTGGTAGTAGCCCCAGCAGGGATTTGAACCTGTGATTTTCTGTTCTTGCACACACTGTCTGTGTGCACTGCACCACCGTGTTGCCACAGATATGCTGCATTCCCTGGGGAGTCCATGACTGTACATCCGACAGAGCCTGTCTGTTGCAGTGGACGGTGCCAGCCTGCACAGGCCTAGGCCACTGTCTGCTGTTGCTAGCAGCCACTGCCCCCTCCACCACCTGTAGCCTTCCGCCATCATGCTGACATGTCCTCATCTTGGAAAAAGCATATGACCTGATTGAGTTGTGACACTCCAGGACTGCATTTGGGGGACTCTGCTGTAGGTAATGCCCATTGTTATGGTGTGTATGCGGTGTAGGGTAAAATATAGGTGTTTGAACCATGCTTATGTTCTCTGCAATAAAGGAGTGTCTTTACTATCTCTGTTTAGTGGTGGGTAAAATATGGGGACTGGGTTGGCAGGAGCCCCAGGTAGGATTTGAACCTGTGACCCTCTGGTCTTACAGGCACTGGCTGTGTCCTTTGCACCACACTGTGGCCACAGAGATAATGCAGTCCCTGGAGATAGGAAACCTGGCCGAAAGAGTCAGAAACCCTGCTCTGCACAATTTTACTGTGGGCTCATTCACCTTGTATGGAGACAAAGGGGCAAATAAACCCAAAAATGATCTCGAAAAAAGGGGAAAAAACCATAATCCAGCTGGTCAATAGTGATATCAATGGGCAACATTAAAAAACACTCCCAGGAAAGCTACAAAAAAAATGAAATGATTTTTGCAAGGGTCTACGGAGCGTAGACCCTTCCAAAAATCATTTCTTTTTTTTAGAGCTTTCCTGGGAGTGTTTTTTAATGTTGCCCATTGATATCACTATTGGCCAGCTGGATTATAATTTTTTAGAATTTTGTTGTCATTTTCAATTTTTATTTGCTATTTTGCTCTGTGCACATGTATCACAATGCTCACGTTTTGTAGGTTTCCCCGGTTTTGCTGTACATTGCTGACGTAAATGGTTTCTCTTCCCTTTAAATTGGCTCTAACGCGAGGTTTTCACGCGCGGTATTTTTAAGCTGGAATTTCAGCCCCGCTCCTGTGCGGGGAGCCTCTTCCCTTCCACTCTCCACTCATTGACCCCGTACCTCCGCCCCTCGGGAGCCTTCCTCCGCCCTCGGAATGCCTTTCCACGCCTCTATCGCACTTCAGCGCTCCGCGCACTTGTGCGGGCCCGTTAGTGTTGCGCGCATGTGTGCGGGGCACAAAAACGCACTATTAGCGTGCGCTAAGGTACCTTAGCACATGCTCAAGTGCGCCCCGCACAATTGCGCGGTTTAGTAAACATACCCCTAAGTCTGTGAATAACACAGGTACACTACCAAAAAACGGCCTCCAGTTTTGCAACTGATTCCTATAGATTTTGGGGTGCTGAATCCAGGAAAAATAGCCAAAATGTTCCATCACGTCACGTTTTCTTGCAAAATTAGATTTCTTACCCATATAAGGAATGTTCACATAATTTCTTTTTAGCCGACTGCAGTTTATTTTCTTGGCCCAAAATAGAGGTTGTAATGGTTAACTAACTAGAAACACTCCCTCATGATATTTTAGAGTGTTTTGTATTCATTTTATACATTAACAGGCCAATTGGGAGGCGGGGGGCTAAATCCAGTACTCGCGCTGGCGCATGTTCTTTCTTGTTCGCCTCGCCTCGTTCGCTCGCTCAAACACGGTGGTTGCGACATGAACGTTCCTGTCAAATTTCAGTTTCTTGCAAGTTCATTATTACCTTTTGTTTGCTCAGTCGTAATCCAGCTTTATTCCGAAGTGGTTCACTACAGTTGTAGTTTGCAGTGCTGTGTATTTGTGATGGCTCACAGAGCCAGAGGTTGCGTCAACTCTCCGGACAGTTTTTGTTTTATTTGTGGGGAATATACCGTGAAAAAGCGGCAGAGGAACATTTCTGCATTTATTAAAAAAGTATATTTTGCCTATTTTGGTTTGAAGTTAGGCGATCAAGACAAACCGTGGGCTCCTCACAAAGTGTGCAAGACATGTGAGGAAGATCTACGCTTATGGATGAAAGGTAAAAAACAAGCATTTCGTTTCGGAATACCTATGATCTGGCGTGAACAAAGAGACCACAGCAGTGACTGCTATTTTTGCTCTTGCATTGTGAAGGGATACAACTTAAAAAATAAGAACGTAATAAGTTACCCCAACCTTCCCTCAGCAATTAGGCCTATGCCTCATAGCAACGAAGTACCTGTGCCTGAACCACCAAAATCTTTGGATCATATTTGTGTGGACGGTTCTGATCATGATGAGACTCATCAGATGGCTTTTCCCGATGAGTTCAGTACTTCCGAGTTTGAAACTGAACCAGATCCGAAACCTGAACTTTTCTCTCAAGCTGAATTGAATGATTTAGTCCGGGATTTAGGACTCCCAAAAGATGCTGCCCAACTGCTAGGTTCTCGGCTTAAACAGAAAAATCTACTGTCACCAGGAACAACTTTTTATTGGTACCGCAACCGCGAGACACAATTTTTGAAGTATTTCAGCAAAGAGGAAGATTTGGTATTTTGCAACGATATATACGGAGTGATGGAAAAGTTTAAACTCAAGTATGATCCTGCTGAATGGCGGCTGTTCATTGATTCGTCAAAAGACAGCATGAAAGGTGTTCTTCTTCATAATGGCAACACATTCGCTTCAGTTCCTATTGCTCACTCTGTTATTCTCCAAGAAAAATACGAGAATTTGGCCCTGATTCTTCAGAAGATTCGTTATGATGAGCATAAGTGGATGATTTGTGGAGACTTTAAAATTCTATCCATGCTATTAGGGCAGCAATCCGGTTTCACCAAATATCCCTGCTTCCTTTGCTTGTGGGATAGCCGGGCCCGCGACCTACACTGGGGAAGAAAGACTGGCCAATTCGGGAGTATTTGAGACCCGGTGAGAAAAATGTTCTTCATGAGAGCTTGGTACCTCGTGATAAAATTCTATTACCACCTCTCCACATTAAGTTGGGTCTCATTAAGCAATTCATCAAGTCCCTTCCAAAAGATGGTGAGTGCTTTCGGTACCTTTGCTCAAAGTTCCCCCGACTTTCTGAAGCAAAGCTAAAGGAAGGAGTGTTTGTTGGCCCTGAAACTCATTTCAGATGGAGCATTCGCTGAAACGATGTCTGAGAAGGAAAAAGAAGCCTGGGATTCCTTCAAGGATGTTGTTCTCAAATTCTTGGGGAACAGGCGGGATGAGAACTATAAGGATATTGTTGCCAGGATGCTCAATGCTTTCAAAGAACAAGGCTGTAACATGAGCCTGAAAGTCCATTTCTTGCACTCCCATGTGAACTACTTTCCCGAAAACTTGGGGGCGTACAGTGAAGAACAAGGTGAAAGGTTTCACCAGGACATCAAGGACGCAGAGAGAAGGTACCAAGGAAGATGGAACACCACTATGATGGCTGATTTCTACTGGTTGCTGCTGCGGGAAACCCCAGATGAAAAATACGCCAAGCAGCGCACCAAGAGAAGCATTCGGGGGAAGAAGAAACGGGCCCACCAGGAGATTGATTGACCCAAGAATGACTTTAAAATCTAAACTGTGTTGACAAATATCGTGTTTTTACTAAACTTTGAAATAAAAATTTGCTAGTTATTACCACAGTGTCGGATCTCATTTATTAGAATTTTATTTTCACACCATCGGGTGTTTGTCTTCATGTATTGCAATGGTGCGGTTTGCGTTTTCTATTCTTACATACATACCTGTACAACATTTTTTGCACATTTCTTTGCTTTGCTTTGTGTCTAACCTCGCTCTTATATGCTCAATGTTTGTGCACATGTATGTGGCTGTTTTAAGTGCAGACAATTTTGCTACCATCACAGTGTGTTTTGTTGACATTACTCTATTCTTATGTGCTGCCTTGTTACAATTTTCTTTATTCTTATTTGAATAACTACTAAACAATTAGTATAAAGAATTCATCCAAGAAACTTTTATCTCGATCGCACTCAATCTGAAACGTTCACCTCAAACTGCTAACCCAATGTAGCAAAAAATCTGTACGTGATGGAGCAAATTGGTTACCAGATTTGGATTCAGCGCACCAAAAAACGTAAAAATCAATTGAAACATTAGAGGCAGTTTAAAAAAAATTTTTTTTAGTGTACCTGTGTAATCTGTGTTACAAAAGGGTTAAATACAGGAAATAAGGAAACAATAAAGGAAGCGTTTTCTTTCGAAATATAAGGGACATTTTCAGTGCGGTCATTGCTCTGTATGCATTTACACTTTATCAGTTAAAAATGACTTTACCCATCCTATCAGTAATCATAAATTTTATTTAGATGACTTTTCAAATTGCGCTACCAGCCATGTAATTTATGTTATTTTATGTCCCTGTAACAAGTTATGTGTGGGCAAAACCACACGCCCGATACGTAATAGAATAATTGAACATAAAAGTTGCATTAAAAGAGGTGCGGTGGAAAAACCCTTGGTTACACATTGGCAAGAAAGTAAACATGTATATGTATAACTGTAATTGTGCCGTTGTTAATCACCCCCTTATCTTGTCCCCTCTCCCATGTCCCCTCTCCCATGTCCCATGTACAACAATCTGTAATTCATACTGGTGTTTAAACAGTAATTTATTTGCAAATCAATTGTATAACTGTAATCATCTCGTTGTTTATCCTTCCCTTCTCTTGTCCCCTCCCCCTGTCTTGTACAATGATGGACCGCTTCTGATCGCTGGAAGGAGCGGTGTATAAATGTATGCCAAATAATAAAATAAATAAATAAATATAAGATATCGGATTTAAGGTTTTTCGTAATAAAAAAAGTGAAGTTGAATTGGCGCGGTGGCAACATAGATAAGACCATTTTACGCCTGGAGCAACGCTACATTTTTAACCTCAACAGTTTACATCCAAATGGGTTAAACATGGAATGTGATCTTTCGGTCTGTCTTTAACATCAACACGTCTGGTTTAAAGATATGTTTTATTCTACGAGAGTATATTTTTTTAAATACCCTTCCACCGGTTAGTAGGAGGTTTTATTCATCAGGCAGTAGTGTATTTTTTCATGCCTAATTTATTCATTCATTTATCATTTATTTATTTATTGTTCCAAAACAATTTTTATTTATTTATTGTCACTGTTTTTTAGGCTTCTAGTTATTTATTTATTATCCATTGTCTATTTATTATTTTATTTTATTTTACACAGTACATTTTAGTTTTTATCACCTTTTTATGGTTAAAGTCTTTTTTAATTTTACATTTTCCCCTGTTGTTCATCGTTAGTTTTTAATTTTTTCACAATATTACAATACTTGTGTTCACGGAGATATTCCTGACAATTTTCATGTCTTTATCCAATGCACTAGTTTTTATAGATAGGTCCGTTTTATATCCTTGATTGTTACATTTTCATTTGGGTTAGGGTGATTAGTAACTGAGGTATCCGGATGCCCATCCCCTGCTTAAGCAGAAATTGACCTACATTTCCCCACTGGGCTTTGGCCTCTACCTTCATGCCTCCAACTCCCCCCCCCCCCATTACCCCAGTACAAAACACAAACACACTGGAATTTTGGGCACAATAAAAAAAGATTTTTCATCTATAGAATTGTTGCCAGTCCTTGTGTGCCTGCTTGGTTCGTTCCCTACCGCCTGCCTCGCCATGTTATTAGCAAAGGCCGGCTCCAGTTGCCTTCCACTGGGCAGAGACCCCAACAGTGATGTCTCTCCCAACCTAAGGAGCATTCTGCTCCCTGCAACGTGGCATCAGCCTCAAATGCCCCACCAGGTCGGCGAGCGCCAGCTCGCTACCCCACACCCTTGCCAAAACAAATCCAACCAACGACCCCCTACCCAGCTGCGACACCCACCCCCCCTCCCCCCACAACAATACATGGGAGGGTGGGAAGGGACACCTTGATCTGTCGACGGGCCGGCAGGAAGAGAGAGATCGCAAGCCGCCGATCTCCCACGCTTCCTTGCCGGCCTGCCCCCCGCCAGCCACCAGGACCAATCACCTCACCCCACGTCACCGACGTGGGGCCGATGGGCAGATGCCGGCTCCTTCTTCCCCCCGCCCACCCCCTGACTCCACGCAAATGCCAGCAAGGCATTGGGCCCCAGGAACCCGGTTACACTACCGGCCTCGGGACCCGGCCCTACGGCGCGGCGGGATTAACCGAGGTATCCGGATGCCCATCCCCTGCTTAAGCAGAAATTGACCCACCTTTCCCTACCGGGCTTTGGCCCCTACCTTCATGCCACACACTCCCCCCCCCCATTACCCCAGTACAAAACACACACACACTGGAATTTGGTAAATAACCCTTGGTCACAGCTTTATTAACTGTATTGCAACACCGGCCCAACATGGGCCAACTCGAACATTCTTAATTCCAAACAACTGCCCCCCCCCAACACCCTCCCCCCCCTGGTCCGGATGATGCCCCCCAACAGCCATTTATAGCAAAGTGGTGCATCATCCACACCCCATTCCCCTACTGCCCGCCTCGCCGTGTTATTAGAAAAGGCCGGCTCTAGTTGCCTTCCACCGGGCAGAGACCCCAACAGTGGTCTCTCCCAACCTAAGGAGCACTTCGCTCCCCTGAAAAGCAGCATCAGCCTCAAATGCCCCGCCGGGTCGGCGAGTGCAAGCTCGCTACCCCGCCACAGGCACAAGGTAGACCCCCTAACCTTGTGCCGCCCCCACCGTAGAAAGCTGCGACCAATACCAACCTTCCAGGGCTTCCTGCCAGTCATTCAGTAACAGGTCTTGTCCCACTGGGGCGAGGTGAACCCCGTCCAAACGATACAAGCCAGCACACCTCACTTCTACCCAAGGGTGCAACACCTGAATCCCCCCAGTTTGCTGAACCCAATGTCCTATCTACCTGTTAATCTTGACCAAGCCCCGCGACCACCGCCGCTGAGCCCAGCACGTGGGATGTGGAATTATGTCCAACCAAATAATGGCCACTCCCGGGAGTAACTCCCTCAGAAGTCCGATGTCCCTCTGCACAGTTCTTATAAGCTGCCGGCATGGCCAGCTGGACAAGTCGTTGCCCCCCAAATGGATCATGAGCCCGACTGGCTGCTGCCGCTGTCCGATCTTCACCTGTACGAAGGCCAATAGTTGCCACCAACGCATGCCGCATTGTCCCATCCAACAGAGCCAAATTCCGGAAGCCGCCAGCCCAAGATGAATGCCTAACGGCCGCGCTGATGCCCTGCGCTCGGCCCAATAGACGAAGGAATGACCGATGATCCACCACTCTCCGGAGCACGGACCATCTGAAAGGAGACAAATCGGACTGCCACCAGCAGGCAACTCTGGAATAGGAAGGAAAATGTTAGTACCCCTCGCCCCCCCCCCAGCGTAACTGCATTACCAGCCAGACTCTAGCACCCACACCCAGCTCGGGGCACCTGTGGGCGAATGTACCCCTCGTATGCACCCGAGTACCACCTGCCGATCCGCTGAATTACCCGACCATCGAGCCCCACTACAGCCGTGCTCATAGCTGCGCCAATCCTGAACGAGTACGATGCATAACTCTTCTCGTCATAACCCAGGAGTCGCAAAGCCAAGCGCAACACAGCTGTGAACTGAAACTGCATCACCGGCTTGCCGTCCTCATGAATAAAAAAGTAGCCTGGCGCCGCCGGCCACCATTGCAGATAGCTCTGCAGGGCATGAACCAGACATGATGTCAAGGGAAAGATAGCGCTCAGCAGCACCCAACCCCCTTTACCCGTCTGGTCCATTTTGGAACGCAGAATGAATAAGTGTACCTGAGCCGCCTCCACTATCACATGCTGGAATTCGAGCCCGCCGAACGCACCCCTCCTTGCAGACCTGGGCATGAGCTTGCACACCCGGAAAGCTCCAAAAAAAAGCTGCCACAAACAGCGCGTGAAACAAAACAGCCTCAAAATTCGAGGCTGCGACGCAAGGTAACACCTTGCAAATCTGAAGTAAAGGTTCGTGGGAGACCGGGAGTCGCCAATCTTGTGACCTGGGGTGCACCCTGGCCCAACCAGCCAATAGGCGCTTGACCAAAAACGATACCTGAGGGTTGCCCCACCCGGCAGCCTTGCAGAAGAAGGAAAACCCGGCCACCGCAGACACGACCGCCGACCTAGCCCAGCCCTCGTTCTTTGCCCACAACACAAACTGGCCCACCAGCCCATCAGGAACCTTCCCCCCAGCCCAACCTCTTGAGCTCACGAATACACTCACCTGGGAGTATCCTCGCCGATACAGTGCCCAGGTGCTGCGTGCCACTGACACAGACAGCAACACCATCAAATCAGGATCCCAACCCTCCAGGGATGGTCCGGCACCGGCACCGGCGAGGCCGTCCCTTCTGCATCTGGAGCCAACTGTCGGAACTGCGACCACTGAAAATGGGACAGAGCATCAGCGACAGAATTCTGTGCGCCTGGCACATGGCGCGCTCTGGCAGTGACATTCAGGCGGAGACAAGCCAGCACAAACACCCTCATCAAGGCGGCTACCCTCGGGCACCTAGGCGCGTGCCAGTTGATGACCTCCACCACCGCTGCATTATCACACCAGAACACTACACGCCGGTCACAGAGGCGCTCCAGCCACACCCAGAGTGTGACCACTATGGGGAAAAGCTCCAAAAAAGTAATGTTATGGGTCAAACTGGAGACCACCCATTCACTAGGCCAGGGCTCAGCACACCAAGCCCCCTGGCAATATGCCCCAAACCCGTAACTGCCCGCCACATCCGTGAACAAATGCAGATCCGAATTTGAAAGTTCCGGCAACTGCAGTAACGTGCGCCCATTGAAATCAGCTAGGAAGGCATCCCACACCCGCAAATCTTTGCGCATCCCCGCCGACACCCGAATGCGATGGTGGGGGAACTGCACCCCCGCCATTGCCAGAGATAACCGCTGCGCAAAGGGGCGCCCCATGGGCAGAACCCTGCAAGTGAAAATGAGGTGCCCGACCAAGGACTGCAGAACCCTAAGGGTGGTCTTGTCCGACAATCCCACAAATGCGACCAACTCCCTGAGTCGCTCCACTTTCTGCACCGGCAAGCGCACTACCATTTCCTTAGTATCAATCTCGATCCCTAAAAAGGTAAGGCGAGTAACGGGCCCCACAGTTTTGGTGGACGCTATGGGGATCCCAAAGTCGCCAGCCAATCCCAGAAACGCCTCCAGCAGAGTGGCACAGGTACTAGCCTGACTGGGCCCAACAAACAAAAAATCATCCAGGTAATGCACTACGGTGGAGAAACCCATCTGCCTCTCGAGCACCCAATTCAAGAATGAACTGAAGGCTTCAAAGTAGGCACAGGATATCGCACAACCCATAGGCATTCACTTATCAAAATAGAACTGTGATTCGAACCGGAAGCCTAAGAAAGGAAAAGCCGAAGGGTGAATCGGTAACAAGCGGAACGCAGATTCGACGTCCACCTTCGCCAACCGGGCGCCGGCCCCACACTGCCGAACCAAAACCACAGCCACATCAAAAGAAGCATAGCGCACCGTGCACAGCTCCCGAGGAATGTGATCATTCACGGAATTTCCGGGCGGGCAAGACAGGTTATGGATCAACCTGAACTTACCTGGCTCCTTCTTGGGAACCACTCCCAATGGGGAAGCCTTAAACGGAAAAAACAGGGGTTCCTGGAAAGGCCCCGCTACTCGGCCCAACGCACACTCCTCCGCAAGCTTCCTACGCACCACGTCAGCCAATGATTTTACTAACTAGCGTTCCGCGACCCGCCCTCAGCTGGCGAACCATGAAAGGGGATACAAAAACCTTCCGAAAAGCCCAACAAAATCAAACTCAATGCCCCCCCCAGCCGAGACCGCCCATAACTCAATAGCCACGCGTGCATAGCGTCGACTCTCACAGGCGTGGGAGCCAACATCCAGTGGGCTCCCTCACTTACCCCTCAATGGAGCACCCACCACTCCTTTGTGGCTACACTTCGTGGCAGCATGCCCACTCCCGCATAAGGAGCAGGGGTGCTTAAATTTACAGTCAGGGAATGGGCAAGATGACTTGTTGAAACGCCAACAGACGTCTCCACCCACAGCACCCCCGTTTGACTAAGTCATGACGGGAACTGGAGCCCGAAAGGACTGCAAGTCCGCAGTAGCCGTTGGAGTCCTCGCCTTGCCGCCGCCACCCCCTGCCCCCCCAACCCGGCTCCTCACCGACATTTGCGTTAGCCAGAGGTTGATGTCTTTTGTCCCCCATGGTAGCTGCCCATTCTCTTCCATCATATCCCTAAACTCCTCATCATAATTAAGCCAAGCCCACCCGTCGCGTGCCTGCGATGCTGCTAAAATTTTATCTGAATAAGCCAACAGCGCACCATACTGCTCTGGGAAATAATGGCCACAAACGCTAGCTAAGCGCAGGAAAGCCCAAGTCCAGTTGAGGGTATTGCGGGAAGCCTTCCGCACTCTTCCCACTTTCTCATCCTCCTTGCGTTTTTTCCTACTTTCACCTGAGCGTTTCCTACCCTCCAGCAAACGGAAAATGTCGATGTACTTACGCCATTTGATCCGACGGCGCAGCTTCCGCAGCACACCTTTCCACAACTCGGCACAGCACACTACGGTGGCCCCCCACCCTCACCCTTCTCTGCCGTCCCCACCGCCGAGTCCCCCGAGGAAACCGCCGACAATGTCAAGGACGAGGTCGAAGAAGAAGTGTGCCGACAGCGGCACCCCCGCCGATGCTTCGCCTTAGCCTTCCCTCCTCCCGCGAGGCCAGACACTGTGGTTTGCGCACCCCCTTCCGCACTGCCCCCGCCCCCTTCATATTCACCAGCCTCCTGGTGGGGCGTCAACATCGCGCACGTGGTCTGAATCCCAGCTGCGGTACCGGTCAGCTCAGCAACGGGACTTGCGGGCAAAGTACCAGTGGCCCGACCAGGATCGGCCATGCTCATCCGGGGCATCACACTCTTGGGGACCTGTAGGGGAAGAGAAGGAGAGAAACCAGCAGCAACAGCCCCCGGAGCCCTTGACGCTTCACTCACCCCACCTCCCCAGACCCAAGCTGAAGAACCGAGGCCGCAGGCGTCCCAGGCAGCTGAACCCCTACCTGTGGTAAGCCCAGCCCCGCCAAACCCTGCCCCAGACCAGTCAGTCCAACCACCACCCCAATGACCTACTCCACCACATGGGCTGGCCCCAAAGGCCCACGGACCGGAGGCACCTGGGAGTCCAGGATGAGGGAAATGCCCAGCCATCAGACCGGGAGTATAGAATCCTGGAAATGAAGGGGGGAAGGAAACCCCCATAGGACCCCCTTCCGGGACGTCGATCCGCGGCCCACCGACCTGCCCCACCACCCCACCCGCAGGGCTGACAGCTGGCACTGTCCCCCTGACCCCTTTGCGAGAATCAGTGTCAGGTACCGCAAGGGCGCCACCCAGATCCAGCCCACCCTCTGCAAGCCGAAGGGACCCAGACTCCTCCAACCCCAAGCCCTCCTGAAGGACCCCGCCCCCACAGACCTGAGGGGCCCCAAAGGCAGCACCCGGTGAAATACCAGCCGGGCCTCGTCTGTATTCTTTGTTTTTTTTTTTTTTATATATAATTCTTTAATTTGCGGCTTTTATTTTAAAAAACACCCGCTAGCCTCTCATGATGAGCCCAGAATCCCCCCCCCCCCCCGCAGCTATGGCCCACCACCGGCACAGAGACAACCCCAAACGCCCCAGCACCAAAAACCCCCAAAAGCTGTTCCTCGAGTCACCCGCTAAACAGCTACACACTCAGTGGAACCGGAGCCCCCCGCCACACACCTTGATCCGTCGATGGGCCGGCAGGAAGAGGGAGATCGCAAGCCGCCGATCTCCCATGCTTCCTTGCCAGCCCGCCCCCGCCAGCCACCAGGACCAATCCCCTCACCCCACGTCACCAACGTGGGGCCGATGGGGCAGACACCAGCTCCTTCTCCCCCCCGACTCCGCGCAAATGCCAGCAAGGCATTGGGCCCCGGGAACCCGGTTACACTACCGGCCTCGGGACCCGGCCCTGCGGCGTGGCAGGATTTTCTTTGAGTACCGATAATAGGCTGTTGTGTACATATTTCCTTGGCCACAGTTATTAGGTGACAATATGTTTTATTTCAAATACTTAATAGTTAGTTTAGACCCTTCCTTTTGAGGAATATTGCCTCTAGATCCCAATTAGAATTTTTTTCCCTTGATAGATTTACATATCGGGGCCATGACGTCAGTACCTCTTCTCCCACCAATACTTTATCTAGAGCGCAGATGCCGGCGTTTTTTGTTAGCGATCTCGCTTTTTTGTTAGCGATCTAGTTGCTTTGGAAGTTAAGACTTCACGGTGACCTGCCGAAAGTTTCCATCATTGTTTACTGCCAAGGTTGGTTTTTTGCACTCTTCACATTTTTAAATTTAGAAGGAACAATGATCAGTTTTCCCTTTTATTTATTACATTTCTTTTTCACTGGCTCTCTATGTACAATTGTTTCGTTTGTAGAATTTTTAAGACATTCATCATTCCGTGTTCACCAGTCCTCTCCCGCAAATATCTTTTATAGAGCATAGATGTCGGCTTCCTTTGTAAGCTATCTGCTGTCTTGAAAACTAAGACGGCACGCTGTTTTGCAAAAGAAAATTTTATTGCACACTGCTAAGGTGCATTTTTTGTACTCGTTACAATTTTAAATTTAGAAAGAGCAATGATCAATTTGTCGTCACTGTTCCATATCATTTGTTTTATTTTTGATTTTTCCTGGATTGCAATGTACATCATTTGATCTGTGCAGGTTTTAAGATATTTCATATCGGTCTTTATGTTCCACTAGTATAGGTGATACATATAATTTAGTTCAGTATGATGGATTATAATTCCTTGCGTTGTTTGTTAATCTTTTTCATGCTTTGAAGACCGGCACGATGAAAGATCTTAAAGCAAGTAGTCGTTGCTTGCTGTATTATTGAAGAATTGGATCAGAATACATACCAAGATAATATCTTGTGTTTCCATCACAAAGGCATGTATATATTTATTTTGAAATCTTCAGTATATATACCCATTGATTAGTAAGATTGTACGCTCTTTGTTTAACCATCATAACCACAATGAGATCCACCTTTGCACTTTAGTTTCTGGGAAGGATCACAAGGTACGCGTTTCATTTTACATAAAAGTAATTGGAAAAACATTTCACAACCCTTTGGGTCTCTCGCTTTTGTTAGGCAGGTGTGTTCACACAACCCACTGGTTTCTAGGTTTCCTTTCCTTTCGTTTTTCCTTTTTTCTTGTGTTTAACCCTTTTGTAACACAGATTATTCACAGACTTAGAATATAATATATACTGATATGGTGATCTTTAAGGTTTTTTGTCACACCCCCAGCGAATTGGTTTCCAGTATATGTTTATATATAATACATTTGATGCACTGATATAATTTATAACTTATTATGTTTTTATGTATTTTATTTATTTACTCCCATTATTTATTTATCATATGTGAAGTACATCTCTTTGTTTTTATTGATTGTGTTTTTATTGATTATGTTTATTCATTTCTCCGATTCTAGCATGTACATGTCAGGTGTAAGCTTTTTCACACATGTTTTCTACACATGATTTTGAGTTACATGTTAGTATATATAATTTTTTCACAGTTCATCTCTTAGTCCTATTTGGTTTTATATTTGTTCAATAATTTAACTTATTATGTATATGTTTTTATTATTGTGTGTTTAGCCAATTCAGCCCCTGAGGAAGGTTCATCGAAACACGGCCTGTGTCGGGCCAATGGCTGATGTTCATTAATAAAATCAAATCAAATATACTCTTCCGTTGCAATCCAAGTTTTGTACTGGGTTTGGGTTTTGCACGTGGATTCGTGCTTTTTCTGTTGGACTTCAATCAACGGCTACTACTGCGAGACATTGTGGTCCCGATTCAGACATGGATGTCCCAGCCCTCTGTGTGCCCGGTCAGAACTGGACACACAGAGTTAGCTGGGATTCTGATCCCACGGAGCACATCTAGCCCCGCGGGATCAGAATCACGTCCAGGCCTGTACGTTCAGGCTGGAACCCTGATTCAGTCCGGCCTGCACATACAGGCTTGCCCAGATAGCTCAGTCAGGGCTTTTCAATGGAACCACGGGCCATGGCATCCGGTTGCCATGGCATTGCGGCTCCATTGAAATGCCACGATCCCCAGCCGCCGGCTCAAATTGTGGATTCCCCGCAGCCCAACCCTCAATCTGACCTCCCAAGGCCAGGATCGGGCTGTGAGGATCATCCTCTGCCCCCTCCTGCCCTTTCTGAGGCCCGGGCCTGCCGTCCCTCGCGGACGAGGGGAACTTATTCCACCTCTGAGGTGGAATAAGTTCCCTGTTCAAGACGCTGACCCCAGATGTATAGGGCCATCATTGGAATTGGCCCTGTACGTCCGGGGCTGACAAACACCCATTGCCTGCCCTAACACCGCTCCTGATTTGCCCCTTTCCCGCACCATCTAATTTCCCCATACAACATACAGGGAGGTTAGACAGGATCAGGAGAGGGCACAAATAATGGAGATGGATGTCCCAACAGGATGTCCATTTCCTCTATTCTTGCCTCGGAATGACTCCTTGTGTGAATACTCGGGGTGCAGTGAATAGGCTGAACAGGAATACTTTGTACTGGCAATACTGATGCTTGAATTCGAAGCAAAGGTATTTCCAGTGTCTGGGATGGATGGAGATGTAAGTGTAGGCGTCTTTCAGGTCCAGAGAGGCCAGTCAGTCATCCCCATCCTTACCAACCATCCTTCTAATCCCATCAATCCCAGATAGTGCCCATTTAACAAGGTAACTTCCTTGAGTCTCATGAGTTTCCTTCCCACTGGGGTGCCACACTGTGCAAAAATGGCATCCCAGTAGGTCTGCAGCCCCTTACATGTCTATTATTTTATGCATTTATTTATTTAACTTGTTTTTTAAAGGCCATTTTATTCTTTAATCAAAATGGTTTGCATTATAATATAAAGTTAGTGATTACATTACAACAGGAATGAACTTGGAGTATCCATGAACATTAACTAGAGCTGAACATTAATATCATTACAGAAGGAGTATATATTAACATGATAACTTAGGTTGAACATTTATTATGTTACAAAAGGGGTTAGTGTGGAAGGCTTATATCGTGATGGTTCCAAAGTGTTCGGTGAATAGAAATGTTTTAGTTTCTTGCGGAAGTCTCAGATGTCTGTTGTAGGTAAGTATCCCCACTCCCCACAATTTCTCCAGGACTCCTGGGATCCCGTTCCATAAATTCTATGCAGGAGCACCAGTATATAATGCCATATATACAACATTTTGCAATTATTTTCCAGCATGTTACTGGCAATAATACCCTTGTACAGATTCTGAACCATCTGCTCCCACTTCATACCCCCCTCTGCAACCCCAAGATCTTCCTCTCATTGCTTTTTGGAAGGCAGGTTCTTTCACCTCCACAGTAACCATGAGCCCATACAACTGTACTATCATACCCTTAGTGCTCGACCGCTGGAATAATATCTCCACTGGCCGCAATTCAGAACCCAGTTTTGTTTGTATAGAGCCTGAAATAGAATGAAGCACCTGGGAATACTTGTAGGCATCTGTCATATTGTGAGCATAGGGAATCAAAACAAAGAAACTCCTCTCCCTTCTAGAAATTGCCCTACCCAAGAAAAACAATTCTTTCCCACCTGACAAACCTTATATCATCTAATCCTGGTGGAAAGTCTTTATTGAATCATAATCTAATATATCTTGAGATCCCTCCCTCCTCCTGGAAGATCCCCCTCTATTTCCCCCATATATTAAGTGTTAAGGATCCAAAGGAATTCTCCACTCCCTTCAGGCTTAGTTTATCACCTGGAGGCCAAGCCCTCACCCAGAGTAGTGCACCCTCACTCTCCAATTGCTCCACCCTGACCCACTCTTTGGGGGGACTCCTTACGCCATTCTCTTAATACCCTAATTTGCGCTGCTTCATAGAAATAGTGATAATTAGGATCCCCCCAGCCCTCTTCTCTCTCTAGGCTTAAACAATACTGATCTTGCCACATGTGGTCTCCTTTTTCCCCACACAAACTCAAATACTCATAGAGCCCGGTGAGGTTTCCCGAAATACTCGTCTGGAATCTTCACCAGGAGTGTCACAAATAAGTACAGAAACTGAGGCAGCACCATCATCTTTATGCTGGCAATTTGGCCCAGTCAGGACAAGTGCAAATGTTCCCACCCTTCTAGTCCCTGCTGTATCTTTTTAAGGAGAGTGCCTTAATTTTCTTGGAAGAGAAGCCTCCCCTCCTCTACTAGAATGACTCCCAAGTATTTTATTCGTGCTTTGGCCCATCTAAAGAGGGTAATTTGCTTTAACCTCCTGATCAGCTAGGCTGTACAAGACAAATTTAAAATTTCCGATTTGGATGTGCTTACTTTAAAACCAGGTACCTGCACAAATTTCCCCAGCTCTTCCAACAATATCCCCGGTGTCCTTTCTGGGTTTGATACAAAAAACAATATATCATCCGCAAACATAGCTATTTTTTGTGAGACCCCACCCACTGGTACTCCTTCTACAGCCCCCTTGTCCTTTACCCACTGGGTCATCGATTCCTTTGTTAAATCAAAGAGAAAGAGCGACAAGGAGTATCTCTGATAAGCCCCATGATGGAGCTGAAAAGGCATTGTATAGCTGGCATTCACTTTTAAACATGCCAGGGGTCCTGCATAAAACGCCTGCACCCAAGTCAGAAAGTTCACCCCATCCCCATTTTCTCTAGTACCATAAACATATATGGCTAATAGAGACTAGAGAATGCTAGGAATCCTAAGGAAAGGAATGGAGAATAAAACAAAGGATATTATAATGCCTCTGTATCGTTCCATGGTGAGACTGCACCTTTCCCTTTTAGACTCCTACCTCTCTCTTGTGCCGCCTGGTTATCTACTAATCACCTTATTCTTAATTCCTCCAAGACAACCGCCACTTGGCTTACGGGTTCCACCACACAACCCTCTGTCCTTGCAGGTCTTCCAATTCTTCTTCTTAGGGTCATCCTCGATTCTGCACTTTCATTCCATGAACATCTAACCCAGATTACACAACACACCCTTTATTCCCTCTGCCACATCAAGTCTGTCCGTTTTCTCTTATCTGTCCCCGCTCTTACCACCCATGTTGTCACCCTCATTCTATCGCCCTTGACTACTGTAATTTCGCTCTTGCCGGTCTCTCCCAATATTCTCTGAAATGGCTCCAACTTATACAGAACACTGCAGCCAGACTCATCTTTCATGTCTCCCGTTATGACCACATAACCCCCTTTTTCATCCACCTTCAGTGGCGCACAATATAGGAGCCTCATTCAGGTTCATAAGACCCTTCACACTGGTTCCCCACAGTGTCTCTCATCACTCATCATCCTTCGTGCACCTAAGTGTTCTCTTTGGTCTATACATATGAATCGTGTCTTCATACCCTCTCCCACACAGGCACATGTCGAATCAACACACCACTCCACTTTTTATTAGATTGTTCCAGTAGTTTGGAACAATCTCCCCCCATCCCTCAGGTTAGAACCTTCATTCCAAAAGTTCAAAGCTCAAATCAAGACACATCTGTTTTATACCGCCTATGACCTACCCCGCCAACCTGCCTGACTGCTGATTTCCCCTGTGTCTCTGTGAGCTTTCCTGTTAAACTGATGGCGTTCCTTTCTGAGCTCAGTTTCATAGACGTTTTTATTGTTAACCACTGTGCTGTCCCCACTTAGGGTGGCATATCAAGTTTTAATAAATGAAATTAATATTGTGTGCAATTCTGGTCACCATATCTTACAACATATATAGCAGAATAAGAAAAGGTACAGAGAAGAGCCACCAAAATGATAAAGAGGATGGAAGGATACCCCTATGAGAAAGGCTTAAAAGGTTAGGCCTCTTCAATTTGGAAAAAGATGGCTGAATGGAGATTTGATAGAAGTCTATAAATTAATGAATGGAGTGGAACGGGTAAATGTAGAGCATTTGTTTACTCCATCAAAAAGTAGAAAGACTAGGGAACATGCAATGAAGCCACAATGTAACCCATTTAAGACTAATAAGAGAAAATATTTTTCACTCAACACTTAATCAAACTCTGGAATTCGTTACCAGAGGATGCAAAAGTTAGTGTAACTGGGTTTAAAAAAGTTTGGACACGTTATTGAAGGAAAAGTCCATAACCATTATTAAGGAGGATCAGGGAAATGCACTGCTTACTCCAGGATAAACATTGTGTACCTTTCTGAGAACCTGCCAGGTACTTGTGACATGGACTGGCCACTATTGGAAACAGGATACTGGGCTTGATGAACCTTGGTCTGTCCCAGTATGGCATTTCTTATGTTCTTAAGTTTGTCGCGCTGACTTTTTTGTAGTAGCTCACAATAGTTGTTCTACTCTTCCCCCTCCGGGACTCCACGTATGCAGAGATTGTTCCACCGTGCATGGTTCTCTATGTCTTCAAGCTTCACCCAAATCTCTTGCCAATCTCACTATAAAGCCTCCTCCTCCTACTACTACTAGTGAGCATTTGTATAGTGCTACAAGACATACAGCGCTGCAGAGACATGTAAGAGACAGTCCCTGTTCATTAGAGCTTAAAATCTATGTTGCGAAGCTTTCCTCCTATTCCTCCATCTTCTTCTCTAGGTTCTCCAGTCTGGTACCGATCTCCATAATGTCTGCTTTCACTTTCTCCACCCACGTGCAGACCTCTGCCTGAAAGCCCACTATGTCACTCTTCAGCTCTTAGAACTAGCCAGCGATTTCCACCCACATTAGAGCCAGCTCCCCTCCACCATTAGCCGATTTACTCAGACAGCCCCTTCTTCTTCGGGGAACCTTTGGCAGTTGCACCTGCCATTTTCCCGCCGGCTCCTCTGCCTTTACTCAGGCCCTTAAACACAAAAGGTCCTAAGTCAAAAGTCCCTTTCTTCCCAGCCATTTCCAGCTCTCTGGTTGTCTCACCGGGATGCTGTGCATTTGCAGGGGAGATTTTTCTGCTTGTTTCCACCTATGGGAGTATTTTTGCAGGTTAATCGCTGTGGAGCTTGCACCGGAACTGGAACAGAAGTCAGCAGATTAGCTGCTTTTGGCCAAGTTTCACAGTATTTCCTGTTCTGCCCTCAAACCAGCGTGCCCACTGAATGTATATTCTCCATGGCTTGGTTATCCTTCATTTTCATGTGACTGGGAGGAGGAATAAGAGTTGCCCACACTCCCTGCCTTCTGTGCCTACTAGTTCTGTTTTTGACAGTTTGACCTGCTATCACTCAGGAATGGTGCCTGGCTACCTTTCAGCCCCCCATGCCAAAATGTAACAGAAAAAAGCAAGTAAAAACAATCTAGCAAAAAACAAAACAAAGAGAAACGAAACAAAAAAACAACTGAAAAAATCTTCCTCTGCTGCTGGTGCCAGTCTCACTGCCCTTTCCCTTTGCTGCCAGCCAGTGATGTCTTGAGATCTGAACCTCAGCTGAATTACAGCAGTCACAACTCCAACTCCTGCATCACAGCTGCTTTGCAGCCTGCTACAGGTTTCCAGTGGGCTTGTTTTGGTCCACTCGACAAAAATGAAAAAAGGAAAAAAGAGAAAAAAACAAACTTCTTTCCATTTGCATCTCTCTGCTGCTACTGTGCTACTGCCTGCATCACTCTATTGTCGCTACTCTCATGGTTTGCCTTGCTTTTGCCCTTTGCCCCTCCTCTGCTGATATGGGTGGTTCATGCCACCCTTCTAGCTGCGTGGCTCTGCAACCAGTGTGCTTTGGCTTTTTCAAGTCCACTCCTCATCCTCCTCCTTCTTTGCACCTCTGTGAGAGTCTTAGACTTGTCATTGTATGATTTTCACCTTTTTTTTAATGCCATGCTAGTTTGTCTCTACCCTTCTAGCTATGTGGCTCTGCGGACAAAGTACTCTGGCTTTTCAGAGCCACTCATTATCCTCCTGCTTTCCATCTTTGTGAGTGCCTTTGTCTTGTTATGATACACTTCTTTGGGTGTTGTTCTACCAACTTTGACATGCAGTTCCTAACAACCTGGGTCTGGGAGAACCTGAATCTGCCACAGTGGAGGGAAACATTAGCTGCACATCACTGTCAACAAGCCTTGAGCTCCCTCTTCAAAGTTAACATAAGAACATAAAATATGCCATACTGGGTCAGACCAAGTTCCATCAAGCCCTGACCAATCTAGGTCACAAGTACCTAGCAGTTTCCCCAAAAGACACAGGTTCCACAGTGCTTGTATTGGGACAAGCAATGGATTTTCCGGGTCCCATGAATAGCAAGGATGGATGTGCCCTTGGGACAGCCATCATTGCTACAGGCCACCCTGCCAAAGGCATCCCTGTACGATGAATGTGTATGTATGGGGAGGCCTAGATGGCGGCGGAAGGGGGAGATGACACACTGGAGTGAGGGCGGGACATGGCAGGTCCGCAACCCTGGGTGCACAGGGCCAGCTCAGAGGGTGGCCCTATATGTCTGGGGCTGTGGATGCATACGGGGGATGAGGTCAGCCACAGAGGTGGAGGAGGTTCCCCTGGACAACAAGGGATCCTGATGCTAGTCTGGAGAGAGTGTAGGGGGGCTGTGTATGTTACCCACAGCCAGACACTGCCCATATGAGGCTGGACACTGCCCATGTGAGGATCTGGCTCTGGGGAATGATGTCAATGGCAGCGACTGGCACACGCAGCAAGTATGGGGCCGCGGTGCCAATGCAACAGGATGCCATAGCACAGTGGCCCCATGCAGGAGCCCAACTGAGGTAACCAGGCATGAGGCCGTGCATGTGGGCTGACTGGAACCATGGCTTGGCATGCATGCCCAAGCCCTAGACTGGAGTCAGCCCCGGTGGGAACATCTTGCCCCCATGGGGCAGACTGGGGCATACTTCTGGGGGTCCTGATCCAAATCATCCACACAGGGGGTTGGATGGGTGGCTCCGAAGGAGTCCCCATGTGGGTCAGGACCCCCGGGCCCTGGACCTATAATGACCACCTGCTACCTGCCACAGTTGTGCATACCAGGCAAACTCTGCCTGCCCCCCACCCCCACTATCTCAATCACTCCAGCAGGGCAGGCTTACCTCATGCGAAGTGTGTCTGCAGAAGGTCCAGACATGCTGCCACACCCCTCCAGTATGCTGCACCATGAGCCTGCTGTGGAGCCATGTCATTATCATCCTCATCCTCTGCCACATTGGGCTCAGGCTGCCTCCTGCAAAGGGCATAATTGTACATCATGCAGCAGACCAAGAACATTCTGCACACCTAGGGAGGCTCATAGAGCAGATCGCCACCAGACTGGTCCAGGCATTAGAAATAGCTCTTCAGAAGACTGAACATCTGCTCGATGATGGAGCGTGTTTGCCAGTGTGCCCGGTTGTACCGCTGCTCTTCAGGTGTGAGTGATATGACGAATGGAGTCATCAGCCAGTGCCAAAGTGGGTAGCCTCTGTAACCTGCAGGGTTGTGGGGGTGAGGGTACAAACAGGGTCAGTCGATCCCACAACTGGTGGGAATGGTCGCCCAGTTGTGATGACCACCCCTGCTATCTGTCCCCTGCCAGTCCAGGATATATCCCCCCAAAATAAGAGCTGGCATGCACACTGGGGCCTGGGCAGGGGTGGGAGGGGAGATCCAGGGTGGGGCAAGACATGGGTGGACTATGGCCCCAGATATACCTGGGCATCACAAACATCATTCCTGTATGTCTGGGGCTCTGCATCCAGACAGGGGACATTTACCACCTGGCAGGTAGCCTATGCTGCCATGGGCAGAGGAGGGTTGCAGCACAGAACCCAGAGATGCAGGTGTGGGGGTGTAGGGGCACCCTACAGGCTGACCCAGGCCTTGGCAGTCCGGTTCAGTGGCCATGATGCAGGGGCATATGAGGCCAGGTCACGGGCTGGGGATTGCGGGCAGGGATGGTGCCCTGGTGTCATGGCAACAGGGCACCATGGCACTGTGACACCACATAGGGGCCTGGCTTCACTTGCCGAGTAGGTGACTGGCCATGCAGGCCACCCAGGGCGGGGCGCAGCCTGTCCAGCCAGACCAGTGAACCTGGGACTGGTCTTGCAGGCACATCAGACCCCACAGGGAGGGTGCCAGGTGCTACAACTGCATGCCCTGGCTCTGACCCCCCCCCCCTTGTTCAGGTCCTGTATGTCAGTTTTGGCCTCCATGAGACCTGTATGTCACATGTTGGAACTGGCAGGTTCCTGGGGTGGCCACTATTAGCACCAGGATATTGTGTCCTGCTGGACCCTGGTCTAGCATGGTGTGGCAGATCATATGTCCCTATGTTCACACTTCCATTCCCATCCTGCCCAACATGCATATGTGCCCTATCCATGCCAGGCTACTCATGCCTATGTAGGGCGGTGTGCCCTTGCTGTACATCCCACCCAATGGTGTTGCACATGCTGTGCTGATGTGCTGTCATCTCTGTGCCCACATGCCACAGGTGTGCAGCCCCCCATGCAGGCATACGGCGGTGGTGGTGTGACTGGTGCCCCTGGCCATTGCTATGTGCCCCACACCCATGCATGTCTCCATGGTGGCTATGGATGGCCAGCATACACATGGCAGCCCATGCCCCTGTGCTGCACAGTGACCTGCATGTATGTGTGCGGCCCTCAGTGCTGTCTCAACTTACCCAGTAACCAGCCATCAGTGATGGCACCACTCTCAAAGGCCTCTTGTATCTCTGACTGGACCAGGACATAGGCATCGTGGCATGCCCCAGGGAAGCAAGCCACAACATCGGTGATTACCATGTCAACATTACAGATTATCTGCATATTTAGCAAATGGTAGGCCTTCCAGTTCCGATATACAGCCTTGTGGTGGCACAGGGGACAGAGGGCCACATGTGTGCAGTCAACTGTATCCAGGACATCTAGGAAGCCGGCAAACGTTTTGAACTGCAGCATGACCTGCTGCTGCTGGTCATGCTGCTGTGGGACATGCAGAAATGAGATGTACTGTGAAGCATGTGCCACAAAGGCGTCCAGGACCCCGGTGATGCAGCATGACACAGCTGTCTGGCTAAGGCCCACTGCCATTGCCTGCACTAGCTGGAAGGAGCCAGTTCCCAGGAAGGCGAGGAACTGTGTCCTGTCTGGGTGCATGCAGTGCCAGGTCTGCCTGCAGCTCCAGGTACAATTCATGGATGGCAACATGATCAAACCTGTAGAGGGTCATGGAGAGTTCATCACTCAAGCCCAGGTACTGGCAGCAGAGCCTGGGTATGCTGGGATATGAGTGTTGCCGTCTGCCCCTACAGTGTTCTTGCTCTGCACATATAAGCAGGGCTGTGGAGAGCCATGTGGATGTCTCCCTCTACATCATGTGCCTAGCTGCAACAGCGTCTCACACCTATGGGGGGAAGCAACAGGTTAGGCCATGTGTGGTATATGTGTGGGAACCACCTCCCACAGTGCATGTCCGGCACATCCGGGCATTCATATATTTGGGCAGGCTGGTGATATACCCACCCCAGGTCCAGCGGATGCTAGGTGATCCTGCAGGGGCAGGGTGTAGGATGGGGATCGGGTGTCCAGGACATGACATGGTACTGGCACGCCAGACATCTAGTCCACCTACTGGCTTGCCCAGTCTCTCTCCTACTTGTGGCCACAGCACTATGGCACCATATTGCCATGGTACCACAGCTACATACAGGGGTGGCACTCTATGGTGGACCCCATCTGCCTGCCTTCCACATGCCCTGATCCCTACCCAGGCCTGTGAAGCCCAGTGTCAGGTAGGGGTAACTCCCATGCACACCCTCACCTGCCCATCCTGTCCTAGGCTGTCCACCATCCTCCATCCAGGGGGACATAGTTTACTTCCATAGTGGGATACAACCCCCATGCAGGGCACAGACCTGGATGCACAGAGTTGCCCTTGGGGTCTACCCTGTATGTCCATGGTCCTTCAGGCAACCCATTGCATGCCTGCCTCACCCGTGGACCACACCCACCCACACACAACCTGTGCTCCCCACACATACAGCTCCACCTGCAGGGGCTGCATTTTCCCATTGCCAGATGCACACATTATGTGTCTGGCCATCATATTCACTTGACCTGACCCACTATTCTCTAAACAGGGTAGGCTCCTTGGCCCTGACATCACTACCCAGGGGTGGTGGCTGCATGGGGCCATCACCTAGGGGGGTGGTGGTGGGGTGGACAGGTCACACCTGCAGGGCAGCATGGGACAGACACAGCTGCCCTCCCAAGGGGGTCAATGGGACCATGGTGCCTGACATTGGGGGGTGGGCCTGCTGGCCATATGGCCTTTAACTGCCCCATGATTCTGTGTCCTTTCTATGGGGCAGCAGGTGTGGAGCAGTGGCCTACATCTCCCATTCCTATCAGTGTGTGTGGCCTTTGTCACCCGCCTCCCTCTTACCATCCCTCCGCAGTGTACCCTTCAGTTTATCCTCTCTCCTGCAGCCCACCTTCCTGCGGCACTCCCACGGTCTCAATCCATCACAACAGCTCTGTAATGTACAGGCACATTGTGTGCTTCATGGACATAATAGGTGCCTCATGTACAGCTACCCTGAATTTGAGGAAGGGCACACATCACCTGGTCCCCAAAATAAACACCACAATAGATGGTCTCTCCAGGTTGTGGAGCAAATCTGTTCAACTGCCAGAATAATGCAAGTGTTGAGTGTGGTATGTCCTGCTAGCAATTTTGTACTCTGTACAACTGCAGCATATTGAGAGGCATGTCCCATCTAGCTCTTGTATGCTGTACCCATTGGTCAGGGACTCTCGGGTAGCATATTATGTCAGGCTCTAGAGCTCAGGCAGCTGTTTCCAATGAATCTGAAAGCAGTGGGTGGTGCTTAGGCAGAAAGGTGGGTGCTGATGCCAACCAGCATGGCTTGCCAAAACCATAGTTACCAGCAGGTTACAGGAAGTCCCAGAAAAAGCTGTTCTCCTCTCTTTCTGAGACATCTATTCAGCTAGATCCATTATAGTCAGCCTGCATGTTTTGTGAAACACTGAACTGTGTCAGCCACTCACATACCATCTGTGACAAGTCTGCTAGTTACCATCCACTGCATGTACACATGGCCACTATGAAAATGTTGGCTTTTTACAAACAGCATGGATGTCCAGTAGCCTAGCTAGTGACTAGACTGCCATAAAGAAACAATTCCCATATCATTGCAACTTGACCCTAGATAGCACTATGTGGATACATAACCGTGACATGGTCCTAGCTCGGTCAGAGTAAGAATGACCTCTTAGCATGAACAGATGTTTGCAGTCAAGCCATGCTCATGCCAGACCTATGTTAAGGTGTCTCAGCCATTTGCCTAACTTTTGATTCATATACATCCTTTGCAAACTGCTCTGTATAAGACAATACCCCAAATCCTCTGCTCTTCATTTGTGCACCCTTTTTCTTTGAACTTGGGGACAGTTAATGCAATGCAAAGAGCACTGGAAATTGGCCCAGAGACAGGCTGCAAGTGCATGTTGGACCACAGTGGCCCAGGTCTGTCACATACTAGAAGACTGTCCCCCTACACAGCTTTTGGCAGTGAGCATTGAACATAGTACTATGCTCATACTCCCATATTATGTCATGTCCCTGGCCATGGACACTGTTTTAGTTCTCTGTACAACAGTGCACCTTCCATGACCCTGTTACACCTTCAGTTAAATGTAAACTGCCTTGAATAGTAGAAAGGTGGTATAAAATAAGTTTAAATAAAATAAAATAAATAAACAAATAAATAAATAAAAATGGTTAGTGCAGCACATGCGTCTCCCACTTCAGATGCAGTTCCTCCCCCCCCCCAAAGAACATGTGGAAGTATGGCAGGTTGGACATGGGATTAGTTGTTGGTACAGTTACTAGCTACACATAAGCCCCCATCTCCAACCTCTTTGTCCTCTAACAATGTCCTTGTGGCTGTCACATTTGGTGTCCATGGAGAGTGGATGAGGCTGTCATGCAGGGCTTCTGATTTGAAACATGCAGAGACTGAATAGGCCCTCAGAGCTTCTGTGCATCTGAACATAGCCTCTGGCCAGCAGTGCCATCCACCAGGGGCAAATTCAAAACATGTATGGGACCATTATCTCCACTCCCACCCCACCCCAACATTAATGGTGGCAGGCGATGCAGAGATCAACATGAAATCCTGTGGCTAACTCCTCCTGCTGTAATTGTGCACACACCATTCAGAAGTCAGTGAGCTACTGTCACAATCAGGCAAACAAATGTATGTCATCTCTAAATATAAGGCAGGTTGTTGTTTTGGAGTAATATGTAATGTACTGCTGAATGATGTGGTCAATGATCACTAGACAGTGTTGAGATAGTATCTAATCTCCAGGAACAAGCAGGAATAAGTCCTCACATATGGGTACGTCGGTACCGACGGAGCCTGCGTGGGAAAGCTCCCCAGCCTTTCAGATGAAAGGCTTTTGGGGCTTCCCACTGCACATGCGCGCTGCCTTCCCGCCTTCCTGACCAGCTCTCCTCAGTCCTGCCAAAAAGAAGTCTTTTAAAAGGCCTTACTATAAGAAGGCCAGATTTTCCACAAATACTGGCCAGCAATCTGCTCAGCCTCGCTTTGCTGCTAAGCGTCAGCAATCTAAGCAAGTAAAGTCAAAGCCTGCAGTGTCTGCTGCACCCCAGCAGGCTCAACCCCCTCAGGGGTTTTGACTTGCCCCTAGAGAACTTGCCGTTTCTGGCTCTAGAACAACCAGAGCCCCTCACCATTCCTGGAAGGCTAGCTCATTTTGCTCCCAGATGGGAACAAATCACATCAGAGCAATTGGCCCTCTCTATTATCAGGGAGGGCTACAAACTTCATTTCTCCAGCCTTCCTCCCCATACCATGGTGAGGCAATTCAGTTCTCCCCCATCTCTTCTGACCCTGTTGGGTCAGGAAGTCTCTTCTCTCCTTGCCCAAGGGGCAATAGAGGAGGTTCCTCCTCCACAACAGGGGTTAGGTTTCTACTCCCCTTATTTTCTCATAACAAAGAAGACAGGGGGCTTCAGACCTATCCTAGATCTGAGAGAATTGAACAGGTTTCTATTCAAGGAGAAATTCAAAATGCTCTCTCTGGGCATTCTCCTTCCATACCTTCAGAGTCAGGATTGGCTTTGTTCTCTAGATCTCAAGGACGCGTACACTCATATACTCATCCATCCATCCCACAGAAAATATCTTCGCTTTCTGTTCCAGGGAAAACATTTCCAGTACAGAGTACTACCCTTCGGTCTGGCCTCTGCTCCAAGAGTCTTCACAAAATGCATGGCAGTCGTAGCCGCATTTCTCAGAGGCATGGGAATCTTTGTCTTCCCATATCTGGACGACTGGCTCATCCGAGCTCCATCTCAGTCAGAAGCCCAGATTTCTCTGGACCGCACAAGGCGTATTCTTCAATATCTGGGACTTGTGGTAAACGTTCCCAAGTCCCAACTCATCCCTACTCAGTCCCTGGAATTCATAGGGGCCCAATTGGACTCCACCACTGCAAGGGCCTACCTCCCTCTGGTCCGAGGCCAAAGGCTAATAAGCTTGGCCTCCCAGGCTCAGTCCAGAAGTCACTTGTCAGCCAGAGAAATGCTGCAACTTCTGGGCCACATGGCCTCCACGGTCCATGTGGTGCCCTACGCTCGTCTTCATATGAGGGCAGCTCAATGGCTTTTGGCCACCCAATGGTCTCAAGCATCAGGACTGCTCTCAGACCAAATACTCACCTCAAAACGACTGTTTTGGTCTCTCCAGTGGTGGACATCCTCCAAAAATCTGTTGTTGGGGATTCCCTTCCAACCTTCGTTGCCCCAAGCAACCCTCACAACAGATGCCTCCCAAACAGGGTGGGGAGCTCATCTCCAACACCTCTCCACTCAGGGCACCTGGTCTCCTCAGGAGACCACCCTTCACATCAACCTTCTGGAACTGTGAGCAATCTTCCTTGCCCTCACAGTCTTCCACACCCTCCTTGTCAACCTGACTGTCCTAGTCCAGACAGACAATCAGGTAGCCATGTTCTATGTCAACAAACAAGGAGGGACGGGCTCTCAGTCGCTTTGCAACGAAGCTCTCAGATTATGGGCCTTCGCCAGAGAGCATCAAATTCATCTTCTGGCAGTATATCTTCCAGGAGTTCAAAACTCTCAGGCAGACAGACTCAGTCGAGTTCTGCTCCCACACGAATGGTCCCTGCATATGGACCAGATACGCAGAATCTTTCAGGAATGGGGGACCCCGGACATAGACCTCTTTGCAAGTCCGTGGAATGCCAAACTTCCCCGGTTCTGTTCCAGGACTCCGTGTCAGGGAGCTCAGGCCAACGATGCCTTTCTCCTACATTGGGGTCAGGAATTCCTGTACGCTTTTCCACCCATTCCTTTGATTCCCAAGACTCTGTTCAAACTTCAGAGGGATCACGGATCCATGATCCTCATTGCTCCACGCTGGCCACGCCAAGTGTGGTTCCCTCTCCTTCTACAGCTCTCCCAGGGCTCCTCCCTGGACCTGGGAGCTGCACCAGACCTTCTGTCTCAGGAGCAGGGGACTTTGTGGCATCCAAACCCCAAGTCCCTACATCTCCGAGCTTGGTTACTGAAGGCTTAAGCCTTCAGGAGTTTAATCTTTCCCAACCAGTGAAAGATATCCTTCATGCCTCTAGGAAACCCTCTACTAGGCGTTCCTATGCTTTCAAATGGAAACGTTTTTCCATTTGGTGTGCGCAACAGGGTCTTGACCCTCTAGCACTTCCTTTGAATTCTCTACTGGACTATCTCCTGCATCTTTCCAATGCAGGCCTCAAGACGAATTCAGTACGAGTCCATTTAAGTGCTATTGCAGCATCCTTAAAACCTATAAATGGACAACCTGTCTCCTCTCATCCTCTTATTGCAAGATTCATGAGAGGCCTGACTCTAACTAAGCCTCCCATCCGACCTCCTCCGGTAGCATGGGACTTGAATCTAGTTCTGGGTCAACTTATGAAGCCACCTTTTGAACCGTTTATCTACCTCCCTGAAATTTCTTTCCTGGAAGGTTCTTTTCCTTATTGCAGTCACTTCGGCTCGCCGCATCAGTGAACTGCAGGCTTTGGTGGCTAATCCACCTTATACCAGATTTCATCATGATAAGGTGGTCCTTAGGACGAATCCCCACTTTATGCCTAACGTGGTCTCGCCTTTTCATCTTAATCAAGAGGTATATCTACCTGTTTTTTTCCCGGCTCCTCATGCATCCAGTGCAGAAAGGAACCTTCATACTCTTGACTGTAAAAGAGCTCTCGCCTTTTACCTCAACAGGACTCAGCCACATCGAAAGTCTTCCCAACTTTTCGTGGCTTTTGATCGTTTTCATTTGGGACTTCCAGTCACCAAACGTACACTTTCCAATTGGATTGCTCAGTGTATTTCTTTTGCTTACCAGAGTAAGAACATTTCTCTGGAAGGCCATGTCACAGCTCACAATGTGAGAGCCATGGCCACTTCTATGGCTCATCTTCACTCTGTGTCCATAGATCAGATCTGTCGAGCAGCCACTTGGGCCTCGGTTCATACCTTCACAGCCCATTACTGCTTGGACAAGGACTCCCGCCGGGATGCCTTGTTTGGTCAGGCTGTCCTCAAACACCTGTTCCATACTTAAACAACTCCTGCCCACCTTCCCTGGATGGATGCCTGAGATCCATACGAAGATGGTTTACCCTTGGAGGGGGATCTCCCAGGCATCTTAGCTAGGGCGTCCCCATATGTGAGGACCTATTCCTGCTTGTTCCTGGAGATAGCACAGTTACTTACCTGTAACAGGTGATCTCTGGGAACAGCAGGAATTAGTCCTCACAACCCACCCACCTCCCCTAGGAGTTGTATCTTCTATCTATCTTCCTTTCCTCTCTCTATTGTCTCAGCTATAAACTCGAACTGAGGAGAGCTGGTCAGGAAGGCGGGAAGGCAGCGCGCATGTGCAGTGGGAGGCCCCAAAAGCCTTTCATCTGAAAGGCTGGGGAGCTTTCCCACGCAGGCTCCGTCGGTACCGACGTACCCATATGTGAGGACTAATTCCTGCTGTTCCCAGAGATCACCTGTTACAGGTAAGTAACTGTACTTTATGTGCAGATGGGCATGAGACAGACATGCCTGTATGTGCATACTGTGCATGGAGCTAAGAGACACCCAGACTGTACTCTGTGACTGCAGCTTAGGACAAGAGCAAAGTGCATGCAGCTACATTGCAGAATCTTTCCTATCTCACCAACTAAGTGACTCAATTGGCCATTCACAGAGACCAGCCCTCCACGTAAGCCTAGCTCCCAATAGGCTGCAGCTGCAACAAGAGGGATGACAATGATGCAGTGGATACAGCTATTATGGCAATTTCCATTAATCAGGCCTCTCACCTGTGCAAAAAGGTGGGTCCTGAGGACTGGAGGCTCAGTCAGAGGTAAGGGTTGCTGCACATTCATATGTGATGATGCTCTCCCTGGTGAAACCGTGTCCTCCCAGCTCACACTATTTTATTTATTTATTTATGTATCCAGATTTGTATTCCACTTTCTCCTTCAAGCAAAGTGGTGGGCTACATACATTGGGTTTACATCGAGTGGGGTGGCACTACGTACATAAAGGTTGGACACTCCGTACATAAATGTTAGAAATGTGGGTTATCATTATATTCAAGCACAGTTAGAGGGTCCTTTGTCTGATTGGTCATAGTAATCTCTGAATAAGAAGGTTTTAAGAGATTTGAGGAAGTCTTTGAGGTCATTTGACGCCCTCAGTTCATCCGGGAGAGTATTCCAGAGGGCCAGTGCTGAGAGGGATATGGATCTGCTGGATGTTACTTGTTTTGTTCTATGATATCCAGCTGGTGTGCGTAGTTTGTTGTTGTTGCCAGTTCATCTGGGTCGGTTGGTTGTGGCCAGACCAGCAGGCGATATGGGAGCTGAACAGTAGTGTCATGATGGGAGGTAAATGGAGGGGCAGGCTATGGGGATGGGACTTGAGGATGGTGTAACTGGGAATGCTTTTGAGGCTCACAGCTTTGAGGACAACATGTGTACAGGGATAGCTAGTCAGCCAGTGACTAACTTTCTGCCTGTAATGGTGTCTCACACAGTATGTGGAGTTGGGAAATAGCTGACCATGCAGTGGGTTGTATGAACATCCATAAATCCTAGCATGCAACTACTTACTAAAAACTAGCCTTCTGTCCATAAGCGGTATCTCACACAATATGTGGAGTTGCAGAATAGCTGACTATGCAGAATGTTGTAAGTACATCCATAAATTCTGGGCATGACACGCACGCACAGTTCATTACTGCAGCTCACAGTCCTCTGGACACACACACACACACACACGCAGACATGACCCCACTGTCCAAAAGAGATGTAAGTTGGCATTCTTACTTGGCCCTTAGGCCTCTTTTAATGCTTGAACATTGTGAATGCCTGCTCTGTGGGCGCGAGGGTATACGGCAGCATATCAGTGCAGTTCTACATACAGACCTAACAAGATGTCTCTCTCCCACACCTGCCTAACATACCTTGTCAGACAAGTATGGCACAGAGCCTGCAGAGAGCTACACAGACACAGGCATACCACTGATAATGTAGCCAGGACATACCACATGCACTTTCAGGACATGAAGGTGATAGCGGTTGGCAGACACGACTTCCCAGTCTATGAGAAGAGATGAGAAAGGCCAACAAAGCAGCAAGATAGGCTAGAAATCCCAATATTGAAAGGCTAATATTTGTGGCAGAAGACCGATAATTGGCAAGTATAGTAATGGAGGATGATGAATGTGAGAACAATCTGTCACCCCATGATAGCTAGGGTTAATTCGGTTAAAAGGCTGGCTAGGCAGGCATTCCCTTCCTCTGTCAGAGCTCCATGCTCTTCTATCCTGAGATATATCATTCTTCAATCAAGGTATAATCATAGATGCACTCCCCTGCTAGAATCTCCAAACAAGTACAGTAATGAAAAAGAGACGGCTGAGGGAAGATATGATAGAAGTCTATAAATTAATAAATGGAGTGGAACGGGTAAACGTAGATCGATTGTTTACACCATCAAAATGTAGAAAGACTAGGGGAGATGCAATGAAGCTACAGTGCAACCCATATAAGACTAATAAGAGAAAATATTTTTTCACTCAACAAGTAATCAAACTCTGGAATTCGTTACTAGAGGGTGTAGTAAAAGCTGCTAGTGTAACTGGGTTTAAAAAAGGTTTGGACATGTTCCTGGAGGAAAGGTCCATAAACCATTATTAAAGGGGACCCGGGATATCCACTGCTTGCCCCAATACAAGCACTGTGGAACCTCTGTCTTTTGGGGAAACTGCTGGGTACTTGTGACCTGGATTGGCCACTGTTGAAGACAGGATGCTGGGCTTGATAGACCTTGGTCTGACCCAGTATGGCATATCTTATATGGCTGTACTGGCCCCATGACAGACCTGTCTGGCTGCTGCTGCACAGCCCACATGTCCATTGTGGCCTACAGGATGCTGCACCTACTGCCCTGAGGGCCAAGTGGGGATGTGAGGGCCTCAGTGAGTCGGTGCACCTCCTGGGACAGGGCCTGGAGTTCACCATGGATGCCCTGCTGGTGCTGCGCAATAAGCTCCAGGGGCCCCACATGGACTGCATGGCCCTGGACCTCAGTCCCCTCTGTATCGGTGGTATGCTGTGTGGTTCTGTGTCCTGCAGCAGTGAACTGTGGCTCATTGTACAACCTCAGGCCATGGCACTTGGCACAAGGGGCACTCACATCCCCACCCTCCTCCCCCATGCTTACCCCCTCCCTCGTACTCCTCCCCCCTGCCCACTCCCCACTCCTGAGCCTCCATCCTCCTCCTGGTCACTCCCATTCCGACACTCCTCCATCTGCACGCTGCCATCCCACCCATCTCCCACTACTCACTCACATCCTCTCTCTCCTCCCCCTGCTTGCTCATATCCTCTCCCTCCTCCCCTTGCCTGCTCACATCCTTTCCCTCCTTCCTGTGCTTTCTGACATCCTCTCCCACCTCCCCCTTCCCACTTCCACTCACTCCTGCTGCACCCTGCCTACTCCCAGTCACGCACGCATTCCCAGACAGTCCCACCTCCTCCTGCCACAGACCAGCACTGGGAGCATATCCCTGAGTTTGCCCTCCTCAAGGGAGTCTGTCTCATCAGCACCCTCTGCCTCCTTAGGGGCACCCATCAAGCTGGGAGCCAGCTTGCCGCCCACTGCCCATGCTGATTCGCTGGCCTTGCACAGGGTCTGCCACACTGTTACATTGGGGCTGGAAGGGTGTCATGGTGCCTGTGCTCTCACAGTGCCTGCATACTCACCCTGCTCCCGCTGAAGTTGTCAGCAGATGCGATTGAGCAGACAGGGTTATGTGCACTGGATTGCCCTGTAGTGCACATGGTACACTTCTGTGTCCCTCATGATGTGGAAGCATCTGTGGATACAAACAATGGTGCACTGCATGAATATCTGTGTTTCTTCCCACACAGGTCTTCCCTGGCACTGTCTGTGTGTTATCTATCTACCTGCAGATGCTGGGGCTGACCCATTGTGCTGATACATCCTATGTGCTAACTCTCCCTGGACTGCAGCTGCTCCTGCACCCCCTAGCCTCCTGCTTCATGTGTGCCTGCAGAGCATACTGGCTGGGCCATGCACTGGGGCCCACGGGACAGTGGTGCACTGCCCAGATAGGCTGCCAGACCTGTTCCCTGTGGGTCTTGTGCTTTCTGCGGCCCAGCCGGTGGTGCCCATTGTGGCCATTGAATACTGTTCTCAGACCTGTTGTTGCTACCTGTCACCTGTGCATGGCACCATAGTTTATGGGGCGTGGGGAACATTGTGGCATTGCACTACACCTTTCCTGTGCATGTCTGTCTCTGCCTGCCTGTGCTGGGCCCATCACTACTGATGGTTTGCATGTACACTTCCTGCCTCCTGCTGGAGTGAGCCTCTGGCCTACTGATTTGGCCACTGACCTGGATGCTGGGGTCTGGCGTTTGGTCCCAACCTGCTTGATTTGTTTTGGATGTGCTGCTGGTTTGCTACCTACACTTTCTCTTTTCTGGGTTTTCATGGGTCCCTGTGGCTTTCTCGGTGCACTGTCTCCACATGATTTAGGTGTGCTGTTCTCATGACAGTCATGTCTATCATTTCTGCACATGGGTATGTTGTGTCTGATCCTCCTGCTGCTGCTGTGAACTCTTCTGCAGATCTGCACGTGTCTGTCTTTGGACACATGCCTTTTCTTCCCGTGCACCCCAACGTACTTGGGTAGGGGATTTATTTTTCAGCAGATTGGTAAGGGAAGTGCCCAGTTCCTCAAAGTGGGGAATACTAAAAACTCATCTGTTCTATCATGCATTTGACCTACCCCTCATTACCTCCCCTATGTGTCTTCCCTAACCACCAGAGTTTTCTTATATGCCTGTCCTCTTTTCTTTTCTGTGTGCTCTATCCTCTTGGCTTTCCTGTTATGCATTAGTGTTCTTTTGGTACTTTCTAGTCACAGTCATTTATTGTAAACCACCCTGATGCTCTTTTGTGGGCGGTCAATAAAGCAACAGATTAAAGATAAAAAAAGATAAAGATAAAATAACCTCCAGTAATATCCCACTAAGCCCCAAAATGCTCTAACTTGCTTTTTGGATTCTGGCAGAGTTTTCCCTTGAATTGCCTGTACTTTGCTAAGGGCAGGTTGCACTACTCCATTTCTTACCTGGTGGCCTAGGTACTGTACCTCTTGGTTCGCCAACTGACATTTCTTAGGATTAGCTGTCAACCCGGCCCATATTAAGAACTCACACACCTTACGCAGGTGGATTAGGTGTTCCTCCCAGGTCTTGGAATAAATAACCACATCTTCAAGGTAGGCCCCTGCATACCCTAGATGTTGTTTGAGTACCTTATGTAGCTGGTGCCCCATGCAAGCTGAAAGGGAAAACAATAAATTGGTATAGGCCCCGGGGTGTTCGAAAAGCTGTTTTCTCCCTAGAGGACTGTTCCAAGGGAATCTGCCAGTATCCTTTCATTAGGTCAAGGGTTGAGATATAGGTAGCACCTCCCAACTGCTTACCAGTTCCTCTATCCTGGGCATGGGTAGGCATCAAAAGTTGAGATGGCATTCACTTGCTGGAAATCAATACAGAACCTAGTGGTTCCATCGGGTTTGGGCACTAGGACTATCAGGCTAGACCATTCACTGTTGGACTCTTCGATGACCCCTAAATGCAGCATATCTTCTACCTCTTTGTTTGGCCCGGGGAATGAAGTATGGCCGTTGCCTTATTATTTTGGCATGCCTGGTGATAATTCTGTGAGTTCCAAGATGGGTTTTTCCCAGGCAGGGGTGAGAACATGTCTGGTAACTGGGCTAGCAGGTGCTTCACCTGTCTCTTCTGGTTTCCCGTCAACTCACTTCCCATTGAGACCTCCGTGGGGTCGTCTGTCTGGGCAATCTCCAGACCCAGGTCCTCTCCGTCTCAATTTACTTGCGCTCCTAATCCTTCCCTACACACCTAGGGTTTGAGCAAATTGATGTGGAAGGTCTGTACCTTCCCACTGCTCCACCTCATAATCTACAGGCCCCAGTTTCTGGCACACCCTAAAGGGGGCTCTCCACTGGGCTAGTAGCTTATTACTGGAAGTGGGCAGCATAACTAATACTGGTCTCCTGAGTTAAGACTCCTCTCCCTTGCCTGCTTGTCATAATAAACCTTTTGCTTCTCTTGGGTTTTCCTCAAATGTTCGTTAGTCACCAGGAGAAGGTTCTTAACTGGGTTTTCAAATGGGTAACATGTTCAATTACGGGCTCTAACCATTTTTCTGTTCCTACTCAGGCTTCCTGTACCACATCCAAGAGTCCCCTGGGTTGTCTCCCCTTTAAAAACTCAAATGGGGAAAAGCCCAGTTTAGCTTGGGGAACTTCTCTATATGCAAACAGGACAAATGGGATCACTTGTTCCATGTTATCGCCTATACTTTTTCCTAATAATTTTTATCAGGGTCTGGTTAAACTGCTCAACAAGGCCATTGGTTTGTGGGTGATAGTCGGCGGTCTTAACATGCCTTATCTCAGGCAATGCCAAGACTGCCTCTAGCTGTCTTGACAAAATGTTAGTGCCAAAAGTTCTCTGGGGAAGCCTACCTCACAGAAAATTTTCCACAGTTCCCGTATTATCTGACCTGCAGCAATTTTCCACAGGGGAATTGCCCAGGGATAGCGGGTGGCATAGATAACAAGTACTAAGAGGTACTGGTAACTTACCATGCTCCTAACAGACCCACAATGCCCATGGCCATTTGATCCAGGGGTTGTTCGACCCCTGGAATTGGAATCAGGGGAGCATTCTTGGGCTGGTTCTTATTTTTCCATTGGCACATGGGACATACCTGGCAGAACTTAGTCACCTCCTGAAATAGATTAGGCCAGAAGAACAGTTGTGTAAGACCTGCAATAATCCCCTGCTCCCCTATGTGTCCTGCCAAGGGGTAGCTGTGGGCCAAGATCAATAGAGCCTCCTGGAATATCTGGGGCACCATGAGCTGGGTTTGTTCTCCTTTCTCTTCCTGGAATGTAATCCAACATAAGAGATTATTCCTCTTCCTAAAGAGAGGATAACTCTCCTTACCCTTTTCAGAGTCCCCCCCCCCTTCCACTTTACCCCAAGCTTCCTGCATGGACGGGTCTTTTGCTTGCTCTTCAGAAAAATTAATGAACTTGGAGAACACCTCCTCCCCAAGAGCCTCAACTCTCTCCTGGGGGAATCAACCCTTTCCACTTTTCCGCCCTCCACTGAGCCCCACTTTTTCTAGTCTTTCCCCCTCTCTCGACCACATCAGGAGTTGCAAATGGAAACAACTCCCTGAAACTGGGGACAGACTTTAACTCCAGGGTATAGTCTCGGGAATGGGTGGCTACTAAAGCAGAGTGGAAGCCGGTTGAGTTTAATAACCCCTCCCAATCCTGGCCTAGGATTAAAGGCACTGGAAGCCCCTTCACAATGGTCATTCCTAGTAGTTGTTGTTATCCCAGATGATTTTTATCTCATAAGCTGAGTCATTCTGTATGTCCCCATGGACACACCTCACTCGTATGGGGTCTAGGTATCTACCCTGCCTCTTACTGACCCCTAGGCTCTGGGCCAGATCTCGAGACACCATTACTTCCAGTTTCTATAAGAGCTTCCAGGTCCGTCCCACCAATCTGGATCCCTTTTTTAAGGGGTCCACTCCAGCCTCCTGGATCCCCCATGAGTCCTACACCAGAGAAGGTACATTCCCCTTTTGGACACTCTCATTGGAAATGGTCCAGCTCCCCACACACAAAGCATTTTGGCCCTCTTCGGGACTCCTGAGTGGGTTTCTTCCCTGTGGGGACCTTAGGGTTATCTCAACTTCCCTTTGGCCTAGGAGGTCCTTTTCTCACAGGAGTCCCTTGGGGTATCTCCTTTCTCCCTTCTCTGGGGACTCGGGGTCCTTGGGATTGAGCATTGAGAAAGTTCTCAGCGAGATCTATGGCCTCAGTCATGGGCCCCTGCCTAGATACCCATGTCCGTACCTCCCTTGGCAAAATACAGAGAAATTGTTCTAGCACTATCTTCCTTATCATGGCAAGTCCAGCGTTCTTATCAGGTTCCAGACACCTGGTGGCTGAATCCGTTAATATGTGGACCATTGCCCTAGGCCTTTCTCCTGGGTGAAATTCAGTGGTCTGAAAATGCTTTCAATAGTTCTCTGGGGATAGCCCCAACCAGTCCAGGATAGCCGCTTTCACCTTGTAATAGTCTGCAGCTTGAGTATTGTCTAGGGATCAATAGGCTGCCTGGGCTTCCTGCATAAGCAGCGGTGCTAAATGCATGGCCCACTGGTCCAAAGGCCAACCCACTACTGTAGCCACCCTTTCAAATGTCAGAATGTATGCTTCGGTATCGTCCCCAGGACCCATTTTTACTAAGGTGAGGGTCTGGGTCTCCTCTAGGCCTCCTGCTGCAATTGGGCCCACCTCAGGTTTCAATGTCCTTGTTGATCCAATCATCCCATTGGTGAGTTTCTTAAGCTCCTGAGTTTGCACCTCTAGTAGCTGGAAGAGTGGCTGGTTAAGTTGCGCCTGTCTTTCCAGGATCTGGATGATTCTCCGAGCCATTATCTCATGCTGGAGTTGAGTCTGCTTAGCCATCCAACAAACCAGTTCCTTCAAAACCATGGCTATAAAGCAAACAGAGAGAAAACAACCCAAGTGCATGTCTTTAGGAGAATATTCTCAATCTGTCCATATGCAGACCAACTGTCCTACCCCTCCCTTGGCTTAAACATTCACACCTTATAGAAATACAACTCTCAGCATTGTTAGTCTGGTGACTTCTTTACAATAGGCCCCTTCTCTAGATTCTACTTATTCCTTTACCATAAAAACAGCAGCTCTGCTCCAACATGCTTTGGAAATCTCACTACTACTATCATGACAGAGAAGGACCAGCTCCAGCAGAACTTCATCTGCTTTCAAAGAAGCATTCCAGAACCACCATTTAAGGATGTTCATAGCAGGGAGGTCTATCTCTGGGGTTCCCCTGTACATTAGGGTGAGTGAACCAATAGTTACAACGTCCACATTTGGTGGGATACCTTCCTACGCTGGGGTCTGCCCCCCCCCTTTCTGGGCAATTGTCCCCTCCCTGGGTTCAAAGTAGCCCTCACCAGGGTCCTTTGTATCAACACAAATGTGAATGATATTCAAATTAGGTCAGGAATATGCAAATGTCATCATCCCAACATCCTTCAGTTTAGACAAACATATACATCAAACATTACAATATATTCACCCCCCCCCCCTTTTAAGTCTCAGATACAGGCGGGTGCATCCCAGATGTGGAATTACCTGGATGCCCCGTCACCTCCCACGTAGCTGCTTGTTGGTATTACCACCCTAAGTCTGGCAGGTTATCCACCAGCTTAATACCCATAGGTGTCTCTTCAGGCTTAATTGTTGCTCATTTCCCATCTCCATCTCCTTTTTTTGTTCGGGATTCCTTTGATTCTCTCTTTGGGGGGTCTGGGCCAACTCACTCACCTCCCTTTCTACTTTTCTTTCATCCCAGGTGTTGTCAGGGAGCTAGGCTCTATGTCTCCTGGCTGTGGAGGGAACAGAGGTTTGGGCCTTTCCTTGGCCCCTGGGTGTCCTCGTCTGCTACTTTAGGGGGCTCCTCCTAGTCAGGTCCTTACTTCCAGGGCTGGGGTCCCCTTGCTGTTCTGCAGTGATGGGGCGTACACTCCTTCACAGGCACCCATTCAGGCAATGTCTGCAGAATGTGTGGTTACCACGGCACTGTCAGCATTCATGGTAATTACACATTACTGGCAGGCCACACAGCTACCATGCAATCTGCAGATAGTGCAGCAGTTTTCTGTGTTATCTGCATTTGGCCTGTGTTAGCTGCTACCACAGCAACGCGCATTAGTAAACAGGTCCTTTAATTTAAAATACAATACATAAACAAAATAGCATAAAAAAGTGCAAAATTTTGAATGATGTGCATAATTTCACCAGGAGTAATGTGTATAAAACATGCTTTGCGCAAGAAATGCTTATGACTTCAGAGTTCACTGAAATCGTATTTCCACCATGTCAATCAATAATCTTGCCAGTAGGCGATTGACAATTCAACTTTATTATTTATTTATTTGTTTTATATACTGCATTATCTATGTAATCAAGGTAGCTTACAGAGAACTTAGTGAACTAACACTGCTCCAGGCAGTTTACAAGGAGCAAGGAACACACTGAACAAGAACAATAAACATCATTATAACAGTATTGGGAATACATCTGTGCCCTTCTCGTCCACTGCTAACTCCAGTTTTCGATCTTTCTACCTTGCTGCTCCTTATGCCTGGAACAAACTATCTGAGTCGGTGCATCTGGCTCCATCTCTGGCTCTACTCAAATCCAGGCAAAAAAATCACCTCTTTGAGACAGCTTTTGGATGCTGTCCTACTCCCCAACTACGTGTTTCCTTACCATTCCTAGATATATCCTAGTCCCCAGCTGTTGTGCTGTCTGTCTTGTTTAGACTGTAACTCTGATGAGCAGGGACTGTCTTTTATATGTCTCTGTACAGCACTGCGCACGCCTTGTAGCACTATACAAATGATCAGTAGTAGGGGAAGGAGACTGAGAAGAGGATACCAAGCTGGGGGAAAGATAAAAAAGGGATAGACACTGTTGAATGGGGAGGAGACTGACAGAGGAATTCTGGGCAGGAGGTGGGGTGATAAAGAGGGGGATGCTACCATGCAGGGGGACAAAAGAGGGCTACTGGGCAAAGGAACGCAACAGAGGGGAATGCTGGGTAGAAGGTGAGGCAAGGGGCAAGAGGGGGATGCTGTGCTGGAGCCGCTGCTGCCAAAAGAGAGAACGACTGCTGATGGGAGGAGGGAGGCTTGTCAGAATAATGTTAGGGAAAGGTGGTGTACGGAGAGGGCATAATTATGAATGACTGACCGAGGGCTGTAGGATGAGATTGTATCTTTTTGATATGCAAAAGAGGAAAAGGCATTATTTGACAGGCACACAACAACACGTGCTGGGTCTAGGAGTCAACTTTTAGTGCAAGTACGAGGTAGGTACTAGATTAAGGAGGTAATTTTAAAAGGATTTAGTGTTGGTTGAATAGCATTTCTTTATGGACAAACAAGATAATGTACCTCACACATGGGAGGCTTCATCAGATGGAGCCTGTGCAGGAACGACCTTTCGGGCCTGGAAGCTTTTGGAAGCGCGCTACTGTGCATGCATGCCATTTCCTGCCTGCCGTTACCACATGGGATTGCCTCAGACTGTTTTTTTCCACTGATCCTGTGGAATTCCATCACTACGGGAAACTGATTTTGTATGAAAGTGCCAAATTTTGGTATTTTGTTGCTCTCTTCATGGTTTTTCTGCCTCCTGCCACTGCTGCTGCTGCGAGTCTTTTTCTTAGATAGAAAACCTATCATTTTCAGGCTTCCTTTTTTATGTCTTTGCCTCTCTAGGCTGCATTTAGGTCTCAGATGTTCTGGTCTGGTATATTTTTTCACAATCAAGTTGGATTTTGCTGCAGCTATTTTTACAGAAGACATGTCCCAGAAACTTCCCAGCAGGTTTAAGAGGTGCCCCTCAAATATCACAAATACTATAAAGCTCATATGCTGCCCATCGAAGAATCAGATCTATTAAATCTTATTTGGATCCTAAGGCATTAAAAGCACTTCTTCATACCCTTGTTATAAATCAGCTTGATTATTGAAATTCGTTGCTCGGTGGAGTCTCACAATATCAGTTAAAAAGACTGCAGTTCATCCAGAACACCACTGTAAAGCTGATTTATAACATGAAAAAAAGAGATCATATACTGCAACACTTCTGTTGATGGAACAACATTGGCTTCCAGTAGAGAGTCAAATTCAATTCAAGATCCTTATGTTAACTCATACTTTTCAGGACTTTTCATTTATCTTACAGTAGTTCTATTCTGATTCCTTACTGTCCTAAGAATGTTAAGATTTTCTGAAGTCAAGTACCTCATAGCATCTTAAAAAAAAAGACTTAGGAGCAGGTTTACTAAAGGCTAATGCGCATTAAGTAAAGTTAACGTATGTTAAATGCTGCCACTGCCCATTCATTTCTCTGGGCCGTTGCAGCACTTAACGCATGCTAGCTTTCATCAACACGCATTAATCTTTAGTAAACGTGCCCCTTAGAGTTGCCCTTTCTCAAAACACTGCCTTTAGGTATCAGGCTCCCCATCTCTGGAACTCACTTCCTTTGAAGCTCTTTTTAGGAAGCTTGTACAAAAATTTCAAAAAAGGAGTCAAAACTTGGCTCTTTAACAAGGCCTTTAATTAATTTCTGAGCGACTTGGTTCTTGCCACCTCAGTCCTCCTTAGGTCTAGTAATTTTTAGATCTAGTCATTACTCCTTACCCAGGTCTGTACCTAGGGCTGTGCGAGCGGTGCAGCTGCACAGGGTGCAAGTAAAAAAGGGGCACCGATATCATCACTGGGCTTCCAGGAAATAGTGGATTACTGCATGTGGCTTGGTGGACGGGGGACCACCATATTCGTTAATCACACAGGGCACATGTCTAGCTTGGTACGGTCCTGCCCTTACCCTTCCCATTTGTTTCTCATGCCTGTTGTAGTATACAGCCCCCTTGTGTGTCCTATAAATTGTGTTACATCTTTGCAATTGTTATTCATCAGACTACGCTCTTTTAAATTGATGTAAACTGCTATGCTGTAAAATTTGAATAGCAGTATAACAAATCTTTTAAATAAATAAATAAATAAATAAAATACTCATAAGTGGTGCCTACAGTGACTGGACCCCAAACATGAAGCCTCTGATAGTCTGTTATATCCCAGAAGACAAAGAGATAAGGGTGTTGGTGTGCAGATCTAGTGCAAGAGATAAGGGTGTTGGGGCCACTTGGCAATAGTGATCATAGCATGATCACGTTTGATTTAATTAGTGGAGGAGGGATAGTAAGGACACCCACAGTGCTACCTTTTAACTTTCGAAAGGCAGACTATGATAAAATGAGGAAAATAGTTAAGAAAAAACTAAAAGGAGCAGTTGCAAAGGTTAAAGACATACATCAAGCTTGGATGTTGTTGAAAAATACTATCTTGGAAGCCCAGACCAACTGTATTCCACGCTTTAAGAAAAGTGGAAGGAAGTCCAAAAAACTGCCTGCATGGTTTAAAGGTGAGGTCAGAGAGGCTGTTGCCAAAAAAGCATCTTTCAGGAAATGGAAAAAAGAGCCAAACGATGAAACCTGGAAACAGCACAAACACTGGCAAGTCAAAAGCAAGGCATTGATAAGGCAGGCAAAGGAAGAATTTGAGAAGAAGCTTGCTGCGGAAGCAAAAATGCGAAATAAAGACTTTTTCAAGTACATACGTAGCAAATAAACTGTGAGAGAGTCAGTTGGTCCATTAGATGATAGAGGGGTTAAAGGGGCACTAAGAGGCGACAAAGCGATAGTGGAGAGACTGAATGAATTCTTTGTTTCAGTCTTTACTGAGGAAGATGTAGGGATGTTACCCATGACTGAAGTGGTATTTAAAGGTGCGGAAGAATTGAAGGAAATATTGATACATCAGGAAGATGTATTACAACTATTAGATAAACTGAAGAGTAGCAAATCACCTGACCGGATGGCATACATCCAAGGGTGTTGAAAGAACTGAAATATGAGATTGCAGAATGCTATTTAGTAATCTGTGAACTATCATTAAAATCATCTCTAATACCTGAAGATTGGAGGATCGCCAATGTAGCACCAATTTTTAAAAAGGGGTCCAGGGGTGATCAGGGAAACTACAGACTGGTGAGCCTGATGTCAGTACCGGGAAAAATGGTAGAAACCATCATAAAGTATAAAATTACTCAGCATGTAGATAGTCATGGCCTAATGGGAAACAGCCAGCATGGCTTTAGACAAGTAAGATATTGTCTTACTATTCTGTTATGTTTTTTTGAAATTGTGAATAAACAGGTGGACAAAGGTGAGTTGGTTGATATAGTGTATCTGGACTTTCAGAAAGCCTTTGACAAGGTCCCTCATCAGAGACTTTTGGCAAAACTAAAGAGTCATGGGATAGGAGGCAGTGTACTATTGTGGATCAGGAACTGGTTAAAAGATAGAAAGCAGAGGATAGGGCTAAATGGCCAATTTTCCCAATGGAGAAAGGTGAATAGTGTTGTACCCCAGGGATCTGTGCTGGGTCCGCTGCTTTTTGACATATTCATAAATAACCTGGAAACTGGAATAACGAGTGAAGTTATCAAATTTGCAGATGGCACAAAACTAAAGTTGTTAAAACCCAAGAAGATTCTGGAAAATTGCAAGAGGATCTTGATAAATTGGAAGACTGGGCATCAAAATGGCAGATGAAATTTAATGTGGACAAGTGCAAAGTTATGCACCTAGAGAAGAACAACCCAAACTATGATTACACGATGCAAGGTTCTGCATTAGGAACCACCACCCAGGAAAAAGATTTAGGCGTCATTGTGGATAACATGTTAAAACCCTCGGCCCAGTGTGCAGCGGCGGCCAAGAGAGCAAATAGAATGCTAGGTATCATAAGGAAAGGAATGGAAAGTAAAACAAAGGATATTATAATGCCTCTATATCGTTCCATGGTGAGACCACACCTTGAATATTGTGTGTAATTCTGGTCGCCGTATCTTAAAAAGGATATAGCGTTATTAGAAAAGGTTCAGAGAAGAGCCACCAAAATGATAAAGGGGATGGAAGGATACTACTATGAAGAAAGGCTAAAAAGGTTTAGGGCTCTTTAACCTGGAAAAGAGACGGCTGAGGGGAGATATGATAGAAGTCTATAAATTAATGAACGGAGTGTAACGGGTAAACGTAGATCGATTGTTTACGTTATCAGAATATAGAAAGACTAGGGGACATGCAATGAAGCTACAGGGTAAACTATTTAAGACTAATAAAAGAAAATATTTTTTCACTCAATGTGTAATCAAACTCTGGAATTTGTTACCGGAGGATGTAGTAAAGACTATTAGTGTAGCTGGGTTTAAAAAAGGTTTGGACAAGTTCCTGGAGGAAAGGTCCATAAACCATTATTAAGAAAGGACCCAGGATATCAATGCTTGACCCAGTACAAGCATTGTGGAACCTGTGTCTTTTGGGGAAACTTCTAGGTACGTATGACCTAGATTGGCCACTGTTGGAAACAGTATACTGGGCTTGATGGACCTTGGTCTGACCCAGTAGGGCATATCTTATGTTCTTATGTTCTTAAAGAGAGGTCTCAAAGATCACAGAAAACTGGCCAAAAGGGCTTTTTGCATGAGCATGTCTGATGCATCAGCATTGGCATTCATGGCATTGGTCCACATGACCCAAGGAGGTGCATAGAATGCTAGAGGTGCATCGACACCAAGAAGAAACCGATCCCACTTAGCACCAAGCATGAATAGGATCCATTGGGAGTGATCATTTACCGATTCCCACCTGAAGAAGAGGAAGGATTCATCTTTAGCTTCATCAACATTAAGAACTCGTGATCCGAGCACTAAGTGGAGGCTGGGGTACATTGGCATCAGAGTCCATTAGGGTGTAATGTCATGAACACTGAGATATCAGAGTAACTGATAGCCTTGATGCAATCCCAACATGAAGACCATTCATCCATCATGGTACTGGAGGGCCACACAAGTCTTAAAGGGACCAGGACCAGCCTTCCAATACTCCCCAGCAGTCTCAAGAACTATCAGCCACACCTACTACAGTACCGCTGTCTTTATCTATGACAGCCCTTGAGGAATGTATCTTGAAGAGCTTTGAAGATGTAATGGAGATCTTCTTTGCACAGCACAAGACTGCTGCTTCAACTACATCAACATCTGCATTGACACATCAAGCCTATCCTCAAGTCTCACTACTGCCTGCGGGAGATTCACTGTCATTGAGGCTTCAAAAGGTCTTGATGCCAGTGATTTCCTGGCAGCTGTCAATCTCCAGTGCAGTGAGGAGTGATCATTCTCTGAGTCATCAGAGACAATCAGTGCACCGGCACTCCGTTCACAGACCTGCACCCCAAGAGGAGCGGAGTTTGGCCCAAGCAGTGACTCAAACAACTTCTGAGTACAATTTTGGATCTGAATCAAAGTGCTCCTTGAAATAGAAACATTAGACACATTGGGTCTGATATTCATTTGGACAGGCTATGCACCACTACGGTACATAGCCATGCCAGCCAACCCCTAACCCTTGATATTCAATGCCAGGGTTATATGCACCCCTGGCATTGAAAAACTAATAGAAGGAATGAATCAGTGAATACCGCGAACACTGGCAAATTGTGCACGGCTCCCTTTTGCCCGTTGGCATTTTTTCAACATCATTTTTTGGCCCGTATTTAAACATTTTTGGTTTTTTAATTTATAGTACTACCAGATTCCTCTCGGTGGGCACTGATCATCATTTTTTCACACATTTGTTTATTTTGATTGGTAAGTTAGTGATTCCCCGGGTCGCGGTATTCACTGATTCATTCCTTCTATTAGTTTTTCTTTTAATATGGGGTCTCGCCGTTTATATTTTTGAAGGGCAACAGCCTTTCTACCCAGTGGACACGATAATTGGCTAGTTTTGGATAAGGTTCCTTGGCCTATTATAGAGCATGTCAATATCTTTTTGGGTATTTGATTCTTTTACAGCGTCTTCCCCCTCTCTTTAGGAAAGGCGGTTTTAGGGAACGTTTTTTGAATATATAAATCTTTGGCATTGTGACTGGTGATGTTGTTTTTATTTATTTATTTATTTATTTATTTATGCACAGTTCATTCCACATCACGTACAAGAGGCAGGTGGCTTCTACGGACCTGCCAATTAAAGAAAGTTGTGGTTGATATTGGCTGGTTACAGTGGTAGGTTTTTGATTGACATTTTTTGAGTGTTTTATATTTCATTATCTCTTATTTTTTATAGTAAGTTTTCTAGATGTTGTTATGCATCTCACTAAATCACTTCTGATCTCTTTTACTCCTTTTCTTTTATTTGAGTTTGTTTATGTAGCAGTTCTTTTACTTTTAACTAATGGCCAGTGTCCATGGCACATCCTTCTGGTCCTCCTCATTTCTCTCCTCTCTTTTTTCTCCAGATTTTATTAGTGTTTTTATTGTTTCATAGTTTTGCATTTATATCTTACAGTATATGTATTTTTAGTTTTGCTTTTTTCCTATTGATGTAGTTGATATTGTTATTCGTTATTTATTTATTGCAACATATTAATTTTACCAATGGTTCATCACATTTATAAGTATTTATGTATTTATTGTTTTATTTATTATGATGAAGAGTATTTTAGTAACTGTTTATTGTATTATTATACACGTTTTATTTGTTGTGTTTTTATTTAATATGTACATGAATGTTTTTTAGTGAGCCCTCAACCCCTGAGGAAGTGGTGTACGAAACACGGCCTGTGTTGGGTTTGGCACACCTGATCCGTGGAACAATAAAGGCAATTTTAGAACTCCCTGCCACGTTTCTTGACTGGTTCCTAGTTGCCCGCGTGGCGGCTTGCTGTTTTTTGGTGGACCCACCTGGAACTTGGCCAGAGCGCCCAGGGTGACTTAAAAGACCCATGGGGGGGGGGGTGTCAAAGCGGCCCCAATCTATCTGGTGGCCAAATGCAAATTGAACACAGCAGCTGGCCACAAACTGAGTGCAACATGTACCCCCCCTCGGCTGCATACATGCCATCATCAGGATACCTAAGCGCAGAAGCCATGCTACACAGTGGGACCTTATTATACTGTATCGCAGCCGCTGTTGAGTCAGGCCTGCTGGATTTCCAGTATGCTCTCTAGCACATTGATCCCTGCTGGGTGATTGGGGGTTGATGAGGGTTTGCTGTAGTGTGCCAGAAAGGACGCTGGCAATTTGGGCAGTTGGAAAACTGGTGATGCATCCAGTAGGGCCAGAACACGAAGCCATGCACTGATATTTGTGAAGGGGAGGGCTAAATTTCCATCCACCTCAGCCTCTGCTGATACCTCACTGCAAGAACTGCTTCAAGCTACAGAAGACTGTAGGATTCACAGGCGGTCTCATATATTTTATTTATTTATTTATTTAACAGCCATTTTTATACCGCACTTTCCACATGATCAAACGCAGTTTACAAAGAACAAATTCTGAACAGTACAATGGACATATTGTATAACTAGATTAAGTGCTGCCCAGAGTATCAGTGCTCGGACTACACCCAGGGTTACTGCACTTCTGACCCACTGTCAAAAGGGACCGCATGGCCCACCCAGTCCATGAACCCGCCAGAGCGTTAGTAGCTGGGGACTGCGAGAACACCAGCAGTTGTATTCCTTGGTGGTGTCGGCATGTACGGACTGCCATTTTGCCCACACTTGGACTCGCAGGGATGATGAAAATCTGAGGCAGATGTATCACGTAGGTGGACCTTCGGCGCTTGCTCCCACCCACTGGGCAGCTGGGAGGGCGCCCATTGCTGTCGCTGCTCCACACCCCAGTGTGGTGTGACAATTCACAGGGTTAGAAGAAGTCTGGAAATGGTTGTCAGATACTCCACGCTTGGGAAACCCTCAGACAGTGGCTCCAGTTAGGTCCCTCCTCACTAAATTGCAGGTCCACACCAATCCTGAACCCCAGGGCTCACAGGGATATTGTTCTGACCTGGACGTTACCTCATAGCCTGCTGGTCATCACAACCATCACCACCTCAGTGAATCAGTATCTCAGGCTGGTCCCACGGCCTGACTGTCATGGGGCGGGGACCTTTGATGGGGAACATGGAGAAGCTGTGTTTCCCCTTATCTGTGGCGGGTACCTGAGCTGAATACCAGTTATGCACAGATCCTGATGAGGGAGGGCTGGTTGCTCTAGCTGGCAGCAAGGTGGGGTAGCCCAGCATGCCCCTCCAGGCAAGGCAGGCAGCTAAACTGCAAGGCATGGTGTGAGCTTAGCTCAGCATGGCAGGGTGGGATCTACACTGTACCCAGCAAACAACATTCTAGGCTAGACGATATGGCAGGCAATTTCGCAATGGCTTGGGTGACCAGGCAGGTCCCCCACCCCATACGTTCTTGGTAATAATAAAGCTGGCTGCAGCCAATTGTACCCACTTATGAAGCATTGTCTGAGTTCTTGTGTGAGTGAAAAGCATTGATTTGGAAATCGGACAAACTGAGGGAAAGTTCCGCCTGCCTACTTTATGGGGAGGAACCAAGGTTCGTGCGAAGGACCTGGGGTTTAATGTGGCAGCGGACCCCATGGAACCTGTGCTGTGCTCACCCTGCCTTGTCATCAACGGGACAAGGGAAGGAAGCCTTCGGCACGCTTGATGATATGGCGGGGGAGGGGGGGTGTCCGAGTCAGCAGATAAAAGAGAGATCGGGCCAAGAATTGGCCTCTCTCGGCGCAACTTGAACGCAATCCATCCCACCCATCCCTTGCATCTAGGCAGGCTTAGCGATGTCTAGTATGGCTGGTTTTCCCTTTGTTCTTTCATTTTGTATTTCTTTCACCTACATCTTTGTCGCAATTAGGTGGCAGGTACCCAAGCCGAACAGCAGTGATGCACGGATCCTGGCGAGAGGGAAGCAGGTCACCCTAGCTGACAGCAGGCAGGGTGGCTTGGCACACCCCTCCAGACAAGGCAAGCATCTCAATGCATGGCGGCCTGACAGGCATGGTGAGCCTAGTGCAGCACAACAAGGTGGGACCCCACCATGCTCACAATGAATGACATACCAGTCAGGCATTGTGATGTCTAGTAAGGTGGATTTTCAATGTTGCTGTTTCATATGTGTCTCCCTCATGTACATCATTCATCGCAGTTAGACAGTGGGTACCCAAGCTGAATACCAGTTATGCACAGATCCCGAATAGGGAGTAGCTGGTCGCCCTAGCTGGCAGCAAGGCGGGATGGCCCAGCATACCCCTCCAGGCAAGGCGGGCAGCTAAACCGTGTTGCAGTATATCAAACATGTTTGTGAGCCTAGCTCAGCATGGCAGGGCAGGATCTACACCGTGCCTCAACAAACAACATTCTAGGCAGGATGGTATGGCAACTACAATAAGGTCTTTTCTTAGAGTGGATAGATTATATCAAAAACAATAAAGCACACACTCCAATATTATCACAAACTTGTTATGTGATAAGCTATGGCCTAGAATAGCCTGCAAAAGTATGTTACGAGGCAGAGGCCTGTAAGTTAGGCCTGAGTCCCAACCCCCACTTGAGAATATTATAGCTAAGAGAAAACCAAAAATCAGTAGAAGTTAGAAAACTGCTTTAAACTGCTTTGATAAGAATGTATGAATCTTCTATTGAATTCATTTATGCTGATGACAGATATGTTCCAGTATCCTGCTTTCAAACATTTTCTAAGCTAGAAGTGACCTTGGAGGAGAGATGTATCAAAAGTCTAAGAACTGTGCCATTGTTAGAGAGGTCTGTACAGGGGGAACAGGTGCTAAGCCCGCCCAGTCAGAGATCCCCATTGGATGGGTGTAGGGGGTCACCGGGACCAATAGAAAGGGTGCGAGGGGTTACCGGGACCAATGAGAAGTTTGTCTTTATTAAACTGAAGAAGAAAGGTATAAAAGATGTTGTTTTGCTGAACTCCATTGCTCAGACCATTTTGAATATGACATTGCCTGAGACTGTGCACAAATAAATTGGCTTGAATCTTTGAAATTGACTCCGGGTTTTATTCATTGCGGGCACTTCGCTACAACATATTCCTGGTGCGTTGGCCGGGAAGGTGGGGTACGTGAATGGTGCGCAAGTGAATACTACCACGTATTACCGCCTCCAGGTTTGGCCCGGTTGGAACCGCAGCCGACCGACAGCGGAGAGGATTCCAGGCACCGCCGGTCCCGTTGTATCGGAGGGTTCCGCCCTGCCTCGGCGGTCCGCCGGGTTCGGCCGGCCAACACCTCGAACCATGAGGGGAGTCCAGGATTCAACCCAAGGTGGAACTGGTTGCGCAGCGCATTAGCTACCGGATCCGGTGAGTAACAATTTTTCTGGTTCTTAGTCAGTTAGCTTGGAACGTCTTGAGACTACTACGGTTTGGTTAAAAGGTAACGAGAGTTTGATCAACTCTCAGGGCGGTCCTAGTAACCCTGCATGAGTATGCGCGGGGCGAACCCACTGACCCTTTTGGTTTGGTTAATTTTGGTTTAGTCAGTCAGCCCGGGAATTTGGAATTTGGGAAATGCTAGCATGTTTGGTTGTGTGAAGTGTGCTTGAGAGGTCTTGCAATACAGACCAAGCGAGAGCAGACTCCTGAGTAGCGCAGTTCCTGGCCGGGCGACCGCGCCCAGGTCGCGAAAAGGAGGAAGCGTTTGGTGTTTGTTCCCCTTATTGTTCTGTGGGCTGTGCGGACCCCTTACCCGCTGCCATCCTACCCACCCTCTCTGTTTGTTGTCCTGTACGTCATATGTCATAATGGGAGGGGCGGAGTCCGTACAAACTCCATTGAATTGTATGATCGCAAATTTTAAGAAGGGATTTAGTGGTAATTATGGGGCGAAAATTACACCGTCCCGCTTAGAAATATTGTGTAGTAGGGTGTGGCCGGTGCTGGACGCCGTGTGGCCACCAGAAGGTACTTTTGATATTAGAATTTTATCCCGAGTGCATAAGATGGTGCGTAGATATGGTCCCGAACAGTTTTCCTATATAGACTCCTGGTTAGATATTTGTGAAAGACAACCCTCTTGGATGAGGCATTGCCATGAGGAACAGTGTAGAATTATGTTAGCAACTGTAACGGGAGTCCCCGCTAAGGAAGAAAAGCCCCCTATTTACTCAGCCCCAGAGCTTCCAGAAATCCTGAATTATCCCCCAACATTTCTGTATACACCAGTCCCGTCAGCTCCCCCAGTACCCCGAATAGAGTCGGAGGACAGGAAGGTACCTCCAGCCGAGGTGCCTCCATCCCATCACCCACCTCTACCACCCGAGGACCAGCTCCCTTCCCCAAGACGAAGTCGGAGTCCTAGTCCTGAGCAGAACTCTGCAGCGGAACCATCATCCTCTGAAGGATCTGCCAGCGGAGGGTCAGATGCCAGTCCAGGGTCACCCGTTAGTCCAGGCACCAGCAGCGGAGCCACCATGGGGTCCGCAAATCTGCGTTACGCTCTCCGAAGCAGAGCGACAGGCCCGAGAGAAGCTTGCCAGATGCCATTGCGGCAGGTCCCAGGATTACCTATTGTAAATGAAGCGGGTCAGGTTGTGGTCGGACTGACCAGTCTAGTTTATGTGCCCTTCTCTACAACAGATTTATTGAACTGGAAAACGCATTATGCCTCCTATACTGAAAAACCCCAAGATTTGACAGAATTAATGTCTAGTATCATGAAGACTCACCAGCCTACTTGGTCTGACTGTCACCAGCTCTTGTCTACCCTTTTTACTACTGAAGAGCGGGCACGGATAGTGCGAGCAACCACTCGATGGTTGAAAGAGAACCCTGTAGATGGGAGAGACCTAAACCCCCAACAGGCAGCAGCCAGCCATAGATTTCCCAAATGAAGATCCGAGATGGGATCCAAATAGTGCAAGTGGAGAGAAGGCCCTCACCCGGTTTCGACAGGCCTTATTGCAAGGCCTGAAGAGGGGGGCCAGAGAGCCATGAATGTTGGGAAGGTAGCGGACGTTCATCAGCGCCCAAATGAAAGTCCAGCTGCTTTCTATGAACGATTAACTGAAGCTTATAGACTTTATACCCCATATGACCCAGCAGCCCAGGAGAATTTGCATATGGTGAATGCTGCTTTTGTGAGTCAGTCCCAGGGAGACATAAAACGAAAACTGCAAAAATTAGAAGGATTTGTGGGCATGAACTCAGCACAGCTAATGGAAGTCGCACAGAAGGTATTTGTGAATCGTGATCAAGAATGCAAAAGAGAAAGTGAGAGAAAGATGAGGAAGAAAGTTGAAGGACGAGGAGGAGGATATCTAAATAGAAGAGCCAGAGGATGGGGAAGGGGCCGAGGGAGCGCTCGGTCCCCCTTAGGTGCAAATCAGTGCGCCTATTATAAGGAAGAAGGACATTGGAAGAACAAGTGCCCGAACATTAGCTCCACCCCTTGGAGGGGAGGAGGGAGCGCTAGGAGAGCAGGGGGGCGATTCCAGTAATGAGGGGGAATGCAGCGCGCACAGTTTCAGCAGCAAGACGAGGCTGCCATCGAGGGAGTGGCAACCACCGAAGACTACTTTATGGATGAGGACTAGGCCAGACCGGGCTCCAAGTTCTTCCTGGGTCCCCAGGAGCCCATGGTCAATTTATAGATTGGGGACCAGTACATGGACTTTATGGTAGATACAGGGGCCGAACATTCAGTAGTAGCTAAGCCTGTGGCTCCTGTGTCTTCTCGGTCTGTCACCATTGTGGGTGCCACTGGAACTAAAACCACAAGACCTTTTCTGCAGAACCGCGCCTGTGAACTAGGGGGACAGAAGATAACACACCAGTTCCTGTATATGCCCGAATGCCCAGTTCCCCTTTTGGGCCGAGACATGCTTGCAAAACTCCAGGCACAAATATCCTTTGTTGAAGGGGGAAATTTGGAAATGACTATAAACTCAAAATCTGCTGGCCTGATGGTGTTAATGGTCCCCCGAGAAAAAGAATGGCGGTTCTATTTACCTGCATCCAAAGCAGCAAGCCCCTGTATACCTACCAGCATCGCAGCCCCGCCCGGAGTATGGGCGGAGAATAATCCACCTGGCCTAGCAAAGAATATAGCTCCTGTGCTTGTCACCCTTAAACCGGGAGCAGAACCAGTGCATGTGCGGCAGTATCCGCTCCTACGACCAGCAATTGAAGGCATTCATCATCACCTAAAGAAATTGTTACAGTATGGACTTCTCAGAGAATGCCAATCACCCTGGAACACCCCCTCCTCCCAGTTAAGAAGCCTGGGACAGGTGACTACCGCCCAGTGCAGGATCTACGACGAGTAAACAGTGCAGTTGAAACCATACATCCAGTAGTACCAAATCCTTACACCCTCCTGGGACTGATTCCAGCAGAAGCCACTCACTTTACTGTTCTGGATTTAAAAGATGCTTTCTTCTGTATATGCCTGGCATCTGCCAGTCAGTTTTTGTTTGCATTTGAATGGGAAAACCCTACCACAGGAAGACGAGGACAACTCACTTGGATGCGATTACCACAAGGATTCAAGAATTCACTCACCATCTTCAGTGCAGCCCTCAACCAAGATCTGTCAAGTTATTCTGTGACACCAGGAAAAAGAATCTTGCTCCAATATTTAGATGATTTGCTTATAGCCACCAACAACGAAACTGATTGTGTGCAAGCTACCAGCGATCTCTTGCACCTCCTGAATGAAGCCGGATACAAGGTTTCAAGAGCCAAAGCGCAGCTGTGCCAGACAGAAGTGAAATACTTAGGGGTATGTTTACTAAACTGCGTTAGTGCAATTCGCGTTAGGAGCCGCGGTAGTGACAGAAACCCCAAATAAGGACATGGGCGGTAGAGCGTCACCACTAACGCGCGTTAAAAAAATTAACGAGCGTTACCGGGCGCCGTGGCGCATCACTGCGCGTTAAACGTAAGAAGACGTACAGACACAAAGCACTGAAACAGAGCTGTAGCATAATGGTTACGGTACTGACCGCTGTTACAGGCAGCATGGGTTCGGGTCCCCAGTATGCCTAACGCAGAAGGCTGTCCCAGGCATCACCCTGTACATTACAGAGGGAAAGAGGAGGCATGTTTTTCGTTACGCTGAGTATTGGTGTCAGAAAAACACCCTCGGAGTGTGCCTAGCCACGTACGTTGGTGCGTGCGAGGTTGCGTGCATTGGTACATGCGTAGCCCCGTGCGTAGCTGCGCGCGTACAATCGTAAGAACATAAGAACATAAGACATGCCATACTGGGTCAGACCGAGGTCCATCAAGCCCAGTATCCTGTTTCCAACAGTGGCCAATCTAGGTCATGCGTACCTAGCAATATCCCCAAAAGACACAGGTTCCTCAATGCTTGTACTGGGTCAAGCATTGATATCCTGGGTCCCTTTTTAATAGTGGTTTATGGACCTTTCCTCCAGGAACTTGTCCAAACCTTTTTTAAACCCAGCTATACTAACATCCCTTACTACATCCTCTGGTAACAGATTCCAGAGTTTGGTTACACGTTGAGTGAAAAAATATTTTCTCTTATTTGTCTTAAATAGTTTACCCTGTAGCTTCATTACATGTCCCCTAGTCTTCCTATATTCTGATAGTGTAAACAATTGATCCACGTTTATCCGTTCCACTCCATTCATTAATTTATAGACCTCTATCATATCTCCCCTCAGCCGTCTCTTTTCCAGGTTAAAGAGCCCTAACCTATTTAGCCTCTCTTCATAGGAGTAGCCTTCCATCCCCTTCACCAATTTGGTGGCTCTTCTCTGTACTTTTTCTAATAATGCTATGTCCTTTTTGAGATACGGTGACCAGAATTGCACACAATATTCAAGGTGCGGTCGTACCATGGAGCGATACAGAGGCATTATAATATCCTTTGTTTTATTCTCCATCCCTTTCCTTATGATACCTAGCATTCTATTTGCTTTGTTGGCTGCCGCTGCACACTGGGCGGAGGGTTTTAACATGTTATCCACGATGACTCCTAAATCTTTTTCCTGGGTGGTGGTTTCTAATGTGGAGCCTTGCATCGTGTAACTATAGTGTGGGTTGTTCTTTCCTAGGTGCATAACTTTGCACTTGTCCACATTAAATTTCATCTGCCACTTGGATGCCCAGTCTTCCAATTTATCCAGATCCTCCTGCAGTTTTCCACAATCCTCTTGGGTTTTAACAGCTTTAAACAGTTTTGTGTCATCTGCAAATTTGATAACCTCACTAGTTATTCCCTTTTCCAGGTCGCCAAAAGTCTCTGATGGGGGACCTTGTCAAAAGCTTTCTGAAAGTCCAGATACACTATATCAACCGACTCACCTTTGTCTACCTGTTTATGCACACCTTCAAAAAAACATATCAGATTAGTAAGACAAGATCTTCCTTGTCTAAAGCCATGTTGGCTGTCTCCCATTAGGCCATGACTATCTACATGCTGTGTAATTTTGTTCTTTATGATGGTTTCTACCATTTTCCCTGGTACTGACGTCAGGCTCACCGGTCTGTAATTTCCCGGGTCACCCCTGGAACCCTTTTTAAAAATTGGTGTTACGTTGGCGACCCTCCAATCTTCAGGTATTACAGATGATTTTAATGAAAGTTCACAGATTACCAATAGCAGGTCTGCAATCTCATATTTCAGTTCTTTCAACACTCTGGGATGTATACCATCTGGTCCAGGTGATTTGCTACTATTCAGTTTATCAAATAGTTGTAATATATATTCCCGGTGTAGCGATATTTCTCTCAATTCCTCTGCAGTATCACCTTTAAATACCACTTCAGTCTTGGGTAACATCCCTACATCTTCCACAGTAAAGACCGAAGCAAAGAATTCATTCAGTCTATCTGCTATAGCCTTGTCTCCTCTTACTGCCCCGTTTACCCCTCTATCATCTAACGGTCCAATTGACTCTCTCACAGGCCTTTTGCTACGAATGTATTTGAAAAAGTCTTTATTTCATGTTTTTGCTTCCGTAGCAAGTTTCTTCTCAAATTCCCGCTTTGCCTGCCTTATCAATGCTTTGCATTTAACTTGCCAGTGCTTGTGCTGTTTCAAGTTTTCATCATTTGGCTCTTTTTTCCATTTCCTGAAGGTTGCTTTTTTGGCAGCAACAGCCTCTCTGACCCCACCTTTAAACCATGCTGGCAGTTTTTTGGACTTTCTTCCACTCTTCTTAATGCGTGGAATATAGCTGGTCTGGGCTTCGAGGATAGTAGTTTTAAATAACGCCCAAGCTTGCTGTAAGTCTTTAACCTTTGGAACCGCTCCTTTTAGTTTTCTCCTAACTATATTCCTCATTCTATCATAGTCTCCCTTTTGAAAGTTAAAAGGTAGTACTGTGGATTCCCTTACTATTTGTCCTCCAATAATTAAATCAAACATGATCATACTATGATCACTATTGCCAAGTGGTCCCAACACCCTTATTTCTTGCACCAGATCTGGCGTTCCACTAAGGACTAGGTCCAGTATGGCTTCCCCTCTGGTCGGTTCATGAACCAGCTGCTCCAAGAAGCAGTCATTTATTCCATCTAGAAACTTTACCTCTTTAGCTTGTCCTGCCGTGACACTGACCCAGTCGATACCGGGGTAATTGAAATCACCCATTATTACTACTCTGTTGTGACTTTTGTTAGCTTCCGTGATTTCTTTGAGCATTTCATCATCCATTTGTTCATTCTGGCCAGGCGGTCGATAGTATACTCCCACTGCCATCACCTTCCCCTTCATAAGTGGAATTTCAATCCATAGAGATTCTACAGCAAATTTTGTTCCCTGCAAAACTTTAATCCTTTCTGACTCAATGCCCTCTCTAACATAGAGCGCAACCCCTCCACCAATTTGATCAGCTCTATCATTACGATATAGTTTGTATCCAGGTATCACAGTGTCCCACTGGTTATCCTCCTTCCACCATGTCTCTGAGAGTGCAATCATATCTAACCTCTCATTTAGTGCTATGTATTCTAACTCTCCCATCTTATTGTTTAGACTTCTAGCATTGGCATACAAGCATTTTAGAGACTGTATTTTATTCATATTAATCTGGCTATTGGTAGGCATGGGTAATTTGGCATCTTTATGCTCTGTCTGCTCCTTACTCAAGGGCATTTCGGCTACTATACTCCCTTTTGGAACCTCACTGCTTTTGGTAGTATCCTTCAAGGATACCTTCGTCCGAACCATGCGCTCCTGGGTGACTGTCGGCTTTCCCCTGCTTTCTAGTTTAAAAGCTTCTCTATCTCTTTTTTAAAGGTTAATACCAGCAGTCTGGTCCCATCCTGATTAAGGTGAAGCCCATCCCTTCGGAAGAGCCCCCCCTTTCCCCAGAATGTTCCCCAGTTCCTAACAAATCCAAAACCCTCCTCTTTGCACCATTGTCTCATCCACGCATTGAGACTCCGGAGCTCTGCCTGTCTTTTGGGTCCTGCACGTGGAACAGGAAGCATTTCGGAGAATGCTATCCTGGAAGTTCTGGATTTCAACTTCCTACCTAAAAGCTTAAATTTAGCTTCCAGAACCTCCCTACCACATTTTCCTATGTCATTGGTACCAACATGTACCAAGACAGCAGACTCCTCCCCAGCACTATCTACGATCCTATCTAGGCGGTGCGTGAGGTCCGCTACCTTCGCACCAGGCAGGCATGTTACCAGGCGATCCTCACGTCCACCAGCCACCCAGCTATCTACATTCCTAATGATTGAATCACCAACTATAACAGCTGTCCTGACCCTCCCCTCATGGGCGTGTGGCCCTGGAGAAACGTCCTTGGTGCGAGAGGGTTTTACATCACCTGGAGGACAGGTCCTAGTTACAGGATCACTTCTTGCCACACCAGGGTGATGCTCCCCTGTCATGTGACCTCTCTCCTCCATGGCAACAGGGATGCTGCCAGACTGGAGGTGGGACTTCAGGACTATATCCCTGTAGGTCACGTCCATGTACTTCTCTGTCTTTCTTATGTCTTCCAGGTCTGCTACTCTAGCCTCTAGAGAACGGACTCGTTCCCTGAGAGCAAGGAGTTCTTTGCACTTAGTGCATATGTAAGACCTCTCACCAACTGGGAGAAAATCATACATGTGACATTCAATGCAAAAGACCGGAGAACCCCCATCTCGTTGCTGGACTTCTGTCTGCATCTTAGTTTAAAGCTTGTGTTTAGGTCTTTTAAATTCTGTATATAATAAGGATTGGTGTAGATGCTTATACCAATAAAAGTGTATCTAATACCCCTAATACACCTTGTGTACCTGAAGCTTAATTAATTAATCGTGCGTGGGTATGTGTGTTTTTACGTGCGTGGGTACATGTGTTTTTACGTGCGTTTCTACGTGCGTTTTTACGTGCGTGGGTACGTGTTTGTTTACGTGCGTGGGTACGTGTGTTTTTACCAGTGTGGGCATCTTATATTACAGACTCTGTAGGGTGTCCTGCACCTATGCATTATGCTAACAGATGTACGTGTGATGGCCTATGGTTGATCAGAGCCTGTGAGCAGGTGCTGGAGTTTCACAGGGTTGGATTGTGCCAGTCACACCCATGATGCACTGCACATGCAAATCAGCTGTCCACAGATACACACCATGGGGAATGCACCCCCACAGCACCTCGGCCTGGTAGGGGGAACTGACCATGTGCACCCCCACAGCACCTCGGCCTGATAGGGGGTACCGACCGTGTGTTGTACTGGCACAGAGTAGCTACACACCGTCACATTGTGCGGGTACTGTGCTCACCCTGAGGGTGCAGTGAGGCGCCCAGCACTAGGTCCACAGCACCGTCCATGGCTGAAAGAGGCCATGGCACAGGTCCAAAGCAGTGTTACTGTGTGAGATAGGTAGTTTCTGCAGGAACCCTTTGGACATCTCTTTCTGTTTCAGTCAGGTGTAGCCCCCATGCACCACCACCCCCCTCCCCCAGGGCAGCAAACAGGGTCTCCCATCAAAAGATCCACAGTCTACCTCCCTACAAAGGTGGCAGTAGAGGGGAACATTAACCCTAGTCCTGCTGAGGAACAGACACCCCACAGGGCAGTCAATGCAGCTCTGTACACAGCCATAACACAATAGCAGACAGACATTAGGCCTGGATATGGTATGCTGCACCCCACCACTATCTGATATTCCCGTGGTGCAAGCCATCAGCCACTGCACCCTGCAAGCCACTCCATCACAACACCTACCAGCTGCAAACAGTCTGCTAGTGCCCAGTGGAGATGCCTGCACCCAGAACTGGGATGTCAGCATACACAGCAAGCAGATACATCAGTGACTGGGCCCCAAAAGGAAACCCATATTTATCACATGAGAGAAATACTAGATAGCACTATGGGAGTGCCTAGCCATGCTGTGGTCACTGCACAGTCAGGGTGAGAGTGATCTCTCAGCAGGATATACTGAGGTCACCCTGTCTGTGTAGGTGGTGGCCGGGCACTACAATGTGCCTGTCACTGCCCTATGCCCTGTGCAGATGCACCCTGGCCAGGCCACCCTGTCCGGCCTATAACCATGGTACCTTGCTCCTCATTATGCACATTGGCAGCCCAATACTGGCAACATTGCTGGCAGTGTGGGCTGTGGAAGGTGTTTGCAGCCACCACACACTGGATAGACAGACAGCCACCCCCACACCTATGCCAGCATTGTGCTACTATAGAGGTGGTCAGCAGCCATACCCACCACACCAGTCCTGGGCATAGTACAGGCATGGATATGGTACACAAGACTGTTGGGGGGTCACTCCCCAGGGTGGTGAACACTGTCAGAGACCAGACCTGCAGCACACACCGCAGACATCAGAATGATTGTTATGGTGGAGCTCAATGAGCAAAATGTGCTTAACGTAGGAATTGATATCTGCCAGTTATCAGAGGAAACGTTTGATAGCTGTGTACCATATACCCAGGTGTAGGGTGGCATTGCTAAGGTATGCAACTGCTAGTATTGGGAGATACAGGCAGGGCCCAATGTCTTGCCTCTCCAGGTGGCATTGGCCAATGGGGCCTGTGGGTGTGTGTGTGGCCCTGTTGGCTGCTGCTTTACGGCAGAGTTCCCCAACTCCAGTCCTGGTGTTCCAAACACTGTTCGGGTTTTCATGCTGTCCCTCATAAATATGCATGAGCTACATCTGCATACCATGGGGGTGGTGCATAGCTATGCAGCACAGGCATCTTTATTAGAGGCAGCATGAGACCGGAATGGTGTGGGGCCCTCCAGGACTGCATTTGCGGGACTCTGCTTTAGGTAATGTGCCTGTTTCTGGTGTCTGTGTTTGGTGTGGTAAAATATAGGCCATGCGTATGTTCTCTGCAATAAAGGAGTGTCTTTACTATCACTGTTTAGTGGTGGGTAAAACTATAGGGACTGGGTTGGCAGGAGCCCCAGCTGGGATTTGAACCTGTGACCCTCTGGTCTTACAGGCACTGGCTGTGTCTGTTGCACCACACTGTGACCACAGAGACAGTGCAGTCCCTGGAGTTAGTTAAACCGGCCTGACGTGTAAGAAACCCTGCTCTGCAACAGGTTTACTGTGGCCTCATTTACCTTGTATGCAGACAAAGGTGCACATAAACCTCAGAAAAGACCTCACAAAAGGGGCACACACCCATAACCAAGCTGGGCAACAATGATATCATTGGGAAACATTACACCACACGCCCAGGACAGCTCCATTACAATGAAATGCTCTTTGAAAGGGTCTGCGGAGCGTAGACCCTTCCACACATCATTTCTTTTTATTTTGGTGCTTTCCAGGGAGTGTTGTTCCTTGTTGCCCATTGCTATCACTGTTGCCCAGCTGAATTATGCTTTTTAAAATGTTTCTTGTGGTCATTTTTAACGTTTTATGTGCAATTTTGTTCTGTGCACATGTATCACACTGCTCACGTTTTGTGGGTTTCCCTGGTTTTTCTGTACATTGCTGACGGATATGGTTTCTCTTCCCTTTAAATGCCTTTAACGACAGGTTTTCATTCGCGTTGGAATTGAGCTCAGGAATTCAGTGCGTTAGTGTGAGGGGAGCCTCTCCCCGCCCACTCTCCGCCCATTGACCCCTTCTCTCCGCCCACTCTCCACCTTCTGCGCTGTTTTAACGCGCTGCGGGACTTTACGATCGTTAACTATGCTTAACGCGAGTAGTATTACGTTAACGGTCGTTAGCACGTCGGTACGCGCATTATACGGCACTTACGGTTGTTAACGTCGTATAACGCGCGTTAGTCACGTTTACCGCACTTTGGTAAACATCCCCCTTAGGGTTTCATTTATCCAAAGGAACCCGGAAATTAGGACTTGAGCGAAAGGAAGCAGTATGCCGCATCCCAACCCCCACCACCAGAAAGAGGTAATTAGATCTTACCTGCTAATTACACAGGTACACTACCAAAAAACTGCCTCCAGTTTTGCAACTGATTCCTATAGATTTTGGGGTGCTGAATCCAGGAAAAATAGCCAAAATGTTCCATCACGTCACGTTTTCTTGCAAAATTAGATTTCTTACCCATATAAGGAATGTTCACATAATTTCTTTTTAGCCGACTGCAGTTTATTTTCTTGGCCCAAAATAGAGGTTGTAATGGTTAACTAACTAGAAACACTCCCTCATGATATTTTAGAGTGTTTTGTATTCATTTTATACATTAACAGGACAATTGGGAGGCGGGGGGCTAAATCCAGTACTTGCGCTGGCGCATGTTCTTTCCTGTTCGCCTCGCCTCGTTCGCTCGCTCAAACATGGTGGTTGCGACATGTACGTTCCTGTCAAATTTCAGTTTCTTGCAAGTTCATTATTACCTTTTGTTTGCTCAGTCGTAATCCAGCTTTATTCCGAAGTGGTTCACTACAGTTGTAGTTTGCAGTGCTGTGTATTTGTGATGGCTCACAGAGCCAGAGGTTGCGTCAACTCTCCGGACAGTTTTTGTTTTATTTGTGGGGAATATACCGTGAAAAAGCGGCAGAGGAACATTTCTGCATTTATTAAAAAAGTATATTTCGCCTATTTCGGTTTGAAGTTAGGCGATCAAGACAAACTGTGGGCTCCTCACAAAGTGTGCAAGACATGTGAGGAAGATCTACGCTTATGGATGAAAGGTAAAAAACAAGCATTTCGTTTCGGAATACCTATGATGTGGCGTGAACAAAGAGACCACAGCAGTGACTGCTATTTTTGCTCTTGCATTGTGAAGGGATACAACTTAAAAAATAAGAACGTAATAAGTTACCCCAACCTTCCCTCAGCAATTAGGCCTATGCCTCATAGCAACGAAGTACCTGTGCCTGAACCACCAAAATCTTTGGATCATATTTGTGTGGACGGTTCTGATCATGATGAGACTCATCAGATGGCTTTTCCCGATGAGTCCAGTACTTCCGAGTTTGAAACTGAACCAGATCCAAAACCTGAACTTTTCTCTCAAGCTGAATTGAATGATTTAGTCCGGGATTTAGGACTCCCAAAAGATGCTGCCCAACTGCTAGGTTCTCGGCTTAAACAGAAAAATCTATTGTCACTAGGAACAACTTTTTATTGGTAGCGCAACCGCGAGACACAATTTTTGAAGTATTTCAGCAAAGAGGAAGATTTGGTATTTTGCAACGATATATATGGAGTGATGGAAAAGTTTAAACTCAAGTATGATCCTGCTGAATGGCGGCTGTTCATTGATTCGTCAAAAGACAGCATAAAAGGTGTTCTTCATAATGGCAACACATTCGCTTCAGTTCCTATTGCTCACTCTGTTATTCTCCAAGAAAAATACGAGAATTTGGCCCTGATTCTTCAGAAGATTCGTTATGATGAGCATAAGTGGATGATTTGTGGAGACTTTAAAATTCTATCCATGCTATTAGGGCAGCAATCCGTTTCACCAAATATCCCTGCTTCCTTTGCTTGTGGGATAGCCGGGCCCGCGACCTACACTGGGGGAAAAAAGACTGGCCAATTCGGGAGTATTTGAGACCCGGTGAGAAAAATGTTCTTCATGAGAGCTTGGTACCTCGTGATAAAATTCTATTACCACCTCTCCACATTAAGTTGGGTCTCATTAAGCAATTCATCAAGTCCCTTCCAAAAGATGGTGAGTGCTTTCGGTACCTTTGCTCAAAGTTCTCCCGACTTTCTGAAGCAAAGCTAAAGGAAGGAGTGTTTGTTGGCCCTGATATAAGGAAACTCATTTCAGATGGAGCATTCGCTGAAACGATGTCTGAGAAGGAAAAAGAAGCCTGGGATTCCTTCAAGGATGTTGTTCTCAAATTCTTGGGGAACAGGCGGGATGAGAACTATAAGGATATTGTTGCCAGGATGCTCAATGCCTTCAAAGAACAAGGCTGTAACATGAGCCTGAAAGTCCATTTCTTGCACTCCCATGTGAACTACTTTCCCGAAAACCTGGGGGCGTACAGTGAAGAACAAGGTGAAAGGTTTCACCAGGACATCAAGGACGCAGAGAGAAGGTACCAAGGAAGATGGAACACCACTATGATGGCTGATTTCTGCTGGTTGCTGCTGCGGGAAACCCCAGATGAAAAATACGCCAAGCAGCGCACCAAGAGAAGCATTCGGGGGAAGAAGAAACGGGCCCACCAGGAGATTGATTGACCCAAGAATGACTTTAAAATCTAAACTGTGTTGACAAATATCGTGTTTTTACTAAACTTTGAAATAAAAATTTGCTAGTTATTACCACAGTGTCGGATCTCATTTATTAGAATTTTATTTTCACACCATTGGGTGTTTGTCTTTATGTATTGCAATGGTGCGGTTTGCGTTTTCTATTCTTACATACATACCTGTACAACATTTTTTGCACATTTCTTTGCTTTGCTTTGTGTCTAACCTCGCTCTTATATGCTCAATGTTTGTGCACATGCATGTGGCTGTTTTAAGTGCAGACAATTTTGCTACCATCACAGTGTGTTTTGTTGACATTACTCTATTCTTATGTGCTGCCTTGTTACAATTTTCTTTATTCTTATTTGAATAACTACTAAACAATTAGTATAAAGAATTCATCCAAGAAACTTTTATCTCGATCGCACTCAATCTGAAACATTCACCTCAAACTGCTAACCCAATGTAGCAAAAAATCTGTACGTGATGGAGCAAATTGGTTACCAGATTTGGATTCAGCGCACCAAAAAACGTAAAAATCAATCGAAACATTAGAGGCAGTTTAAAAAAATTTTTTTTTACTGTACCTGTGTTATTGTTCCTGAAGGAACGACAGTCCAGTCCCTTTACTTCAGGGTTACGCAACCCTTACAGCAGCTTGGAGGCTGAGCCCAACCTTTTTGGGGTGGAGCGGTATATATACCACTGGTGCCACCCACCAACTCCAGTAAACTACTGTAAAAGCAGACTTAACAAACCTAGGTAACTCTGAAAATGGAAATAATTAAACTCAAGCAAAAACTCAATATAAAAAACTTTTTTTTTTTTTTTTAACCGGAATAGGTAGTAGGAGAGGAGGTCAAGGGAGGAGGTAGGAGAACTGCTATAGCGCGTGCCTTTCCTCCAGCCTGACCCACCAGCACATCCTGAATCCGCCCTCGGGCCGCAGTCCCGAATCAGAGAAACGGCCGGAATGGCTAAATAGAGCTAGGGAGGGGAATAGGGACTGGACTGTTGTTCCTTCAGGAACAATAATTAGCAGGTAAGATCTAATTACCTCTTCCTTATCGTCATTCCAGTCCAGTCCCTTTACTTCAGGGAAGTACCAGAGCAGTACCAGCTCGGGCGGGATTCGCCATTCCGGAACGTAGCACTGCCTGCGCAAACCTGGAGTCCGCCGAGCTCTGCACGTCCAGCCTGTAGTGCTTGGTGAAAGAGTGCAGAGAGGACCAAGTCGCTGCCCTACAGATATCCAAAGGAGGCACTAGGCTGAACTCCGCCCAAGAGGTAGCCTGCGCTCGAGTTGAGTGAGCGCGCAGGCCCCCTGGGACCTGTTTCCCCTTGAGGATATAGGCGGAGGCAATCGCCTCCCTGATCCATCTGGAAATTGAGGCCTTGGCTGCCGCCTCTCCCTTGTGAGGCCCTCCGAACTGTACAAAGAGTCGTTCGGATTTCCGGAAGGGCGCCGTGCGGGAGAGGTAGCGCTTCAAGGCTCTGGGGACGTCGAGCAGATGGAGCTTACTATCTCCCCCTCCTGGTCCCTCCGACGAGAGAGTCGGGAGAGAGATGGATTGGTTGACGTGAAAGGGGGAGATCACCTTAGGCAAAAATGAAGGAACCGTCCGAAGGACTACCTTATCCCTGAGGAAGGACAGAAAAGGAGGCCGAGAAGACAGGGCTTGCAATTCGGAGACTCGTCTAGCTGAGCAAATGGCCACCAGGAACACTGTCTTCAGAGTCAGATCTTTCAAGGAGGCCTTCTTCAAAGGCTCAAAAGGCTCCGCGGCTAGGGCATTTAGCACCAGGTTGAGGTCCCAAGGGGGTATGACCGATCTTCGTTGCGGTCGGAGCCGCCTGACCGCTTTCAAGAACCTGACAACGTCCACGTGAGCTCCCAAAGCTTTTCCGCCCACCTTGCCCCTATAGCAAGCGATGGCCGCCAGTTGTACTCTCAAGGAGCTGTGAGCTAAACCCTTGTCGAGACCCGCTTGCAAAAATTCCAGCACCTCCGGGACCGAGGCCGACAGGGGATTCTTCCGGCGTTCCGTACACCATGCCTCAAAGATACGCCAAACTCTTACGTAGGAGAGACAGGTGGAGCGCTTCCTCGCACTCAACATGGTCGCGATTACTGCCGGCGAGTAGCTGCGCTTCAAGAGCCGCGCCCTTTCCATAGCCAAGCCGTAAGCGAGAATCGATCCACGTGTGGCATCTGAACCGGTCCTTGCTTGAGTAGGTCCTTCCTGACGGGAAGGCGCCATGGTCGGTCGGCGATCATCCTTTCCAGATCCGCATACCAAGGACGACGAGGCCAATCCGGGGCAATAAGGACTACTAGGCCCCGGTGAGCTTCCACCCGCTGGAGGACCTTCCCGATGAGGGCCCAAGGGGGGAAGACATAAAGAAGACCCTCCGAGGGCCACCTTTGAGACAGGGCGTCCAGGCCCTCGGACATCCTTTCCTTCCGTCGACTGAAGAATCGGCTTGCTTTGGCGGATGTGAACCGCGCCATGAGGTCCATGACTGGAGGACCCCACCGGGCTACTATCTGGTCGAAGATCTCCTGATGCAGTTCCCACTCGCCGTGGTCTATCTTGTACCTGCTGAGGTAATCAGCCATGATGTTGTCCGTACCGGCCACGTGCTGAGCTGAAAGCGCTTCCAGGCGAACTTCCGCCCACTTGAACAGGGAGTCCGCCTCCTTTTCCAATGCCGGACTGCTGGTGCTGCCCTGGTGATTGATGTACGCCACGGGGGTGACATTGTCGGAGAGAACGCGAATCGCTTTCCCTAGCACTGAGGGTTGGAGAGCCTTGAGTGCCCGAGCAACGGCTCTCAATTCCAGTCGGTTGATAGGCCATAGGGATTCCATTGCCGACCACCGCCCCTGGACAAACTGGTCCTCGAAATGTGCTCCCCAGCCTGCCAGACTGGCGTCCGTCGTCAACAGTACCCGAGGAGGTTCGAGGGGCATTCTGCGACTCAAGTTCCTTGGGCATCTCCACCAGAGGAGAGAGTGCTTGGTCCGAGGGGCGCAGGGAAGCTACCGAGACAAGGGGTGCTGTTGTGGAGACCACCGCCGCAACAGGGACCGCTGTAACGGGCGCATGTGAGCTCTGGCCCACGGGACAACCTCTATTGCTGCCGCCATGGTTCCCAACAATTGTAGGTAATGCCATGCTGACGGGAGCCGCCTGACCATGAACTGTGAGACTAGGGTTCTCAGGTCCTTTATCCTTGAGCTGGACAGAAAGACCCTGCCTCTGCCTGTGTGGAACCTTGCTCCGAGATATTCGAGCTCCTGTGATGGAACCAAACTGCTCTTTGCTCGATTGATGACCCATCCTAGCTCCTCCAGAACTTGAACTACTTTGGCTGTTGCCCGGTGACTTTCCTCTTCTGATTTTGCCCGGATCAGCCAGTCGTCCAGATAGGGGTGCACTAAGATTCCCTTTTTTCGTAGGGCGGCCGCTACCACCACCATCACCTTGGTAAAGGTTCTTGGCGCTGTCGCTAGCCTGAAGGGTAGCGCCTGAAATTGAAAATGACCTCGAGGGACAGCGAATCTGAGGAACTGCTGATGGGCCCTTCTGACCGGGATATGCAAGTACGCTTCTGTCAGATCCAACGATGTTAAGAACTCTCCGGCCCTCACGGCCGCTATCACTGATCTCAGGGTTTCCATCCGGAAGTGAGGTACCTTGAGGCAGCGGTTGACCTGCTTTAGGTCCAGGATCGGACGAAAGGAGCCCTCCTTTTTTGGGACGACGAAGTAAATCGAGTACCGACCCGTACCGCATTGGTCTGGAGGTACCGGAGCTACGGCCCCGAGATCTATGAGGCAGGAAAGTGTCGACTCTATGGCTTCTCTTTTTGCTGCGGAACCGCAGGGAGACTGAACAAAGGCTGGAAGTATTTGCTTTGCAAATTCGAGGGAGTATCCTTCTCGAATCACTTCCAGCACCCACTGATCGGATGTGACTCGGGACCAGGCGGGAAGAAACTGCCTCAGGCGACCGCCTACCGGCAATCCGCCCTCCTGGGCCCCCTGTATCTCATTGTTGCTTTCTGGGGCCCGAGGAGAAGGAGGAGGAGGAGGATGAGAAACCTCTGCCCCGAAACCCTCGGGATCCTTGACCCCTAGCGTTAAAACGACCCCTGAGGAAGGGGTTAGGTCTAGTCGAGCGAAACCTCCGAGGTTCTCTAGATTGGTTCCGAGCTGGGGCAGAAGATCGCATTTGCTTGGGCCTGTCCTCCGGAAGCCTGCCGCCCTTGGACTCACCCAGGTCTTTTACTAACTTGTCCAGGTCCTCTCCGAATAAAAGTTTCCCCTTAAAGGGAAGGCGGCTCAGGCGAGCTTTAGAGGAGGCATCAGCGGCCCAATTCCAGAGCCACAAATAGCGTCTGGCTGCCACCACCGAGGCCATGTTCTTTGCTAAGCTCCGGATGAGGTCATACTGGCTATCCGCCAAGAAGGCCGTACCTGATTCCAACCTTGCCGCGTTGGCTAGAACCCCCTCGGAGGAGCCCTCCTCTGCCTGGAGTTGCTGAGACCATCTCAAACAGGCTCGTGCCACCCATGCCCCAGAAACTGAGGCCTGTAAGGCCAGAGCGCTCATGTCGAAGGCTTGCTTAAGGAGCGTGTCCAATCTTCTGTCCTGGGCATCCCTCAGGGCCGCGCTGCCCTCCACTGGGATGGTGGTTTTCTTCGTCACTGCCGAAACCGCCGCATCCACCCTGGGTACTTCAGAAGCTCTTTGTCTGCTTCTGGGAGAGGGTAGAGCCGAGACATGGCCCTGACCCCTCTCAACGCTGACTCTGGTTGATCCCATTCCTCCTGAATCATCTGACGCACCACTCTGTGGACAGGAAAAACCTTCTGGGACCTTCTGATGGCCTGAATCAAGGGATCCTCCAAAGCTTCATCCTCCGCAGGGGCATCCGAGGCCACGTTGAGAGCTTTCAGGGAGTCATTTATTAAAGCGGGCAGCTCCTCCCGCCTGAATACTCTGATTATGCGAGAGTGGTTCTCCTCCGGGATCTCCCCTTCCTCCAGCTCCTCCTCTTCCTCCTCCAACTCCTTTTCCGAGGCCTCCTCTTCTGGCAAGTCCTGGGAAAACGGAGTGAGGGGCTCTTCAACCACCAGTCTGGGGCGCTTTGAGGGTATCCCAGAGTCCTGGGCGTTAGACCTCGTGGGTCTGACCAGTTTACCTTCGGCCGAAGGACCCGCTTCCCCCGGACCAAGACCCTTCTTACGCAGGCAATAGGCCTGGTGCAGCAGGAGAATGAAATCAGGGGAGAAGAAGTCCACGACTCCCCCTTCTCCTGCGGGAAGGGAGGAGGGAGGAATAGGGGGAAGGGGGGCCTCTGAGTGAGAAGGTGGGGACAGCTGGGACGCTACTTCCCCCTCCGAGGGATCCGAGGACCCCTGCGAGGCCTGGGACATGGCAAGGCTGATTTCCTGTTCTACAGAGGAAGCAACTGCAGCGCAGCCCCTGCAGACCCCTGCCTCAGATGCAGTACCCCTCCTAGTGCCACAAGAGGGACACCTCGGTTTGCCCGTCATGCTCTTCAGAGAAATCTCTAAGTTGTCTCCCCAACAGATTATTATTTTAAATAAATCACTTAAGGAAGTAAATAAACAATAAACAAAATTAAATAAAATTAAATAAAATTAGGCAATTAAAATCCCCCCACTACAATTCTAGGCTCTGAAAAGTTCTCCGGGAACAGGAGGCACAGATAAAATCTTTCCCCTTAATTATCCCATTAAACGCTAAAATAATCTTTAGCAGAAAAAACCTTCTCCAACTTGATTTCAGCCTAAGCTGTATACTTGCGGTTTAGGAGCTTCTCCCAGGCCCGAGACCGCAGTTCTCCGTAGGGGGCTCAACACGTGCTAGGCCGCGACCACGTGGAGCCCTTAGCTGAGTGGCCTGCAAACACTGGCCTTTGTGCTGCCCCCCACGCTCCGGCGGTGAGGGGGAGGGTGGGGACTGAGGCCCGAACGATCCTGGGCCTCGCGCTACCCCTGCGCTTCTCTTCCCGCCGCTGACCTTTAGCGCGCCGCCGTAAGAAGGAGAAGGGGGCTGAGGAGGAATTTTACCCTCTCCCACGTGTACGGCGCGTCCTCCAGCGCTCAGCCGCCAGCGGGGCTTCGGCGCGAGGACGGACAGGACTCGAGGCAGGCAGGCCGAGGAACAGGCAGCACCGGCAGTGAGAGTAGCTCTGGTCTTTCCTCCTCACTGCTGCAAGACCTGCAGGGAATCACCTCCAGCACCCGGGCCGGGCCGCGGGGAGGGGGGGGGGAAGGGGGGGAGGGAAGGAAGGAGGAGAGAAGGAGTACTCCGGAGGAAATCAACTAAAGGTAAGATTCCAAACAAAAAATAAGGCAGACTCTGTCAATTAGTAAAGATTAAATTAAATTAAAGTAAAGTAAATAAAAACGGATTTAAAAGGAAGATAGGACTCCAGTAAGCCCTAGGCTTACGGAACCCTCCAGCTGCTTGGAGGCTGAGAATACTGGAGTTGGTGGGTGGCACCAGTGGTATATATACCGCTCCACCCCAAAAAGGTTGGGCTCAGCCTCCAAGTTGCTGGAAGGGTTGCGTAACCCTGAAGTAAAGGGACTGGACTGGAGTGACGATAAGGAAGCAGGTGCGGGCTTTCCTGGGAGCTGCAGGCTACTGTCGAATATGGATACCAAATTTCGTGCTCTTGGCAAAACCCTTGTACCAGGTCACAAAGGGAGTGGAACGATCTCCCCTGGAATGGGGCCCAGAACAAGATAAAGCATTTAAATCCCTGAAAACAGCATTGATGTCATCCCCAGCCTCAGGACTACCAGATGTGCAGAAACCATTTCGTCTATATGTTCATGAGTCAAGTGGAAATGCATTGGGAGTTCTGACTCAACCCCTTGGATCTTGGCAATGACCTGTAGCCTACCTGTCAAAACAATTGGATCCTGTTGCAAAAGGATGGCCACCTTGTCTGAGAGCTGTAGCAGCCACAGCCCTCTTGGTGAGCGAAGCTGACAAGCTCACCCTAGGACAGAATCTTCAAGTCACTGTACCACATTCTGTTTTAACCCTGATGGAACACAAAGGAAACCATTGGCTTACCAACGCTCAAATGTTGAAGTAGCAAAGTATGCTATGTGAAAATTCTCGGCTGAAATTGAGTGTCAGCCAAACTTTGAATCCAGCTACCTTACTGCCAACCGGTCCTGGCCCTCCTGACCATGATTGCTTAGAAGTAATGGACACTGTATACTCAAGTCGCCCAGACTTAACTGATATCCCTTTGAGCCACCCAGACAGGACTTTCTTCGTGGATGGAAGTAGTCTCATAATTGATGGACAACGATGTGCTGGTTATGCTGTGGTGACCCTGGACATGGTAATAGAATCATCAGCCCTGGCCCCAGGAACCTCAGCACAGAAGGCTGAATTGATAGCCCTCACATGAGCACTAAAAATTGGAACAGGAATCAGCCTGAATGTATACACAGACTCCAAATATGCTTTCACAACTCTACATGTCCATGGAGCCCTGTATAAGGAGCGTGGATTAATCACCTCGGGAGGCAAGTCTGTCAAGTATGGCCCAGAAATATTGACTTTGTTGGAAGCAGTAATGGCCCCCAAACAAGTTGCTGTAATGCACTGCCGAGGTCACCAGACAGGAGATGGAGAAGTGTCCCGAGGGAACAGATTTGCCGATGCCTCAGCCCGAGAAGCAGCCATTTCTGGACAGATTACTGCCCCTAGCGTAACAATTCAAGCAGCCATATTTCCGGTGCCTCTTAGTGCATGGACACCCAGATACACCCAGAATGAGATGGACCATTACTATCAGCATGAGGGGGGGCAACTATCAGAGACTGGATGAATAGTGTTGCCACCACCCGAAGGAAGCTCAACCCCCGGAATGACTGTAATCCCTGAGGCACTAGGTCCTGCCTTTGTTCATGCCTTCCATCAAACTACCCACTATGGAAAAACTATAATGGAAAAAGCTCTGAAACCGTACTTCTATATCTCATTACTGGGACCTTTGACCACCTCAGTAGCCCGAAGATGTGTGACTTGTGCCAAGAACAATGCCCGACAAGGTCCTGTCCCACCCCCAAGAGTTCAGTCAGTAGGAGTTACCCCCATGGGAAATATCCAAATAGACTTTGCAGAAATGCCACGAGCAAATGGATATCACTACCTGTTGGTCCTAGTTTGTACCTTTTCTGGATGGGTAGAAGCTTTTCCCACCAGAACTGAGAAGGCCAGAGAAGTCACTAAAGCTTTGCTCCATGAGATCATCCCCCGGTTTGGAATACCCTTGACCATGGGGTCCGACAATGGGCCCTCTTTTGTGTCACAAGTAACCCAGCAGCTAGCCCATGCTCTGCAAATACGGTGGAAGTTACATACAGCTTACAGACCCCAGAGTTCAGGGAAAGTAGAGAGAATGAACTGAACCCTGAAGTCTCAGTTATCCAAGCTCTGTCAAGAAGCCCACCTGAAGTGGCCCCAAGCTTTTCCCATAGCCCTTCTCAGAATACGTTCAGCCCCCACCACGCCATTAGGAGTATCCCCATTTGAGATTCTGTATGGGAGACCCCCACCCATAGTTCAGGGGATAAGGGGGATATGAATCAGATTGGATCAGAAATCACCAGGCAAGAATTGTTGGCTCTAAGTTCTGTTTTGCAGGGCCTTCATACTTGGGTGCAGGACCAGTTGCCTATCAATCTAACAGAGCCATTGCATCCTTTCAAGCCTGGAGCCTCGGTGTGGGTAAAAGAGTGGAAGAAGACACCGTTGGTGCCTCATTGGAAGGGACCATATGTCGTTTTGCTATCAACACCAACAGCAGTTAAAGTGGCAGAAATCGACTCCTGGATTCACCACAGTCGAGTGAAGCCAGCAGCAGTCCCTGAGAGTCGCCCCTGGACCTCGATCACTAATCCTGCATCACCATTGCGACTCACACTGTGAAGAAAAGACCCATTATCGTAAAACTTTGCCGACCTACTCCCGGACGTCAAGGGAAGAGACATCTTCAAGTTTTGTATCACCAACATCTCAGACTTTATCAATCACCAAGGACTATGACCATGATGATTACTTACTGTTTCATTTTTGCAGTAGCCCTGGGACTCTTGAGAACCACTTTTGCCCTGCCCCCTTGTGCAGCTTGTATATCCACCACCCGAACTGGAATGCAGGTCACTCAGACTTTACTTTATCACTCTTACTACACTTGCACTGGTATAATCAGTCAGTGTATCTATATTGGTACAGAATTGAATGTCTGTACAAAGGGAAAGACTCGTACCTGTTTCAGACCCCGACAGAATCCATCTTATTATGTTCTGTAACTACGATGGAATGATGAAGATGGAGCCCTCGTCAATGCTACAAATCAACTCTCTGATCCCACTCAACCTGCATCCCTGTACTTTGATGCCTGTGATCTGATAAACAGAAATGACTACTACAGGTGTGGGTCTTGGGAACAATCTTACTACTATGATGATAAATATATGTGTCCTGAAGGTGCATACAGATGGGGAATATGCACTGGAATACATTCCCCAACAACTTATGGAAAACCATCCAAGAACGACTACTATTGCCCGAAGTGGGGCTGTGTGTACTACGCTACTTGGTCTGGAAGCCCTACTGGACAAACTGGAGATAATCACAAGGCTAAGTTGGAGAGATTACCCTTACTGGAACCAAAGAAGTGTAAGAAAGGTGCTTGTAATCCCCTACGACTTCTCATCTTTGACCCAAGCCAGTGGAAGCAAGGATTCCGATTTGGCCTGCGTATAGCAGGAGGTGGAACCGATCCTGGAATTAATATACCTTCTATGAGGCCATGAAGGCAGAATTTGTAGTTCCCCACGCTTCGCAGAATTTGTTCATTGAACTAGCTGGAGCTGTGGCATCCAGCCTCCATGTCTCGGACTGTCTTTTTTGTGGAGGAACTCAGATGGGAGACCAGTGGCCTTGGGAAGCGCAAGAACTGAACTATTCTGTACCATACAACTAGACTGATTTGCACAAAGCTACCAATGAATGGGTCCTAGCTCACCCCATTGTGGGTAACCTATGTTTTGCTCAAGCTGGACCACAATTGACTGCACTAGTGGGACAGTTGGTTTGTTTGAACCAGAAATACTACAATGTCACTACTAGAAAGACATCTTGGTGGTCAGGTGTCAATGCCCCGGAACCTTCCAATCCTCTGACCATCTTTCCTCACCTAGCCAGGATATGGACGAATCTGGCTACACACAGCACCTGGCAAGCTCCACCTGGACTATATTGGATTTGTGGAACTCGAGCATATGCTAAACTCCCTGCCAAATGGGGAGGGGCGTGTGTTTTGGGAACCATAAGACCTTCTTTCTTCCTCTTGCCTATCTCCCACGGAGAACAATTGGGATTTCCTGTATACAAAAGTTGACAGAAACGAGAGGCTCTGAAGATCGGCCAGTGGGACAAATGGGATGCAACATCTGAAGAATGGCCACCGGAGAGAATTGTTTCCTACTATGGACCTGCTACCTGGGCACAAGATGGTTCTTGGGGCTACCGCACTCCTGTGTATATGTTGAATCGTATTATACATTTGCAAGCTGTTGTTGAAATTATAACCAATGAAAGTAGTAGAGCACTAACCTTGTTAGCTAAACAAGCCACACAGATGCGTACAGCCATTTATTAGAATCGATTAGCATTAGATTATTTACTTGCAGCAGAAGGAGGAGTATGTGGCAAACTGAATTTAACTAACTGTTGTTTGCAAATTGATAATGAAGGGCAAGTTGTAGAAGACATAGCCAATCACATGAGAAAGCAAACTTATGTCCCAGTCCAGACTTGGCATGGCTTGCAACTTGATGGCTGGTTTGGTTCTTTGTTTTCAGGAATGGGCGGCCTGAAAACACTTGTATTGATTGTTTTACTAATCTTAGCTGTTTGCTTATGTCTCCCATGTTTCCTACCCTTATGCTTGCGTATGCTGAACTCAACCATTGATAGTATTGTTGAACGTAAGACAGCTACAAAGATACTAGCAATGTGGAATTATTACCCTATACCCCAAAGTGATGCTTTTACCCCAGTTTAATATGCCATATGTGATTTGATTCTCACCCTTTCTCACTTGCGGGTGAGAATAATCAAAGGGGGGAATGTGATAGGCTATGGCCTAGAATAGCCTGCAAAATTATGTTACGTGGCAGAGGCCTGTAAGTTAGGCCTGAGTCCCAACTACCACTTGAGAATATTATAGCTAAAAGAAAACCAAAAATCAGTAGAAGTTAGAAAACTGCTTTAAACTGCTTTGATAAGAATATATGAATCTTCTATTGAATTCATTTATGCTGATGACAGATATGGTCCAGTATCCTGCTTTCACACATTTTCTAAGCTAGACGTGACCTTGGAGGAGAGATGTATCAAAAGTCTAAGAACTGTGCCATTGTTAGAGAGGTCTGTACAGGGGGAACAGGTGCTAAGCCCAGTCAGAGATCCCCATTGGATGGGTGTAGGGGGTCACCGGGACCAATAGAAAGGGTGCGAGGGGTTACTGGGACCAATGAGAAGTTTGTCTGTATTAAACTGAAGAAGAAAGGTATAAAAGATGTTGTTTTGCTGAACTCCATTGCTCAGACCATTTTGAATGTGACATTGCCTGAGACTGTGCACAAATAAATTGGCTTGAATCTTTGAAATTGACTCCGGGTTTTATTCATTGAGGGCACTTCGCTACAACAGTTATGTACTAATTTTTAAAACATATATATGTTTCCTTCTTTGTTCCATATACATGCATACTCAAAAACAAAGAGGAGGCCTCAGCACATGAAACAGTAGAATTATTTTTACATCGTAGAGGAGATTTATCATAGGATATGATACAGTTTTTAGTACAGCTAGCTGATTTGGCGGTGTTCCAAAACCATTTTGAGTTTGAAGGAAGACTATACCATCAAATTTCAGGGGTAGCCATGGGAGCAACATGTGCTCCATCCATAGCCAATTTATTTATGAGTAGCTATGAAGAGAAATGGCCAGAAACATCACCCTTTACATCACATTTGAAATTATATTGTCAATATATAGATGATGAGTTTATGATATGGAGAGGTCCTGTGGAAACTTTGGAACATTTTTTTTGAGTGGTTGAACAATTTGGATTTGAATATCCAGTTCACTCATTCTTACCATGTAGATAGAATGGTGTTTTTGGATGTGGTAGTTTCTAAAGGGAGATCTGGTTGGGTGACTTCAGTATATCGAAAACCCACAGACAGGAACACTTTTCTGCACTATGGTAGTGCGCATCCATTGAGGATGCATGATGGGTTACCGTTTTCACAGTTCATACGCTATCGGAGAAACTGTTCTGAGCAGTCTGATTTTAAAACACAGTCGAGGTTACTGGCATGTAATTTTATAGATAGCGGTTACCCAAAGCAGATAGTAAGGTGGGCGTATAATAGGGCATTGTTTAACAACAGAGCACTTCTTTTACAGTAGATCCGGGGTTGAAGAGTAGTAAAGAAAATAAAGATCAAGTAAATTTAATAACAAAATATTCTTTTAGTTCACAGATTCAAAGAATAGTGAAGAAACATACTAATGTTTTTAGTACAGGCCCAGGATTTGAGAATAAAAATGTGAGATGTGTGAGGAAAAGCCATCAAAATTTCAAAGAGAAATTGAGTCCAGCAGAATTGCGTCCTGTGCACATAGAACCCTTTGAGGTTGAACCTAGTTATGGCCATAGTAAATGTGGAGAATGTGCTATTTGTTCTCTATCTTGTGAATTAGATCGGTTTGAATATCACGGGGTGACTTTTAAATTGAAGAAACAGAGGCATTGAAAAAGAACTTCTCCTCGGTTTCAGTTAAGTTAGAGCATTTGGATAACCTAGCTAGGGCTAATAATTTACGTTTGATTAATTTTCCAAGACTTCCCTCCATGTCCCCTTGAGATATGTTTAAGCAGTATTTGATTGATGTTCTGGGGGTTGCCCCGGAGTTAACCCCATCTTTGGTAAAGATTTATTACCTTCCTAAGGCAAAATTATCCCCGGGTTTGGTCGCCCTAGGTGGGGGTTTGGAACAGGGGAATGTGTTGAATGTAACAGATATGTTAGAACAATCGGTTGAGGGGTCCCCGGTTCTCTCTACTTTATTGATAACGTTTGCTTTGCTCTCTGATAAAGAATGGCTATTGAAACTTTTCTTCTGTAAACGGAACTTGCTATTTAAGGGTTTGGTAGTTCGTATGTATCCAGACCTGTCTAGAGAAACCTAGAGACGTCGTAGAGAATTTCTTCTATTACGTCCTGGCGTTCTCCAGTTGGGAGGTCTCTTTTTCTTGAAACATCCGTGTAAATGTTTGGTGAAATACCATTCTGTTTCTTATGTTTTTTATGATCCCTCCCAACTTACAGCTTTCGTTTCTGCTCGGAGGTTGGAATCCTCTATTGGGGCCTCCCCGGAGTTCGCATAAATAGGTTGACTCCGGGTCTTGTCTCTGCCTGGTTTTCTTTTGCTTTTTGTTGAAAATTGTTGTATCTCCCTCCTTGATATTGTGGGCTAGGGTGATTGGATATATTGTTTCAATAATATTGAATTGCTTCATAATTTGGAATGTATTGTTTTCTAATTGTATCTAATCTTTTTTCTTTTTAAGATTGTTCAATGGAACTTTCTTGTGATAAGTTGTAAAATTTTCATAAATAAAAAATGAAAATAAATAAATAAATAAATAAATTGAAGAAACAGATGTCCTACGGTTCGTCCTATGTGGTTTATTGTATCCAGTGCCCATGTGGTTTAATATATGTGGGGGAAACGATCATACCCTTTAGAGTACGTATGGGAGAACACAAAAGCAGATTAAAATGTAGATCATATGAAGCCCCAATAGTACAGCACTGTTTAAAGACTGGACATGTTTTTTGAACTTAGATGCTTATGCATTGATCACATACGGGAAGGACGGGCGGGGAAATCTAGAGAGCAAACCCTGATTATATGTGAACAAAGATGGATATTTAAGTTACAGATGGTAATTCCAGGGGGACTTAATGCACAAATTGAATGGAGGGGCCTGCATTTGATTTTTCGGATAGACGTTTACAGGAATCCTGTCCCGGTTGCCTAGATGTAAGATGATTTGGAGCATAGGTGAAGAGATCGAGAAGCAGATAGTGGAGTATTTTTGAAGTGAATAAGGTGAGAGAGTTTCTAAGGGGTATGTTTACTAAACTGCGGTAAACGTGAATAACGCGCATTGTATGATGTTAATGATCGTTAGCGCGCTATAGCGCACGCTGTAGCGCATTAACAATCGTAAACGCGCTATAGCGCACGCTATCACGCGCTAACGATCGTAATGCTCCGCGGCGCGGTAAAACAATGCAGAAGGTGGAGAGAGGGCAGAGAGAAGGGGTCAATGGGCGGGGAGTGGGTGGGGAGAGGCTCCCATTACACTAACGCACTGAATTTCAGAGCTGAATTCCAACGCGAATGAAAACCTACCGGTAAAAGCACTTTAAAGGGAAGAGAAACCATTTTAAGTGTCAGCAATGTACAGCCTAGGCAGGGAAACCAAAAAAGGTGATAAGTGTGATACATGCCGCTGCCCGTCTCGTCACATTCTCACACCGCTACGATCATATCACCCCTATTCTTCTCCGCCTGCACTGGTTACCTCTTTGTTTTCGTTTTCATTATAAGTTCCTTATTCTAATTCATCGTGCCCTTTATACCAATACTCCCCTATATCTTGCAGATCGAATCTCTCTTCACACCCCTTACCGTCAGCTTCGCTCTCTCCACGCCAATCGCTTGTCCCTCCCTTCCCCGTCACAAGCACACTTCGAACAAACCCGTCATTCAGCTTTTTTCTTCTTAGGCCCAGTATTATGGAATGCATTACCACCGTTTCTCCGATTGGAACCTTCATATTCTCAATTTAAAACACTACTCAAGACCCATCTGTTTCAGCAAGCCTTTCAACTCTCTCCCGATGGTCCTCCCTGATGTTTCAGTTGATATGTGTTTTTGTTTGTTCGTATATTTGTCCTGTCATGCACTTTGGTTACCTGCAGTCTGTTTTGTCTTCCCCGATATGGGCCTATTATCCTTATATTCTTGCTGTATTCTTATGTTTTAGTAATTTTATGTTTTTAAAATTTCTGGCCCTTTTGTTATGTTTTGTCTATTTTATCTGTCTATGCTTTTATACCTTTACTTTCCTATTTTGCTTTGGCGTTCTTTTTCCTTGTTTTTGCATTGCCAACCTTTTATTGTACACCGCTTTATGTTTCGACGGAAAGCGGTTTATCAAATTTTAAATAAAGATAAAGATAAAGATACATGTGCACAGAACAAAAGGGCACAGAAACACTGAAAATGACCCAAACAAACTGGAAAAAAACAACAACCAAGCTGGCAAATAGTGGTATCAATGAGAAATATCAACCCCCCCCCCCCCCCGAGTAAGCTCCATTGAACAGATATAAATCGTGGAGGGTCCATACGCCGTCCCCATACAAGGTGCATGGGCCCACAGTGAAATAGCACTGCTCAGGGATTTCTCCACCATCGGACAGGGTTCCTATGGCGGGCACATGTCCCGCAACATCATGGTGGGCATGTCGGAACGGGCAACCGGGCATATGCTGGAAAAGGGGATACAGAGGGCTGCAGGCGGCACATGCTGTGGTGCAGCTGGGCCACAGTGGGGACTAAGGTGATGCCTAGCTGGCCCATAGGAATGCTGAAACAGTAGAGCAGCCAGAGAGCAACTGCTGAGGGCCCAACATGGGCAAGAGTGTGCTTCCCACAGTGTCACAGGGAATAGTACCCATCAGGTACCCCCAATGGCACGGAACATTGGCAGGCGGTGCTGGGGGAAAGCGTGGACAGCTATGCAGGCACCCCCACCCCAGAACACGCACCATAGGCAGCCACCTATCTGCACACTGGATGGCTTGAGACCGCACACCACCAGCACCACCAGCGGAAGGGCATGTCACGTTGGTGGCTGAGGTATACTGGTGGTGGAGGGGGCAGTGGCAGCTGCCCAGAGCAGACCGTGGCCTATCCCTGTGTAGGTGGGTGGCATGCACTGCAACAGACAGGCCCTGTCTGACCAACAGTCATGGTATCACCAGGGAATGCACCATCTCTGTGAGAACATGGTGGTGCAGTGCACAGAACCAGTGTATGCAGAAGCAGAGGGGCACAGATTCAAGTCCCAGCTGTGATTTCCGCCAACCCAGTCCTCATATTTTACCCACTACTATAACGAGCTAATACAGACAGAACCGTTCTTGCAAATGATGTAAACATGCCCAGAACACCCACATTTTACCCTACAGAGCACAGACACCATAAACATGCACAGTACCTAGAGCAGAGCCTCCCAAATGCAGTCCTGGAGGGCCAAACACCATCCCGGTTCCATGCTGCCTCTGATAAAGATGCCTGTGCTGCATTTCTATGTGCCACCCCCATGGTATGCAGATGTATCTCATGCATATTGTGGCAAGGAGAGAGTAGTGCCACCTAGAAAAGCAGGAAACATTGAAGGTTTTACCTTGGCTGGGGGGATGGGCACATTAGAAAACACTTGTCAGAGAAAACCCAGGGTTAGAAGTTCACAGCAGAAAAACCCCAGGGTTGATAGTCAGTGGGCCAAAACTAGTGTTGAGTCATTCCCACGTTACACACCAGATAGGAATCAGAGAAGCAGGTACTCGGAGGAGGAGCCTGCAAGGGAGTTCCCTTGTCACGTAGCTGCTTGTAAAAAAGGGCAGACAGAAACGGAAGGGAGAAGGGAGAGAGAGAGGAGAGCAGAGGAAGAGAATCACCTGTCTTACCAGCACGAGGATTCTGAACCTGACTGGAACAAGGCTCCCAGGCTCTATGCTGAGAGGAAGGGAAGACCTGAAACCAGATTCGCTCCCCAGGAGAAAGGGAAATACTGCTGCTCTCCAGGAAGAAATACTCACAGGCCAGGCAGCTGCTGTTGCGAGGCCCAGAGATACACTGCTAGTGCAGTGAAACCACAATGCAGGTTAGTGGGCAAGCTAAACCCTGTATTTGAAAGAAGCTTAAAAAAGCCACAAGAAGGCAGAACTTTTACCCAGGCAAAACCCTTGCTGGAACCTAGATGCAGGCATTGCTCTGCTAGGGAAGCTTCCAAAGCAAGAACTTTTTATAGAGCCCGAAGGAGGTCTGACCGGTCCTCTGATTACAGCTCAGAAGAGGGTTTTATTGATAGAAGGCCTGTATGTAAAACTGTGCAAGTTAAGCATCAAACCAGGAGAAAGCCTAGGCCCAAAACTGAACACCGGGATAGTTCTTCAGATGAGGAGGAGATTACCTGTAGACATTTACATGAAAGGAAAGGAACTTTTAAACCACGGCTTTTGAAACCCCATGAGCTTTTACTTAAAGGGGAGAAACCTATTAGGTGGCCAAGACTGAAGAAACTGTTAATGTATGGGACTAATACCATTCCAGTTAAGAGTCCAGAACCGCTACCCGAGAGTCCTCCAGAGAGCATGGAAATTGACTCTTTCAAAGGGGATTCAGATCCTTCAGTCACTGACATGGAATGTGATTGTTGCACTGTATGTGAATAACTGTTAAGAGGGAAAATACCTTTTGTAAGAGCTAAGAAGAAAAGCTTGTTTAAAAGACTTTATTTTTGACCTGGCAAAGTTTGCATATATTTTCTTTGGGAGGAGTATCCCTACTTTTGTTTTCCTGTGGACATTACCTGTTGTGAGTCTCTGAGAACCCAAATAAAAATCTGTGATCTTTAACCAACGGCTCAACTACAAATTCTTATACAACCTCAAGGTTAAGGTGCAGCGCCTCCTGCTGGTCAAGCTATCTGGCACAGGGGCGGGGCTCACAGTGGCGTAGTATTTAGGATTTCGCGGTTCCAGAGGTCCGGCAGCCAAGTCCAACAGGAACGGAAGGGTTGACCGGAAATCCAAGGACGCATCCAACGTATCCGGAGGAGCAGACGCATTGCAGACCTGACGGAGAGCTTATCTGGTGGCAGAGCTAAGACCTGCACCGATATCAGGTAACCCGTGACTAAGAGGGTTAGGCCTGGATCCACGTGCAGAAGGGTGGTCACCATAAGCTATAGTGGGCAATTTTGAAAAAAAAAAAAAAAAAAAAAAAAGGTACCGCACTCGGTCGTTTGTTTTTGTGGTTTTTTTTTCAGCTCCAGTGCAAGGATGCAGATCTCCGATTTCCCGACATGGGTAGCAAACCAGTTTGCCCAGCAACAGGAACTGGCAGCGAGGAACCAGGAGAAGGCGGCGTCGATGCTACAGGAGCAACAGCAACCTCTCCTGGACCTCTTGGCGAAGATGATTCGGACCCAGGAGGACATGTTAAAGCAAAACACCACTACCGGACTGGTAACACCCAACCTGATTCCAGGGTGGGAAAATACCAATACTGGGACTTTGTCATATGGACGATATGTAAAGGGTGATGATATAGATGATTTCATCGAAGCTTTTGAGCGTGTGGCGGTGCTAGCAAAATGGCCTGTGGATCAATGGGCGGTCAGATTTGCCACCACATTATCCGGGGAGCCATTAGCCGCATATAGAGCACTACCTTTAGATCAGATATCTGATTATTTAAAAATGAAAACTGCTATCCGGAACAGGATGGGCTTAAATCCCTCTGTTTATAGGAGACTATTACGGTCTTGCACAATTAAGGCAGGCGAGACGCCTCAAGCGTTGTATTATAGAATTAAAAGTTTAGTTCACAAATGGTTAATGCCTGAGGGTAAAACTATTGATACCATTCTTGACACTATAATTCTAGAACAGTTTACTGAGGCGGTTCCAAAAGAGTTACAGAGCTGGTTGGTTTTACAGAATTGTAACACTGCTTATGAAGCTGTTGCTTTAGCGGACCGCTTCCTTGAAGCCAACAAGGTAGGCTCCAAGAAAGAAGGCCTGTTCAAGAAACACGAATCAGTATTCCCAGAACAGAGAGCCACGTATGTTACCGGAAACAACAGCGAAAGGGAAAGTTATCACGAGAGCAGACTCCCTGTCTAGAAAATGTTTTACCTGTGGGGAGGTGGGACATTTTAGAAAGGACTGCATCGGTAGGGATGCCTTGATAGCTGCCCGAGTTAAGAACACTGGTGAGGGTTTTCTCTTAACCGTCGAGGTAGAGGGGATATCCGCAGAAGCGCTCCTAGACTCAGGGGCAGATCAATCAATGATCTCTAGGTCCCTCTGGGGTAAGATAGAGGCCCAGCGAGAATCCCCATCCGAGTCCCCTGACCACCATGTTAGAATTAGGTGCGTGCACGGTGCTGCATCCACCTACCCAGTGCATGTAGTGCGCATAAAAGGGCTAAGTAGTGGCAAGGCAGTTGCAGTAGCCGTTATGCCCAGGCTTCCCTATGAAATAGTGTTGGGGCGGGACTGGGCACACTTTAGAAAAGGGATAGAGAATAGGCTGCACGAGAAGAAAAACCTAGTCTCTACACGGGCCCACCCTACGCCGCCAGAAGAAGTGGACCCACAGGAGGAGCCGATACCAGGCACTTCTTTCCACGAGGATTTAATAACCCCACAAAAAGAGGGCCATAAAAAGAGTAAGGCGGAAAAAACGCAAGGAGAGGGCTCATAGGGGAAAAGGTAGGAGGGAATTGTTGGCTGGAGTAGAATTACCATGGGTCCCAGAGGACCTCATGCAAAAATTCCCCACTTTTCCTGATGAACAGAAAGCAGACCCTGCTTTAGTCCGAGCCTGCGAGTTCGCCCGAAGAGGCTCACGAGTCTTACCAAAATTTATATGGGATAAAGAGTTGCTTTATAGGGAAAGCATGGACCCGAAGACAAAAGAGGTTAAGAGGCAGTTGGTAATACCTGCCTCATTCAGAGACATCGTGTTAAAATTAGCACACGATCATCCCATCGCAGGACATAAGGGGGCGCAAGGGACGCTAGATCAGGTTCTTGCCCGATTTTATTGGCCAGGGGTATACACAGAGACCGTAAAATTCTGTGCATCATGCCCTGATTGCCAGCGAGTATCCGGCACGTATCCTCCGGAAGCGCCTTTAATTCCCTTGCCTGTTATTAGTAAACCAGTATATCGTTTAGCCCTGGATATAGTAGGCCCATTGGTAAAAACGCCCCGAGGCCATCAATATATATTGGGCATTATGGACCATGCCACCCGGTTTCCGTGGGCTGTCCCTATGAGGAATACCTCCGCGCGGCTGATAGCAGCGGAGCTAGTAAAACTGTTCTGTGAGGTAGGTTTTCCCCGGGAGGTCCTTACAGATAGGGGAACTAACTTTATGTCCCGACACTTAGCCCAACTTTGGGATGCATTCGGGATACAGCATGTCCGAACAGCAGCGTACCACCCCCAGACCAATGGCCTGGTAGAGAGGTTCAACCAAACCCTTAAAAACCTCTTACGCAGGAGTTTGGGCAGTCAGTTTCAGGAGTGGGACAACGTGCTCCCCTTTGTTTTGTATGCTTCCAGGGAAAGGAAACAGGCTTCCACCGGCATTTCGCCCTACGAATTGATGTATGGCCGGGCCCCGCGAGGCGTGCTAGACATTTTGAGGGAACAGTGGGTAGCCCCCACAAGGGAGCTCCAAGATGTCCCCCGGTTTTTGACAAACTTGAAACAGCGTTTAGAAAGGATAGGGCGCTTGGCGGAAGAAAATTTGGAGCGGAGCCAGGGGAAGCAGAAGCGGTACCATGACCGAAAGGCCAAGGCGCGCCATTTCGAAATTGGCGATTCTGTGATCGTGATGGTGGCCGCAGCGAATTCCAAATTCGAAAATACTTGGAAAGGTCCATATAAGGTAGTAAACAGAGTTGGTCCAGCTTCCTATGCTTTGGAAACTGGCCCAGGCAAACGTCAAGTTTACCACATCAACCTCTTAAGAAAGTGGTTTGACCGAACAGAAAATATACAATTGGCCCAAAAACTAGGTACGCGACATAGACCCGCTTCCAGTATTGCCAGCTGTGCGCGAAGTGTCTCGCCAGCCGGCAATAGTCTAAGGGGGGGGATATGTGGCAAGGAGAGAGTAGTGCCACCTAGAAAAGCAGGAAACATTGAAGGTTTTACCTTGGCTGGGGGGATGGGCACATTAGAAAACACTTGTCAGAGAAAACCCAGGGTTAGAAGTTCACAGCAGAAAAACCCCAGGGTTGATAGTCAGTGGGCCAAAACTAGTGTTGAGTCATTCCCACGTTACACACCAGATAGGAATCAGAGAAGCAGGTACTCGGAGGAGGAGCCTGCAAGGGAGTTCCCTTGTCACGTAGCTGCTTGTAAAAAAGGGCAGACAGAAACGGAAGGGAGAAGGGAGAGAGAGAGGAGAGCAGAGGAAGAGAATCACCTGTCTTACCAGCACGAGGATTCTGAACCTGACTGGAACAAGGCTCCCAGGCTCTATGCTGAGAGGAAGGGAAGACCTGAAACCAGATTCGCTCCCCAGGAGAAAGGGAAATACTGCTGCTCTCCAGGAAGAAATACTCACAGGCCAGGCAGCTGCTGTTGCGAGGCCCAGAGATACACTGCTAGTGCAGTGAAACCACAATGCAGGTTAGTGGGCAAGCTAAACCCTGTATTTGAAAGAAGCTTAAAAAAGCCACAAGAAGGCAGAACTTTTACCCAGGCAAAACCCTTGCTGGAACCTAGATGCAGGCATTGCTCTGCTAGGGAAGCTTCCAAAGCAAGAACTTTTTATAGAGCCCGAAGGAGGTCTGACCGGTCCTCTGATTACAGCTCAGAAGAGGGTTTTATTGATAGAAGGCCTGTATGTAAAACTGTGCAAGTTAAGCATCAAACCAGGAGAAAGCCTAGGCCCAAAACTGAACACCGGGATAGTTCTTCAGATGAGGAGGAGATTACCTGTAGACATTTACATGAAAGGAAAGGAACTTTTAAACCACGGCTTTTGAAACCCCATGAGCTTTTACTTAAAGGGGAGAAACCTATTAGGTGGCCAAGACTGAAGAAACTGTTAATGTATGGGACTAATACCATTCCAGTTAAGAGTCCAGAACCGCTACCCGAGAGTCCTCCAGAGAGCATGGAAATTGACTCTTTCAAAGGGGATTCAGATCCTTCAGTCACTGACATGGAATGTGATTGTTGCACTGTATGTGAATAACTGTTAAGAGGGAAAATACCTTTTGTAAGAGCTAAGAAGAAAAGCTTGTTTAAAAGACTTTATTTTTGACCTGGCAAAGTTTGCATATATTTTCTTTGGGAGGAGTATCCCTACTTTTGTTTTCCTGTGGACATTACCTGTTGTGAGTCTCTGAGAACCCAAATAAAAATCTGTGATCTTTAACCAACGGCTCAACTACAAATTCTTATACAACCTCAAGGTTAAGGTGCAGCGCCTCCTGCTGGTCAAGCTATCTGGCACAGGGGCGGGGCTCACAATATTCATGAGGGACAGCATGAAAACCCGAACAGTGTTTCGCACCGCAGGACTGGAGTTGGGAACCTCTGCCGTAAAGCAGCCGCCAACAGGGGCAGACACACCCGCACCCACAGGCCCCATTATCCAAAGCCTCCTGGAGAGGCAGGACTTTGGGCTCTGCGTGCATCTCCCAATACTAGCCCTTGCATACCTTAGTAATGCCACCCTAAACCTGGGAATATGGTACACAGCTATGAAAAGGTTGCTATGAGTACTGGCAGATAGCAATTCCTATGTTAAGTACAATTTTCGGAGTGAGCTGCATCATAGCAACCTCTCTGATGTCTGTGGAGTGTGCTACTGGTCTTGTGTCTGACAGTGTTTACCAACCTGGGGAGTGACGCCTACAGTATTGCGTACCATAGCCATGCCTGCACTGTGCCTAGGACTGGTGTGGTGGCCTGGGTTGCCCAACACCTCTATAGTTGCACAATGCTGGCATAGGTGAGGGGAGTGTGTGTCTGTCTATCCAGTGTGTGGTGGCTGCCAACACCCTCCACAGCCCACACTGCTAGCACTGTTGCCAGTATTGGCCTGCCAATGTGCATAATGAGGAGCAAGGTACTGTGGGAATAGCCTGGATAGGGTGGCCTGGCCTGTCCGCATCTGCACAGGGCATAGGGCAATGGCCGGACATTGTAGTGCCCGGTACCACCTGCACGGACAGGGTGGCCATAGCATGTCCTGCTGGGAGGTCACTCTCACCCTGACTGAGCAGTGACCATGGCATGGCTAGGTTCCACCATAGTGCTATATGGTATTTTTTTTATGTAATATTTATGGGTTTTCTTTTGGGGCCCAATCACTGACTTATCTGCTTGGTGTGTATGCTGATATCCCCGTTCTGGGTACATGCATCTTCTCCAGGACCATGCACTATGGACTAGCTGGCGGACTGTCTGCAGCTAGTATGTGTCTTGCTGGAACACCTTGCAGGGTGCAGCGGCTGGAGGCTTGCTGCTGGAGAATGTCAGATAATGGTGGTGGTGGTGGTGGTGGTGGTGGTGGTGGTGGTGGTGGGGGGGGCAGCTGAGCATTTCCAGACCTGCCGTCTGTCTGCTATTGCGTTATGGATGTGTACTGCTCTGCATTGCCTGCCCTGTAGGGTGTTTGATTCCTAGTAGGACTGGGGTGATGGTCCCCTCTACTGCCACCATTGCAGGGGGTTGAACGTGGCTCTTTGGGCGGGAGATCCTGTCCCCCACCCTGAGCCCTAGAGGGTGTGTTGGGTGGTGGTATGTAATCTCCCTGGTAACCACAGCAGAATGTGGGTGTGGTGCCGTGCAGTCCTGTAGCCAGCCATGTGTTTATTAGCAGCTCTAGCCCACTGGTTACTTCATTGCCCATGGAGCCAGAGGTCATAGGTTCACAACCCACAGTGGAGTTAATTGATAGGGCTGTCTTAGGCATTGTCTATTTTTACTGTATATTAGTGCTGCCAGCACAACCACCCTCAGGGTACCATCACCTTAGGGTAGCTCAGAAGGTGCCCTATAGGGTGCGCCCTATAGGGCGTGCCTTATGTGGCACCCTATAGGGCGTGCCTTACGCGGCGCCCTATAGGGCGTGCCTTACGCGGCGCCCTATAGGGCGTGCCTTACACTTCGTCCTATATTATATGTATTATATGCCATTTGATAGGAATATTTAGGCGCTCACTATAGGGCGCGCCTTACACTTCGCCCTATAGGGATCGCCTAAATATTCCTATCAACTGGTATATAATACATGACCATGTCAGAGAGAACGTCACTATTGGAACCTATTTCATAGGACTGGTACAATTTTCCTGACATATGCAAACTGTAACCCACCTGCAGACTGTGGATTAAAATATTATAGTCGGCTTTCAAAGGATGCCTCAGCCAGCCTTATTCATTAGGCACACTGGGGAATCAAACCCATGACCCTTGTACTATCAGTCTGTGTAGTAACCATTGTACTACAGCTCTGTTTCTGTATTTGGGTGTCTGCGCGCTGTCTTACACTTGCGCGCAGCAGCGCGTGCGCTGTAATGATTGTTGCTGCGCCGCGCGTAATAAAGCGCGCAACTGCGCGTTATCGGTTACGATGTACCGCCCATGTCCTTTTTTGGCTTTCCTTCCACTAACGCGGCTCCTAACGCGAATTGCACTAACGCAGTTTAGTAAACATACCCCTAGGTGTGGTGTTTTTTTTGAATGAATGGAATGTGAACTAATATGATGTCACCACAGCACAGGGTTTATTAGAAGTGCTGAGGAACGAGTCCGCATGTGCGGCATGTTTTGGAGAGCCGGTAGGCTTGATGATGAGATCGGGATGAACGCGTGCAGCATCGATAAATTATATACTTGCGGTATTAAAGGAATATTTATGATGGAATGATAAGGTTAGTGACTATCTTGATGGATAATGTGGTCGATATTAATTTAAACGACATGGTGTTTTAGTTTTAAGGGATGGAATCTTAAGGTAATATAGTTTAGTTTACATTGTTATGGAAAGTAGTTTTTTTAAAACAGTTCTATATATGCTTTTGTTTGACAGCATTTTCTAATCCCCTGAAGAAACTTAATAAGTGAAACGCAGAAAAGGCGCCATGGAGAGGCGTTGGGAAAAGTAAAGGCAGATAAGTTGAGCACTTTTGGTTAGATTTTAAGTCATTCCAAAAGCTGTTTTTCCTGCAAAGAGGAAGGTCATTGATGCAAAAAGGCACCAATATATAAGACAAAAGCTTGTCTAAAGTCAATTGCCTGAAAAAGTCTGAGACCTCCTCTTTGTTTTTGAGTATGCATGTGTATGGAACAAAGAAGAAAATATATATATTTTTTAAAAATTAGTACATAACAAGTTTGTGATAATATTGGAGTGTGTGCTTTATTGTTTAGGATGGTATGTCAGGCAATTTTGCATCGGCTCAGGTGACCAGGCAGGTCTCCCGCCCCATAAATTCTTGGTAATAATAAAGCTGGCTGCAGTCAATTGTACCCACTTAAGAAGCATTGTCTGAGTTCTTTTGTGAGTGAAAAGCATTGATTTGGAAATCGGGCGAACTGAGGGAAAGTTCCGCCTGCCTGCATTAAGGATTATGAGAAACAATCATGCCCTTGTCCCTCTCTTATTTTGTGGACAGAAGTACTTCACCTTTTATACTGTACCATTTCCTGGATATTTGAAACCCAAGTGCATGAGTATGACTCAGAATACTTCTCGGAGGAGAGAGCTCCAGGCTTATCCTCAGATCTCTCACCTCCTCATGTGAGAAGGAAGTCACCTCTAGAGGAATAATCCTTTATTGATTTTTGTATGAGAAATGCCTAGGTCTGTTCCATTTAAGTTAGAAAACTACACAATCCCAAATCTGCACTTCATCTGCAAAAAATTAATATCATATGCAAGAAGTCCAAATGATTTTCAGGAAAAAATATTTACATCTATATGCTTATTTTTTCATTAATTCATTAATGCAAATTCACACCTTACTCCTTTTAAACATGTCCAGAACCAGAGCGTGAAATTAAGGAAACATCTATAGATGCACAGTTCAGATCAATATACTTTACTTGCCAAAATTGTCCAAAATTAGCTCAAAGGTTAGCACAATGTTACTTCTTTTATATGCTCTTATGCTTTCACATTGCTCCGGCTTATTTGACTTATCATTTATATTCAGCTTATTCAATGGGGCATGTTTACTAAACTGCGTTAACGTAGCAGTGGCTACGTTAAGGCACGTTAAGGCGCCATAAGGCACCTTAACTGGACATTCTGTACCGTTAAGGCGCCTCCTTAAGGTTCCCGGCCCCGTTAAGTGCAAAAAAGGGTGGAGAGAGGACGGGGAGAAGGGGCCAATGGGCGGGGCCAGTGGGCGGGGAGAGGGCCCTTTCACACTAACGTGGAGAAATTAAGGACTGAATCCTAACGCAACTGAAAACCAGGCGTTAGCACACAATTGCAGGAGAGAGAAACCATTTCAGTCTGTAATGTACAGCAAAGCCAGGGAAACCTACAAAAAGTGATAAGTGTGATACATGTGCAAAGAACAAAAGGGCAAATAAACACTGAAAATGACCTGAACAAAATGTAAAACAAACATAACCAAGCTGGCCAATAGTGATATGAATGGGAAACATAAAAAAACACTACCGAGAAAGTTCCAAAAAAAAGGATAATAATTTTGGAAGGGTCTATGCTCTGTCCCCATACAAGGTGAATCACGGTTTCCCCTTGTTATTGGACAGGTTTTCTATGGCATGCACATGTTCCACAACAGCAGGGTGGGCATGTCGGAATGGGCAACTGGACAGATGCTGGAAAAGGGGATACAGAGGGCTGCAGGTGGCACATGCTGTGTTGCAGTTGGGCCACAGAGTGGCCCAGGGTGATGCCTAGGTGGCCCATAGGAATGCTGAAACAGTAGAGCAGCCAGAAAGCAACTGATGAGGGCCCAACATGGGCACGAGTGTATTTCCCACAGTGTCAAAGGGGATAGTACCCAGCAGTGTCAAAGGGGATAGTACCCAAGGGCACAGAACATTGGCAGGTGGTGCTGGGGGAAGCATGGATATTTATGCTGGCACCCCTACCCCAGAACCCGCACCATAGGCAGCCACCTACCGGCACACTGGATGGCCTGCGACTGCGCCCCACCAGCACCACCAGCAGAAGGGCATGTCAGCATGGTGGCAAAGGGATACTGGCGGTGGAGGGGGCAGTGGCAGCCGCCCACAACAGACCATGGCCTAGCCCTGTGTAGGTGGGTGCCATGCATTGCAACAGACAGGCCCTGTCTGACGAACAGTCATGGTATCCCCAGGGACTGCACTATCTCTGTGGCAACAAGGTGGTGCAGTGCACACAGCCAGTGTGTTCAGGAGCAGAAGACCACAGGTTCAAGTCCCCATATTTTACCCACTACGAAAACATGGTAATAAAGATGGAACCTTTATTGCAGATAACATAAACATGCCTTAAACACCTATATTTTACCCTACAGAGCACAGACACCATAAACATGCGCAATACCTAGAGCAGAGTTTCCCAACTGCAGTCCTGGAGGGCCAAACACCATTCAAGTGTCATGCTGTCTCTAATACAGATATCTGTGCTGCATTTCTATGCACTGCCCCCATGGTATGCAGATGTATCTCATGCATATTCATTAGGGACAGCATGAAAACCTGAACAGTGTTTGGCCCACCAGGACTGGAGTTGTGAACCTCTGTCCTAGAGCAGCGACCAACAGGGGCAGACACACCTGCACCCACAGGCTCCAGTATCCAAAGCCTCCAGGAGAGGCAGGATGTTGGGCCCTGCGTGCATCTCCCAATACTAGCACTTACATACCCTAGCAATGACACCCTAAACCTGGGAATACGGTACACATATATCAAGAGGTTGCTATGATTACTGGCAGATAGCAATTCCTAAGTTAAGCACAATCTGCTCATTGAGCTGTATCATACCAACCTTTCTGATGTCTGTGGAGTGTTTTTCAGGTCTGGTGTCTGACAGTGTTCACCACCCTGGGGATTGACCCCAACAGTATTGCATACCATAGCCATGCCTGCACTGTGCCCAGGACTGGTGCGGTGGCCAGGGCTACCAAGAGCCTCTATAGTTGCACAATGCTGGCATAGGTGTGGGAGTGTGTGTCTGTCTATCCAGTGTGTGGTGTCTGCCAACACCTTCCTCAGCCCACACTGCTTGCACTGTTGCCAGTGTAAGCCTGCCAATGTGCATAATGAGGAGCAAGGTACTGTGGGTATAGCCTGGACAGGGTGGCCTGGCTTGGCTGCATCTGCACAGGGCCTAGGGCAATGGTTCAGACATTGTAGTGCCCAGCCACAACCTGCATGGACAGGGTGGCTATGGCATGTCCTGCTGGGGGGTCACTCTCACCCTGACTGAGCAGTGACCACAGCATGGCCAGGTTCCCCCATAGTGCTATATAGCATTTCTCTCAAGTGATATTTATGGGTTTTTTTTTTTCATGGGGCCCAATCACTGACTTAGCTGCTTGGTATATGCGCTTGCATCCCCTCCAGGAACATGCACTATGGACTAGCTAGCAGACTGTCTGCAGTTAGTATGTGTATGGCTGGAGGCTTGCTGTTGGAGAATGTCAGATAGTGGAGTGGGGGGGCAGGGGGGCAGCTGAGCATCTTCAGGCCTTCTGTCTGCCATTGCCTTATGGATGCGTACAGATCTGCATTGCCTGCCCTGTAGGGTATCTGTTCCCCCGCAAGACTTGGGTTGATGGTCCTCTCTACTGTCACCCTTGCAGGGATGTAGACTGTGGATCTGTTGTTGGGGGATCCTGTTCCCCACCCTGCCCCACAGGGGCGGGTTGGATGGTGCTCATATAATCCACTTTAGGGTCTGCATACCACCCTTCACGTATTCTGTGACCATGGTACCCACACAGGATATGCACTATTCTGGGTGCATTGTAGTCCACAAGGGCTAGACATGACTGAGGAATACAGATAGACACAGGTGTATCCTAGGTGTGTCTGCAAGGACTACCTATCACACACTGACACTGATGAGAACCTGCAGCACAGCCTATTTCAACCATCCCATGTACTGCGGACCTGGTGCCGGGCCCCCCATTTCATCCTCAGGGTGAGCACAGGAACCGCATACTGTCACAGTCTGTAGCTACTCTGTGCCAGTAGCACACACGGTCAGCTCACCCTACCAGGCTGGGGTGCTATAGTGGCGCATGCTCCATCTTGTGATCAGACATAGGCTGCTGATCTGCATGTGCAGTGCATCATGGGTATAGGTGGGTCTACTCTATCCTGATAACCACAACAGACAGTTTGTGTGGTCACCTGCAGTCTTTCTGTAGCCAGCCAGCAGTGTGCTAGACACTATAGAGCTGTAGCCCACTGGTTATGTTGATGACTGTGGCGGCAGAGGGCATTGGTTCAATTCCTTGTTGTTCCCTCCTGTCCAGGGCAGATATTTTGCTTGCCTGTGACAATCATATCTTTGCAGATCTGTGCTGCCAGCCACAGATCCCTCTCCACAGCTATCAACACTCCTTAAACTACGTTACAAGGCTCCTAATTAGGCACAGTACAAGGTGCCTTATAACGCACCTTATACGGCGTGTTATAAGGTGCTTTATAATGCACGTAAGGCATGTAGGCACGTGCCTTCAATGGTGCCTTATAACGCGCCTTATCTGACACACAGCTTTACTGCTGCCCCGCCCACTCCTTTATATGGGCATCTCTACTTTACCGCGGAATGACCTTACCGCAGTTTAGTAAACATGCCCCAATGTTTCACTTATGTAAACACTTATTTGTCTTTTTTTCTTAAACATTGCAAAAATAGTCTCTAGTCAGACCAACTTTACATCACACTAATCATATTCCCAAAGGATCACAAAAGATTTATCCATGAAGGTAGTCAGTAGTGTATAAATAATTGCGCTCATTCTCATGACAAGGCATAAAACATCCTTTCCAGTGTCCTGACCATGGCCAAAGTTTCACCATGACGTTTTTCTCAGGGATTCTTCATACCGTTAAATCAAAAAACATGGTGGACTTTCACACCATTTAAGTTAGAGACAGAAGAGGAACCCAAGGCAGACACACTGGAAATCCTCTTATTCCTCAACAACGCCCCCCCCCCACCCAAAGAGGCTGTGATAGTGTCCATTCACAGAACCCTGAAGGATGTACAGATGAACTAGTGAGAGTTTCCCCCCACCCCAAGTACAACCTGTGAACAAGAAAGTTGACTCAATGTATTGAGTCCAAAAGGCTCCTGGATTCGAGAAGCTAGCTGTTGAAACACTCCATTGTTGCCTAGATTTTGCAAGAGCATATGTAAGTCATAGTATTTTATAACTTATGCGCATAAATTTGTGTTCCACCCAAGCTCTACCCCTGTGCATGCCCATAATGAAAAGGCACACCATTGATCTGATGCTTGTATTTACAGAACAGCGGATGACTGCATTACGCACATAAGTGGCTGTTTGTGTGTGTATGCCACTAAACTACTGTGATTTCCACATGTAACCACATGTGGGAACGTAGACATGCCCTATAAACCTAGCTCTATAGCGTCCTACCAGTTCTATATGGATATGCAGTTGCAGAACATCATGCACAGCATGCAAGAGTTTGCAGACTTTCTCCCTCCTGAAAAAGCCAAGCCATTTAACTCCCTAGGGGAGAAATGGAAAGAGTGCAGAAAGGAGTCTAGGTGATTTATGATATTTTTGATACAGCATCGAGAGCCTTCTCCATGAAGATTGGTACCCGGAAATTCTCATGGCTCTGAACCTCAGACTTACAATTTGATGTTCAGGAGAAGCGTTCTGATGTGCCATGCCATGCCATGCATGAAGAGAATCTCTTCGGAGATAAGGTGTAGGAGGTTGCAACTCTAATCAAGCAGCATAAGGATGCTCTTAAAACACTCTCCAGGTCTGTTTCTGACTCGACCTCCTCAATAACCAGCAAAGATCACAGTGGGTTTGTGGGAGGTCCTATTACTCTCAGAGGCATAGGCACCCTCCCGCCTCTTGTTCCACCCAGATCAGAGGGTCCTCGCTCTTGCCCCTGACAGCAGAGGACCCAGAAGTCCCAGTCAGTTCCACAGCCAAAACTTGGGATGGGTCTTGACTGTCTTCATGGGAGCATAGTGTTCTAGGGGATCATGACAACTGGGTGAACGACGATTGACAAAATAACAATTGGGTGAATATAACAATTAGGTGAAAGACAATTGGGTGAATGACAATTTGCAGAATTTTTATATCAGTCAAAAATGTTTTAATTTAAAAACACGTGAATGTAGCAGACGTGAACAATGTGACTCTTAGGGGTATGTTTACTAAACTGCGTTAGTGTGATTCGCGTTAGGAGCCGTGTTAGTAGAAGAAATGCCAAAAAAGGACATGGGCGATACATCGTTACCAATAACGCGCGTTAAGGCGCGTTATAAGGCGCCGCGCAGCAGCGATCGTTACAGGGCGCGTTACTGCGCGTTAAGCTTAAGAACACGCGCAGACACCCAAATACAGAAACAGAAGTGTAGCACAATGGTTACTACACAGACTGATGGTACAAGAGTCATGGGTTTGATTCCCCAGTGTGTCCAATGAATAAGGCTGGCTGAGGCATCATGTGTAACCCTTTGAAGGCCTACTATAATATTTTAACTCACATTCTGCAGCCGGGTTAAAGTTTGAATATGTCAGGAAAATCGTACCCGTCTTATTCAATATGTTCCAATAGTGCCGTTCCCTCTGCCATGGTCATGTATTATATACCATTTGATAGTAATATTTAGGCAGAAGTTTGGATCCCGAAAGTTTTGGGCTTGGCCTGGAAAGGGTTGGGCTGTGAGGAAGTTTAGTTGTACTGTAATAGTGCTGCCAGCAAACACACCCTCACAGTGGCGTAACCTAAGGTGCCACATAAGGCACCCTAGAAGGCACTCCATAGGGCACATTATAAAGTGCGCTGTCTGCCAAGGCACCCTATAATGTCCACTATAGGACACCATATAAGGCACCTTATAAGACACTTTATAGGGCGCCGTATAAGGCGCCCTATAGGGCGATGTATAAGGCGCCCTATGGGGCGACGTATAAGGCGCCCTATAGGATGCCTTATGAAGCCACCCTAAGGTGACAGTACCCTGAGGGTGGCTCTGCTGGCAGCACTAATATACAATAAAAATAGACAATGCCTAAGACAGCCCTATCGATGAACCCCACTGTGGGTTGCGAACCCATGACCTCTGGCTCCATGGGCAGTGAAGTAACCAGTGGGCTAGAGCTGCTAATAAACACCTGGCTGGCTACAGGAGGACTGCACGGCCCCACACCCACATTCTGCTCTGGTTACCAGGGAGATTACATACCACCACCCAACACACCCTCTGGGGCTCAGGGTGGGGGACAGGATCTCCCACCAACAGATCCACTTTCTACCCCCCTGCAATGGTGGCAGTAGAGGGGACCATCACCCCAGTCCTGCTAGGGATCAAACACCCTACAGGGCAGGCAACGCAGAGCAGTACACATCCATAACGCAATAGCAGACAGACAGCAGGTCTGGAAATGCTCAACTGCCCCCCACCATCATCTGACATTCTCCAGCAGCAAGCCTCCAGCCGCTGCACCCTGCAAGGTGTTCCAGCAAGACACATACTAGCTGCAGACAGTCCGCCACCTGTCCGTGCAGGTGGTACCGGGCACTACAATGTCCGAGCCATTGCCCTATGCCCTGTGCAGATGCGGCCAGGCCAGGCCACCCTATCCAGGCTATTCCCACGGTACCTTTCTCCTCATTATGCACATTGGCAGGCCAATACTGGCAACAGTGCTAGCAGTGTGGGCTGTGGAGGGTGTTGGCAGCCACCACACACTGGATAGACAGACACACACTCCCCACACCTATGCCAGCACTGTGCAACTATAGAGGTGTTGGGCAGCCCAGTCCACCACACCAGTCCTGGGCACAGTGCAGGCATGGCTATTGTACGCACTATTGTAGGCGTCGCTCCCCAGGTTGGTAAACACTGTCAGACACAGGACCTGTTGCACACTCCACAGACATCAGAAAGGTTGCTATGATGCAGCTCACTCAGGAAATTGTACTTAACCTAGGAATTGCTATATGCCAGTAATCATAGAAACCTTTTGATAGATGTGTACCATATTCCCAGGTTTAGGGTGGCATTACTACGGTATGCATGTGCTAGTATTGCGAGATGCACACAGAGCCCAAAGTCCTGCCTCTCCAGGAGGCTGTGGATAATGGGGCCTGTGGGTGCGGGTGTGTCTGCCACTGTTGGCTGCTGCTTTACGGCAGAGGTTCCCAACTCCATTCCTGTGGTGCCAAACACTGTTCGGGTTTTCATGCTGTCCCTCATGAATATTGTGACATAGTGAGTCCTTCTAGCCCGGTAGAAACTCCCAAAAACCAGGTAAAAAGTGCAGGGCTGCAATATAAACAAAAGCACATGGCTACTGGTTGTCAGGGAAACCAAGCCCGAGAGAAAGAAACACGCCCCTGCTACCAGTTTAACAGAGAGTTACAAAGTAATTCAGAACACCTGCTAGGAGGCGGAGTCAGGCCCTACCCGAGAAAGCTGACTCATAAAGAAGTCCCAGTAGGTAGAGAGGGGAGAGAGGAGGAAAGCCAGAGTGAAAGAGAGAGTGAACAAGAGGAGAGACGAGCAGAGTCCCCTTGGAGGAAGGAAAGCCAGCTTCCAGTAAGGAGGTGGACTGAGTCTCTAGCTGAAGAAAGGTCAGAGGCTCTGAGTCAAAAATACAGCAGGAGCAGACCAGGTCAGCTGAAATACTCTCTGGATTATAAACAGAAGGAAAAGCCAGGAAGGCAGTTGAGCTCTGCTTTGCACAAGTCAGGTTGGGAACCGACAGCTATCTATAAGCCACGGAGAAAACCTTCCACAGCCAGGTTCCAAGGTAAGCCTAAGGGCTGGAATCATAATAATAATTGTGAGTTTATTGACCTGGAAGGTTGGGACTATGGTGGAAAGGACTATAATGAGAGTGCTTGTTTTAAACAGTACTTAAACCCCGAGTTTACCACAAAGCCTAGGGTTGGAGAAAAGGGCGCGGCTCCAGAGGGAACGTGGCAAACAATTCTTACCCCAGAGGTAGAATTTATGGAAACAGAGCCATCCTGTGTAAATACTCCTATGGAAGAAATGGACTGTACGATTTCACTGGCTGAGGAGATAATATCTCTATGTTAAAATTGTGCTGTGAAGAAAATACAGACTTACTGTGAGAAGGGAACAGAGCTGTAGGAAACAGTACTGTGGTGTTTAATCTGCTGGAAGAAAAATGTTTAACGCTGACTGAAGCTATTTAAGTTGGATATCTTATTTTGTCCTTTTTCTGCCAAAGTGCAAGATATTTGTGTTACCTTTATTCCTTGTGAAATCCACCCCGGGAGGGGAAATAAATCCTTTTGCTTGAAACACTTGAGTCACACTACCCTTCATTGAACTCTTAAGGAAACTACATTTCCCTACAAACACTGCTTCAGGAAATAGTGAAACTTTGGTTCAGGAAGGAACTTAACTTCCTTAAACCCTACATACCTACGGGTATCAGCAAGGGGGGAGGATCACAATATGCATGAGATATATTTGCATACCATGGGGGTGGCGCATAGAAATGCAGCACAGGCATCTTCATCAGAGGCAGCATGGAACCGGAATGGTGTTTGGCCCTCCAGGACGGCATTTGGGAGGCTCTGCTCTAGGTAATGTGCATGTTTATGGTGTCTGTGCTCTGTAGGGCAAAATGTGGGTGTTTTGGGCATGTTTACGTCATATGCAAGAACTGTTCTGTCTGTATTAGCACGTTATAGTAGTGGGTAAAAAATGGGAACTGGGTTGGCGGAAACCACAGCTGGGACTTGAACCTGTGACCTCTGCTTCTGAATATACTGGTTCTGTGCACTGCACCACCATGTTCTCACAGGGATGGTGCATTCCCTGGTGCTACCATGACTGTTGGTCAGACAGGGTCTGTCTGCTGCAGTGCACAGCACCCACCTACACAGGGCTAGGCCACGGTCTGCTGTGGGCAGCTGCCACTGCCCCCTCCACCACCAGTATTCCTCAGCCACCATGCTGACATGCCCTTCTGCTGGTGGAGCTGGAGGTGCGCAGTCCCAGGCCATCCAGTGTGCAGGTAGGCGGCTGCCTATGGTGCGGGTTCTGGGGTAGGGGTGCCTGCATAGCTGTCCACGCTTTCCCCCAGCACCACTTGCCAATGTTCTGTGCCATTGAGGGTACCTGCTGGGTACTATTCTCTGTGACATTGTGGGAAGCACACTCTTGCCCATGTTGGGCCCTCAGCAGTTGCTGTCTGGCTGCTCTACTGTTTCAGCATTCCTATGGGCCAGCTAGGCATCACCCTAGTCCCCACTGTGGCCCAGCTGCCCCACAGCATGTGCCGCCTGCAGCCCTCTGTATCCCCTTTTCCAGCATCTGCCCGGTTGCCCGTTCCAACATGCCCGCCCTGATGTCGCGGGACATGTGCACGCCATAGGAACCCTGTCCGATGGTGGGGAAATCCCTGAGCAGCGCTATTTCACTGTGGGCCCATGCACCTTGTATGGGGACGGAGTATGGACCCTTCCACAAATTATATCTGTTCTATGGAGCTTACTCGGGGGGGGGGGGGTTGATGTTTCTCATTGCTACCACTATTGGCCAGCTTGGTTGTTGTTTTTTTCCAGTTTGTTGGGGTCATTTTCAGTGTTTCTGTGCCCTTTTGTTCTGTGCACATGTATCACACTTATCACATTTGTTTGGTTTCCCTGCGTAGGCTGTACATTGCTGACACATAAATGGTTTCTCTCCCCTTTAAAGTGCTTTTACCGGTAGGTTTTCATTTACGTTGGATTTCAGCTCTGAAATTCAGCGCGTTAGTGTGAGGGGAGCCTCTCCCCACCCACTCTCCACCCATTGACCCCTTCTCTCCGCCCTCTCTCCACCTTCTGCGGTGTTTTACCGGGCCGAGGAGCATTACGCTCGTTAGCGCGCGCTAACGATCGTTAACGTCGTACAACGTTCGTTATTCACGTTTACCGCGGTTTAGTAAACATACCCCTTAGCTTCACTTCCCACATTAAGCAAATAGCCAGAACAATTTTCTTCAAGCTTAGGACCATTCAACAACTAAGACCACTTATAGAAAAGGATGATTTCAGAACCATTACCCAAGCTCTAATAACACCCCACCTGGACTATTGCAACGGGATACTCCAAGGCATAACAAAGAAGAACCAAAACATTCTCCAATGTTCTCTCAGAATGTTACCGCCTGAATAATTTCCAAGGCCAGGCTATCTGACCACATTTCTCCCATCCTATACACTCTTCATTGGCTCCCCGTTGCCAGCAGGATCCAATATAAAACCATACTGACTACCTTTAAGTTAATTAACAAGATTGCCCCATCATATCTATCTACATTGATCCATAACCCCCCTGAAAACAAAGTGAGAAGAAGAAGGAACCTCAATACTATTCTAGTACCAGATTCAATAAGAAGGACAAAACAAATAGCAAGCAACAGCGCTTTCTCCTATGTAGCACCTATGCAATGGAATAATCTCCCAGCCCAGCTAAGGGAGATAAAAGACCTCCAAATGTTCCGAAAGGAACTAAAAACATATTTATTCACTCAACATTATTATAATTTAGATCATTGCTCAGATCTAGCCCCCCCCCAGCATGATCTGACAAGCCTACCTAATTACCCATCCCATACAAGTACAACTCACCCACTGAACTGCTGACAAACATTGTTTCACCTTACACAAAAATATTTAACTATGTCCAATCCTGAAGCCTAAAGTTATGATGCAAGTTGTAAATAGTGCAAAGTTATGTTGCAAGTTGTAAATAGTTTCTATGCTTATACTGTTTTTTGTAAATAGTTGCAATTCTGCATAATGTTCTATGTATGTTTCCTTTGTTCCATGTAAACTGCCCCTGATCTTGGGAAGGGGCAGTATATAAAAGTTTCCAAATAAATAAATAAATAAATTTCTCCATGGCATAAATGCACAGGAGACCCTCTTTCAATTGAAAGCAAGCTCTACAACAAGAGGGCATAAGATGAGCATGAAGGGATAGATTCAGAAGTAATATGCGGAAATATTTCTTTACAGAAAGCGTGGTAGATGCGTTGAATAGTCTCCCAGTGGAGGTAGTAGACACGAGGATGGTATCTGAATTCAAGAAAACATGGGATAAACACAGAAGGTCTCTAAAGGAAAAAAGGGGTCTATAATAGTTGATATGGAAGGGCAGACTAAATAGGCCATATGGTCCTTTTCTGCAGTCATGTTTCTAAGGGGTATGTTTACTAAACTGCGTTAATCGTACATAACGCGCGTTATGTAACGTTAATGATCGTTAGCGCATCATAACGCGCGTTATGATGCGCTAACGATCATTAACGTTACATAACGCGCGTTATGATGCGCTAACGATCGTAATGCCCCGCAGCGCGGTAAAACACCGCAGAAGGTGGAGAGAGGGCTGATCTGAAGAGCTGAATTCCAACGCGAATGAAAACCTGCCGTTAAATGCACATTACAGGGGAGAGAGACCATTTCAGCATCAGCAATGTACAGCCCAGGCAGGGAAACCAAAAAAAAGTGATAAGTGTGATACATGTGCACAGAACAAAAGCGTACAGAAACACTGAAAATGACCCCAACAAACTGGAAAAAAACCATAACCAAGCTGGCCAATAGTGGTATCAATGAGAAACATCAACCCCTCCCCCCCCCCGAGTAAGCTCCATAGAAAAGATATAAATCATGGAAGGGTCTATACTCTGTCCCCATACAAGGTGAATGAGCCCACAGTGAAATAGCGCTGCTCAGGGTTTTCCCCACCATCGGACAGGGTTCCTATGGCGTACACATGTCCCGCAACATCAGGGTGGGCATGTCGGAACGGCAACTGGACAGATGCCGGAGAAGGGGATACAGAGGGCTGCAGGCGGCACATGCTGTGGTGCAGCTGGGCCACAGTACGGACTAGGGTGATGCCTAGGTGGCCCATACGAATGCTGAAACAGCAGAGCAGCCAGACAGCAACTGCTGAAGGCCCAACATGGGCATGAGTGTGTTTCCCAAAGTGTCACAGGGGATAGTACCCAACAGCTACCCCCAAGGGCATGGAACATTGGCAGGCGGGGCTGGGGGGGAGCGTGGATGTCTACGCAGGCACCCCTACCCCAGAACCCACACCATAGGCAGCCGCCTACCTGCACACTGGATGTCCTGAGACTGCGCACCACCAGCTCCACCAGCAGAAGGGCATGTCAGCATGGTGGCTGAGGAATACTGGTGGTGGAGGGGGCAGTGGCAGCTGCCCAGAGCAGACCCTGGCCTAGCCCTGTTTAGGTGGGTGCCGTGTACTGCAACAGAGGGGCCCTGTCTGACGAACAGTCATGGTATCACCAAGGGATATGTTGACTCTGTGGCAACAAGGTGGTGCAGTGCACAAAACCAGTGTATTCAGAAGCAGAGGGTCACAGGTTCAAGCCCTAGCTGTGGTTCCTGCCAACCCAGTCCCCATATTTTACCCACTACTACAACGTGCTAATACAGACAGCACCTTTATTGCAGATGACATAAACATGCCCAAGATACCCACATTTTACCATACAGAGCACGGACACCATATATATGCACATTACATAGAGCAGAGTCTCCCAAATGCAGTCCTGGAGGGCCAAACACCATTCCGGTTCCATGCTGCCTCTGATAAAGATGCCTGTGCTGCATTTCTATACTCCACCCCCATGGTATGCAGATGCATCTCATGCATATTCATGAGGGACAGCATGAAAACCCGAACAGTGTTTGGCACCGCAGGACTGGAGTTGGGAACCTCTGCCGTAAAGCAGCAGCCAACAGGGGCAGACACACCCGCACCCACTGGCCCCATTATCCAAAGCCTCCTGGAAAGGCAGGACTTTGGGCTCTGCGTGCATCTCCCAATACTAGCACTTGCATACCTTAGTAATGCCACCCTAAACCTGGGAATATGGTACACATCTTTAAAGAGGTTGCTATGATTACTGGCAGATAGCAATTCCTAAGTTAAGTACAATATTCTGATTGAGCTGCATCATAGCAACCTTTCTGATGTCTGTGAAGTGTGCTACTGGTCTTGTGTCTGACAGTGTTTACCAACCTGGGGAGTGACTCCTACAGTATTGCGTACCATAGCCATGCCTGCCCTGTGCCCAGGACTGGTGTGGTGGCCTGGGCTGCCCAACACCTCTATAGTTGCACAATGCTGGCATAGGTGTGGGGAGTGCGTGTCTGTCTATCCCAGGGGTAGGGAACCCTGGTCCTGGAGAGCCGCAGACCAGTCAGGTTTTCGGGATATCCCTAATGAATATGCATGAGATATATATGCATTAGAGATATCCTGCCAACATGACTGGTTTGTGGCCCTCCAGGGCTGGATTTGGAGACCCCTGCCTTACACCTCTGTCATTTAAGATTGTGAGTGGGCAAGGTGCAGATGTCCTAGACATCGAAAGGGTATATAGAATGTGTCACATTCCTCCTCGATTCTCACCACCACCAAAAAGTTGTCTAATAGACAATATTTTGGTGGTGGTGAGAAGTGAGGAGGAATGTGACACATTCTATATACCCTTTCGATGTCTAGGATATCTGCACCTTGCCCACTCACAATCTTAAATGACAGAGGTGTAAGGCAGGGGTCTCCAAATCCAGCCCTGGAGGGCCACAAACCAGTCAGGTTGGCAGGATATCTCTAATGCATATATATCTCATGCATATTGATTAGGGATATCCCGAAAACCGGACTGGTCTGCGGCTCTCCAGGAGCAGGGTTCCCTACCCCTGGTCTATCCAGTGTGTGGTGGCTGCCAACACCCTCCACAGCCCATACTGCTAGCTCTGTTGCCAGTATTGGCCTGCCAATGTGCATAATGAGGAGCAAGATACTGTGGGAAAAGCCTGGATAGGGTGGCCTGGCCTGGCCACATCTGCACAGGGCATAGGGTAATGTCTCAGACATTGTAGTGCCCGGTACCACCTGCACGGACAGGGTGGCCATAGCATGTCCTGCTGGGCGGTCACTCTCACCCTGACTGAGCAGTGACCATGGCATGGCTAGGTTCCCCCATAGTGTTATATAGTATTTCTTTCATGTGATATATATGGGTTTTCTTTTGGGGCCCAATCACTGACTTATCTGCTTGGTGTGTATGCTGACATCCCCGTTCTGGGTACATGCAACTCCTCTAGGACCATGCACTATGGACTAGCTGGCGGACTATCTGCAGCTAGTATGTGTCTTGCTGGAACACTTTGCAGGGTGCAGTGGCTCGAGGCTTGCTGCTGGGGAATGTCAGGTAATATGGGGGGGGGGGTGGCCGGCTGGCAACTGAGCATTTCCAGGCCTGCCGTCTGTCTGCTGTTGCGTTATGGATGTGTGCTGCTCTGTCTGTTCCCCAGCAGGACTGGGGTTGATGGTGCTTATACTGCTGCCATTGCAGGTAGGTAGACTGTGGATCTATCCCCCCCTTCACCTACAGCAGGTAACCATGGCAGCAACACAGGATATGCACTATTCTGGGTGCTTCATTGCCCATAAGAACTAGACATGACCAAGACATACAGCAGGGCACAGATGTATCCTAGGTGTGTCTAACGGAACTACCTATCACACACTGATGGGGACCTGCAGCATGGCATATTTCAGCCATGAAAGATGCTGTGGACCTGGTGCTGGGTGCCCCACCTCAACCTCAGGGTGGGCACAGTACCCGCACAATGTGACTGTCTGTGGCTACTCTGTGGCAGTACCACACACGGTCTGTTCCCCCTACCTGGCCGAGGTGCTGTGGGGATGCATACCCAATCTTGTGCCCATCTCTCGACTGCTGATTTGCATGTGCAGTGCATCATGGGTACGGGTGGGTTAACCCTATCCTGGTAACCACAGCAGACAGTTTGTGTGGTGACGTGCAGTCCTGCAGCCAGCCAGGGCTTTGTTCACAGCCTTATAAGGTGTCCTATAGGGGACATTATAGGGTGCCTTGGAGTGTGTGATGGGGTGCCTTATGCAGCACCTTAGGTTATGCCACCGTGAGGGTGTGTTTGCTGGCAGCACAAATTAAAATACATGTCAAATGCCTCAACAATCACTACTTAAATGTAAAGGGTGGTGCCTCAGCCAGCCTTATAGATTAGGCCCACTGGGGAATTGAACCCATGACCCCTGTACTATCAGTCAGTGTTGTAACCATTGTGCTACAGCTCTGTTGCTGTAATTGTATGCCTGCGCGCCTTCTTAAGATTAACGCGCGGTAACGTGCCCTGTAGCGCTCGTTCATTTATGGCGCCTTGTAGCGCGCGTTCTCGGCAACGATGTACCGCCCATGTCCTTATTTGGGGTTTCTGTTTCTACCACGGCTCCTAACGCAAATCGCACTAACGCAGTTTAGTAAACATACCCCTAAGTTTCTATATAAGGCAGCTTAGGGTGGAAATAGAATGTGGACTTGGATTTCATCAGCTGTCTGCTGAAGGGAGGGGTTGTCTGCCCCAGTTTGATAACACTCATAATCAGTGAGAGAAGAAGGGGTATGTTAGGTTAATGAACAGGGCCGGCCCGTCCATTGAGCAAGAATGTTGTTTGCAGAAGGCCCCACATTTCAGGGGGCCCCGCGCAAACAACATTCTGCATTAGCCCAGGTAAATTTAAAAAAAAAACAAAAAATGGCTGCCGCTGCCGCCGCCGCCACCATGGCAGCGGCAAAATCAAGCATACTGCGGTGCTCCCCCTGCCCGGCAGAACCCTCTCTGCAGCATCAGCTCCCTCAGCGCGGGCATTTCAGAGCCACGAAGGGAGAATTTCCCTTTCTCGCAGCTGGGCTGCCCTGGCGGGCTTAACAGAGCCGTCAGAAAGGGAAACTCTCCTTTCGCGGCTCTGAAAAGCCTGCGCTGAAAGGGAGCTGATGCTGCAGGGAGGGCTCTGTCAGGCAGAGGAGGGGGGACCCACGGGACGCTTGATTCTGCCGCTGCCACAGTGGCAGTGGCAGCAGCAGCTGGTTTGTTAATTTTCTAATCTACCTGGGCAGATGGGGGAGAGGGGGGTTAGGACTGGTAATGGGCTATGGGGGTGGGTGGGGTTAGGACTGGTAATGGGCTATGGGGGGACTAAGACTGGAAGTGGGCTAATGGGGAGGATTGGACTAGTAATGGGCTATGGGGAGGGATAGGACTAGAAATGGACTGATGGGGGGGTTAGGACTGGAGATGGGCTGATGGGGGGGCTAGGACTGGTAATGGGCTATGGGGGGCTAATACTGAAAATGGGGTGATGGGGGGTTAGGACTGGAAGTGGGCTGATGGGGGTCTTAGGACTGGTAATGGGCTATTGGGGGGCTAGGACTGGTAATGGCCTGGGGAGGGTGTTGCTAGGACTGGAAATGGGCTGAGTGGAAGGGGGCTTGAACTGCAAATAGCTGATGGGGAGGGGGCTTGGAATGGAAATGGGCTGAGTGGAGGGGAGCTAGGATTTGACATGGGCTGATGGTGGGGCTAGGAAAGGACTAGAAATGGGCTGATGGGGGGGCTGGTATTGGAAATGAGCTGATGGAGGGACTCGGATAGGACTGGAAAAGGATGGGGGAGCTAGGACTGGAAATGGGCTGATGGTGTGGCTAGGATAGGATTGGAAATGGGCTGATCTGGGGACTAGAAGGGAGCAGATTCTGGGTGGGGCTGGAACTTGAAGGGAGCTGATGTTTGGGGAGGATTAGAATGGGATGGAGCTGGGAGAGTGAAATGGAGAGTGGTGTCAGCCCCCTACTTCAAATAGGGGTGTGAGGCCACCTACTTCACATAGGAGTGTCAGCCCCCCTAATTCACATAGGGGTGTGAGGCCCCCACATAGGGGTGTCAGCCCCCCTAATTCACGTAGGGGTGTGAGGCCCCCTACTTCACATAGGGGTGTCAGCCCCCCTACATCACATAGGGGTGTCAGCCCCCCTATTTCACATAGGGGTGTGAGGCCCCTACTTCACATAGGGGTGTCAGCCCCCTAATTCACGTAGGGGTGTGAGGCCCCCTACTTCACATTACCCAAATCAGTCATACACTAGGGACCTGAGATTAGTTAAGCTTCAGGTGAACAAGGTATATTACACGTATTAGGTACAGTTTTATAAGTATAAATTTCCATAGCAACCCTTAGTAAGTAAAGAACTTAGATCTAAACACAAACTTAAAACTAAGATGCAGACAGCAGTCCAGCAGCGGGATGGGGGCTTTCCAGTCTTTTGCATTGAGTGTCACATGTATGATTTTCTCCCAGTTGGTGAGAGGTCTTACGTGTGCACTAGGTGCAAGGAGCTCTTTGCTCTCAGGGAAAGAGTCCGTTCTCTAGAGGCTAAAGTAGCAGACTTGGAAAGCATAAGACAGACAGAGAGGTACATAGACGAGACCTACAGGGATATAGTCCTGAAGTCCCACCTCCAGTCTGGCAGCATCCCTGTTGCCATGGAGGAGAGAGGTCACGTGACAGGAGCGCATCACCCTGGTGTGGCAGAAAGTGATCCTGTAACTAGGACCTGTCCTCCAGGTGATGTAAAACCCTCTCGCACCGAGGAAGTTTCTCCAGGGCCATGTGCCCATGAGGGAAGGGTTAGGACAGCCGTTATAGTTGGTGATTCGATCATTAGGCATGTAGATAGCTGGGTGGCTGGTGGACGTGAGGATCGCCTGGTAACATGCCTGCCTGGTGCGAAGGTAGTGGACCTCACGCGCCACCTAGACAAGGTCTTAGATAGTGCTGGGGAGGAGTCTGCTCTCTTGGTACATGTCAGTACCAATGACATAGGAAAATGTGGTAGGGAGGTTCTGGAGGCTAAATTTAGGCTTTTAGGTAGGAAGTAGAAATCCAGAACTTCCATGGTAGCATTCTCCGAAATGCTTCCTGTTCCACGCGCAGGACCCAAAAGGCAGGCAGAGCTCCGGAGTCTCAATGCGTGGATGAGACAATGGTGCAGAGATGAGGGTTTTGGATTTGTTAGGAACTGGGGAACATTCTGGGGAAAGGAGGGGCTCTTCCGAAGGGATGGGCTTCACCTTAACCGGGATGGAACCAGGCTGTTGGCATTAACCTTTAAAAAGGAGATAGAGCAGCTTTTAAACTAGATATTAGGGGAAAGCCGACAGTAGCCCAAGAGCGGATGGTTCGGAAGAATTTATCTTTGAAGGATACTACCAAAAGCAGGGAGGTTCCACAAAAGAGTAAAGTAGCCCAAATGCCCGCAAGTATGGAGCAGACAGAGCTTAAAGATCCCAAATTACCCATGTCTAACAATAGCCAAATTAATATGAATAAAATACATTCTCTAAAATGTTTGTATGCAAATGCTAGAAGTCTAAAAAATAAGATGGGAGAGTTAGAATATATAGCACTAAATGAAAGGTTAGATATGATTGGAATATCAGAGACATGGTGGAAGGAGGACAACCAGTGGGACACTGTGATACCTGGGTACAAACTATATCGAAATGATAGAGCTGATCAAATTGGTGGAAGGGTTGCTCTTTATGTTAGAGAGGGCATTGAGTCAGAAAGGATTAAAGTTTTGCAGGAAGCAAAATCTGCTGTAGAATCTACATGGATTGAAATTCCATGTAAAAGGGGGAAGGCAATGGCAGTGGGGGTGTACTATCGAGCGCCTGGCCAGAATGACCAAATGGATGATGAAATGCTCAAAGAAATCAAGGAAGCTAACAAAAGTTACAGCGCAGTAATAATAATGGGTGATTTCAACTACCCCAGTATTGACTGGGTCAGTGTCACGTCAGGACACGCTAGGGAGATAAAGTTCCTAGATGAAATAAATGACTGCTTCTTGGAGCAGCTGGTTCATGAACCGACCAGAGGGGAAGCCATATTAGACCTAGTCATTACTGGAACACCAGATTTAGTGCAAGAGATAAGGTTGTTGGGGCCACTTGGCAATAGTGATCATAGCATGATCGCCTTTGATTTAATTAGTGGAGGAGGGATAGTAAGGAAATCCACAGTACTACCTTTTAACTTTTGAAAGGTAGACTATGAAAAAATGAGGAAAACAGTTAAGAAAAAACTAAAAGGAGCAGCTGCAAAGGTTAAAGACGTACATCAGGCTTGGCTGTTGTTGAAAAATACTATCTTGGAAGCCCAGGCCAGCTGTATTCCACGCTTTAAGAAAAGTGGAAGGAAGTCCAAAAAACTGCTAGCATGGTTTAAAGGTGAGGTCAGAGAGGCTGTTGTTGCCAAAAAAACATCTTTCATGAAATGGAAAAAAGAGCCAAACGACGAAACCTGCAAACAGCACAAGCACTGGCATGTCAAATGCAAGGCATTGATAAAGCAGGCAAAGGGAGAATTTGAGAAGAAGGTTGCTGCGGAAGCAAAAACGCAAAGTAAAGACCTTTTCAAGTACATTCATAGCAAAAAACCTGTGAGAGAGTCAGTTGGTCCATTAGATGATAAAGGGGTTAAAGGAGCACTAAGAGGCGACAAGGCGATAGCAGAGAGACTGAATGAATTCTTTGCTTCAGTCTTTACTGAGGAAGATGTAGGGATGTTACCCATGACTGAAGTGGTATTTAAAGGTGCGGAAGAATTTCACCTGGACCGGATGGTATACATCCAAGGGTGTTGAAAGAACTGAAATATGAGATTGCAGACCTGCTATTAGTAATCTGTGAACTATCATTAAAATCATCTGTAATACCTAAAGATTGGAGGATCGCCAATGTAACACCAATTTTTAAAAAGGGTTCCAGGGGTGATCCGGGAAACTACAGACTGGTGAGCCTGACATCAGTACCGGGAAAAATGGTAGAAACCATCATAAAGAATAAAATTACTCAGCATGTAGATAGTCATGACCTAATGGGAGACAGCCAATATGGCTTTAGACAAGGAAGATCTTGTCTTACTAATCTGTTATGTTATTTTGAAGGAGTGAATAATCAGGTGGACAAAGGTGAGTCAGTTGATATTGTGTATCTGGACTTTCAGAAAGCCTTTGACAAGGTCCCTCATGAGAGACGTTTGGCAAAACTAAAGAGTCATGAGATAGGAGGCAGTGTACTATTGTGGATCAGGAACTGGTTAAAAGATAGAAAGCAGAGGATAGGGCTAAATGGCCAATTTTCCCAATGGAGAAAGGTGAATAGTGGTGTACCCAGGGATCTGTGCTGGGTCCGCTGCGTTTTGACATATTCATAAATGACCTGGAAAGTGGAATAACGAGTGAGGTTATCAAATTTGCAGATGACACAAAACTATTTAAAGTTGTTAAAACCCAAGAGGATTGTGGAAAATTGCAAGAGGATCTTTATAAATTGGAAGACTGGGCATCAAAATGGCAGATGAAATTTAATGTGGACAAGTACAAGGTTATGCACCTAGGGAAGAACAACCCAAACTATGGTTACACGATGCAAGGTTCCACATTAGGAACCACCACCCAGGAAAAAGATTTAGGTGTCATTGTGGATACCATGTTAAAACCTCGGCCCAGTGTGCAGCGGCAGCCAAGAGAGCAAATAGAATGCTAGGTATGATAAGGAAAGGAATGGAAAATAAAACAAAAGATATTATAATGCCTCTGTATCGTTCCATGGTGAGACCGCACCTTGAATATTGTGTGCAATTCTGGTCGCCATATCTTAAAAAGGATATAGCGATTTTAGAAAAGGTTCAGAGAAGAGCCACCAAAGTGGTAAAGGGGATGGAAGGATACTCCTATGAAGAAAGGCTAAAAAGGTTAGGGCTCTTTAACCTGGAAAAGAGACGGCTGAGGGGAGATATGATAGAAGTCTATAAATTAATGAACGGAGTGGAACGGGTAAACGTAGATCGATTGTTTACCTTATCAGAATATAGAAAGACTAGGGGACATGCAATGAAGCTACAGGGTAAACTATTTAAGACTAATAAAAGAAAATATTTTTTCACTCAACATGTAATCAAACTCTGGAATTTGTTACCGGAGGATGTAGTAAAGGCTGTTAGTATAGCTGGGTTTAAAAAAGGTTTGGAGAAGTTCCTGGAGGAAAGGTCCATAAACCATTATTAAGAAGGGACCCAGGATATCAATGCTTGAACCAATACAAGCATTGTGGAACCTGTGTCCCTTGGGGAAACTGCTAGGTACATATGACCTAGATTGGCCACTGTTGGAAACAGAATACTGGGCTTGATGGACCTTGGTCTGACCCAGTATGGCATATCTTATGTTCTTATGTTCTTAAAAATATTTTGTGTGGGAGGGAAGACAAATCTACAATTGGCTGGTTACACTGGTCAACAAATTTTTACAAAAGTCATGTTACTGAAATAAAAATAGTCATTTCTTATCAATTTTTATATACTGAACACGAATATGACAGTGAAATTGCAAAGTTGTCTCTAGTTTTTTTGTAATCTACAAGAATTAGTGTTTACATCACGAAATGCATGTCAATAGTAAATATAATAGACCTTCGGTTAATACCTGTAAAAAAACAAGTCATAGACTACTTCTTAGATTTTTTCGCCTGTCTCTTGTACAGCTGTTCGGGAGCTTCTCTGGGGAGTGACCAGCAGTAGTCAGCCAGCATTGTAGTGGACCATATTCCCTGGTATCTTTGCTCCATCGTTGTGATATCCTGGTGAAAACGTTCGCCCTGTTCATCACTAACCATACCACAGTTGTCAGGAAAAAAATCAAGATGGGAATCAAGGAAATGGATCTTTAGAGAAATATTGCAGCCAAGTTTCTGATACTGTATCAGCATGTCTTCTACTAGTTCCTTGTAGTTTTCTGCCCTAAAATTCCAGAGAAAGTTTGTTGACACTAGGCGAAAAGCATTCCATGCTTGTTTCGCATCAACCTGCAGCAAGTTGTTGAACCGGTCATCTTTGAAGAGCTCTCGAATCTGAGGACCCACAAAATCTCCCTCTTTAATCTTTGCTCCGCTGAGTCAAGGGAATTTTTCATGCAGGTATCGGAAAGCTGGCGAAGGGCGGTCCATGGCTTTCACGAAGTTTTTCATCAAACCTAGTTTGATGTGAAGGGGTGGTAGCAGGATTTTGTGAGCCTCAACCAGAGCTGGGTGCTGGATATTCTTCTCTCCAACTGTTACATTTTGTCTGCGATTCCATTCCTTCCGCAAGTAGTGCCAATCCCTTGCTCGGCTATCCCACTCACATAAGAAACACATGTATTTTATATATCCCTGCTGCAGTCCCATTAAAAGGGCAACTACCTTCAAGTCACCACAGAGGTGCCAGCTGTACTTGTTATAGTTAATGGAAGTCAGTAGATGCTTTAAGCTATCGTATGTCTCTTTCATGTGGACGGCATGTGCTACTGGAATAGATGGAAGATGGTTTCCATTGTTGAAAAGGACAGCCTTCAGACTCAGTTTCGAAGAGTCTATAAATAGTCTCCAGTCTTGTGGGTCATGAGTGATTTTTAAGGCATTCATGAGGCTTTCAATATCGGAACAGAATACCAGATTACTTTCCTTTCCGACTGCATATAGTACACTGCTGACGTCAGATGGCTTCAGCAGCCGTCTGACAGTAGTATTGCATTGCATCAGAAAATGATGCAATCAACTCTGGATGATGTGTGCATGCTAGTATTACGCAATGTGATGCAATATTACATCATTCAAGACTTAATTGGGATGTTGTTGATGTCCTAATGGATAAATTTACACGGTGAAACGTCAAAAATGAACTACATGCAATATCTTCAAAACGAGAGCCAATAAACTTTTTTAAATGTTATATTCGTGTTCAGCTCACCAAGATACTACAGATTAGGGCCTTTTAAAGTCAGTAATGATTTCAATGTTGACCAGTGTTATTGGGAGAGTAAGTGGGGATTGAGGATGGAGGGATAAAATTTGAGTGGATGAAATTGTGCTATGGTGCTGGAAGATGAGATCCCCAGGTCAGAAGGCAATCAACTAGCTACTGGGGAAGAGCTGAAGACTTTTCAGAGTAAAGCCAGCATTTATGATGTGGTTGGATCAAAGCCCTCGGGAAGTCTGACTGCTGATGTAGCTGCGCATGAAATGAGAGTCAGAAGCTGTAAAGATGTCTTACACATTGGAACATGGAATGTACGAAGCATGAACCAAGGGAAGTTGGAGGTGGTCAAGAATGAAATGGAATGTGTACAGCTTGATCTGTTGGGTGTCAGCAAACTGAAATGGACTGGCATGGGGCACTTTGCATCAGATGATCACATGGTCTACTATGCTGGAAATGAAAGACAAAGAAGAAATGGTGTTGCATTTATAATAAAGAAGAAACTTGCAAGAACTGTAATGAAATACAATGCAGTCAGCGAACGCTTAATCTCTATTCGTCTACGAGGATTGCCTATCAACACAACTATAATTCAAGTATATGCCCCAACAACAGCTGCAGAAGAGAATGAAATCGAAGAGTTCTATGAACAAGTACAAGCTGAAATTGACAGAACATGCAAACAGGATATCCTGATAGTCATGGGTGACTGGAACGCAAAAGTTGGCAACAAAGAAGAAGGCAAAGTAGTTGGAAAATATGGACTTGGCAACAGAAATGAAGCTGGAGAAAGACTGATAGAATTCTGCAAGACCAATGATCTATTCATCTCAAACACCTTCTTCCAGCAACACAAGCGGCGACTGTACACATGGACTTCACCGAATGGATTATATAAAAATCAAATTGACTACATATGTGGAAGTCAACGATGGAAAAGCTCTGTAACATCAACAAAGACAAAACCTGGAGCTGACTGTGGTACAGATCATCATCTACTAGTATGCAAACTCAAGCTAAAGTTGAAAAAGAGCAAACCACTCATGAATGCAGCAAAATATGACCTTGAGAATATACCACTGGAATTTAAAGACTGCCTGCAAAATCGATTTGCTGCTTTAGATACAAATGACAGAGCTCCGGAAGAGTTATGGAATGACATCAAGAAGGTTGTGTTGGAAGAAAGCGAGAAGTCTCTACAAAAGGTGAAAAAGCAAAAACGGCCAAAATGGATGACGGAAGAAACTCTGAAAATTGCCCAGAAACGCAGAGAAGCTAAAGCCAGAGGAGAAAGAAAGACAATCGCAGAACTCAACAGAGATTTCCAACGTGCAGCAAGACAGGACAAGGAAAAGTACTACAATGACACTTGCAAGGAAATAGAAGCAGAAACTATTAGAGGAAGAACAAGATCGGCTTTCCTAAAGCTACGAGAGTTAAAGAAAAAGTTCCAGCCTCGAATTGGAATGTTACAAGATGCTCAAGGTTCTATGTTGAATGATGCTGAGAAGATCAAGAAAAGGTGGAAGGAATATACAGAGTTTTTATATGATAAAGATCAAGTGGACCAACAGCCGTTTCAACCTGTACCTTATGATCGGGAACCATTGGTGATGAAAGAAGAAGTTGAAGCAGCATTGAAAGCCTTATCAAAGAACAAAATAACCACCTAACTAGAATTTCTCCCCACTATACAATTGTTGAAAAATAGAGAAATGTGTAACCTAAGTCAAGAAACTGACGTGTGTAAATCTGCAAATGTCGGAAATATAGCCCTGAGACAGCGTGCTATCTCTTGTAGCTAATGTTCCATTTTACTCAAAATATTGAGCTCATATAAGAGCTTACGATAAATAAGGTTTAACACCACTTAAAAGTGTCACCAATAATATAATGTCATAAAACCACTGTAAGGTTTTGAGACCAAGGGCCAAAACAATTCACTGTTAACAGGATACTTAACTGAAGCCTCTCCACCATACGGCCAAAGTCCCGTTATATCAAAGTCCGCAATTAGCCCCAATTCACTTTCTTTGGAAATTATTCAAGGGTTAAAAGTTGTAGAAAAGTTTCTTCAAAGTAGTAAATCAGCACATTTAAGTAGCCAAATAGCAGACACAGTACTGCGTTTCGGGCGAGTCAATGTCTTTCGCCCTGTTTCAACGCTCACCAACTACATCCACTCCCTTCATTGTTGCTGATTCAAGAGTAAGACGCCAGCGCATGCTCAATAGCAATCAGAATCAGAAAGCAGGAACTCAGTTTAAATAGCCAAAAGGCATGGGCTGTCCGATAGCTTTTAAAATGATACACACACTCAAAGTAAAGATGACCATTCTAGTTCTTTATTTAAACCCGAAGGTTGTACTGTTGACCAACGGAAAATCCATTGTTGTTCCAATAATTGGAGCTGCTGCTCACGATCACCCCCCCGAGGGTGTGCAGGAACATGATCTAAAATTCTCCACAAAAAATCTTCAAATTTATGGTGATGATCCAAGCAGTGTTGTACCAGAGGAGCCGAAAGGACCGAATGTTTTACTCTAGAAGCATGTTCGTTCAAACGAGTCCGAACAGGTCGAACAGTACGGCCAATGTACAACATGTGGCATGGACAAATTAATACATATACTGCGAATGTAGTAGAGCAATTGGTATTCCATTGTGAAACATGAATGAAAGAGGTAGAAGGAACCTCCCACTGAATGCCCTGAATTGTCCGTGAACAATGAGAGCATGAATTACATGCATAATGTCCGGTTTCAACAGGTTTCTTCACTTGTCTTTCCAAAGGAGAAGAAGTAGCTCCCACCAGATCTCTCAAATTAGAGCCACGAGAATGTGCTATTTGTAAAGTTTTTTGAAAACATGAATGCAGCTGTAGCATGTGCCAATGTCTAAATAGAATCTGCTTAACACATTGTATGTGAGACATGTAAGGTAAAACTATTACAAATTTCTGAGAATCATCCATAGCTGGAGTGTTAGTAGACAGTAACCACTCTCGATGAGTATATCTGGCCCTTAGTAAAGCCTGACGAATGACCTTTCTGGGATATCCTCTCTGAAAGAGACGTTCAGATAATTCCTTCGCATGAGCTAAAAAATCTGTCAGAGTTGAACAAATGCGTCGAAGGCGAAGGAATTGACCATATGGGAGCCCCCTTCGCATACTCGCAGGATGGAAGCTCGAATAAGAAAGTAATGTATTTCTCTGAACAGGTTTGCGATACAATGTGGTCTGGAAAGTATCAGGTCCCTTACACACTGTGACATCTAAAAACTCAATCTGGGAAAAATCGTGTTGTAAAGTAAAAGATAAATTTGTATTAAGAGAATTCAACCATTCCACAAATTGGTATAGAGCGGCCTCAGTGTCTTGCCACAAAAAAAAGATGTCATCTAAAAATCGGACCCATAAGATTACTTTTTCATACCAAGGGGAGGGATAAATGTGTGTAGATTCAAAATCTGCCATATATAAGGTGGCTACAGATGGGGCCACCGTTGCCCCCATCGCAATCCCCTGAATTTGATGATATATCTCCTGTTCAAACTGAAAATAATTACAAGTAAGTACCAATGTCAACATTTCCATGAAAAAAGACTGAGGGATACGTTCAGTCCTGAGCCAACAATTGGATCACAAAGAAGGAATTTGGATTTTTAGTGACCAAATATCCAAAGATTCTCTCACTTGGTTTGCAGCTTGTCGTGCTGTGAGGGCTTGCGTGCATCAGTGATGCTGAGAGCTAAACTATCGGTAGTTTAACTACTGGCAGGGTCTCCCAAGATGGACAGGTCTCAGCTGAGGTGCCAGACGAAGACAAACCACCCATCTGGGCAGCAGCAGAATGGGATAGTGTTGATGGCGGAGGATCACATTTCTGTGACAACGGCAACAACACCAAACTTAAACTGCGCGGAAGGAAGGCCTGGCAATCTACTTCTGTATCTTGCCATGAAAACCCAATGGATAGTTACAACAAAACAAATTGTGCTATGGTGCTGGAAGATGAGACTCCCAGGTCAGAAGGCACTCAACTAGCTACTGGGGAAGAGCTGAAGACTTTTCAGAGTAAAGCCAGCATTTATGATGTGGTTGGATCAAAGCCCTCGGGAAGTCTGACTGCTGATGTAGCTGCGCATGAAATGAGAGTCAGAAGCTGTAAAGATGTCTTACACATTGGAACATGGAACGTACGAAGCATGAACCAAGGGAAGTTGGAGGTGGTCAAGAATGAAATGGAACGTGTACAACTTGATCTGTTGGGTGTCAGCGAACTGAAATGGACTGGCATCGGGCACTTTGCATCAGATGATCACATGGTCTACTATGCTGGAAATGAAAGACAAAGAAGAAATGGTGTTGCATTTATAATAAAGAAGAAACTTGCAAGAACTGTAATGAAATACAATGCAGTCAGCGAACGCTTAATCTCTATTCGTCTACGAGGATTGCCTATCAACACAACTATAATTCAAGTATATGCCCCAACAACAGCTGCAGAAGAGAATGAAATTGAAGAGTTCTATGAACAAGTACAAGCTGAAATTGACAGAACATGCAAACAGGATATCCTGATAGTCATGGGTGACTGGAACGCAAAGGTTGGCAACAAAGAAGAAGGCAAAGTAGTTGGAAAATATGGACTTGGCAACAGAAATGAAGCTGGAGAAAGATTGATAGAATTCTGCAAGACCAATGATCTATTCATCTCAAACACCTTCTTCCAGCAACACAAGCGGCGACTGTACACGTGGACTTCACCCAATGGATTGTATAAAAATCAAATTGACTACATCTGTGGAAGTCAACGATGAAAAAGCTCTGTAACATCAACAAAGACAAAACCTGGAGCTGACTGTGGTACAGATCATCAACTACTAGTATGCAAACTCAAGCTAAAGTTGAAAAAGAGCAAACCACTCATGAATGCAGCAAAATATGACCTTCAGAATATAGCAATGGAATTTAAAGACTGCCTGCAAAATCGATTTGCTGCTTTAGATACAAATGACAGAGCTCCGGAAGAGTTATGGAATGACGTCAAGAAGGTTGTGCTGGAAGAAAGCGAGAAGTCTCTACAAAAGGTGAAAAAGCAAAAACGGCCAAAATGGATGACGGAAGAAACTCTGAAAATTGCCCAGAAACGCAGAGAAGCTAAAGCCAAAGGAGAAAGAAAGACAATCGCAGAACTCAACAGAGATTTCCAACGTGCAGCAAGACAGGACAAGGAAAAGTACTACAATGACACTTGCAAGGAAATAGAAGCAGAAACTATTAGAGGAAGAACAAGATCGGCTTTCCTAAAGCTGCGAGAGTTAAAGAAAAAGTTCCAGCCTCGAATTGGAATGTTACAAGATGCTCAAGGTTCTATGTTGAATGATGCTGAGAAGATCAAGAAAAGGTGGAAGGAATATACAGAGTTTTTATATGATAAAGATCAAGTGGACCAACAGCCATTACAACCTATACCATATGATCAGGAACCATTGGTGATGAAAGAAGAAGTTGAAGCAGCATTGAAAGCCTTATGAAAGAACAAAGCACCAGGCATTGATAGCATTCCCATAGAAGTATTGCAGCAATCTGATGCAGCTGTTACCGTACTTACAAGGCTCTGCCAAGAAATATGGAAGACAACATCATGGCCAACTGACTGGAAAAGATCTGTGTTTATACCAATACTAAAGAAAGGTGATCCAACTGACTGTGGAAATTATCACACAATCGCTCTGATCCCACATGCCAGCAAGATTCTACTGAAGATTATTCAAAAGAGACTACAGCCATACCTAGAACAAGAACTACCTGAAGTGCAAGCAGGGTTCAGAAAAGGATGAGGAACGAGAGACATCATTGCGGATGTGAGATGGATCCTTGAAAAGACTAAAGAATACCAAAAGGATATCTATTTGTGCTTTATCGACTATAGCAAGGCTTTTGACTGTGTAAACCATGAGAAACTCTGGGCCACATTAAGAAGCATGGGTATACCAGAACACCTGATCGTTCTCTTGCGCAATCTGTACATTGATCAAGAAGCAACAGTTCGAACGGAACAAGGAGAAACAGAATGGTTTAAAATAAGCAAAGTTGTAAGACAAGGCTGCATACTTTCCCCCTACCTGTTTAATTTATATGCAGAACAAATCATCAGAGAAGCAGGACTGTATGAAGACAACAGAGGTGTGAAGATTGGTGGAAGACTCATCAACAACCTTCGCTATGCTGATGATACCACATTACTGGCTGAAAGTGAAGATGATCTGAAACATTTGCTTCTCACAATCAAAGAACATAGTCACAAAATGGGTCTGCACCTTAATGTAAAGAAGACAAAGATAATGACAACTGGTATAATCAACAGGTTCATCGTTGAAGGAGAAGAAATTGAAATCGTGAACAACTTTAACCTACTTGGATCAACTATCAATAAAGAAGCAACAAGCAGTCAAGAAATCAGACGACGCATTGCTCTTGGCAGAATGGCTATGAAAGACCTAGATAAGATTCTCAAGAGCAGAGATGTCTCTCTCCATACAAAGATTCGACTTGTTCAAGCCATGGTATTTTCAATAACATCATATGGATGTGAAAGCTGGACAGTGAAGAAGACAGACAGGAAGAAAATTGATGCCTTTGAATTATGGTGCTGGCGGCGAATACTGTGTATACCATGGACTGCCCGAAGAACAAACCAGTCGGTACTAGAGGAGATCAAACCTAAGCTTTCTTTAGAAGCTCAGATGACAAGACTTCGACTTTCATACTTCGGACACATCATGCGAAGAGAGAGATCATTAGAGAAAGACATCATGCTTGGCAAGATAGAAGGTCAACGCAAAAGAGGAAGGCCAGCAATGAGATGGATCGCTACAATAACATCAGCTATGGGTACCAGTCTGTCAACAATGAGCCACCTGACTGAAGACCGAACACAATTTAGGATAGCTATCCAGAGGGTCGCCATGAGTCGACTCCGACTCGACGGCACTTAACAACAACATCCAAAGATTCCTTTTATTTATACTGTGCCCAAAATACATAAGTCGATCACAGCACCCCCGGGCCGACCTATTGTATCCTGTCGAGGATCGGCTTTAGAACCCTTGTCCAAATTCTGTGACACGTTTTTACAACCATGTGCTCAGTGTGTTCCTTCTTTTATAAAGGACACTACCCATTTCCTTAAAAAACTACAAGAAGTTGAAGGGGATTTGACTTCATGGTGGTTAGCCTCTTTAGATGTCACTGCCATGTATACCAACATTAATCAGGACCAAGCACTGAATGTTATTACCCAGTTAGAACTTGGTTTGCCTGAACGTATCCCTCAGTCTTTTTTCATGGAAATGTTGACATTGGTACTTACTTGTAATTATTTTCGCTATGCTGATGATACCACATTACTGGCTGAACGTGAAGATGATCTGAAACATTTGCTTCTCACAATCAAAAAACATAGTCTCAAAATGGGCCTGCACCTTAATGTAAAGAAGACAAAGATCATGACAACTGGCATAATCAACAGGTTCATCGTTGAAGGAGAAGAAATTGAAATTGTGAACAACTTTAACCTACTTGGATCAACTATCAATAAAGAAGCAACAAGCAGTCAAGAAATCAGACGACGCATTGCTCTTGGCAGAATGGCTATGAAAGACCTAGATAAGATTCTCAAGAGCAGAGATGTCTCTCTCCATACAAAGATTCGACTTGTTCAAGCCATGGTATTTTCAATAACATCATATGGATGTGAAAGCTGGACAGTGAAAAAGATAGACAGGAAGAAAATTGATGCCTTTGAATTATGGTGCTGGCGGCGAATACTGTGTATACCATGGACTGCCCGAAGAACAAACCAGTCGGTACTAGAGGAGATCAAACCTAAGCTTTCTTTAGAAGCTCAGATGACAAGACTTCGACTTTCATACTTTGGACACATCATGCGAAGAGAGAGATCATTAGAGAAAGACATTATGCTTGGCAAGATAGAAGGTCAACGCAAAAGAGGAAGGCCAGCAATGAGATGGATCGATACAATAACAGCAGCTACGGGTACCAGTCTGTCAACAATGAGCCGCCTGACTGAAGACCGAACACAATTTAGGATAGCTATCCAGAGGGTCGCCATGAGTCGATTCCGACTCGACGGCACTTAACAACAACAACAGAGAGAGAATGGAAAAACAACCTAGAAGGGAGAAGAAAGGACAAATGGACAGCAGATGATGGAGAGTTAGCAGAAGACACGAAGAAACCAGAAGAAAGTGTCTGGAGCAATTGCAACTGAAAAAAAATGCACAAAAGGTAGAAAAATATCTCTTTATTTTGAATTTATTAACTGGAATATGTCAGCTCTGAGAAAAGTGCCTCATTAACGTCTGCGCTTTGTTTAGTACAAGAGGAAATTAATTTATAGTTTTATTTCTACAGTGGTGTTGTACATTCCAAGTTTGGCTTTTGGGGTTCCCAGTTCAATTGTCTTCCTGTTTCTAAATTGTGATTCTTTGTTTGGTGATGGTCTATGTTCTGCATGTGTAACTGAGCTGAGGTATTCTGTTTATGTAATTCCTATTTGACATTACCACTTGTTCTCTTTCCCCAGTAGGTCATGTATTGTTATTCTTTGAAATATATTGGTTTAATATTTGCAATGTTGCCTTTTGATAGGTAGGGTTTGGTGCTTTGCGAGTCCTGGTAGTGCTGTTAGGATACGGCGGGTTTGCTATGGGTTGTAAATGGGCAGTGTTTGTAGTAGTTCCTAATGTGCCTGGCGGTTGGCACTGGATTATGGTAATGTAGAAATCTTTTAGGGGTATGTTTACTAAACCACGCAAATGTGCGCTACTGTGCGCTACTCTGTGCTGCGTGACGTTAGCGTGCGCTAAGGTACCTTAGCGCACGCTAATGATGCGTACGGGGCACAAATATGCACGCTCATGTGTGCGGCGCGCTAATGTGCGATGAAGGCGGGGAAAGGCTCCCGGAGGGCGGAGGAAGGCTCCCCAGGGGTGGAGAGAAGGGGTCAATGGATGGAGAGTAGGAGGGGAGAGGCTCCCCACACATCAGCGAGGCTGAAATCCGAGGCAAAAAATACCGCGAGTGAAAACCTCGCGGTAGAGCCGATTTAAAGGGAAGAGAAACCATTTCTGTCAGCAATGTACAGCAAAACCAGGGAAACCCACAAAACAGTGATAAGTGTGATACATGTGCACGGTACAAAAGTACAAATAAACATGGAAAAGGACCCCAACAAAATTTTAAAAAATTATAATCAAGCTGGGCAATAGTGATAGTAATGGGAAACATCAAAAAACACTCCCAAGAAAGCCCCAAAAATAAATATGAATTTTGGAAGGGTCTACGCTCCGTCCCCATACAAGGTGAATGATCCCACAGTGAAATAGCACTGATCAGGGTTTCCCTCTCCATTGGACAGGTTTCCTAAGGCATGCACATGTTCCACAACAGCAGGGCGGGCATGTCGGAATGGCCAACTGGACAGATGCTGGGAAAGGGGATACAGAGGGCTGCGGGCGGCACATGCTGTGGTGCAGCTGGGGCACAGTGCGGACTAGGCAGATGCCTAGATGGCACTTAGGAATGCTGAAACTGAACAGCAGCCAGACAGCAACTGATGAGGGCCCAACATGGGCATGAGAGTGTTTATCACAGTGTCACAGGGGATAGTACCCAGCAGGTACCCCCAAGGGCACAGAACATTGGCAGGCGTTGTTGGGGGGAAGCGTGGACGCCTATGCAGGCACCCCTACCCCAGAACACGCACCATAGGCAGCCGCCTACCTGCACACTGGATGGCGTGAGACTGCACACCACCAGCACCACCAGCAGAAGGGCATGTCAGCATGATGGCAGAGGGGTACTGGTGGTGGAGGGGGGCAGTGGCAGCTGCCCAGAGCCGACCATGGCCTAGCCTGTGTAGGTGGGTGCCATGCACTGCAACAGACAGGCTCTGTCTGACAAACAACCATGGTATCTCCAGGGACTGCACTGTCTCTGCGAGCACAGTGTGGTGCAGTGAGCACAGCCAGTGTGTTCATGAGCAGAAGGTCACAAGTTCAAGTTCCAGCTGGGGCTACTGCCAATCCAATTCCTATATTTTACCCGCTACCAAACCGTGATAGTAAGGACAAACCTGTATTGCAGAGAACATACGCATGGTTCAAACGCCTATATTTTACCCCACCGAGCACAGACACCAGAAGCATGCGCATTACCTGGAGCAGAGTCCCCCAAATTCAGTCCTGGAGGCCCACAAATCATTCAGGTTTATGCTGTCTCCAATATAAGGCCTTGTCAGCATGGTGGCGGAGGGGTACTGTTGGTGGAGAGGGCAGTGGCAGCTGCCCAGAGCAGACCATGGCCTAGCCCTGTGTAGGTGGGTGCCATGCACTGCAACAGACAGGCCCTGCTGGACAAACAGTCATGGTGTCACTAGGGAATGCACTGTCTCTGTGGCAACACAGTGGTGCAGTGCACGCAACCAGTGTGTTTGGAGGCAGAAGTTCACAGGTTCAAGTCCCAGCTATGGTGCCTGCCAACCCAGTCCCCATATTTTACCCACTACTACAACCTGCTAATACAGACAGAACCTTTATTGCAGATGACGTAAACATGCCCAAAACACCCACATTTTACCCTACAGAGCAAAGACACCATAAACAGGTGCATTACCTAGAGCAGAGTCTCGCAAATGCAGTCCTGGAGGGCCAAACACCATTCAGGTTCCATGCTGCCTCTAATAAAGATGCCTGTGCTGCATATCTATGCACCACCCCCATGGTATGCAGATGTATCTCATGCATATTCATGAGGGACATCATGAAAACCCGAACAGTGTTTGGCACACCAGGACTGGAGTTGGGAACCTCTGCCGTAAAGCAGCAGCCAATAGGGGCAGACACACCCACACCCACACCCACAGGCTCCATTAGCCAATGCCTCCTGGAGAGGCAGGACATGGGCTCTGCGTGCATCTCCCAATACTAGCCCTTGCATACCTTAGCAATGCCACCCTACACCTGGGAATATGGTACACAGCTATCTAACGTTTGCTATGATTACTGGCAGATACCAATTCCTACGTTAAGCACAGTTTGCTGATTGAGCTCCATCATAGCAACCTTTCTGCTGTCTGTGGAGTGTGCTTCAGGTCTGGTCTCTGACAGTGTTTACCACCCTGGTGAGTGACCCCCAACAGTATTGCATATCATATCCATGCCTGCACTGTGCCCAGGACTGGTGTGGTGGCCAGGGCTGCTAAACTCCTCTAGAGTAGCACAATGCTGGCATAGGTGTGGGAGTGTGTGTCTGTCTGTCCAGTGTGTGGTGGCTGCAAACACCCTCCACAGCCCACACTGCCAGCACTGTTGCCAGTATTGGCCTGCCAATGTGCATAATGAGGAGCAAGGTACCATGGGTATAGCCCGGACAGGGTGGCCTGGCCAGGATGCATCTGCACAGGGCAGAGGGCACTGGCTGGGACATTGTAGTGCCCGGCCACCACCTGCACAGACAGGGTGGCCACAGCATGTCCTGCTGGGAGATCACTCTCACCCTGACTGTGCAGTGACCACAGCATGGCTAGGCACCCCCATAGTGCTATGTAGTATTTCTTTCATGTGATATTTATGGGTTTCCTTTTGGGGCCCAATCACCAGAAACATGCACTATGGACTAGCTAGCAGACTGTCTGCAGCTGGTATGTGTCCTGCAGGGTGCAGCGGCTGAAGGCTTGCTGCAGAAGAATATCAGATAGTGGTGGGGTGCAGCTTAGCATATCCAGGCCTAATGTCTGTCTGATATTGTGTTATGGATGTGTACAGAGCTGCATTGACTGCCCTGTAGGGTGTCTGTTCCTCAGCAGGACTGGGGTTGATGGTCCTCTCTACTGCCACCATTGCAGGGAGGTAGAATGTGGATCTGTTGGTGGGAGACCCTGTTTACCACCCTTGGCCCTGGAGGAGGAGGAGGAGGAGGGTGGTGGTACATAATCCTCCTGGGAGTCCATAGGGGCTACACCTGACTGAGACATACAGATATATCCAAGGTGTGTCTGCAGAAACTACCTATCTGACACATTGGCACGGCTGGGGACCTGCAGCATGGCCTATTTCTGCCATGGAAGGTGCTGTGGACCTGGTGCTGGGCGCCCCACAGTACCCGTACAATGTGACGGTGTGTAGCTACTGTGTGCCAGTAACACACACGGTCAGTACCTCCCTACCAGGCCGAGGTGCTGTGGGGGTGCACATGGTCAGTTCCCCCTACCAGGCCGAGGTGCTGTGGGGGTGCATACCCCATCTTGTGATCATCTGTAGACAGCTGATTTGCATGTGCAGTGCATCATGGGTACGGGTGGGCTAACCCTATCATGGTGACCACAGCAGACTGTCTGTGTGGTGACGTGCAGTCCCTCTTCAGCCAGCCAGGGGCTTGCTAGTAGCTATAGAGCTGTAGCCCACTGGTTACTTCACTGCCTGTGGAGCCAGAGGTCATGGGTTCAAACCCACAATGGGGTTATTTGATAGGGCTCCCCAAAGCATTATCTCTTTTTAATGTACATTATTGCTGCCAGCAAAAACACCCTCAGCGTACTGTACCCATAAGGTGCCTCAAAGGGCTCTTTATAGGGCGCACTATAGTGCACCTTATGGTTACCGTCCATATAAGGTGCCTTATAAGGTGTCCTATGGAGCGCCTATAGTGTGTCCTATAGGGGACATTATAGGGTGCCGTGGCGGACAGTGCACTTTATAATGTGCCCTATGGAGTGCCTTATATGGTGCCTTATGCGGCACCTTAGGTTACGGCACGTGAGGGTGTGTTTGCTGGCAGCAATAATTAAAATACCTCAGGAAACAATACTTACATGTCAAAGCTGATGCCTCAGCCAGCCTTACGTATTGGGTACACTGGGGATGGAACTCATGACCCCTGTATCATCAATCAGTGCCTTAACCATTGTGCTACACTGCTGTTCCTCCTTGCATTTCAGCGCACCTACTTATGATTTCCATGCGTTTAAATGCACAGTGCTGCCATCAAAAACAGTGCTATGACCTTGCTGTGCCTCATAGGGCACCCTATATGGCGCCCTATACGCCACCCTTTATGCAACATTGTAGGGTGCCGTGGCGAACAGTGCACTTTAAAATGTGCCCTCTGGGGTACCTTATGGGGTGCCTTATGTTACAGTGCTTTGAGAGTGCGTTTGCTAGTAGCAGTAACTAAAATAAAATTAATATACCTCTGACTGCAATATTACACATAACAGGTAGTGCCTCAGCCAGCCTTATTCATTGGGTACAGTGGGGAATTGAACCCATGATCCCTGCACCATCGGTCAGTGTCTTAACCATTGTACTGTGGCTCTATTTCTGTGCTTGCACATCAGCACGCCACTTATGCTTCCCGCACGCGTTTCTCATGCGCTAATGTGCGCGGCGCACATTGGTGCACAGCGCACATTAGCGCATGTTTAATCCCGGTTTGCTTTTTTCTGACTGACACGCCCACTCCTTTTATGGCATCCCGCACACTAGCGCGGCGCGCACCTAACGGGGTTTTAGTAAACATACCCCTTAGTCTTTCTTTATCCATACACTCATTAAGAGGCATGTTTACTAAAAGTTAGTGTATGGTAACATTATGTGAATATTTATTCAAATAAGGCCCCTTATGCAAATGAGGCCCCCCCACCGAGTCTCCGCACATGGCCCCGCACCCCCCTTGGGCCGCCCCTGTTAATGAATGAAAGACTGCTGCGCTTTACACAGTGAAAAGATTGCTATTGCAAGGAACTGTCTGAACTGTCTGCTCAGGCTGTCAGTGTTGCTGGTAGACACTGACAGAGAGAGAGAAACTCTGATTGAGGGTAATGGTTATGGTTGTTTGGGTACCTGAGTGCTGAATGACAAGCACTGTTCAGCCAGAAGCCAGATTTAACAGTGAAAGCTTATACAGATCAGCTTTAAACGGACTAAGGAGGAATATTAACCTCTTATGATCTACAGACTGTTTGACCAGATACATGTCCTGGGTTATATATTGTTACAGCATTGAACTATGAACTGATTAACCCCCAGAGACCGTAGGAAATTAAGGTAATTGCCATTTTGAATTGAGAAATCAGACCGTTGCTGTTTGTCAATGAGTTACTGAAAATGGCACTGCTGCCATTGCTGGACTTGAGACCCCAGGGGCTGCATTACCCAAGAAGCATTGCATTGCTCAAAGGAAAGGGTTTAAGCCAGAGAGCTGTTCTCTAATAAATGGTGTCCAGAGCTCAGTGGCAGTAACTCAGTCAATTTCTTCTTGTGAATTAATAAAGCGGATTTTTGTGAAAGGACTCATGTAAGATACTCTGACAAGGCTTAAACAGTGAACAGACAGGAGAAACCTCTTGATAATGACAGCCATAACGCAGAGCGACACCATCCCAAGGGGAATAGAAACATAGAAACATGAAAGCAGAAAAAGACGACATGACTTATCTAGCCTGCCCTTCCATATCAACCACTACAACAGTCCCCTTTTTTCCTTTAGAGATCCTCTGTGTTTGTCCCATGCTTTTTTGAATTCAGATACTGTCCTCATCTCTACCACCTCCACTGGGAGACTATTCCACACATCTATGTTTCTTTCCATAAAGAAATAGTTCTGCACAGGGGATGAGTTAGGTGGGATCCTGAGTTTATTCAAGTGCTGGCTTTCAAGGGATAGGGTCTTATCTTCTTTCTGCCTCGCAGAAGCACGTTGGGTGCTCTGCCACTGAGAGCTTCAGGCTATGTGGAGGGTGGGCCCTTGAGGACTAACCTAGTCATGGGACAAACGAAAGAGAGAGGAAGTCATTTTGCTTTATGCCATTGTTCCTCCACCCCACTACCAGCATAGACCTGCAACCAATGTTCCCGATTTATTGAGGTAGGGCCCTGAGCACCACCCAGGTTTCCGGGTGAAGGGAAAAGAGAGCAACCCATAGAGAGAGGTGATTTATCTTTTGCTTTTTTCTGCTTGCAGAAACAAAAAGGTTGGCGGAAGGAAAGTGAGGTAAGGAAGACAGGGAAAATTTAAAGGAGCAAGTGGGCTTATAAAAAAGAAGGATGTGATATTTTAGGGCAGCGGACTGGAGGGCTAGAGGGAATTGGTGAAGTGGGGGAGAGTCTGGAAGGCTAGCACAGTAGGGGAGCCAGCCCCAGTACTACATACACATGCTACACATAGGCACCCCACCTACACACAGCATACACAGGTACCCCATCTCCGTATCTCACACGCATACAGGCACCTCACCTTCACGCCACATACAGACACGGGCAGCCCACCTCTACACCACAAAGACAGAGGCTCCTGAGCTCTGCAGCACATACACACATAGGGACCACAGCCCCGCACCCCATCCACACACAGACAGGCACACCATAGTTGCACTACACACACATACAGACACTTAACAGTTATAGCTTCAAATATTATCTGTATTTCTGTGTAAAGATGCCACACGGTGTAGGAATTCTAGCACTCGTCTTGTGAGACTTGAGTACACAAGACCAGAGTGAGAGACAATGGGGGTGAGGCTCGAGGAGGTCACAGGTCACAAGTACTGGCTCCTAAGATTTTGGCCTGGTTCCTAAATCCACACAATATTTGTCAAGGCCTGGTCTATAAAATAATGAGTGGAGTAAAATGAGTAAACATGAATTGGAGGATTACTCCTTCAAAAAGTATAAGGACCAGGGGGGGACATTCAAAGAAACTACAAAATAGTACATGTAAGACTAATTAGAGAAAATATTAAGAACATAAGATATTCCATACTGGGTCAGACCAAGGTCCATCAAGCCCAATATCCTGTTTCAACAGTGGCCAATCTAGGTCATACGTACCTAGCAGTTTCCCCAAAAGACACAGGTTCCACAATGCTTGTATTGGGTCAAGCAGTGATATCCTGGGTCCCTTCTTAATAATGGTTTATGGACCTTTCCTCCAGGAACTTGTCCAAACCTTTTTTAAACCTAGCTACACTAACAGCTTTTACCACATCCTCCAGTAACAAATTCCAGAGTTTGACTACATGTTGAGTGAAAAAATATTTTCTCGTATTAGTCTTAAATAGTTTACCCTGTAGCTTCATTGCATGTCCCCTAGTCTTCCTATATTCTGATAATGTAAACAATCGATCTACGTTTACCCGTTCCACTCCGTTCATTAATTTATGGACTTCTATCATATCTCCCCTCAGCCGTCTCTTTTCCAAGTTAAAAAGCCCTAACCTTTTTAGCTTTTCTTCATAGGGGTATCCTTCCATCCCCTTTACAATTTTGGTGGCTCTTCTCTGAACCTTTTCTAATAATGCTATATCCTTTTTAAGATACGGCGACCAGAATTGCACACAATATTCAAGGTGCGGTCACACCATGGAGCGATACAGAGGCATTATAATATCCTTTGTTTTATTTTCCATTCCTTTCCTTATGATACCTAGCATTCTATTTGCTCTCTTGGCTGCCGCTGCACACTGGGCAGAGGGTTTTAACATGTTATCCACAATGACGACTAAATGTTTTTCCTAGGTGGTAGTTTCTAATGTGGAACCTTGCATCGTGTAACCATAGTTTGGGTTGTTCTTTTCTAGATGCATAACTTTGCACTTGTCCACATTAAATTTCATCTGCCATTTCGATGCCCAGTCTTCTAATTTATCAAGGTCCTCTTGCAAATTTCCACAATCCTCATGGGTTTTAACAACTTTAAATAATTTTGTGTCATCCCAGATTTGATAACCTCACTCGTTATTCTCTTTTCCAGGTCATTTATGAATATGTCAAAAAGCAGCGGACCCAGCACAGATCCCTGGGATACACCACTATTCACCTATCTCCATTTAGAAAACTGGCCGTTTAGCCCTACCCTCTACTTTCTATCTTTTAACCAGTTCCTGATCCACAATAGTACACTGCCTCCTATCCCATGACTCTTTAGTTTTGCCAAAAGTCTTTTATGAGGGACCTTGTCAAAGGCTTTCTGAAAGTTCAAATACACTATATCAACCGACTCACCTTTGTCTACCTGTTTATTTACACTTTCCAAAAAAACGTAACAGATTAGTAAGACAAGATCTTCCTTGTCTAAGGCCATGCTGGCTGCCCCCATTAGGCCATGACTGTCTACATGCTGAGTAATTTTGTTCTTTATGATGGTTTCTACCACTTTCCTGGTACTGACGTCAGACTCACCAGTCTGTAGTTTCCTGGATCACCCCTGAAACCTTTTCAAAAATTGGTGTTACATTCGTGATCCTCCAATCTTCAGGTATTATAGATGATTTTAATGATAGTTCACAGATTACTAATAGCAGGTCTGCAATCTCATATTTCAGTTCTTTCAACACCCTTGGATGTATACCATCCGGTCCAGGTGATTTGCTACTCTTAGCGATATTTCTTTCAATTTTTCTGCTGTATCACCTTTAAATACCACTTCAGTCATAGGTAACATCCCTACATCTTCCTCAGTAAAGACTGAAGCAAAGAATTCATTCAGTCTCTCCACTATAACCTAGTCCCCTCTTACTGCCCCTTTACCCCTCTGTCATCTAATGGACCAACTGACTCTCTCACAGGTGTATTTCCTTACCATCCCTCCTCCATTAATTAAATCAAGCGCGATCATGCTATGATCACTATTGCCAAGTGGCCCCAACACCCTTATCTCTTGCACCAGATCTGGTGTTCCACTAAGGACTAGGTCCAATATGGCTTCCCCTCTGGTTGGTTCATGAACCAGCTGCTCCAAGAAGCAGTCATTTATTTCATCTAGGAACTTTATCTCCCAAGCATGTCCTGCCATGACACTGACCCAGTCAATACCAGGGTAATTGAAATCACCCATTATTATTACTGTGCTGTAACGTTTGTTAGCTTCCTTGAATTCTTTGAGCATTTCATCATCCATTTGTTCATTCTGGCCAGGCAGTCAATAGTACACTCCCACCGCCATCACCTTCCCCTTTTTACAGGAATTTCAATCCATAGAGATTTTACAGCAAATTTTGTTTCCTGCGAAGCTTTAATCGTTTCTGACTCAATGCCCTCTCTAACATGGAGCACAACCCCTCCACCAATTTGATCAGCTCTATCATTATGATATAGTTTGTACCCAGGTATCATAGTGTCCCACTGGTTGTCCTCCTTCCACCATGTCTCTGAGATTCAAATCATATCTAACCTCTCATTTAGTGCTATATATTCTAACTCTCCCATCTTAGTTTTTAGACTTCTAGCATTTGCATACAAGAATTTTAGAGACTGTAATTTATTAATATTAATCTGGCTATTGGTAGGCATGGGTAATTTGGAATCTTTAAGCTCTGTCTGCTCCATACTCAAGGGCATTTGGGCTACTTTACTCTTTTTTGGAACCTCTCTGTTTTTGGTAGTATCCTTCAAGGATACATTTTTCCGAACCATGCGCTCTTGGGCAACTGTCAGCTTTCCCCTATTATCTAGTTTAAAAGCTGCTCTATCTCCTTTTTAAAGGTTAATGCCAGCAGCCTGGTTCCATCTCTGTTAAGGTGAAGCCCACCCCTTCAGAAGAGCCCCTCCTTTCCCCTAATGTTCCCCAGTTCCTAACAAATCCAAAACCCTCATCCTTGCACCATTGTCTCATCCACGCATTGAGACCCTGGAGCTCTGCCTGCCTTTTGGATCCTGCGCGTGGAACAGGAAGCATTTTGGAGAAAGCTACCCTGGAAGTTCTAGATTTCAACTTCCTACCTAAAACCCTAAATTTAGCCTCCAGAACCTCCCTATCACATTTTCCTATGTCATTGGTACCGACATGTACCAAGACAGCAGACTCCTCCCCAGCACTATCTTGTCTAGGTGGCGCATGAGGTCCGCTACCTTCGCACCAGGCAGGCATGTCACCAAGCAATCCTCACGTCCACCAGCCACCCAGCTATCTACATGCCTAATGATCAAATCACCAACTATAACGGCTGTCCTAACCCTTCCCTCATGAGCACTTGGCCCTGGAGAAACTTCCTCGGTGTGAGAGGGTTTTATATCACCTGGAGGACAGGTCCTAGCTATAGGATCACTTCCTGTCACACCAGGGTGATGCTCTCCTGTCACATGACCTCTCTCTTCCAAGGCAGCAGGGATACTGCCAGACTGGAGGTGGGACATCAGGACTATATCCCTGTAGGTCTCGTTCCCATCTGTCTTCCTTATGTCTTCCAAGTCTGCTACTCTTGCCTCTAGAGATCGGACTCGTTCCCTGAGAGCAGAGTTTCTTGCACCTTGTGTACACGTAAGACCCCTCACCAACTGGGAGAAAATCAAACATTTGACACCATGCAAAAGGCTGGAAAGTCCCCATCTTGCTGCTGGACTGCTGTCTGCATCTTGGTTTTAAGGTTATGTTTAGATATTTAAGTTCTTTACGTACTAAGGGTTGCTGGGGATACTTATACTAATAAAAATATACCTAATACGTTTAATGTACTTTGTTCACCTGAAATTTAATTAATCTCAGGTTCTTAATGTATGCTGATGAGAATGAACAGTTTCACCTGAGAGTGAATATGGCACCTCCTTTCCTTTAAGAGGTTTTATCACCTATAAAGCTACGATTATCCCAGGGGAGGGAGGGAAAAAGACTTATTAAAACCTGGCTGTTACACAGTACCCTCTCCTGTGCTTTTAAGTAATCTGTGACCAATCTCCAGAGGGAGTCCCACAGCCCTTGCTTGGATAGAGGTAGTCTTGTGTTCTAAATTTAATCAGAAAGCTCTCCTCTGTGTTTTAAACGTAAGTAAACTAGGCTCTGACTGACTATTGAATTTAAACTGGAAGCTCTCTGCTGGGTTCTAAAGTTAACCAGAAAGCTCTCCTCTGTGTTTTAAATGTAAACTGAAACTCTTTGCTGCTACTAGGCCCTGCTTGATTTAACAAATACACTGGGTTCACAGATTAATCAGCTTTAATCTAAAGAATTCCTTTTTCACCAAGATTTAGAAAAATTCCCAGAAGTAATACTTACAATTGCAGATCTCTCTCCAGAAGTAGCAGTCCCCTTTTCTAGTCCTTCAGTTTCTTCACTCAGTATGTAATTAAGCTCTAGAATTCATTGCCAGAGGATTAAGTAAAACCTGCTAGTGTAGCTGGGTTTAAAAAAGGTCTGGACAGGTTCCTGAAGGAAAAATCCTTAACAAATAACTGAGTGATCTGGGGAAAATACAATGCTTATCCCTGGGATATGCAGCATGGAATCTGTCTACATTTCAGGATCCTGCCAGCTACTTGTGACCCGGATTGCCTACTGTTGTAAGTAGGATAGTGGGCTTGATGGACAGTCGGTCTGATCCAGTATGGCAAATCTTATGTTGAAGTGATGCTGCGGTTTCTCTTCATGTGTAGGTTTTTGAAATGGTTGCTCCCACTATATGTATCTGGAAATACAGTACGGGTAAATTTGCCTGCATTCCTCTATGTGTTTTGTAAGATGCTCTCATGTGTTCAGCAGAATCTCTTGTAAACTACAGGGGAAATGTGAACATTGCAACCTAGACTTTCCAATTCCTAGTGCAATGCCCTATAAAAAAAAATGGTGCTTCATGTCTTGAATGCTTTGAGGAGAAGCACAGTGGCATATGACTTTGATTTTCGGGGTGGGGCAGTAAAAATGACCACCACACTGGCTACAAAAAATACTCAACGAGCTCAAAAAAACTACAATGTAGCCACAGACCTTATAAAGATCACTTGTAATTGTTTGATGAATTTCCAGGGTCAAAACAGTAATGTCGAAACCATACAATTTTTCAGAAAATCACAAATCTTTTAAATATATATATTTATATCAGCCTCATTAATTGTTATGTACTCAATTGATAATATTTGAAAAAAGAGTTCAAATCATAGCATCGGGTCAGAAAAGTTAGACACTATACCAATTAACCATATTCATCATCGCTCAAAAGCTCATACTGAAAAATGTTCCATAAGGTATTCATTAAAATTTATATTAGACTTCCATCTTTAATCTTCAGTCATATGAGTAGAGTATAATTGTTCCATGTATTTATTGGATTCCAAAACAACAGAAAAAAGCCACTTATCTGTGGTGAAGGTTGAAATTGCCATGTAAGTATAGGTATATACGGCCAGTATATAGAAACATAAGGGCAGAAAAAGACCAGTGAACCTATGACCCCTGTACTATCAGTCAGTGTATTAACCAATGTGCTACACCTCTGGACCACATGACCTATCTAGTCTGTCCTTCTATATTAACTACTAAATAGTCTCCTTTTTTTCCTTTAGGGATCCTCTGTGTGTGTCCCATGCTTTTTTGAATTCAGATTCTGTCCTTGTCTCTACCACCTCCACTGGGAGACTATTCCATGCATCTACCACTCTTTCTGTAAAGAAATATTGCCACATATTACTCCTGAGTCTATCCCCTTTCACCCTCATCCTATGTCCCCTCATAGCAGAGGTTGCTTTCAATTGAAAGAGACTCTCCTCCTGTACATTTATGCCACGGAGGTATTTAAACATCTCAATCATATCACCTCTATCCTGCCTTTCCTCTAAAGTGTACATATTAAGATCTTTAAGTATGTCCTCATATGCTTTATAATGAAGACCACTAACCATTTTAGTAGCCAATCTCTGCACCAACTCCAACCTGTTTATATCCTTTTGAAGATGCGGTCTCCAGAATTGCACACAATACTCCAAATGAGGTCACACCAAAGACTTATACAGAGGCATTATCACATTTTTTCTTCTGGCCATTCCTATTCCTATGCACCTAGCTTTCACAGTTGCCTTTTCTACCTGTTTAGCTACTTTAGGATCCTCAGACACAATCATGTCCAGGTCCTGCTCTTCTTTTGTGGACAGAAGTACTTCACCCCCTACAATGGATTTTTGCAAGTCCAAATGCATGGCCCTGCATCTTTTAGCATCAAATCTCAGCTGCCAAATTCTAGACCATTCTTCAAGCTTAGCTAGATCCCTCCTCATGTTATCTACTCCTTCCTGAGGTCTACTGTATTGCAGATTTTAGTATCATCTGCAAAGTGGCAAACCTAACCTGACTGTCCTTCTGCAATATCACTAACAAAGATGTTAAAAAGAATTGGACCAAGGACAGATCCCTGCGGCACACCACTGGTAACATCCTTTTCCTCAGAGTGAGCTCCGTTTATGTGTACCCTCAGTCACCTCCCACTCAACCAATTTCTAACCCAATCAGTAACTTTAGGGCCCATCCCTAGGGTGCTCAGTTTGTTTATAAGTTGTCTGTGCGGAACGGTGTCAAAGGCTTTACTGAAATCTAAGTTTACCACATCTAGGGCTCTCCCTTAGTCCAACTCCCTGGTCACCCAGTCAAAGAAATCAATCAGATTTGTCTGACAAGACCTGCCTCTGGTAAACCCACACTGCTTCGGATCCTGCAATCCATTGGACTCCAGAAATTCAACTCTTCTCTCTTTCAGCAGTGTTTCCATTAATCTACTCATCAAAGAGATTAGACTAACTGGCCTATAGTTTTCAACCACATCCTTACTTCCAGTTTTGTGTAAAGAGAATAAAGCAATTTGCCTAAGATTTGCCAGTGGGAACCAAACCCAGACCTGTCTGGTGCTAGGCTGTTGCTCTAACCACTAGTCTACTCTCCTTTCTAGCAGTGCTGTCTATATGTGGCCTCTTCAGGGATATCTACAACAAACAGATATAGTGTCAGCATATAATAACATTTGGTAAAAACAGGCTTCACAAATTCGAGAAAGAGTGCAGCAGACTTCTCAAAACTCTATTCTAACTAGCAAACGCCAAACACGTGTAGAACAGAATCTCTACAAGCATGCTGGGAAGTCATTAATAAAACCAATGCCATTCCTCCTGAGTGACTCCAGCATCGAATATCTGGGTTTAACCTTCAACAGCGAGGACTAGTCGCTTTACAGCGGCTAGCTACCACCACTGAATATCGGGCCGTAGGTTTCTCTTCTTATTTTAGTTTGAGTTAGTGTAGTAGGTGCAGAACATCTGGAGAAGTTGAAGTTACATCTGACGGGCATATCCTACAATCCTGCAAAGCACTCTATTCCAGGAAGTGGGATTGTTGGGGAAAGAAATAAATTAGTAACTGAGCAAAAACTCATCATAGTGGCACTAGAGAAGCACTGTTTTGGAAAGTACTAGTACTTTTCTTGTACCTATATTTATCTGTTAGTGATCACATCTGAGGTTAAAGTGTTGCTTACTGCTTCCTTGATACCTTTCAATAAAAAAGAAGATTCAGGAAAGGATCATAGTTTAGAGAAAAATATTTGTGAAATGCTGATTCCCATGAGAAATTGCTAAAATACTAACCTGATGTGAAAAGACTACTCTGAAATGGAACATAGCGCTCTGAGATTTTGTGTAAAACATATAGGGGAGGATATTCAGCAGAGGCAGCTAGCTGTCACCGATGAACTTAAGACCCAGACATTCAATGTCAGGGCCATATTTGGCCACCAACAATGAATCTCCAGGTCAGCTGGACATCAGTGAAGCTCACTAGGAGTGGCGATGTTTAGCCGCTGCTGGTTAGCTTCTGCAGAGAAAGGTAGACTGGCCTTTAAGGTGCCTGACTTTCGCAACTTAGAGATAACCGGGCAGGGGGTGAATACCACTGCAGCCCGGGTTACCCCCAGTTTAATCTCTTATATAACTCTTACATTCTTCTGTAATTGATGAAAATAATTTGAATTGTACAGTAAAATGGGGAACACCTAGCAAAATAACATTTGCTTAGGTGTGCTCCTGTTCTGCTTGGAGGCATCATGTGTGGTATACATTCTGCTTAACCGTAACAAAACAATTGCTCTAGTGAAAGACAGCTTATTAAGATGGTGCTTGCAAGTCCAGGCAGAGAGTTTACACTGTCCTTTCACTCATATCACATACCCTGAACTGAGATTAGTTCCACATATCTTACTCATCTAGGCATGTTCATTTATCTCCAATCTAGCTACTCCTTTTTTTTATCCTTTTGCCTTTGTTTTCCTCATCTTGTCTGTCTGTATATCCCAACTGCGCGTGTCCCTTCTGCTGCCTATTAGGATGTTTCATTGTAGAGTGCTAAGATTGTGAGGCTCCTATATGTTACTGTATATGAATGTTTTAGTGTTGCCTATTAAGTTGTATCACTGACATAATGCATTTCTGTTACATGGATATTCTACTGTGCTTGTTTTAAGTGTACCTTACTGACATTGTATTATATTATTGCTATTACTAGGATTTTATTTGCTTATATCCCAGTCTATCTCACTATTGTGCTGAAATGTAGTCATTTTATGGTTATTATGCTGCTATTAAAATGTGAGTTGTCTATGTCAAATGATACCTGTTTTACACCGCCATTTCATAAAGGAGGTTAACAAACCCTAATAAACTAATAAATAAAAAAAGCTACATCTGCGTGAATTATAAAACTCTCAACCAAAGTCTAATCTATAACTAATATCCACTGCCTTTGATTCCTGAACTCTTTGATCTTTGCCTATAACCTAGTCATGTTCCAAGCTAAAAATGAATAGAAAACTGCCTTTCTGATTCAGGAAAGGTACTTTTAGGACTCTGTCATGTTATTTGGCTTTATTAACCCATTCTACTTGACTGTCCCACCCCATGGGACATTTAAATTTTCCCATTCCGATTGTTTGTCCCACCCTGTGGGACATATGGATAACATGCTAGTCTATGGCCCATAAGTACGGCCCTGTAGTTACTGTAGAATGTGGATGTCATTTTGGTTGTAATTTGGGCAGTATCTTGTTAAAGTTTATTCCGATCCTGCATAAGCGACACAGAAAATTTATCAGAGTGGAAAGGGTTAATACACCTTTCACCTTGAAGATGTTCATCTCTGATGCCTTCAAGGATGTCCTGAGTCACTATCCTGGGCTGCTCCTCAAAGCATTCAAGTTACGTGAAGCCCCATTTTGCATAGATCAAGGAACTGGGACAGCCAATTTTGGATTTTCACAACTTCCACACTATTTTACAAATGCAATGCATGCCTTCAAGTTGGTGCTGACTCCTGAAACACAGCAGCTCCTGGGTTTTCTTGGCGGTGCGACTGGAAATAGATTGCCAGGCCTTTCTTCCAAAGCAATGGAAAGTTAAGTGACTTGCTCAAGGCCACAAGGAGTGCTAGTGAGAATCAAACATTGGTCTCTTGTTTACTAAGCCAGGGCTCTAACCACTAGGACACACCTCCACGCCTGCTATCTAAGACCCTGCTTAATAGGAGCCTTTTGCAAAATACATAAAAGAACTGAAAAAAGGTTTGCTTTCCTGCTGCTGCCGCTCTCACTGTTCTTCCATTTTTGCCACAGCCTGCCCCTTTGCTGCCAAGGCTGCTCTTGAAATCTGAATCACACTCGTATGGCCATTTTCTTTAACTCTTAAGTTGATGGTGACAAACTGGAAAGATAATTCTGCATTGGATCTCCACCGTTGGCAGAATGTTGTATGTCTCACATGTACATACGAATGCGTGGCTGCAGATATTAACAGAATCGACTGCATGAGTGTCATCTACTACTATTACAACTACTACTATTACTACTAATCATTTGTATAGTGCTACAAGGCGTATGCAGCACTGTAAATATAAATGTAAGATGATGACAGTCAAGCACCTACGTACGTACCCTACTGAACCCACAGGACATTCGGACATTCCAAGCTCTGGTATTCTCACACATAGACTATTGCAATATTCTCCTACAGGGCCTACCAGACTATGTAATCCATCCTCTACAGCTAGCTCAGAACACTGCAGTACAGATACTATATGGTGCATCCAGATTCCAGCAACTAACACTTCTACACAAAGAACTTCACTGGCTGCCAATCGCAGACCGCATAAAAAACAAAACCATTCTCACCATCTTCAAAATATGCAAACAGCTCTCATCTATGTACCTACAAAAACACTAATACATCGAGTCATAAACAATAGGCCAAGAAGGAAAAACATGCAATCTACGCTCACCATACCTTCTTCTCTCAGGACAAGTAACCAAATAACCTCAAACAGAGCCTTTTCACTCTATGCACCCCATATATGGAACAAACTTCCCCAAGCCATATGTATCATGCAAGACCTCACCGATGTCTGGAAAAAGTTAAAACCCACCTATTCAGAGAACACTTTGGGACCTAGCACCTAGTACCACACCATGTGTTGTAGGAACTATCACTTTACCTCAAACCCCTTTCCCCCTTTTGACCCAGTTGATTTGATTGTTAAATGCTGTTTACTGCATGCATTTATTTAACAAGCTCCTCGTTTCATGTTTAATATGTTCCCTGAAACCCGCCTTGACTGTGACATAAGGCAGGATATAAAAACAGTTAATTAAATAAATAAATAAATAAATAAGACACAGTCCCTACTCATCAGAGCTTACAATCTAATCAAGAAAAAAAACCATAAGTGAAACTGGGGATTAGAGTATGGTAAGATACACATAAGTATAAGAACATAAGTTATGCCATACTGGATCAGACCAAGGTCCATCAAGCCCAGTAATCCTGTTTCCAACAGTGGCCAGTCCAGGTCACAAGTACCTAGCAGTTTCCCCAAAAGACACAGGTTCCTCATTGCTTGTATTGGGTCAAGAGTGATATCCCGGGTCTCTTTTAATAATGGTTTATGAACCTTTCCTCCAGGAACTTGTCCAAACCTTTTTTAAACCCAGATACATTAGCAGCTCTTACTACATCCTCCGGTACCAAATTCCAGAGTTTGATTACATGAATGAAAAAATATTTTCTCTTATTAGTCTTAAATAGGTTACCCTGAAACTTCAGTGCATGTCCCCTAGTCCTTTTATATTCTGATGATGTAAACAATCGATCTACGTTTACCTGTTCCACTCCATTCATTAATTTACAGTCCTCTATCATATCTCCCCTCAGCCAGGTTGAAGAGCCCTAACCTTTTTAGCCTCTCCAGGTTGAAGAGCCCTAACCTTTTTAGCCTCTCTTCATTGAAGTATCCTTCCATCCCCTTTACCATTTTGGTGGCTCTTCTCTGTACCTTTTCTAATAACGCTATATCCTTTTTAAGATACGGAGACCAGAATTGCACACAATATTCAAGGTGCGGTCGCACCATGGAACGATACAGAGGCATTATAATGTCCTTTGTTTTATTCTCCATTCCTTTCCTTATGATACCTAGCATTCTATTTGCTCTGTTGGCCGCTGCTGCACACTGGGTGGATGGTTTTAACATGTTATCCACGAAGACGCCTAAATCTTTTTCCTGGGTGGTGGTTCCCAATGTGAACCTTGCATCATGTAACCACAGTTTGGGTTGTTCTTTCCTAGGTGCATAACTTTGCACTTGTCCACATTAAATTTCATCTGCCATTTGGATGCCCAGTCTTCCAATTTATCGAGATCCTCTTGCAATTTTCCACAATGCTCTTGAGTTTTAACAACTTTGAATAGTTTTGTGTCATCTGCAAATTTGATAACCTCACTCGTTATTCCCTTTTCCAGGTCATTTATGAATATGTCAAAAAGCAGCGGACCCAGCACAGATCCCTGGCGTACTCCACTATTCACCTTTTTCCATTGGGAAAATTGGCCATTTAGCCCTACCCTCTACTTTCTATCTTTTAACCAGTTCCGGATCCACAATAGTACACTGCTTCCTATCCCATGAATTTTTAGTTTTGCCAAAAGTCTCTGATGAGGGACCTTGTCAAAGGCTTTCTGAGAGTCCAGATACACTATATCAACTGACTCACCTTTGTCTACTTGTTTATTCACACCTTCAAAAAAACATAAGAAATTAGTAAGACAAGATCTTCCTTGTCTAAAGCCGTATTGGCTGTCTCCCATTAGGCCATCACTATCTACATCCTGAATAATTTTGTTTTTTTATGATGGTTTCTACCATTTTTCCTAGTACTGACATCAAGCTCACTGGTCTGTAGTTTCCTGGATCACCCCTGGAACCCTTTTTAAAAATTAGCGTTACATTGGTGATCCTCCAATCTTCAGGTATTCCAGATGATTTTAATGATAGTTCACAGATTACTAATAGCAGGTCTGCAATCTCATATTTCAGTTCTTTCAACACTCTTGGATGTATACCATCCAGTCCAGGTGATTTGCTACTCTTCAGTTTATCAAATAGTTGTAAGTCTTTTGGGTCCTGAGCGTGGAACGGGAAGCATTTCGGAGAATGCTACCCTGGAAGTTCTGGATTTCAACTTCCTACCTCAAAGCCTAAATTTAGCCTCCAGAACCTCCCTACCACATTTTCCTATGTCATTGGTACCGACCTCTCAGCAGCTGGGAGAAAATCATAGATTTGACACTCAGTACAAAAGACTGGAAAGCCCCCATCTCGCTGCTGGACTGCTGTCTGCATCTTAGTTTTAAGCTTGTGTTTAGATCTTTAAGTTCTTTACTTACTAAGGGTTGCTGTGGATGCTTATACTAATAAAAGTGTATCTAATATGTTTAATATACCTTGTTCACCTGAAGCTTAATTAATCTCAGGTCCTTAATGTATGGCTGATTTGGATAAAGAGCTGCACCTGCGAGCAGCTCCTTTCCTTTAAGATGTGTAAGTACCTATAAAGCTACGATTATCCCAGGGGTGGGTGGGTCTTATTAAAAGAGGGTTGCTACACAGAACCCTGTCCTGTGCTTCTAAGGTAAGCTGTGACCAACTTCCTGGGTGATTAACTGTCCTTGCTTGGATAGAATGAATCTTTCAAAATGGCCTTTTGACCTGTCACCTGGCTTTAACACCTATTTAACACCTATTTCACAGGTCTCTTGCCCCCTAGGTAGAAGGCCTCTTTGTAAAGGTCTCTAGAAGACTTTATTTATTGCTCAAAGAATACTGACACTGTTTTGCCTTTTATGCTAAGTTATAGTCTGATTTGATTTAAATTAAAGCTCTTTGCTGCTGCTAGGCTCTGACCTAGTATGAAATTTAAACTAGAAGCTCTCTGCTGGGTTCCAAATTTAACCAGAAAGCTCTCCTCTGTGTTTCAAATTCAAATTAAAAGTACCTTGCTGCTACTAGTCCCTGAGTGAGAATTAAATTTAAACTACAAGCTCTCTGCTGGGTCCTAAATTTAACCAGAAAGCTCTCTTCTGTGCTTTAAATGTAAACTTAAAACTGCTGCTACTAGGCCCTGCAGATTTAACAAATACACTGGGTTCACAGATTAATCAGCTTTAATCCAAAGAATTCCCTTCAGAAATATTCCCTGTAGGATATACTCACTATTGCAGATCTCTCTCCAGAAGTAGCAGTCCCCTTTTGTAGTCCTTCATGACTATCTACATGCTGAGTAATTTTGTTCTTTATGATGGTTTCTACCATTTTTCCCAGTACTGACATCAGGCTCACTGGTCTCTAGTATCCCGGAAAACCCCTGGACCCCTGTTTAAAAATTGGCGTTACAGTGGTGATCCTCCAATCTTCAGGTATTTCAGATGATTTTAATGATAGTTCACAGATTACTAATAGCAGGTCTGCAATCTCATATTTCAGTTCTTTTAACACCCTTGGATGTATACAATCCAGTCCAGGTGATTTGCTACTCTTCAGTTTATCAAATAGTTGTAATACATCTTCCTGGTGTAGCGATATTTCTATCAAATTTTCCGCAGTATCACCTTTAAATACCACTTCAGTCATGGGTAATATCCCTACATCTTCCTCAGTAAAGAGCCAAGAAAAGAATTCATTCAGTCTCTCTGCTATAGCCTTGGCCCCTCTTACTGCCCCCTTTACCCCTCTATCATCAAATGGTCCAACTGACTCTCTCACAGGTTTTTTGCTATGAATGTACTTGAAAAGCTCTTTATTACATGTTTTTTGCTTCCGTAGCAAGTTTCTTCTCAAATTCTCTCTTTGCCTGCCTTATCAATGCCTTGCATTTAACTAGCCAGTGCTTGTGCTGTTTCCAGTTTTCGTCATTTGGCTCATTTTTTCAATTCCTGAAAGATGCTTTTTTGGCAACAACAGCCTCTCTGACCTCACCTTTAAACCATGCTGGCAGTTTTTTGGACTTCTTTCCACATTTCTTAAAGGGTGGAATACAGCTGGTCTGGGCTTCCAAGATAGTATTTTTAAACAACACCCAAGCTTGATGTAAGTCTTTAACCTTTGCAACTGCTCCTTTAAGTATTTTCTTAACTATTTTCCTCATTTTATCAAAGTCTCCCTTTCGAAAGTTAAAAGGTAGTAATGTGAATTTCCTTACCATCCCTCCTCCATTAATTAAATCAAACTCAATCATGCTATGATCACTATTGCCAAGTGGCTCCATCACCCTTATCTCTTACACCAGATCTGGTGTTCCACTAAGGACTAAATCCAAAATGACTTCCCCTCTGGTCAGTTTATGAACCAGCTGCTCCAAGAAGCAGTCATTTATTTCATATAGAAAATTTATTTCCCTAGCACGTCCTGCCGTGACACTGACCCAGTCAATACCGAAGTAATTGAAATCACCCATTATTATTACCGTTCTGTAACTTTTGTTATCTTCCCTGATTTCTTTGAGCATTTCATCATCCATTTGTTCATTCTGGCCAGGCGGTCGATAGTACACCCCCACTGCCATTGCCTTCCCCTTTTTACATGGAATTTCAATCCATAGAGATTCTACAGTGAAGTTTGTTTCCTGTAGAACTTTAATCCTTTGTGACTCAATGCCCTCTCTAACATAGAGCGCAACCCCCCCCCCCCACCAATTTGATCAGCTCTCTCATTATGACATAGTTTGTACCCACTTATCACAGTGTCCCACTGGTTGTCCTCCTTCCACCATATCTCTGAGATACCAATCATATCTAACTTCTCATTTAGTGCTATATATTCTAACTCTCCCATCTTATTTTTTAGACTTCTAGCATTTGCATACAAGCCATTTAGAAATTGTATTTTATTCATGTTTATCTGGTTATCAGTAGGCAGGGGTACTTTGGAATCTTTAAGCTCTGTTTACTCTATACTCAAGAGCATTTGGGCTTCGTTTGTCTTTAATGGAACCTCTCTGCTGATGTGCCCTAACTTCATTTTTGTGGTAGTATCCTTCAAGGATACATTATTCCGAACCATGCACTCTTGGGCGACTGTCGGCTCTCCCCTATTATTTAGTTTAAAAGTTGCTCTATCTCCTTTTTAAAGGTTAATGCCAGCAGCCTGGTTCCATCCTGGTTAAGGGGAAGCCCATCCCTTCGGAAGAGTCCCTCCTTTTCCCAGAATGTTCCCCAGCTCCTAACAAATCCAAACCCCTCATCCTTGCACCATTGTCTCATCCACGCATTGAGACCCCGGAGCTCTGCCTGCCTTTTGGGTCCTGCGCGTGGAACAGGAAGCATTTCGGAGAAATATACCCTGGAAGTTCTGGATTTCACCTTCCTACCTAAAAGCCTAAATTTAGCCTCCAGAACCTCCCTATCACATTTTCCTATGTCATTGGTACCGGCATGTACTGTGACGATGAGAGTGGTGTTGAACAGATGGAAACAGAGGAAAATAAGGAATACGCCTTTAAGACAAGAGACAGGCAAGATTTCCACAGGGTTCAAGCTTCAGATAAACTAAAGAAACACATACTAGCTGAGGCTGAGCCATGCCCAAGCCCTAACGTAGGTGCAGGTTTGAGATCTAATCACAGGCACATGTGCAGGGAGCAGGGAGTGGTAGCAGGAAAGCAGCTTTTTAAGCCGGCCTCAGTGAGAGCAAAGGGAGGAGAAGGAGAAAGAGCAGCTGATCGTCCAGCAGCTGTGAAGCCAGAGGGTTCAGGAGCAGTGAAGCCTGGTTCAAGGAAGCCAAGAGAAGGCAGACGTGGAAAGCTTTACTCCACGTGGGAAAAAGGTTTTAGCAACCAAAGAAGCAGTTCTAAGGTGAAAGGTACGCCTGCTTCAGAGTCCAGCAGATGGATAGCTGGGGACGTTGCTAATGAGCTGAGCCAGACTGCAGAGCAGAGTGTGCAAAACCCAGTTCCAGGAACCCAAGCTGAGAGAAGGTGGGTACAAGCAGTTATAGACAGAGATAACCAGAACCCAGCCTCGAGCAGAGAGATAGACCAGAATACAATCAAAGTATTAAAGAAACTGTTCCAAGACAGAAAAGCCTACTCTCAAGGTACAACCAGTTCTTATCCAGGAGAGCAGCTTTTAGAGGAACTCCAGAAGATTTTACAAAACAGTAAGTTTGAACGTGTTGTTGAAAACCCAGGGGAAGATAAGCAATGTATGGTGCAAGAGGACATGCAGATTGATCCTTGTGAGGAAGATTCTAGGTGTAATGAAGCACCGATGGATTGTTCTCTATGTAGAAGGGAGGTGTAATCATTGCTAAGAAAAGGACTGAGACAGGAAGTCTTTGAAGAGCAATATTGTACTTAGCTAGGAGAAAGCTAAGACCTTCTGTTAAACTAAAGAACATTCACTGAACCCTGAGTTTATTAACTAAAGCTACATTGGATAAATGGAATGAATTTACCTGGTTTGAATGACAAGAGGTAGCTGTGAATTAACAAGCTGAAGAATTAGCTGGGAACAGCTGTGATGTGAAAAGGTGTTTTTCAGTTCTGAGCTTCCCGATGCAATTTTTGTTCCTGTTATCTTTGGAGAATAATCCTATTTTGCCTTGTGCTTGAATTTGATGTGAAAGGGGAACCCAAAATAAATTTTCTTGTTTTGCCTGAAAAACCCGAGTGGTCATACTACTTTGTCTTTAAGTAAGAACTACAACTCCCAGAATTCCCTGGTGGAGAAAATCAGTGACTCTTTATTTAAGGACAAATAAGGCAGCCCTTTTTGCCCTAAGCCTCTGGCCTAGGCAAGGGGGTACGACAGTACCAAGGCAGCAGACTCCTCCCCAGCACTATCTAAGATGTTGTCTAGGTGGCGCGTGAGGTTCTCTGCCTTTGCACCAGGCAGGCATGTTACCAAGCGATTCTCATGTCCACCAGCGACCCAGCTATCTGCATGCCTTATGATGAAATCACCAACTATAACGGCTGTCCTAACCCTTCCCTCATGGGCACTTGGCCCTGGAGAATCTTCCTCGGTGCAAGACAAGAGAATGGGAGCATCAAGATTCAAGGGTGGAGTTTTTGCCTTGATTTGAATAGGGGTAGAGAAGGATCCTGACACACAGACTCAAGTAGTTTGTTCCAGGCATAGGGAGCAGCAAGATGGAATGATATCTGAAGTTGGAAGTGACAGAGAAGGGCACAGGTAAAAGAGATCTGCCAGAGGAGTGGAGTTGCTGAGGAGGGGTGTAGAGTGAGATAAAAGAGGAAAGGTAGTGAGGAGCAGCAGAATGAATGCACTTCTAGGTAAGTAGGAGAAGTTTGAACTGAAAGGGAGCCAGTGAACTGACTTGAGAAGATGGGTGACATGAGCATAGTAACTCTGGAAGAAGATAAACTGTGCAGCTGAGTTTTGAACAGATTGAAGGGGAGAGACGAGAGATGATTCAGAGGGAGGCCACTGAGGAGCAGGTTACAATAGTCAAGATGGGAGGTGACTAGTGAATAGATAGGGGTCTTTGTAGTGTGTGTAGAAAGGAAGGGATGAATTTTGCCAATGTTATAGAGAAAGAAGTGGGATTTAGCTATCTGTTGGATGTGTGTAGAGAAAGATGTGTGCAAGCTGAGGAAATGGGGAGAAGTGTAGTGTCATCCACAGAAATAGAGAACGGAGGAAGGGGAAAGATGGGTTTAGGGGGAAAGATAAGAGGCTCAGTTTTGGCCATTTTCAATTTCAGAAGACGGTGAGATATCCAGTCAGCAATGTCGGATAAGCAGGCAGAGATCTGGAACTGGATTCCTGGAGAGATTTCAAGAGCAGAGAGGTAGATCTGAGTGTCATCAGCATAAAGATGATACTGAAAACCATGGGAGGAAATAAGTGCATCAAGGGACTGAGTGTAGAGAGAGAAAAGTAGAGATCCAAAGATAGAGCCCTGAGGTGCACCAACTGAAAGCAGGATGGCAGTAGAGGAGGATCCACCAGAGCATACACTAAAAGTGTCAGTTGCAAGGAGAAACTATGATCAACATATTGTTAATATGACAGTCAATGTGTTTATTTTATATAAGAGGTCTTTTATCATTTTTGTCAAAGCAGGAGAAGTGGCATGGTGGTTGGTTCACAGTACCTCAGGCTGGAGGGCCAGAGGTTCAAGTCCCACCTGAGGACAGCAATCTCAGGCTGGAGAGACTGGGATTTCTAGTCCTGTAGGCACTCCTTGTGGCCTTGGGAAAGCCACTTAACCCTCCATTGCCTCAGGTACACATAGGGAGTCTTGTACACAAGGGAAAGTATCCAGTGCCTGTTTGTAAACGGCTTTGAATGAAGGATAAGGGGGTTTAGAAAACTGGTTAAATAATTAAATTGCAACTTAAACTTTGTAATGTACATTAAACAGGGATATTGATAACTTGAATTTTTCTGAGGCAATGGAAGTTTAAGTGGCTTGCCCAATGCTACAAGAAGTACTTGTGGGAATCAAACACTGGCCTTTTGATTCCCAAGCCAGTACTCTAACCATTACTCCACCACCTGTAGACAAGGCACTCAGATTTGTTGCATTGATTTGTTTTAGATTTTTGTCAGTTGATTACATGAATAATAAAATGTAAAAAACAAAACAAAAAACCCTAACCAAACAAGAGGATATACATGAATAGAGTTACCCCATACAGCAACTACTAACATGATCAATGGCCTTTATCAAAACACATTGGAGGACATACCTACAGATCTAAACATGTATACCCTGACACATTGGAGGGGATGAAAGGCAGAAAAGTGGAGATATGGTAGAGCCGTTTAACTATATTTGAGATATACAGTACAGTATTTTAGCTCATGCTGTTTGGATTTATGTCATTGGTTCAGATTGATCTGCCAGTGTCTCTGCTTTCCTACTTTTATTATTTTGTGTTTCAGTGGAGATCTTAATGTAAACTGTGAATCAAAGGTTGGTAAAGAAAATTATACAATAAATTAAGCTGAACTAAAAATGCACAGGTGAGCTTGAGGGTTCTTGACAGTGTACTGTCTCTGCTATCTTTTCACTTGTGATTGCACTCCTTTATTGATTTTACTCTGAGAATACACATATATATTTTAAAAAATTCCCCTTTGGCTTTTGCACCTTCTCCAAGGCACACAATCTTCATTGACCCCGATCAGATCAGGACTACAAGCAGGAGACCATAATTCCTCCTGTTCACGGTTCCAAGCCAATCAGGGACACAGCTGCATAATTACAAAAAGGAAGGTGCCATTGGGCACGCCCATGCCTGGCAGGCCCGCTCCTGAAGGCCTCACCAGAGGGCACTTTAGCGTGGCCCTTAGGCGGGGACCGTAAGCGAAAAGCTACTCGCTTCACAACAGAGCATCGGACAGTAAAACAATCCCAGCATCACGGGTCTTAACCTCCCCCATAAATCTCCTGAAGATAAGCTCAGCATGCAAGTCCACATCTGAAAAGATACAACACATTTTTAAACCCAAAGGGCTCTGGTAAGCACTGCAGCAATCTCTTCACACTAATCTAAAAAAACACTTTTCCTCAAACGCCACCAGAATATTACTACTAATCTCTTTACTCAAACCAATCTCCTCTTCTAATGCATAACACGACCATAAAGCTACACAGTTCTACTGCTCTACTACTCTTATCAATTGCTCACTGGATATTTCTATACATAGGAACAACTACCCAAGGGCGGCCCAAGGGGGGTGCAGGGCCATGTGCGGAGACTCGGTGTGGGGCCTCATTTGCATAAGGGACCTCATTTGCATAAATATTTGCATAATGTTACCATACACTAACTTTTAGTAAACATGCCTCTTAATGAGTGTATGGATAAAGAAAGACTAAAAGATTTCTACATTACTATAATCCATTGCCAAGCAGATTAGGAACTACTACAAACACTGCCCATTTAGAACCCATAAGTTATTATATAAATACACCCACAGAAATCAACCCCAATAAATCCTATTAGTACTTGATTTCACGGAACTCATTCTCCATTCAGGAACCAGAAAATATCATCAATTACTCTAAATTGTATATAAATTTTTTGTCAGATCACTCACCATGAGAAGGAACATTCCTACTCTCGAAGTGAGCCCTCCTTTTTAATTAGTTTAATAACAGACCCCTTATGGATCCAAAAAACAGAGATTACAGCACTGTTTAGCTGTTATATCCATTTGAATTCATTGACTAGATTACCTCAGCCTACAAAGTCTCGTTCTTCTCAGAGGAATCAAACCAGCAATTCAAATGGATGCCGCCAATCCAAACTCCGACGTACCATCAGCTGTTCACCTTTTCAAAGGCATTTCAAAGGCATTTGTCCATCCATATAAAAGAGAAATCCACTCAGGAACCAAATCGGTTGAGAACATAAGGTTCACGTTACACCAATTAGTGTTTCAAGCCGCTCAGCTCAACGGCTCTTCCTCAGGCGAATGAACCTTAGTGCTTACCGGTTCCGGTTAAATCACATGTGAGCGTGATGTCAGAGAAAACCTAATTTCCAAAATGCACCTGTTTAATGCTGATAGATCACGGCCTTAGACCCCACCAATAAATCTCCATATTCATGCCCTCTGGGGTCATCGATCGCAAACGGAAGATCCACTGTTGTTCTTTATAATGAAGTTTTGCCTTACGATCACCTCCCCTATAAGAAAAGGGAACTACATCCAAGATCCTCCACTTTAGATCGCCAAACTGATGACCCAATTGCTGGCAATGAGGGACCATAGGTGCCGAGATCTGTCTGGAATTTATCCGTGATCGATGTTCTAGAAAGTGTTTCTTAATCGGGCGAATAGTCCTGCCCGCATACTTTAGATTACACGGGCATATCAGTAAATATACTACAAAGGTCGTATGGCAATTAGATGAATGCAATGATGAATACCATAAGCCTGTACTCGGGTCCTCCCACTTTTCACCTTGTAGTGCGGTAGCACAAAAATCACAATGGCCACACGCAAAGTGACCTTTCCACTGACACTGGGATCCACCTCCTTCTTCATACTCCCTAGTGTGTATCACCAAATCACCTATAGTTTGAGATCTGCGGTAAGCCACCATCAATGGTTTCTGGAAACATTGATGTAAGGCCAACATTGGCCAATGATGTTTCAAGATGGTTACCACCTTTGAAGCATTTGGCAAAAATGGAATCACCCTTATTATTTTATCTTCTACCTAACGAGGCTGCAAGGGGTGTTCTGACCACCAACCAGGGTGGTTATACAATGCTCTCTTAAAAGCTCTGGAAATCACTGAATCTGGATAACCCCTTTCCCAAAGTCGATGACATAACTCCCTTGCATGTCTGCGATATTCACCGACCGATGAGCACAATCTCCTAATACGGAGAAACTGCCCGAACGATAAACCCCTTCTTAAGGCTGGGGGATGTTAACTAGAGTAACGTAAAAGTACATTCTTTTGTACCGGTTTTCTATATAAAGTACTTTGTAGTGACGAACCCTGAACAAATAAGAGAAGATCTAAAAATTCAATCTCCCGCCCATGATATTTAGGGGTAAATTGTAAATTATTATTAAGGGAATTTATCCACAAAAAAAAAATTGTTTCAAAGAGAGTTCTGAGCCCATCTAAATGAAAAATATATCATCCAAAAATCTCTTCCACAATAATATCTGTTGAAAACCCATTGAACTGTAAATATGCTGTTCCTCGAAATGTGCCATATACAATGTTGCTACCGAAGGTGCTATGGTAGCACCCATCGCCACCCCAAACGTCTGGTGATAAAACTGGGACCCATACATAAAATAATTTTGATCTAAGACCAATTTTAATAGACTCAATAAAATTCCTTAGGTAAACTCTCAGGCTGATTTATCTCCAATCCTTCTAAGATATTATAAGCTTCTACCTGGGGGATATTTGTATACAACGAAATTACATCTAACGTTACTAAATAAGAACCTTTTGGAATCTTTAACTTGGACATCAAGGACAGCAAATGAAAAGAATCCTTAATAAAAGATTTAATTGAAACTGTCAATGGTTGGAAAAAACGATCACAAAATTGCAATAAGGGTTCAAGTACCGAGTGTTTGCAAGACACTATCAGCCGCCCAGGAGGATCCAATAGTGACGTATGCACTTTCGGCACCATATACATCACTGGGACAACCGGGGAACCCGGATTCAAAAATTCATATTCCTTCTTAGTTATCCACCTACGATCTAAAGCTTCTAGAGTTATCTGTTTAATGTGTTGTTGCAATTTCGGAGTAGGATCCTCTGGCAGTGCATGATAGTATTTGGCGTCTGAAAGATGATCCATCATCTTGCGACGGTAATCATCCGCCTTTAAAATTACAGTAGCACCCCCTTTGTCCGCTCTCCGAATAATCAAATCAGTATCCTCTTGCAAAGATTTAAGGGCTTGAAATTGCCGTCGAGACACATTAGAACACTGTGTAATCCTCAAAGACTCTAACAATTGCAAATCCCGCAAAACTAAATTCTGAAAGGTAATCAAAGCTGCGTCAGTACTGATTGGGGGTCTCCAATTTGAAGGATTCTTACATATTGAATCATCCCCAACTGAGGGCATTTCTATCATTGTAAAATGTAACATGACATGTAGTTTTCTAAAGAACTGATGAAGGGCTATCCGCATCTTAAAAGGATCATAATGTGGAGTAGGGACAAACCCCAGTCCATATTCCAAAATGCCCTGCTGTTCCGATGTTAATGGTCGTCCAGACAAATTGATGATTGTTGACATGTCTGCGATCGTGTGGATGGGCCCCTCCAACCCTCCTGTTGGTAATGTCGAGTGGGCTGTCGATATTGAGGGCGGCCCCTGTAAAAACCCCGCTGTTGCTTATAACCTTCTCCACTTTTAGCAGGGCCTGAAGCCCCCTCTGAAGAGTCAGAATTACGATCTTCTGAGGAATCCTCAAAAGTCACTCTCTTTTGTTCGCTCTCAGAACCCTGTTTATGCTTCCTCCAAGTATACACCTGATCTTTATTTATTTATTTATTTAATTTATTTATTACAGTTGCTTATATACCGCACTATTCGGTATCAGCGCGGTTTACAATATAACAAACGACCAAGACAACAATCTGTTTGGTTTTACAAGGAACAGGAGTACCAACTTGGCTAACAGGGTTGAACTATATACATAAGATAATAATTACATCAACAGGGTTGAACTATATACATGAGATAATAAATTGCAACAACAGGATTGGACTATATACATTAAATAATAATTACAAAGATCTATATGAAATACAGTGATCACTTTAAGACGGTATGCGCCTGATCTGCAGGAAGGGGCTGGGAATATAAGAACACTAGGGATGGGTGTTTTCTTAGGTGGGGTTACTTAGATTCGGTTGCTGGCTGGGTAGAATTGGAGGAAGAGGTGAAATTTGATTGCCTTCCTGAATTGAGATAGGTCTACAATAGCTTGAATGTCTGGTGGTAGTGCATTCCAGCATTTGGGGACGTAAAGACTGAAAGCCCTATTTGCCGTTGTGTTGTTGCATTTAGTCAAAGACTTCGGGGGTATTAGTAGATTTAGGGTTGTTGACCTTCTGGATCTGTTGGGGGGCACTGTGTGGATAAGCTCAGTAAGTGCCGTAGAGGAGAGGCAATTGATGGCCTTGAATGAGAGGAGTAAGGTCTTGAATATAATCCTTCCGTGTATAGGTAGCCAATGAAGCTGCTTTAGAATAGGAGTCACATGGTCACTTCTGGAGGCTCCGTGGAGGACCCTTGCTGCGGCATTCATGGCCAGTTGTAACGGGTTCAGTGTAGATTGAGGGAGACCTTTTAAATGGAATTAGCAACGTCAAAATGAGGCAGGATTAGTGCTTGGAATATTGTCCGGAAATCATCTGGGTCCAGTAGGGAGCGCAGATGTCTGAGTGAACGGATTTTGAAATAAACAGCTTTGACTATGTTGCTTATGTGAGATTTCATGTCCAGATGTTGGTCTAGGGTGACCCCAAGGTATTTTATTGTTTCTTTGGTTTGCAATTCCGCTTCCTTGACTCTTACATGGGATGGTGGAATAAAGTCGGGGTCTCTTGAGATGAACAGTACCTCGGTTTTTTTGTGCTGGATGCGGAGGTTTTGTGATTGTAGCCAATCGGATATCGCATTGAAACACTCTACAAGTGGTGTAAGGTCCATTTGAACTGTCGAGAAAGGCATGTATAAGAGAATGTCATCCGCATATATCAGACAGCTCACGTTAAATGATCTAATGATATTGCAGATAGGTTGCATGTATATATTGAACAGTAGAGATGACAGGGAGGAACCTTGAGGCACGCCTTGTGTTTGATGGAATTGTTTTGATTCTTCTGATCTGGATTTTACATATTGCCATCGACCATCTAGGTAGGACTTGCACCATTCGAGCGCAGTATTACAGATTCCCTTCTCTTTCAGTCGCCCGAGGAGAAGCTCATGATGTACCGAGTCAAAGGCCGCAGCAATATCTAAAAAGATGAGCACAAAACCTTGTCGGATGTTATCTTTGGCATAATCTTCCGTGTCCCGGGAAAACTTATGTATTTTTAAAGCCCTAAGGTCTTCTCGGAAACGCTGATTATAGTCCAAGAGTTCCTTTTTATTATTTTTAAAATTTTCTTCCACCATTTCCTCCTTTAGTTTTTGTTCCAACAGTTGCAATTGATCATGTATTAAACTTTCTTCCTTAGATAAACGCTCGGTTAATAAAGCAATCAGGTCTAACCCACACTTACGAATAAGGGCACGGGCGAAGTCCTGGTGCCCGAAGATAGCCGGGGGCAAGCGTCAACGCGTCCCTGGCTGTGGCAGCAAGGCGGAGGAGGAGGCAGGAAATAGAAGGGGGAGGAAGAGCACGGAAGCGCGCCTGCGTGCTGACGCAGGAGCGCATCATTTGAACTGATTGGTTCCGCCGCGAGATGCGCGCGGCTGGAACCAATCAGCAAGGGGGAAGAGCCATGTGCAGCGGCTGCCCGAGCGCACGCTAGCACATGGTTTTGGGAAGGGCGGCTGGCCGGTTTGGTTTGTTTCGGGCTTGGGGAGATTCCAGCGGCATTTCAGCACTCCGTTTGTGTGAGCACTCCGGGTCGGCCTAGGAGTTCGGTGCTGTGGTGGCTGGTCAGCGGTGAGAGCGGAGGCTCCTCAGGCGAGTGGGGGGGCTTTGGGGTTTCCTTATAAAGTTAAGGACACTGGCTTGTTGATTCGGGGGGGGGGGGAGAGAGTGTGCTGTGTGCGGCGTGAGGGCTAGGGCAGATTTGCCTGGCAGTTTTCAATTCTATTGTAAAAAAAAAAAAAAAAAGAAAGAAAAGGGCACTGTGAGTGTATTTGAGTGCAATTAGGTGCCTGTGGAGTATCATTGCCCTTATTTTCATTGCCCTTATTGCAGCCAGTCAGCTACTTTTGTTGCCTTTTTGGGGACTGGGATGGCCGGGGGAAAAGGGGGACGGAGTGGGGCAAAAGGGGGTCAGGGAGGGGCGAAAAGAGGACAAGGCCTGGGCAAAAGGGTTTCCAGAGTGGCTCTGAGAGGTCGGGGAGAAGAAAGGGGCAGGAATGGCAGGTCTGTTGATTCATCAAGGGGCCGCTTAGCTATTGTGGCTGGTGGCCGTAGGGCCAGGGGTGTGGGGTCACGTGGTCGGTCTTCCACTAGACCTCAGCCTGGACTCCGGAACAGGAGTGGGGGTCGCGGCACGGCCCTATCCGCAGGGAGGGATGAAGTTCGGGGTGCACATGACTATCAGCAGGAGGTAGTGGGTGCAGTTGGGGGGGGAGCGGGAGAAGAAAGCGTGGATACCGCACAAGGAATGGCTCTTGGTTCAACTGGGGGTGAGAGCGGCATGTTTTGGCCTGGAACTGGGTGGGGGACGCCGGGTGGGGAGCTTGGATCAGGGCCTTACTCTGTGGGGGGTTTGGGTGGTGCGGGGAGAATGGGTGTTACGGGGCAACAGGCTTGGGATCAATGGCAGCGTGGAGGGTTAGGCTCGTCGGGAGCTACTTGGTTAGGGGCTTGGCAACCTGCGTGGTCGGGTGTTTCCCCCTCTCCTTTTTTGCCTTTTTTCTCTTCACAGAATCCAATGACGGCTTCACCTGGAGCATCGCGGAGTGGATCGCAGCAAGGTAGCCTTCCACGGGAAGATGGTCGCCATTTGGGGTCAGCTAGCGGTTTGGTGACGGAGTCGGGGACACAGCAACCTTCGGAGGGGATCCAGCTGGCAGATGAGCGGACGTCTGTTACGGCTACAGAAGGTGAGTTACCTCAAGGGGGGGTCGGGCCAGGGATTAGTGACCGACCCGTGCGGTCGGGAAAAGCGAATAAAAAAAGGAAGCGTTCTTCTAGGCGACGACGGCACTCGGATTCCTCCACTTCTTCTTCCTCTAGTGCTTCCACTAGTGCTGCAAGTGTGGACGGTGAGAGAGGGGCGTTGGGGGAGGGGGTTTCATCGGGGAGCCCTGCTGTTGGGGGTGCTTCGGCGCTGACGCCATTGTCAGAATTGTGGGAGGGGGTGCCTAAGAAGTTGAGAAATAAAATTAGGAAAAGAAGGTATATTGACATTTTCCGTTTATTGGAAGGTCGTAAGAGGTCGGGGGAAAGTCGGAAAAAACGTAAAGAGGATGAGAAGGCTGGGAGGGTTCGTAAGGTGACTAGATCAGTGGTAAATTGGGTCAGGGCTTTTTTGCGTTTGGCTAGTGTGTGGGGGGCAGTCTTACCCGGGGCAGTACGGGATGTTACTGTCCTATGCTGACTCTATTTTGGAAGCCTCGCAGGCCCATGAGGGCTGGTCTTGGCTTAACTATGACGAGAAGTTTCGTGACAAAATGGAGGAAAACCGGTTTCTATCGTGGGGTACTCAAGACATCAACTTGTGGCTCACCCAGATGTCTGCTCGTCCGCATTCCGCAGGGGGTTTGTCAGGGTCCGGCAATAAGTTTGGTGGAGGGACGAATTCCTTGGGGAGCCGGTCCTTTCGAGTTGGGGGGGGGGGGGGAGTCCCGAGTAAGTCCGGGGCAGGAGGAGGCAGCGATGTCTGTTGGCGATTTAATAAGGCCTCATGCCCATTTTCGGACTGTAAGTTCCGGCACGCCTGCTCTGCTTGCGGTGGCAGTCATTCAGCGGCAAAGTGCATCAAGAGAGGGGTTGGGGGTGTTACCCCAGCCACTTCTAAGTGATGGTTTTCACTTCGGCAGAGCCCCGTCGCCCATTAAGGTTGAGACATTGCGCGACTGGCTTTGCGGATACCCGAATGCAAGGGATAGGGAATTTTTACAAAAAGGGTTTGAGGGGGGGTTTGTTATCCCGGTTTGTGGCGCGGTCGCTGCGCAAGCAGCAAGGAACTCCCCATCGGTGCGGCGGTTTGAGGTGGTTGTTCGGCAGAAATTGGCGGTGGAGTTGAGTCTGGGTCGGGTAGCCGGACCGTTTCCGGAACCACCTTTCAAGGACTTTGTTGTGTCCCCTTTGGGGATTGTCCCTAAGAAGGAGCCGGGAAAATATAGGCTTATTCACAATCTTTCATTCCCGTCAGGAAGGTCGGTGAATGATCACATTCCGAGGGAGTACTGCACGGTCCGTTATGCTTCTTTCGACAGGGCAGTGCAGTTGGTCCGACGGGCGGGGAAAGGGGCGCTGATGGCGAAGGTGGACGTTGAATCCGCATTTCGTTTGTTGCCTGTTCATCCATCTTCTTTTCATCTTTTGGGTTTCCGATTCGGGGGGGACTTTTATTTTGACAAATGTATGCCCATGGGTTGCTCCGTGTCATGTGCCTGTTTTGAGAAATTTAGTACGTTTCTGCAATGGATGGTTACGATCCGGGCCGGTGCCAGGAGTGTTGTCCATTACCTGGATGATTTTTTGTTTGTGGGACCAGCGCAGACTTTGCGGTGTGGGGAATTGTTGGATGTTTTTCTGGGTGTCGCGACGGACTTGGGTGTACCTTTAGCCGAGGGTAAAACGGAGGGGCCGACGACTAAGCTTACCTTTTTGGGCATCGAATTAGACTCGGAGGAGATGGTGGCGCGATTGCCGACAGCAAAGGTGGACATGTTGAGAGCCTTGATTTCGAATGCGTTGGCAGCGGCGAAGTTTACGCTGAGAGAGTTTCAGTCGTTGATCGGGTCCCTGAATTTTGCGTCGCGGGTCATGCCAATGGGGCGGATATTTATTCGACGTTTGGCAGCAGCCACGTCAGGTGTCCGTAAGCCTCATCACAGAATTCGTATCTCCAGGAGCATTAAGGAGGATTTGCGGTGTGGGATGTGTTCCTAAGGGAGTTTAACGGGGCGCCTGTACTCATGGAGTTGGCCTGTTCTACGCACGATTTACAGTTATATACTGATGCGGCGGGGGCTGTCGGATTGGGTATTTACTTTGGTGGAGAATGGTGTGCGGAGCAGTGGCCTCCGTTGTGGCATGAACGAGGGCTTCTCCGGAATATCACATTTTTGGAGTTGTTCCCGATTTTGGTGACGTTGGAGTTGTGGCCGGACAAATTGCGGAACAAGAAGTTGATCTGGTGGTGCGACAACGAAGCTGTAGTTAGCGTGGTTAATCATTATACCCCGCACTGTAGATTAGTAGCGGATCTTATGAGAAGGGTAGTGTTGGCCTGTCTGCGGCTTAATGTGGGTTTGACTGCAAGACACATTCCGGGGTTGCACAATGGAATAGCTGATGCTCTTTCCCGTTTGCAGTTGGATCGGTTTCGGCAACTGGCGCCAGAGGCAGACGAGATCGGGTTATCGGTCCCTTGGCAGTTGTGGAGCAGTGGCCTGCTGATATGAAGGAGATGTTGAAGAGTTCCGTAGCTAAGAAGACTTGGGACGACTACTGTCGTGGTTGTCGTACGGTGGTGGCATTCTTGCGGGCTCAGGGATGGAGGTCCGGAGCGGTGTCTGATGGTTTACTGGCCCAGTACATCATGGGGGCTAGAAGGATGGGTCATACTAGGGCCGGAGTTAGGGCCCACTTGGCAGGCTTTGCATTTTTTGCGAAGGCTGTTGGGTGGGGCCCGGCCAGTGGAGGGTTTTTGGTGAAGAAATTGTTACAAGGGTGGGGGCGTGAACACCCTCCTCAGGCGGATCAACGCCGGCCGGTAACACATGACCTTTTACAGAGATTGTGTGCGGTCTTGCCGGTCGTTGCGAGGTCTGAGTATGAGGCTATGCTTTTCAGGGCTGTTTTTTCCTTGGCCTTTTTTGGGGCGTTCAGGGTAGGTGAATTGGTAGCTGATTCCAAGTTGGCTGTGGCGGGGCACAGTATGCAGCGCCAACATGTGCGGTTGGAGGGCTCCCGCTTGCAGGTCCTGTTAAAAAAGTCGAAGACGGATCAGCAAGGGCGGGGCCTCTGGGTGGTGTTACAGGCCATAGGGGGGCCCACGTGTCCGGTGACAGCCATGCGGGAGTATTTAGCTTGCCGCCCGGATGTGGCGGGCGGGTTATTTCTGCACAAGGACGCGGGGTTGGTCACGCGCTACCAGGTTACAGCAGTTTTGCGTTTGGGGCTGCAGCGCTTGGGCGAGGGACTCTGCCCGCTATGCAGCGCACTCTTTTCGCATTGGGGCGGCGTCTAGTGCGGCGGGTGCTGGCCTGTCGGGTTGGCATATATGCCTCATTGGCCGTTGGAGGTCCAAGGCTTTTCGAGGTTATGTCCGTCTGTAACTTAAAAAAAAAAAAAAAAAAAAAAAAAAAAAAAAACGACAACTAAAAAAACAAAAAAAAAAAACAAACAAACATAAAAAGGATTAGAGAAGACTAAATATATAACACTAAAGACAACTTGAACTAATCCAACTAGGTTGCGCCTGCGTTATTAACTGCTGTTTTTTGGTTTCAGGTAAGGGTGGCGGTGTGCTGGGTTCGTGGATGCTGGGGCATTCTTTCGTTTATTGGGCTGGTCAACGGGCAGCGTTCCGGCCTATCGGGCCTAACCTGGGACTGGAGCCTGATGTGGTGTCGGTGTTATGGCTGGGTGAGCGTGGGCTGCGTTGGATGCAGCTGTTGCCTTTGCTGCGACATCACGCCCGAATTCGGATTTCTCCGGGAATTATCCTACTGCACCTGGGAGGCAATGATCTCGCAACATGGACTTGTAAACAACTCATTAATGCTGCAAAAAAAGACATGTATCTGATATTAAAAATGTTTCCAGGTGTTATGCTTATTTGGTCGGATGTCATCCCAAGGCCAGCGTGCTGGGGTCAGCGGCGGTGGTCTCGGGGATTGACGAAGATCAATAGGCAGATTGGGAAATGGTTATGTGCGCATGGGGGTTATCATGTGCAGCATGATTGGGTGGATGTAGCTTGTAAGGGCTTGTATCGGGGGGATGGAGTGCATTTGTCTCCTGTGGGCGTTGACCTGCTCCTGAACGACTGGCAGGAGGTCTTGGAGAGAGTGGTACGGGTTGTGCAGAGCAGGTCGCAGCTTGTGCTCCGGTAGTGGGGGGGGGGGGGGGCGGCAAAGGCATGGGTGCCTGTGCCGGTGGCGGGATCCCGGAGGTTTCCGGGGTCCGGAGTCATAGCTGATTGGGGCGGGGCAGGGTGCCCGCGGCCCGGTGAACCCCTAGCAGACTTTTGCTAGTGACATGGCGAGGTCGGGCAGGGGTGGTACTAACTTGTCCGGTGGTTGACCGGCCTAGGTGCGGTAGTGTTGTCACCTTGCTATTCATATGGCTGGTGAGGTAACACTTCGCACCGGGATTGGGTGTTGGGTATTCCTGTTAAAAATGTTAATATGTTATGGGGCAAAATAAAGCTGCGACCTGTTGTTATACCAACTCATGTGTGGTCTAAGTTTGTTGGAGAGGGGTGGGGCCGGAGTAAGGTGTGGGTATGGGGGGGGGGGCGGGGGGGTAATGACAGGGGAGTGCTTGGTGCGGCTCCCCGGTTACGAATAAGGGCACGGGCGAAGTCCTGGTGCCCGAAGATAGCCGGGGGCAAGCGTCAACGCGTCCCTGGCCGTGGCAGCAAGGCGGAGGAGGAGGCAGGAAATAGAAGGGGGAGGAAGAGCACGGAAGCGCGCCTGCGTGCTGACGCAGGAGCGCATCATTTGAACTGATTGGTTCCGCCGCGAGATGCGCGCGGCTGGAACCAATCAGCAAGGGGGAAGAGCCATGTGCAGCGGCTGCCCGAGCGCACGCTAGCACATGGTTTTGGGAAGGGCGGCTGGCCGGTTTCCCGCCCTCCCACCCGATTATGATGGTTGGGTGTTGTGGGATTTGGGGGTGTTGCAGCTGGAGGGGGTTGGGGTTGGGTTGCGGGATCCCGGAGGTTTCCGGGGTCCGGAGTCATAGCTGATTGGGGCGGGGCAGGGTGCCCGCGGCCCGGTGAACCCCTAGCAGACTTTTGCTAGTGACATGGCGAGGTCGGGCAGGGGTGGTACTAACTTGTCCGGTGGTTGACCGGCCTAGGTGCGGTAGTGTTGTCACCTTGCTATTCATATGGCTGGTGAGGTAACACTTCGCACCGGGATTGGGTGTTGGGTATTCCTGTTAAAAATGTTAATATGTTATGGGGCAAAATAAAGCTGCGACCTGTTGTTATACCAACTCATGTGTGGTCTAAGTTTGTTGGAGAGGGGTGGGGCCGGAGTAAGGTGTGGGTATGGGGGGGGGGGCGGGGGGGTAATGACAGGGGAGTGCTTGGTGCGGCTCCCCGGTTATTTAATATACTATTCCAGATAGCCAAAAATAACATCATCAGTAAACATATGAGGAGGTTTCAACACTCTCAACCCTCGTGGGATCATTTGTTGTTTTAGATATTGTGTCATCGTGACAGCATGGAACTGAACTCTAATTGCTTTCTTATGTAGATTCTTAAAATCAGACCATGACGTGGTCATCGTTGATTGTATAGTAGCCATCCCCGCATCATCAAATAAAGATGGATGTTTCAATAATTTAGATATCACCGCTTCCGAAAAAACATATGTGGCAGTATTTGAAGGAATGTCCAATTCCTCTGGCGCTTCACTCATCTTAGGGTCCCTAAACTCTAAAGTTATTATATAAATACACCCACAGAAATCAACCCCAATAAATCCTATTAGTACTTGATTTCACTGAACTCATTCTCCATTCAGGAACCAGAAAATATTATCAATTACTCTAAATTGTATATTAATTTTTTGTCGGATCACTCACCATGAGAAGGAACATTCCTACTCTCGAAGTGAGCCCAAAAAATTAATATACAATTTAGAATAGTTGATAATATTTTCTGGTTCCTGAATGGAGAATGAGTTCCGTGAAATCAAGTACTAATAGCATTTAGAGCCCATAGCAAACCCGCTGTATCCTAACAGCACTACCAGGACTCACAAAGCACCATACCCTACCTATCAAAAGGAAACACTGCAAATATTAAACCAATACATTTCAGAGAATAACAATACATGACCTACTGGGGAAAGAGAACAAGTGGCAATGTCAAATAGGAATTACATAAACAGAATACCTCAGCTCAGTTACACATGCAGAACATAGACCATCAACAAACAAGGAATCACAATTTACGACAGTTGCTATTTATATTTCTGGCCTTAGCAACAGTAAGTGTTGCCAGGTGCCATCCAATGGTTCCATTGGAACACTGACATTGTTGAACATAACCTTATTCATAACATTTTATCATTTGAGCGCGATTTGTTGTTTACAGTAACTTGAAAAATTCATCTCGGGCGAAAAATGGAATAAACCCGTGAACATTTTCGTGCGATTATTTTTCATAACTTTCGACGTGGATTATCAAGACAAGAGTGCATCGATGAACTTAATTTTTTATACGCCGATAAAGCACCATCCTACAGCACTGTTAAAAACTGGTATAACGAATTCAATCGTGGCCGACGTTCGCTCCAGGACGAATTCCGTCAGGGTCATCCAAAATCGGTCGTTGTGCCAGAAAATATCGATGCTGTGTGTGAACTGATAAAGCAAGATCATCATGTGACATACCGTGAGATTGAGGCATCTTTGGGCATTAGCATAACAAGCATCAATAAGATATTGCATGATCATTTGGCTGTAAAAATGATTTGTTCGCGTTGGATCCCGCATATGTTTATGTTTATGTTTATTTTATTTGATAAACCACCTTTCTGAAGCAAGCAAGGTGGTGTACAGTGTACAAACAAGCAGGAAAAGGCTCAAGGCCAGTGAAATGGAAAAGAGGTTTTACAATATTTATAGGAGAGAGAAAGAGAGGAGAGAGACAGGACAGGACAAGGAAATGACAATCTCAGGGAGGGAAGTAGAAAAGGACATAGATTACACAAAAGGGGAAGGAAGGTCGAAAGCCGTGGAGAAGAGGTGGGTTTTCAGGTCCTGTTAATCTGACAAATGCTCAAAAGAAGGCTCGTGTCGATTGGTGCAAGGAAATGTTGAAAAATACGTTCAAGGTGCATCAAAGACTGTGTATAACATCTACACAGATGACGAATCATGGATCTATGCATATGAGCCCGAAACCAAACAGCAATCGACTGTATGGGTCTTCCAAGATGAGCCAAATCCAACAAAAGTTGTTCGCGGAAGAAGCACATTGAAGCAAATGGTTGCCTGTTTCTTCGGCATTACCGGTCACGTGGCGACAGTGCTGTTAGAGCAACGTAGGACGGTCAATTCTGAATGGTACACGACCATTTGTTTACCAGAAGTCTTCGGAGAAATTCGGAAAAAGTCAAAGAAGAGGCGAATAATTCTTCATCATGACAATGCGAGCTCTCACACATCGGCTCAAACAAAGGAATTTTTGACCGGCCAAAACATCTAATTGATGGGTCATCCACCGTACAGCCCTGATTTGGCACCCAATGACTTCTTTTTATTCCCGCACATCAAAAACAAATTACGTGGTCAACGATTTTCAACACCCGAAGATGTGGTTGATGCAGTCAAAACGCATGTTTTGGAGTTACCTCAATCGGAGTGGAAAAAGTGCTTCGAAAATTGGTTCAAATGCATGCAAAAGTGTATTGATCTTCATGGAGAATATTTTGAAAAACAATAAAACCAATTTCGGTCATAAATATTTGTTTTTTCATTATTAGGCCAGAAATATAAATAGCAACCCTCGTAGAAACAGGAAGACAATAATTAAACTGGGAACCCCAAAAGCCAAACTTGGAATGTACAACACCACTGCAGAAATAAAACTATAAATTAATTTCCTCTTGTACTAAACAAAGCGCAGACGTTAATGATGCAAATTTTCCAGAGCTGACATATTCCAGTTAATAAATTCAAAATTAAAGAGATATTTTTCTACATTTTGTGCATTTTTTTCAGTTGCAATTGCTCCAGCCACTTTCTTCTGGTTTCTTAGTGTCTTCTGCTAACTTTCCATCATCTGCTTCCATTTGTCCTTTCTTCTCTCTTCTAGTTTTTTTCCATTCTCTCTTTACATCTGCTATAACATACTAATCTTTCTCCTTTTGCTCTTTCCTCATTCCTATTTCATCCACTCAAATTTTACCCCTCCATCCTCAATCCTCACTTACTCTCCAAATATCCGGCCAATTATAGATTTGTCTTCCCTCCCACACAAAATATTTTTCCCTCTCCATTTCACTCTCCCAGCTCCATCCCATTCTAATCCTCCCCCAACATCAGCTCCCTTCTAGTTCCAGCCCCACCCAGCATCTGCTCCCTTCTAGTCCCCGCATCAGCCCATTTCCAGTCCTAGCCCCCATACTCCCATTTCCAGTCCTAGCCCCCCATAAGCCCATTTCCAATCCTATCCTAGCCCCACCATCAGCCCATTACCAGTCCTAGCTCCCCCATCCATTTCCAGTCCTATCCGAGTCTCTCCATCAGCTCATTTCCAATCCCAGCCCCCCATCAGCCCATTTCTAGTCCTTTCCTAGCCCCAACATCAGCCCATGTCAAATCCTAGCTCCCCTCCACTCAGCCCATTTCCAATCCAAGCCCCCCATGAGCCTTCTTCAAGTTCTAGCCCCTCCATGAGTCCATTAAAATCCAAGCCCCCATCACAGCCCATTTCCAGTCTTAGCACCCCCAACAGCCCATTTCCAGTCCTATCCTAGCCCCTCCATCAGCCCATTTCCTGTCCTAGACCCCCCACTCATCCCATTTCCAGTCCTAGCTCCCTCCCCTCACAGCCCATTTCCATTCCAAGTACCCCTCCCCATCAGCTATTTGCAGTTCAAGCCCCCTTTCCACTCAGCCCATTTCCAGTCCTAGCAACCCCCCCAGCCCATTACCAGCCCTCAGCCCCCCATAGACCATTACCAGTCCTAACCCCCCATCAGCCCACTTCCAGTCCTAACCCCCCATCAGCCCATTTCCAGTCTTAGCCCCCCCACAGCCCATTTTCAGTCCTAACCCCATCACCCCATTTTCAGTTTTAGCCCCCCATAGCCCATTACCAGTCCTAACCCCCCATCAGCCCACTTCCAGTCCTAACCTCCCCATCAGCCCATTTCCAGTCTTAGCCCCCCCATAGCCCATAACGTCCTAACCCCCCATCAGCCCATTTCCAGTCATAGCCCCCCATAGCCCATTACCAGTCCTAAACCCCATCAGACCATTTCCAGCCTTAGCCCCCCATAGCCCATTACGTCCTAACCCTCCCATCAGCCCATTTCCAGTCCTAGCACCCCCTCAGCCCATTTCCAGTATTAACCTCCCATCAGCCCATTACCAGTCCTAACCCCCTCATCAGCCCATTTCCAGTCTTAGCCCTCCCCTAGCCCCGTACCATTCTTAACCCCCCCATCACCCCATTTCCAGTCCTAGCCCCCCTATAACCCATTACTAGTCCTAACCCTCCCATCATCCCACTTCCAGTCTTAGCCCCCCCATAGCCCATTACTAGTCCAACCCCCATCAGCCCACTTTCAGTCTTAGCCCCCCCATAGCCCATTACTAGTCCTAACTCCCCCCTTCAGCCCACTTCCAGTCTTAGCCCCCCATAGCCCATTACTAGCCCTAACCCCCATCAGCCCACTTCCAGTCTTAGCCCCCCCCCATAGCCCATTACCAGTCCTAACCCCCCATAGCCCATTACCAGTACTAACCCCCCCTCTCCCCATCAGCCCAGGTAGATTTAAAAAAACCCAAACCGGCTGCGGCTGCTGCTGCCGCCGCCGCCGTGGCAGCGGCAGAATCAAGCGTCCCGATGTGGGGCCCCCCTGCCCGGCAGAGCCTCCCTGCAGCATCAACTCCTGTCCTGAGTCCCAAAGCGTGGACTTTCAGAGCCGCGAGAGTTTCCCTTTCTCACGGCTCTGTTAATCCCGCTGGGGCTGATGGGATTTCCCATCAGCCCCGGCGGGCTTAACAAAGCCACGAGAGGTGATATCAGAGAAGCTCTCCCTTCGCGGCTCTGAAAGCCCGCGCTTTGGGACTCGGAAGCTGATGCTGCAGGGAGGCTCTGCCGGGCAGGGGGGCCCCACGGCAGGATGCTTGATTCTTCTGCTGCCACGGCGGCAGCGGCAGCAGCAGCCGTTTTTTTTAAAATCTACTTGGGCTGATGTAGAATGTTTTTTGTGTGGGGCCCTCTGAAATGTGGGGCCCTGCGCAAAAAACATTCTTCCTCAATGGACGGGCTGGCCCTGCAGCTACCACACCCTCACACATACTGTTGCTCCCTAAACTCACACACACACCAAATCAGCTTATGGCAGCACTCCATGAAACATCTCACTTGCAAACTACACAGACTTACAAAATTATACCCCAGCCCACAGCTACATCTGCACACATCAACCCTACACTAGATACTCCCATCACATGCACACTCATCAACACCAGATTGGTTATAAACAAAATCAACACAATCACAGACTACCTTCATTCAAGCAAAACAGGCATCCTCTGTATCACCGAAACATGGCTCAAAGACACAGACCAAGCCATCATCAACCAGATCAAACCTGCAAACTACACAGCCTCCACTACCACAAAACACACAAGAGAGGTGGAGGTCTCACTAGAAGCCACTACAAATTCAAACTCACAGCTGCAGTCATCACACACAACACAAACACAATCACAATAGACAACAAATATATCACCATATGTCTCACATATAGAGCTCCCAACACCAACTTTGATGAGTTATCCTCCATGCTGGAGATAGCATGCAACCAGAATACATTACACAAACCCCTCATAGCTCTGGGCGATTTCAATCTAAGCTCAGCAAACAACAAAGAAGCAATGGCATTCTTGGAGGCAATGGAGTCGTTTCAATTCAATCAAATCAGCACTACACCAACCTATCAACTAGGAACAATGCCTGATCTCATATTCATTCCAAAGACAATGACTAAACAAAACCTCATAACTCCTCCATCAATCATGCCTATGCCATGGTCAGACCATTACCTCATAGCTTTCAAGATGCGTCTAAAAAAGACCACTGATACACAATCCCACAACATTCAGAAAGAAGATTTAAGAGCTTTCACAAGGAAAGGTTCTTGGAAGAAATAACAACAAGCCTAAACCAAGACATATCTGACCTGGACATGACCATTGAAAACTGGAACAAAACCATCCTTGCTGCTGCAGCAGCCCCAAGCAAGGCCCACAAAAACACATGAAAAGCCTCAGCCCCATAGTACTCTTCTGAGATCAAGCAAACAAAACAAACACTATGACAACTGGAGAGACAATGGAGACAGACAAAATACACTACCACTCTTGCACAATACAGACAAAAACAACATGAATATAACAACATAATAAATAAAGCCAAACAACAATTCTACATCAACCGCATAATGAAATCAGCCAACAAACCTCCTGAACTGTTTGAAACAGCAAGGACACTCATAAAAGATCCAGCGCAGCAAACCTACCCAGAAATACACCCACAGGTATTTGCAAACCACCTAATAACAAAAAACCAACAACCATTGAAAGCCCTCCTGACCCTAACCTCAACCAACCCGGATACATCTACAACAATTACCTGGAATGAGTTTCATAAACCAAGCTGCTAACAAATAGAACACATCATTACATCCCTCAACACCACCACCTCACCATCAGACCCATGCCCCTCATCATGGATTAAATCTACAAAGGGTCAACTCACACACCTCATACACAACATAGTAACAACCACCCTCAACTAAGGATATGAGGTGTGACAAAAAAGAAACGAGACTGTCCCATAAATGTTTTATTACAAAATCTACAGAGAAATTATGCATTGTCCCTTTCAAAGTAATCCTCCCCCCCCCCCAGAGTTAATGCACTTCTGCATTCGCTTCTGCCACATATGGAAGCATTCAGTAAAGTCCTCCTCCTTGAGGTCCCTCAGCTCCCTCATCACAGCGGCCTTGATCTCTTCTACAGAGGCAAAATTAGTACCTTTGAGCACAGTCTTCAGCCTGGGGAAGAGCCAGAAGTAGCATGGTGGAAAATCTGGGGAATAAGGAGGGTGGTCGAGAGCTGTGATCTGTTTGTTGGCCAAGAACTGCCTCACACTGAGCGTGGTATGTGCGGGCACATTGTCGTGGTGGAGCAACCATGACTTGTCTCTCCACAGAGCCCGCCTGCTGCACCGAACCTGGTCATGGAGGCGATTGAGGACCTGCTAGTAGAGGTGCTGGTTGACTGTCTGACCCTCAGGCACAAACTCATGATGGACCACTCCCTTCTGGTCAAAGAATGCGATCAGCATGACCTTGATCCTTGATTTGGACATGCGAGCCTTCTTGGGTCTGTGTGACAGTCGAGTCTTCCACTGCAGGCTCTGTTTCTTGCTTTCAGGGTCATACTGGAAGACCCAAGTCTCATCTTCTGTGATGACTCGGCCAACAAACTCTGGATCTTCTCCGATCTTCTCTAGCAAATCTTGACAAACATTGACCTGGTGCTCCTTCTGGTCATCCGATAAAAGTTTGGGCACCATCTTGGCCCACACCTTCCTCATCCCTAGCTCCTGCAGATGGTGCCCACTGTCTCCCTTTTCAGGCTGAGCTCCTCAGCTATCATCCGCACCGTCAATCTGTGATCACTCCGCACTAGGGTTGCCAACTGGCTCCAGATGCGCCCGACACACTTGATCCAGTCCTAGGTTTACTCCACTGCATGCAGGGTCATGTAGTTCTAATTTTTCCATTGCACCCTATAATAAAAGCAAGACTACATGTCCCTGCATGCAATGGGGTAAACCCAGGACTGGATCAAGCCTGTCGGGCGCATCTGGAGCCAGTTGGCAACCCTACTCCGCACCAGCTGGTTCCCTCTATCAATGTTCTCAGCCGTCTATTTCGTGGAAGGCCGTCTTGACTTGGGGTCATCCTACACCTCCTCACGGCCATTCTTGAAGCATTTGTGCCACTCAAAGACTCGTGGCCTCGATATTGCATCTTCTCCATAAGCCTTTTAGAGAAGTTGGAGACACTCAGTTGGGCCCTTCTCCAACTTAACCAGAAATTTCAAGTTGATTCTTTGCTCCATATTTCTGCCACCTCCAGATGCGTGACAAAGTGATGGCGCAGTGTGCTACAAAAAAACCTGAAAAAGAAAAACAGAGTGAGAGAGATGAAAAATATTATAGCAGAATAGTGGTGAGATGTTGCATAAGACATAAGCAGTTAGCCAACTGGTATTGAGTCATGGGCGTGGCTACCACAGTCTCATTTCTTTTTTGTCACACCTCATATATGCCAAATGTGCTCAAACAAGCTATCATACTCCCAATGTTAAAGAACCCCTCACTCAACAAATCCAACCCAAAATCTTACTGCTCTATATCCAGTCTATCTCTCATGGCGAAAATCATTGAAAAAGTGGTACAGATGCAGCTGCAAGACCACCTTGACGTACATGCCCCCCTAAACCCCCACCAACATGGTTTTAAACCAAATCACATCGAAATGCTACTAACTTCACTGCTGGATATCATCATCAGGGGAATCAACAACATCAGAACCGGATACCTTCTCATATTTATGGACATATCAGCTGCATTTGACACAGTATCTTATTGCAACGCCTCCAGGAAATTGGAATACAGGACACAACACAAACATGTTTCCAGTTTTATTTCAGCAACAGGCAGCAACAAGTAAAATGTGGCAAATACAAATCCACTCCCTTCACTCTAACTCAGGGCATCCCCCAAGGATCATCAATCACATCCATGCTCTTCAATATCTATATACAACCCATCTGCAACATAATCCAGCACCATAATTTGCAATACAGAATATATATTGATAATATCATGATCTTCACTCCAGTTAACATTCAAAACCGGGACTTCCTACCCATACCAAGCTGTATGGAAGCAATGATCAGATGGCTAGACACTAACAACCTAGCAATAAATTTCAACAAAACAGAGGCATTAATCATCACCAGAGACACATCATTTACACCCCCACAAGAAATCTGCCTATCAGACCACACCATCAAATACAAAAAGAGATCAAATACCTTGGCATTATCTTGGACTAAAATCTCACACTACAGACTCAAATAAAGAAAACCACCGCATATGCCTACCACAAGATGAGGCTACTCAAAAATCTGAAACCATTACTCAGCCATGACCTGCTTCGTACTATGTTTCAAGCAATAGTCACACCAATCCTGGATTACTGCAACATGACATACCAGGGTCTATCAAAAAGCTACACCCCTTGCAATTAGCACAAAATACAGTCTCCCGAATACTCACCGGTACTCAAAAACAAGACCACATCACCCCCATACTCAACCAATTGCACTGACTCCCAATACACTCCCGCGTCAAATACAAAACAATCCTAATAATCTTCGAGATCATACAAAAATCCAATGTAAATATTCTATAGGAACTAATCAACCAAGACACTAGCACATGCCCCCGGAGAACATGCAACAAAAATATGATTGTCACTCATCAGGAATACAAGAAATCTAACCAGACCACCTCCGCCAGAGCATTTTCACTCTCTGCCCCAACACTATGGAACACCCTACCGGAAGACATCAGATCAACCATGTATATCAAGGACTTCCAGAAAAAACTAAAGACTTGCCTCTACTCTGAATACTTTGGACACATCACTTAAACCATACATAAACCTTCGGACGCATGCTACTCCAATAGACAAACTCACTGTATATACCGTATTGTATATAGTCCCCCCACCCCACAAGTTGAACTATGTAAATAGGTTATCATTATTTAACTATGTTTAATGTAGCAGTCAACTTTTGTTTATCTTTTATCATCTGCATAAGTTTAATGTTCAATGTAAACCACTCTGATTGAAGGATAGAGCAGTATAGAAAAACTGTCAAATAAATCTGCAAAATGCTCATTTTGGCCAAGCCTTGAAACAAATGATTGAAGGAGCCATTGTGCTTGGCCCTACATACTCTGTATAAGTGTTGAGAATGTAAGGATTTACCTTTCATAGCTCAGCTCCTTAATTGGCTACTTTTATATGTATAATTTTCTGGAATATGGCCATTATAGCCATATTTGCCTGCAGTCTTATTTATTTAACAAGTTTTATATATGGTTTTATCATTTCAGTCAAAGCTGTTTACATTGCAACTTAAACTTGGCAATGTACATTAAACAGGGAAACTGATAATTTGGATTTTTCTGAGGCAATTGTGGGTTAAATGATTTGCCCAAGACATAGTAGTGGGAATTGAACTGGTCTCTAGTCTCATGCTAGTGCTTGTAACCACTATGTGACTCCTCCATGCCTGGAAGTAGTGAAAAATCAAAACTTTCATGTATAACACCCATTGCCAGAAATGATTTTTAAAGATAATGAATCAGAGGAATTGAAACAAAGCTCAGGGAATATGGAGGATGTAAAAGGGCAATTTGACAAATTAAAAAGTAACAAATCACCTGGACTAGATGGACTACATCACAGGATACTAAAAAAACTCAAAAATGAAATTGCAGACCTACTATTAATCATTAGTAAACTATCATTAAAATTGTCTATACTACCTGAAGCTTGACAAGTGGCCAATGTAATGGCAATTTTTAAAAAAGGGTTCCAGGAGTGAGCCAGGAAACTACAGACAGGTGAGCCTGAAATCAATGCCAGACAAAGTGGTAGAAACCACTATAAAGAATAAAATTACTGAACATACAGATAATCATAGTTTAATTGGAAAAATCCAACATGGATTTAGCAAAGGGATGTCTTGTCTCACCAATCTGCTACATATTTTTTGAAGGTGTGAATGATCAAGAAGCTAAACAGGAATGGAGGAGTAGCTTGGTGGCTAGGGCAGTAGCCCGGAACCAGAAAAAACAGGGTTTATATCCCAATGGTACTCATTGTGGCCTTGGGCAAGTCACTTAACCCTCCACTGTCTCCATTGCAAACAGATTGAAAGCCCTCTGGGGATAGAGAAATGCCTACTGTACCTGGATTAACTCACCATGAACTACTACTGAAAAGACATGAGTTAAATATTAATAAATAAAAGTGAGTTGGTGTACTTAGTTTATCTGGTTTTCCAAAAAGTTTTTGATAAAGTTTCTCATAAGAGACTCTTGAAGAAATTAAAAAGACATGGGATAGGAGACTGTATCCTTTTGTGGATTGGGAACTGGTTAAAAGATAGAAAGCAGAAAGTAGGGCTAAATGCTCAGTTATCTCAATAGAGAAAGTAGTGGAGTACCCCAAAGATCTGAGCTGGGCCTACTTTTTAACATTTATAAATCACCTGAAAATGGGAACAGTGAGTGAGGTGATCAACTTTGTAGATGACGCAAAATTATTCAAAGTTGTTAAATCACAAGACGATTGTGAAAAATTGCAGAGGAAATTTAATGTGAACAAGTGTAAAATTATACATTTACGGGGTCATTCCGAGTCACAAATAGGGGGGATGGACGTCCCATTGGGATGTCCATCCTTACTATTTGTGCCCTTTCCTGGCCTCGTGTACCTTCCCCTCATCTTGTACAGGGAAGGTAGATGGGGGCTGGAGAGGGGTGGGAGGGGGCGGACCGGGGGAGACGTTAGGGTGAGCAGTGGGCAGATATCAGCCCTGGACTTACAGGGCTGATTCTAATGTTGGCCCTGTACATCCGGGGCCGGCGACTTGCACGGGGAACCTATTCCACCTTGGGCCCAGGACTTGGATGGGGCAGGAGAGGCCTAGGACATTCCCGCAACTCGACCCTGGCATTAGGAGACCAGATCGGGATTCAAACTGTAGGGAATGCAGTGTTTGTGCCAGCGGCCAGGATCGGGGTTTTTCAATAGAGCTGCGGTGCCATGGCAACCGGATGCCATGGCGCCGTGGTTCCATTGAAGAGCCCTGACTGAGTTAGTCGGAGAAGACCTGTGTGTGCAGGCCGGATGGAATTGGGATCTGAGCCTGCAGGTACAGGCCTGTTCATGATTCTGATCTCATGGAGCTAGACATGCCCCGCAGGATCAGAATTGCTACTCCCTCTGTGCGTCCAGTTTCAACCGGGCGCACAGAGGACCTGGACGTACAGGATGGAATCGGGCCCTTGGGGAAGAACAACCTAAACTATAGCTGTGTGATGCAAGGTTCCGCATTAGGAGCCACCACCCAAGAAAAGGATATAAGTGTCATCGTGGATAATATAGTATAGCCTGACTGGTCTATTGTAATGTTGTTTACTCTGGACTTACGGCTTATGAACTAAAAGGACTGCAATCAATTCAAAATACAGATATGTATTCTTTCCTGTGCTAACAAATTTGACCATGTTACCCCACTGTTTGATGCAGAGGAGTAGCCTAATGATTAGAGAACTGGCTTAATAACCAAGAGACCAACATTTGATTCCCACCAGTACTCCTTGTGGCCTTGGGCAAGTCACTTAACCTTCCATTTCCTTGGAAGAAGGCTTAGCAATCTGCTTCCAGTCACACTGCCAAGAAAACCCAGGGGCTACTGGGTTTTTAGTAGTCAGCATTGACTCAAAGGTGCACATTGCATTTCTAGCTCACTATTCATCCAGCACTACAGGCTTCCTGTCTTATATCACATCCGTCATAGGCTTCTCATCTTGACCCATAAGATCTTTTATAACAAAGCACCCAATTATCTCTCTGGCCTGATCACCTTATATGTCCCTCCGCGCTGTTTACATTCACTTCATGGAAATACGCTGTTTATACCCCCTCCCTCAAAAGTGAAAGAAGCTCAGCTTTCTTCTTTGTGACCCTTTCTTTGTGAAATAGCCTTCTTTCCCTCATTCGTTTAGAGCCCACTTATAAAAAAATTCAAGACTCTTATAAAAAAAACTTTCTATTTGAACAAGTGTTTGGGGTCAGGCTAGGTCCCAGGTCTGACCAGGATGTGTCTTCTTCAAAATTCTTTCTCTACCTGCTTTTCTTTTTGAAAATTGGAGTTCTTTTCTTTTTGATTTTAATTCATTTTCCCACCAGCATTTCTTGTGGCCTCGGGCAAGTCACTTTACCATTGCCACAGAAGACAAGCCTGACAATCTACTTGTGGTCACACCTTGCCAAGAAAACCTATGGGCCTCTGGGTCACCAGGAGTCAACATTGATTCAACAGCATACATTGCATTGCATTTTGCAAACCACTCTGAATATCTATAAAGAGCAGTATATGAAATGAAATATACCATAAAACATAGATCAACTGGTCTGATAAATCTTTATTCCTGACTTGGCATTTGCACAGTTTCCATATCAGTTAATAATTAGTAAGGCTGGATTTGTTTATTCTTTTATGGTAGGTTATTTAGACATGAATGTTTTATTGTTAAGGTAGAATTTTAGCTAACTGTGATGTTTTCAGCACCCCCCTTGGTAATGTTTGCTGCATCACCACATATTCCCTGGACTAGGGGAGCATAGTGTCCTTTAAGAGATAAGTCATGCTAATGATTCAGATAGCAGAGTTTCAGACTCCACCAAGGCATTGTCAATGCCCAGTCAGAGCGGGGAACAGAGGTGGGTCTAGAGTTCCTAGGAACAATAAATGGGACTTCCCATGGAATAAGAAAAGGGAAGGAAGGAGAAAGGTTCACTTTGCCTAAGGAGAAGGAACTGGAGGTGTCCTTCTGGGAGCTGCCATGCAGGAGGCCTTGCTTGATGGGGAAAAACAGAAGCCATGGATTGGTGCAGCTTCCAAGTAAAGGGCATTGATAGACGATAGAGTGAAAACTTGACCAGAGACAGTGATTCCTTTACCTGTGGAGTCCTTGTGGTGGATCTTCAAGAGGTCTACTTCTAGAGTAACCAGCCAGAAGCACTAACAGGAAGTGTGGTGGTGGAAGCCCAGGGGTTTTCCCCAGAGGAATGACCACATATGATGGCAGAGGAGGGATCCACAGAGCCTACACGCCAGAAGACCTACTACAGCCAGGAAGCCCAACACTAGCAGTAGTGTGCAGACCCACCTGTGGGCCAGGTAAGAGTACTTGAGCATGGGGAAAGGCGGGAGGGGCAGAGGAGGCTGCTGAAAAGAGCATGGCTGAATTGGTCAAAGAGATCGCACTTGGGTCTCTGGTTGTTTTATCCACAGGTACAAGATGGCCACAGAGGTGACTACTGGGGCAGGAGTCAGATGGACAAAGAATAGAGAGAGCAAAGTGGAGCATGGGTTTCGCAGCCACAGGCTGGTGGCTAACATATGCTGAAAAGGCTTTCTATAAACCAACATCTGGAAAGAGTACCTGGGAGAAGGAGCAGAAAGAAGTGCAGGATTGGGGAAATAAGCTGCCTGAACTTTGATTGTTCTGTTGTTGTTGTAGGAGCCTCCAGGTGAAGAGGGCAGAAGCAGAGTCCAGTGAAGACACCAGCAGCCAGTGGAACCTGGAAAGACCCAGAATGATCTGCATATTGGGAGAACTCAGACTGTGATTATTCAGATAAGCCTCTGCTGTGAGAAGGCATTTGTCAGGGGTGGGCTATGGCCTAGTCACTGTGGAGGGAAAAATCACAGAGGTTTCTAGAAGGGCAGGAATTATGCCGGGTATGGGTACTGGGGGATACTGTTGAGTGGATTGTTGGTAAGGAGCTGAGTCCCAGTGTCGAGAAGAAACATGAGGCCCTCTAAGAAGAAGAATAAGGGGGGCGCTAAGTGTATCGGGTGTAGGATTATGGGCCACAATAAGGAAAATTGCCCCATTCCCCAACCGGAGGAATTTCAGTGTGGTCAGCTAGGCCATTGTGGGGAGGGATGCTCCCTTGAAGCTGGAGAGGAAGGGAAAGTCCCTCATTTTAGAGTGGGTGATAGGGAATGGTTATGGAGTAGGCCTGTTAGTGAACAGGACAGTAGCGCAGAACCCTCTAGTGTACCCTTTTGCTGGAGAGGGTGTAGTGATAAGCTGCTGGAAGAAAGAAGTTTTCTAATGAGGAACTATGGGGCCTGGATTCACAAACTCTAGAGGACAGGGACCCTTGGGGAAAAAATAAAAAGGGTGAAAGTACTAGAGCCAAAGAAAAGGACCTCCAGGGGAGCGCTAGAGGTAGAAGATTCCCTAGTAGTCTTTAAGGGAAGCCCTGGAGAGGTGACAGAAGGGAGCACTAAGGGGGCTAAGTCTATAGCTAGTAGGACTAGAGGGACTCAATACCGATTTCAGTCATGGGGAAGGAGGAAGAATAAAACTTCCCAAAAAGGTTGTGTTTAGAAGGTCAGAGCGATGCTCAGGAGTGGGGAGGATGATAACTAAGGTAGAAGGTGAGATAGCCCACTTAAAGGAGCCCAGACCTAAGAAGGGAACAACAGAGTTCAGGTTACAGGAGGCCCTGGAGCAAACCAGAGGGTGGATGCAGGCTCTGGGAATGGCCACAGAGTACCTGGACCAAAATAAAAGAGAACTTGCTAGATTGAAGGTGATGGGAGAGAAGTGGAGAGGACTATATGAAACTATAGCCCAGGAGTTAGAAGCAGAGCAGGCTATGGCTTAGCATCAGAAAGAGGTGGAGGATAACCTCCTAAAGGCATTAAGGGTTGAGCTAACACATGACAAGAGCAGAACCTTGAGAAACAGGTGGAGATAAAATGGGCCCAGGCAAAGCAGGACTGGGTTGACATAGAGATAAGCCCATGCACTGGCTCTAGCTGAGGGTTCGGAGCTGCTTAGTCAAGGCCAAGGGCGAGCCACAAGCCTGGAAATAGATAACCAAGTCCTGGAGAAAACGCAATTGGAGCAATACAGAGTCATCCAAAACCTTAGGACAAACCAATCAGGTACTGGAAAGCCAGGAAGGGGCATTAGTATAGGACATAAAGGAACTGTCCCAAGGGAAAGCCCGGTTGGAACTGGAGAGGGACCAGACAGAGGCCTGTATACAATCTCTTCAAATGAGGCTTAGCGAGAGTGCTCAGGCTCAGCTAGAACCAATGGCCAAGGTAAACAGTGTGCAGGCAGCCTTGAAGAGTAGGCGGCTCAGACAAATGCCTTTTCCCAAACCATTATCAGCTTGGAAAAGCAGCTACAAGTAGGATTATGCAGAGAAGTCTGTGGGCTTTAAGGATCAAATGGGCAGATGAGGAAAGGGCCAAGTTGCAGGAGCAACTTCATAATGAGAAAGTGGCCAAAATGCCCATATGCAAGAACTTCAGGAACAGTTATGATCTGAGAGAGAGTTCCATGTGGCCGATACTGAGGTCCTAAAGAGGGAATTGGGGCAGTTGAAACTCCACTTAAAGGAGGTACAGGCAGAGCTACAGGAAGAAAAGCAGGAAAATAGGAACCTGCGTGAGATTGTCAGGCAAGTTACAGAAGACCAGGATCAGCCAACAGTAAGCCTCGAAGAAGCAAAAAGAGCAAGAGCTCACAGAGCTGGGAGACAGGCTGCAGGGTGAGAAGGAGGCCTTAAAACAAGGGTTGAATAAGCTACAAAGTCCCTTAGCTGGAAATGGTAAAGACATAGAAGAGAGATGGAAGAAATTAGAGGTCCCAATTACAGACTCTGCAAAAGTGAAATCGTCTAAGGAAGACCCAAGGATGAAAAGAAAGGTGTGTAACTGCAAACAGAAGATCCCAGTAGGCGGGCATAGGGGGAACTATTTCCCTAGAACTAAGAGAGAACAGAAGGAAAAGACTACTCCAGACTACAGAGACGGGAGACCCAGTAGAGGCAGACCTGGTGTAAGGAAGGAAACAGAGCATGGACCTTTCTTTGGAAAATGGATTTGTGGTAAGCAAAAGGAAGGAATTCCTAAGGAAGAGGTGAAGGAAAAGATAAACACTATCCAAGCACAGGCTGCACAAAAAGTCCCAAAACCAAGATGTTCAACTAAGCAGACATTGGAACAGCTTGGGTGTAGAGTTGATCCAGGTAGATGCCTCACGGGCTGTAAGAAAAGGATAAGGCGGTCTTGGGGCAAACATAGAAATATGACGACAGAAAAAGACCACATGGCCTATCTAGTCTGTCTTTCCATATCAACAGCTACAACAAAGGCAGGACACCCAGAGCCAAGAAGCCCAGAGATGAAATAAAACTTGAGTAAAGTAAAAAAGAAACCTGTATATAAGGTACTCCAAACCAGGAAACCTGGGGAGGAAGTTAAGAAGCATGGTGTAAACAGAGTCAGAAAGAAACCAGGATTGAGAAACAGAAAGTCCAGTGTCCGAAACCCAAGCAAAGAAATAAAACAATGAGGTTTGGGTAAAGTGAAGAAAAAATAGGAGAATAGAGGTAGAATCCTCAGGACCCAAGCCCCAGGAGAAGAGACAAAACGCAGGGATTTGGGAAGGGTTAAGATGAAAATTGCTGAATGAGGTATGGGGAAGTTGCTGGCTCTTTTAGACCAAGTCCTTGTTTCAGAGAGCAGCAATTTCTTTCAAGTGTGTGTGTGTGTGTGTGTGTGTGTGGGGGGGGGGGGGGTATGTAATGCTTTCGACACTCCTTTTGGTGGTATTTGCTGCATCACCACATATTCCCTAGGCTAGGGGAGCATAGTGCCCTTTAAGAGATGGGAAGGGGAACTCTCAAGCCATGCTAGTGATTCAGATAGCGGAGTTTCAAACTCCACCAAGGCATTGCCAATGCCCAGTCAGAGAAGGGAACAGAGGTGGATCCCAGAAACAATAAATGGGGCTTCCCACGGAATAGGAAAAGGGAAGGAAGGAGGAAGGTTTGCTTTGCCTGAGGAGAAGGAACTGGGGGTGTCCTTCTGTGAGCTGCCATGCAGGAGGCCTCGCTGGATGAAAAAAAACAAAAGCCATGGATTGGTGCAGCTTCCAAGTAAAGGGAATTGATAGACGGACCTAAGAGTGGAAACTTGACCAGATGCAGTGATTCCTCTAGCTGTGGGGCAGAGTGGAGTCCTTGGTGGTGGATCATCAAGAGGTCTGCTTCTGGAGTAACCAGCCAGAAGCACTAGCAGGACGTGTGGTGCTAGAAATCAGGGGTTTTTCCCAGAGGAATGACCACACCGATCTAATTAAATAGCATTTAAGATTTGTCTTTATCTTTATTTGCAAAACTTAATATACCGCCCTTGCCAAAGCGTCAGGGCGGTGTACAATACAACAATTTGCTATAGAAATGCTGTTTCAAGCAGAAAGCCCTTTTAACATGATTTCTGCTTCCTGTGAATCATTAATCTCTGCCCTTAAAACTCCTATTTCTAGTCCAAGCCTCACTCAGGAATCTGCACATCTGATTAATGTGATTGCATAAGGTGGACGTGAGCTACTGCACCTATACACATTAACAGTTCTGCCAAACAACTGTCTAAAGTCTGTTTCAACATTGATGAGTTTATAGTTAAATGGTGTAAAGTCAGAGGGGGGATATTGAAAGGCATTTAGGCAGTTTGCAGTCGTGAAAACCACCTAAATGCCTCCCAGTGAGCTATTCAGCGGCACTAACGCAGCCTCTAATGCCCTGGGATGAGCAGCGGCAGCAAAATGGCCCTGCAGCACTGAAGTTACCTTCTCCTCCAGCTCTGTGGGGCTGCTTTTGCTTCCGCCTCCCTACAGTTCCACTTCCTGTTTGCAAAAGGAAGTGGAATTGAAAGGGGGCTGAAGCATGAACAGCGCTGCAGCGCCAGAGGAGACGGTAACTCCGGCACCGTGGTACCACTTTAAATATATTGCTGCCGATGCACATCCTGGCAGCATTGGGACCCCATGTTATTGCCACTGTTTCTATTGGGTGGGATGGCAAGTGCAATTAGTCACTGAAGCCAGCTGTTAGCAAGTGACAGGACAATAGTTTATGTCCAAGCTTTCCTGGTGTAATAGGGGAAGGTGCCCTCCAAAAAATGCATTACCATATGTTCTATGAGATCTACTATCTGAAAGCAGTATACTGCAATCATAGAGGGTCCATGGGGCATGAAGAGGATACAGTCATAGAACTACATGCAAAGGAGAATATATGTTGTATGAAATGTATGACACCATGTGAAGGCATTTCACCACAGAGTAATGGACCTGATGGTGCATTCACTGAAGAATAGCATGTGCAAGCATATAACTCAAAAACTGTGGTGTCCACAGCGCCTAACACCTATCAGGCTAATGACCTTATAGGTCTACTTTAGTCTCTGAGCATCCCATTTGCAATATGAAGGTGCTTCCAATCAGTCCAGGGTTCCCTACATTGGGTGAGAACTTTTCGGCGAGAAGGCTTCTGTTCCGGCACTAATTTTCCTATTATGAGATGTTGTGAAAAGGTACCATGCAATGTAGCCACAGAAGTCGTCTTCCCAAAACATAGCTACATTCTCACCCTATGTTGGGAATCGTGCATTGAATTTAACTTGGAAACATGGAGGGAGATAGTGTAACATGGAACTGGCCACAAGCCACAAGACAACTCATAGCTATAATGTACATAGTTGTAGATACTGTAAATAGTTCCCCTAGATTGAAATCCAAGTTGTATCTCCCGTTCACTGTAAGTGCATAACAGACACTCTGAGATGCATAAATGTTATCTGTAAACCGCACTGATTTTAAATGGCGCGGTATATAAAAGCAATAAATAAAATAAATAAATGAATAAAACTGGGCAGTTAATCATAATAGTATTTCATGTTCTGAAGAGCATGATATTTAACCTAAACGAAAGTGACTATTAGACTCCATAAAATGGCCCATTAAGTGGATTACTGTATCACACATTTGCACAGTGCCAGTATATATAGTTATACACCTTTCTATGTCTAAACATATGAAAGCTATTGGCCAACCATGTACATCACTGATGGCAGTTATCTGCACCTTACATTCATCCCCTTAAGAACATAAGAAATGCCATACTGGGTCAGACCAAGGTCTATCATGCCCAGTATCCTGTTTCCAAAAGTGGCCAATCCAGGTCACAAGTACCTGCCAGGTTCCCAAAAAGGTACACAGGTTCCACAATGCTTGTCACATGGCAAGTAGTGGATTTGCCGAGTCCTCTTTAATAATGGTTTATGGATCTTTCCTCCTGGAACTTGTCCAAACCTTTTTTAAACCCAGCTACATTGACAGCTTTTACTACATCCTCCAATGATTTATTTATTTTATCTTATATACTGCACTATTCTGCATCAGTGCAGTTTACATAGAACAAACTGAAATTACATTGAACAGGGCATTATAACTTGGAGATAACTATTTTACAGGGAACATGGGCTATGGAGAGTTAAGTGGCTTGCCCAAGACCACAAGGAGCACCTGTGGGACTAGAAACCCCAGTCCTTCTGGCCAAAGGTTGCTGTCCTCTAGTGGGATTTGAACCCCTGACTTTCTGGTCTGAAGTACCTTGCCCCAACCACTAGGCCACTCATCCACTCCAAATGATGAATTCCAAAGTTTGATTACATGTTTGAGTGAAAAAATATTTACTCTTATTAGTCTTAAATGAGTTACATTATAGCTCCATTGTGTGTCCCCTAGTCTTCCTACTTTTTGATGGCATAAACAACCTACTATTAACCAAATCACAACTACACTGGAATAAAGTGCTTGGATCCACAGCGAAACTAAGAAACAAAACACTACCAAAAAACATCATATCTGCAAAACTCCATGGTACTCCTGTTCCCTACGACAACTAAAAACTGAACTAAGACGAATTGAGTGGAAATGGTGGAAAAACACCTAGGATGAAGACCGGAACAGCTACCTTATACTTCTACAAAATTTTCACTCCACTGTAGATAAAGCCAAGAAAGACTATCACTCAAAAATCATCAACACGGCAATAAATCGTCCAAGAGAACTATTTGACCTAGTCAGACGCCTCACTGAACCCCCCTAAAACCCCAACCAAATAACCAACATCACCCATCAACAACTAGCTGCATACTACAAACAACTACACCCTTACCCGAACCATAACATCCCCCCTCACACTGATGCCATTCCTAACAATCAAGAAACTTAACATACCACAATCCATACCTAAATATAACCAACAGGCATGCCACAAAGAGTATGAGATCTACGCTCCTTATTTATCTATTAGTACTTATATACCGCCACTTCCCCAGATCAGTGGTGGTTTACAGAAAACAAAATAGGAACTTTACATTATAATGTCAGAATAACTTATTTACAAGGCACGTTTGATAAACAATTAACAAGTAACATAGCTATATACAAGAATCAGTTACTGTATTAGAACATATTGGTGCGTGAGAGGTAGGGATGAGGTAACTCCCTTCCTGACACACTAAGAAATATTAACAATCTCCCTGTTTCCGCAAACACTTGAAACCCCACCTATTCACTGAACATTTTGGTCCCCCCACCTAACCACCCACCATCAACATAACACTACCAAAACAAAATCACAGTTGTAAATAGTTGTTTGAATATACCATTTAGCTACAACATTTATATATATTACTACAGTTGATAAGGGAGCAGAACAATAGCCTAGTGGTTAGTACACTGGCTTGTATAACCAAACAACCAGGGTTCAGTTCTCACTAGCACTCCTTGTGGCCTTGGGCAAGTCACTTAACCCTCCATTACCTCAGAAGAAAAGCCTGGCAATCTATTTCCAGTCATGCTGCCAAGAAAACCCAGGAGCTTCTGGGTCAGCACTGACTCAAAGACATACATTGCATTGCCTAGCTTATAATACTTAGTATGGTTGTTAGCAAACTGTTTCAGTTGATAACTGTTACTCTTTTTCTTGTATGACATATGTTTACTGTAAAACATTTAGTTCCCTGTAAACCGTGTAGACCTGGTGAAAAGCGGTATTATAAACCTAGCTAAATAAATAAAATCATCAATCTACTTTTATCCATTCCACTCATTAATAGACATCTATCATATCTCCCCTCAGCTGTCTTTCTTCCAAGTTTATTTATTTAACAGGTATTTTGGAACTTAAACTTGGCAATGTACATTAAACAAGGGACATTGATAACTTGGATTTCTCTGAGCAATGGAGGGTTAAGTGACTTTCCCAAGGCCACCAGGAATGCAAGTGGGAATCAAACCCTGGTCTTGTGGTCCCCAAGCCAGTACTCTAACCATGAGGATACTCCTCCAACCCAGTTGAAGAGCCCTAATCTTTTAAGCCTCTCCTCATAGCCTTCCATTCCCTCTACCATTTTGGCGACTCTTCTCTGTACTTTTTCTAATTCTGCTATATTCTGTTTAAGATAGGGCAGCCAGAATTGCACACCGTATTCATGGTGCAGTCGCACCATGGAATGATACAGAGGCACTATAATATCCTTTGTTTTATTCTCCATTCCTTTCCTTATGATTCCTACCATTCTATTTGCTTTCTTGGCCATCGCTGCATACTGGGCGGAGGGTTTCTACGTGTTATCCATGATATTGCCTAAATCTTTTTCCTGGGTGGTGCTTCCTAACGTGGACGCTTTCATCCTATAACCATAGTTTGGGTTGTTCTTTCCTAGGGGCATAACTTTGCACTTGTCCACATTAAATTACAACTGCCATTTGAATGTTCAGTCTTCCAATTTATCAAGGTCCTCTTGCAATTTTTCACAATCCTCTTGTGTTTTAACAACTTTGAATAATTTAATATCATCTGCAAATTTGATCACCTCACTCTTTATTCCCATTTCCAGGTCATTTATGAATATGTTAAAAAGCAGCAGGCCCAGCACAGATCCCTGTGGGTAATCCACTATTCACCTTTCTCCATTGAGAAAATTGGCCATTTAGCCCTACCCTCTGCTTTCTATCTTTTAACCAGTTCCTGATCCATAATACTACATGACATTTTAATTTCCTCAAGAGTCTCTCATGAGGGACCTTATCAAAGGTTTTCTGAAAATCCAGATATACTATAATAACCGACTCACCTTTGTCTACCTGTTTATTCATACCTTCAAAAAATATAACAGATTAGTAAGACAAGACTTTCCTTGGCTAAATCCATATTGGCTTGCTCCTATTAAACTATGCCAATCTATATGTTCAGTAATTTTGTTCTTTATAATGGTTTCTGTCATTTTGCCCAGTACCAATGTCAGACTCACTGATCTGTAGTTTCCCATATTACTCCTGGAACCCTTTTTAAAAATTGGCATTACATTTGCCATCCTCCAATCTTCAGGTACTACAGATGATTTTAATGACAGTCCACAGATTACTAATATGAGGGAGGAGGGGGGGGGGGAAGTCTCTGACCTTGTAACAAAAAAGAAAGCTACAGGCACACTTCAGTTCCGATGGTCCAAATGATCTATCTGCAGTTTCATTTTATTTCAACCAAATAAAACAAAACTGCAGAGAGATCATTCATATCACCGGAACTGAAGTGTAGTCACAGCTTTCTGTTTCATTATCAGCCCTCCCCTCATAGTAGATCTGCAATCTCATCTTTCAGTTCTTTTAACACCCTTGGATATATGCCATCCGATCCAGGTGATTTGCTACTTTTCAGTTTATCAAATACTTGTAATACATCTTCCCGGTTTATCAATATTTCTTTCAATTCTTCCAATATATCACCTTTAAATACCATTTCAAGCATGTGTAACTTCCCTAAATCTTCTTCAGTGAAGACTGAAGCAAAGAATGCATTCAATCTCTCCGCTATGGCCTTGTCTTCCCTTAGCACCCCTTTTACCCCTCTATCATCCAATGCTCTGTGAACAAATGTATTTTCAGCTGTTTCTGGAATGTTGCAAGGTCCAATATTTTTCTCAGGTTTTGGTGAAGGGAATTCCAAAGACTGGGTGAGTAGAGCGAGAATGATCTGTTGGATGTTGTTTGGTTGCTTCTAGTGAATTCTTTAGGTATGGCTAGAGTGTTTTGTGAACCATGTACAGAGCGAGGTATCAACCAACAATTTTATTGAAAAACAAGGAGTATGAATCACCGGACACAACCGTATTTCAGCATAGCCTTCATCAGGGGTTAATAGTTCTAGAAAACATATAAATTTATAACCAAAATTTAAAATAATTTGAACTGTACATGAAACTGTACACAAAAAGGAACTATTGTATACACAAAACACTCTAAAACAGCTCAAACAACGAACACACAATACACTCACAAAGAAGTCCAGCAAACCAAGTACAGAGTGAAGTACAAACCAACAATTTTATTGAAAAACAAGGAGTATCAATCACTCAACACGGCCATGTTTTGCAATAGCCTTCGTTAGGAGTTCATAATTCTAGAAAACATATATAAAACATATAAATTTATAACCAAGATTTAAAATAATTAGAACATTGCTAAATCATATATGGTTCAATAAAGCTAATAATGTCTAAGTCAAATAGAAAAATCTTCAAGCTGTGTGATGAAATAGAATTCATATAAAGTGGCAATATAAATAGTGGTAAAAACTAATTAAGAGAATATTCACATAGAATCATAAATCATATATAAGAGAAAGACTAAAAAAACATCCATAATAGTATTATGATTATAAAACAGTACAGATAAAATCAAATTGTTCATGTATTTACTACAAAGGAACCATAAAAACTGAAGTCACAAATCATATGAAGACTGTTAAAATAATAGAAAACTAATTATAATATGTAATATGTAATAAAAGGTATAGCCAGCCAATTATACAATCAGACATTCACATGGATGTAAAAAAGGTACTAAAGGGCACACTTACAGTATGTAGGACATGATCACATTGTAGACAATACAATATGCAATAAGCATACAATCGTTTGGGGATCAATCTATAAATTATAGTAGATTCGGAAGAGAAATAGAACCGGGGTAGTCCTCTTGGAGATCAAACCTAAACTTTCTTTAGAAGCTCAGATGACAAGATTTTGACTTTCATACTTTGGACACATCATGCGAAGAGAGAGATCATTAGAGAAAGACATCATGCTTGGCAAGATAGAAGGTCAACGCAAAAGAGGAAGGCCAGCAATGAGATGGATCGATACAATAACAGCAGCTACGGGGTACCAGTCTGTCAACAATGAGCCGCCTGACTGAAGACCAAACACAATTTAGGACAACTATCCAGAGGGTCACTATGAGTCGACACAGACTCGACGGCACTTAACAACAACAAAGTCCTCTTGCGTAATGCCAAAGTTAATTCGTCATAAGACAGAAGAAAGGAAAAGGTGTAACACAGAGGGGAGGCATGATAAAGAATTTAATGAGTAGAGAGAAGGAGACATGAGAAAGAAACACCAAACCTCTAATGGGACCTCTAAGATAAATTAAATGCTTATATAGACACATTTTTAATAAAATTTAGAAGTTAACAAATAAAAGTATCTCAGTACAGAAATCGTTGTGGTGTTGCAGGAGTATAAAGTTAGATGCCCGTCACTGTCAGTCTTCTGCCATTCAAAAACAGCTTTAGAGAACAGCAGGCATACCGAGCCCGTGCTTTCAAGAGAGGTTTGGCATCATTGGCATGGGGAATTATGGAAACCAGTAAACATCAGGAGAAACAAACTCAATGGAGAATCGACACCAATGTGACTCTCCAGTGGTGATAACACAAAAATCAAAAATCATGTGTAACTGGATTTAAGGGATTCATGAGAGGCAGATCAGAACCAATTAGATGTTGAAAATCTGCTTTTGGGACATAGATAGATATAAAAATGCATCTAAAACCATTAAGAATTTCTAAAGGTCCAGGCTTGTTTCAAGATGACAATTCCTTCATTCAGTGTTGGAATTCTACCTTGAACAAATGTTTGTTCAAGTTTGTTAATCAATACTTCCAAAAAGAAAGCTGAAAGCATTCAGGTCGAGGTTGATGAAAAACTTAATTTTCTTAAAGAAAATGATTCACGATATGATTCGTTGATAATTGATTATAACAGAAATATACTGTCTTATAAGAAAGAAATGAAAGAAAAGAAGCTTGAGAAATTTTGTTAAGATGAGGAAGACTACCGGATTGGATCGATCTATTTATGGATAAAAAAGAGACATATTACCTAGACGGAGAGTTTGTTTTTCTAATAAAAAGAATATTGCTTCTGGATCATCCAGTAACAAGACTTCCCTGAAGGACTTATACAATAAAATATTAGGAGAAAGATAATGTGTACAGGGAAAGTTTAGAAATCGTAGATTCTTTGAACGAACTAAATTTTCCAAATATTCTAATTGATGATGTATCGTTAGACTATCCCTAATAGAAGATGAAATAGCTGCCTGCACCACGGAGACCTGCCCTTCTAATAAAATTTTCTTCGGTGTATTATGTACCCAAGCTGACCCCCACGGAGACTGCCTCTTCACCCAAAGGGACTTCTCCTTTAATAGAATCCTTAAACGTTTCTGAGTTCTTGGAGTCTTCCCTAGATGTTATCCCACATCGGGCTACATTGATTGTTTCTTTTTTATTGTTGGCTGTTAAAAACTTGGTCTTGCGGCTATACTTTACAAAAAAACACCAAGCTTTTTGTGGGCATTCCATTCAGATTTTCCCGGATGTGTGCAGATCCACTCAAAAGCGTAGGAAGACTTTTCTTGTATTAAAACCTAGAATTGTCGCCTTGGGGACCTCTTTCCTATTAAAATATCCCTGTAAATGTATTAACCGGGTAGCCGGACCCGGCGTCCCCTCTTTTCATGCCCCCCCATGTCATTTATCCTCCCCCCTCCCCCACCGCATCGTAATAACTCCACAAACAACAATTCTTGGTGGAAACTGGTCGCAGCTTTATTTTAAACAACCCATAAACATTAACAGATATATGTAAATATATATATATATATGGAGCCAACCAACCCCGCGGGTTGATGGACCGCCAGCCATGCAACTAGAAAAGCGGCCACACCTCCGCTCAAGCCGTGGTCCCCACCAACGGCCAAGTTCGGCCCCCCCTATCCGACTTTGCCATGTTACTAGCAAACGTCTTCCAGGGGTTGTCCGGGTCGAGGGCACCCTGCCCCCACCCCAAGTCGCCAAAGGCTCCAGACCCCGGACCTCCAGGATCCCACCACCGGCACAGGGGGATAATATCTACCTGTGCCGCCCTCCCATAGCCCCAAGCTGCGACCAGCGTGGCCTCTCCTGTACCACCTTCTCCAGTGCCTCCTGCCAATCATTCAATAGCAAATCTGTACCCACTGGAGATAAGTGCACCCCATCGTCTCTGTACAAGCCGGAGCAGGCCACCTCCACCCAGGGATGTTGCACCTGATATCCGCCTTTCTCACAGACCCATCTCCCGATCTGCCTATTGATCTTGATCAACCCACGAGACCAGCGCCGCTGCCCCCAGCACGCAGGCCTCGGGATGATGTCAGACCACATTAAGACTACCCCTACAAACATACTGAGCAGAACTGAAAAGTCTTTTTTGGCAGCCCTAATCAGCTGCTTGCAAGTCCAAGCAGACAGTTCATTCCCACCCAGGTGCACCAACAGGATCGCTGGCTGGCCCCTGATGCGCTGGTGGTGATGAAGCAAAGGCAGCAGCTGCGACCACCGCAGACCCCGCTCACCCAGCCATGACACCGCCACCACTGCAGGATCAAGACGCAAATTTGCTCCACCAGTTCGTTGCGCCGCCCGCTGGCCAGCCCAATAGACGAAGGAGTGCCCCAGCAGCCAACATCCCAGCACACTCACACCCCCATCTGCAATAGAAAAGCACAGCATTAGTGAACCCCCATCCCCCCCATCGCATGATTCATAATCGGACATAGCCCTCGAAAGCCCTCGAGCGCCACCTGCCTATGCTCTGTATCGCCTCGCTTGACAAGCCCGCCGCTGCCGCACTAGTGGCTGCCCCAATTCGAAAAGAATGCGATGAAAACTGATAAGGGTCCTCCCCCATCCGCCGCAAAACTAAACGCAATACGGCCGTGACTCGGAAACACGTAAGTGGGGAGGCATCCCTGTGCACAAACAATCCGCTCACACCCCCAGGGCGAATGGCCAAGTACTCCCGCATAGCAGAAAGTGGGCAGGTAATCCCGCCCGTCGCCCGAAGGACCACCCATAGCCCTTTTCCTTTCTGATCTGTTTTGGACTTAGCCAATAAAATCCGTATTTTCTCGTTCTCAATCCATGCATGCTGCCGCTGCAGACTATTCCCGCTATCACATCTTCCCGAAGCCTCCGCCAACTCACTGACCCGCAACGCCCCGAAAAAAGCCAGACAAAACACCGCCCGGAATAGCACTGCCTCGTAGGGAGTACTCGCCACCTGCACCAACTCCTGGCACACCCTCACCAGCAACTCGTGCGTAATCGGTCGTCGGCGATCCCGCGGAGCCGGCTGAGACCGCTCCCAACCTAGAAGAAGCCTTCGCGCTAGTAAACCTCTGCCTCCGGAATACCACCCTACCGCCCTAGCAAAAAATTGAAACCCTGCCATATGTCCACGCACCACCGACCGCGTAACCTCATTTTCCTTTGCCCACACCACGTACTGCCCGAGCAACATAGGAGGCACCCTCCCCCCTTTCCAGCCCCTCTCACATAAGAACTGCTGCACCCGTGCGCAACCTCGCTGATAGGCTTCCCAGATGTTAGCCGCCACTGAGCTCTTCAAAAGTTGCCTCATCTCTGCAGGCCAACGCTCCACAATCTCGAGGGGACCACATGACCCACCTCGTCCGCCTCCGGCACCAACTTCCGAAAATGCTCCATCTGCAAACGGGAGAGAGCATCAGCAATTTTGTTAACTTGCCCTGGAATATGTCGCGCTTTCAATTCCATATTCAACTGCATGCAAGCAAGTACCACCCGCCGCATAAGCGAAGCCACCCTACAACAGCGGGGCGAATAGCGATTGACGACATGTACCACCGCCTCGTTGTCGCACCACCACACCACCTTGCGGTTAACCAACCGATCTGGCCACAACTCCAACACGACTAATATCGGAAAGAGCTCCAAGAAAGTAATATTGCTCAACAAACTTCCATCCGCCCAGGTCTGCGGCCATCTTTCAGCACACCAAGCCCCCCCGAAATAGATTCCAAGCCCAACTCCCCCCGCAGCATCAGTGTAAAGATGCATGTCGCGACTGGAGATCTCCACCTCGCGCAGCACTGACGTCCCATTAAAACCTTCCAAAAAGGCATCCCAGACACGTAGATCCTCCCTTATAACCTGAGATACCCGAATGCGATGATGCGGCAGTTTTGCTCCTGCCGTTGCCGCCGCCAAGCGCCTGCTGAACACCCGCCCCATAGGAATGACTTTACAGGCAAAGTTAAGGGACCCCAATAGCGCCTGCAGCTCTTTCAATGTCACTTTTGGCGAGGCCAGCACATTGGCCACTAAGACCCTAAGCTTCACCACCTTCTCGTGCGGCAACTGCGCCACCATATTCAAAGAATCGAGTTCCACACCTAAAAAGGTAAGCTGTGTGGTAGGCCCCACGGTCTTGCCCTCCGCCAGCGGTACCCCCAACTCCTCAGCCATCCCTTCGAAACCCTCCAACAGTCTTTTGCAGCCGTCGGACCCCGCCCTACCGACAAAGAGGAAATCATCGAGATAATTCACCACCTCCGAACCACCCACTCTCTTTACCACCATCCAATGCAGGAAGGTACTAAACATCTCGAAGTAGGCGCAAGATATCGCACAACCCATCGGCAGACACTTGTCATAGTAAAATGCGTCTTCGAACCGAAAACCCAGCAACCTAAAAGCCGACGGATGAACTGGCAATAATCTAAAGGCCGATTCTATGTCAACTTTCGCCAACAGCGCCCCGCAACCAGCCTTGGATACCAACTCCACCGCCTTATCAAACGAAGCATACCGCACCGTGCAGAACTCGCGTGGTATAAAGTCATTAACGGAAGTTCCGATCGGCGATGATAGGTTGTGTATCAATCTGAATTTTCCTGGCTCTTTCTTGGGGATAACTCCTAAAGGGGAAATGACAAAATTCTGAAACGGTGGGTTGCGGAACGGCCCCGCAATTCTCCCTAAACGCAATTCCGCAGACAACTTTTCACGCACTACCGCTGCCCAGCGCTGAATACTCGCAGCATTCCTAACCACCCCCGTGACCACCTCGCCTCGAAGGGGAATAATGAAACCAAACTTAAAACCTAAGTGCAACGTCAAACTATCTTTTTTCTTCGGATACCGCAGAAGCCAGCTACTAAGCACCTTCACCCGAATTGGGGAAGGCGCTAAGTCGCGATGCGAATCCTCACTTGGCTCCCGGAATTGGTGTAGGGGCCACACCTTTTTTAAGGCATTTTGACGCGGGATGGGCACTTCCGCAAACCGAGCATGGATGCTGGAACTTACAATCCGGGAATGGACAGGTGGTCCGGTTATATCTCCAACAAAGGTCAGCCCCCGACCCAAGGACCGGCTTTGACAGCCCCGCTGGGGGTGCTCCACGAAAGGAACGACTCGCCCCACCGGAAGGACCTGGCCCTATCTTAGCTCCACCAACTCCCCCAGTACCCGCCTTGACAGACATCTGCGTCAACCACAGATTAATGTCTTGCGTCCCCCACGTTAAGAACTTGTTTTCTTCCATTTTATCCCGAAACTTCTCGTCATAATTAAGCCACGACCATCCTTCGTGCGCTTGTGAAGCTCCCAGGATAGAGTCAGCATAGGACAGCAAGCTGCCGTACTGCTCAGGAAACTGATGACCCCAAACATTTGCCAACCGCAAGAACGATCGGACCCAGTTGACTATGTTGCGCGATACCGAACGCACCCGCCCGGCCTTCTCATCCTCCCTACGCTTCTTCTTATTGTCCCCGGAGTGTTTGCGGCCTTCGAGCAAACGAAAAATGTCAATGTACTTGCGTTTTAGAATCTTACGCCGCAACTTCTTAGGAACGCCCTCCCACAGCTCCGCAACTGCCGCTAAGGATGCGGAACCTGCACCTCCTAGCCCGGCGATCCCCCCGTCACCCGAGACAGTCGTCCTCCGTGCTCCGCCCAACGAAGAATCCGAACCTTCCGACGAGGAAGATGAAGATGAGTCGGAGCTATGCCTCCGCCGACAAGCATGCTTCCTCTTCTTGCGCGCCTTCCCTTAACGCTCCCCCCGCGACCCCCCACTCCCCTCAACTCCCCGCCCCGATGACTCACCCGCCGCTCCGCCAGGCGCTGCGCCATCAGGAGCCACCAACATTCCGTCGCGAGGGTCCATCGCCCGCTGCTGATCACGTGCGTCCTGCTCCCGCTCCATCGCGTTCATGACCACTCCCGTCAATCCGCTGCCAGCCTCCCTATTCATCACTCGCACCGACTCCCCGGTAAGCGGCACACCCCGAGGCGCTGCCGGAAAGGTTACCTGTGGAGATAGAATAGGGAAACACAAAGGGGAGAAAACCGAGGGCCACGACGGCTGCCATGCCCCCACCCAATCCATTCCCGAGGAACCTTGGCCACCTACTTGCCACCTATCCCAAGCAGTATGCTGCCCGTGAGGACCCATAGCCCCGGGCGACAGTGCATACCCTCTAAACCAGTCCCCGCCTCTGCCCCCACCGCACGCTGGGCTGGTCCCCATACCGCTCCATTCCCATGGCGAAACGCTACCCCATGCTCCCCTTCCTTCGGGGATCCCACTATTAGAACCACCTTCCCCCGGGCTGCTCACCTCTTAACTGCCACCTAGCTCCCCCCTGACAAGGGCAGGCTCGGGCAGCGTCGCGCCAGATCTGCCTAACCCCCCCGGTACCCGCGCTCTCCATGGCCTAGTCGTGCCCCCCTTTCAGCCCCCCTCCCAACCCTAGGAGCTGTAGCAGCATCCATCCCACTGCCCTGCGCTACCTCAGAGGCAGGCCTATCTCCCCTGCCCCGCTGCTGCAGTCTCCCCCTGCTGACAGCCCCCCTTCTTCCCCTTTCCCCAGCCCTCCTTACTGCAGCCGACCTCCCAGCTACCCTACTCACCGCAGGCCTCCTTGGACCCATTCCCACCAACGCTGAAAACCCCCTTGCTCCCGACTAAAATTGGGCGGCCCGCAGCTACAACTGAGCCCCCCCCCCGGCCCGCGATCCTGCCGCACCTGCAACTCCAACCCCTCCCGTTAAAGTGCTTGCATGCCTTCTATTTCACGTGCCCGGAGTCCCTTAAACCTGCGGAATGCAGGTCTCCTCGATCGCGCTGCTCTCCCGAACCCGCAAAGTACAGAGGCCTTCACAGGACCGCGACGCCGCCGAAGCTCCTTCCAGGTGAGCGCCCGCTAACATGTGCTCCGGGCAAGCCACGAGCCCCGGAGCACATGCCCCATGCACTCACCTGATTGGCTCAGCTCGTCAATCTCGCAGCGGAGCCAATCAATTCGAAAGATGCCCCCGGCGTCCTGACGTCGACGCGCGATCCCGAGGACGAGCAGGGTCCCGCGCCGGGCCGTGCACCTGGTTACAAAACGGGCCCCGGGACCCTGCCCGCGCCCTGAAACTATTATATTTCAATGAGTTAAATATGTGTTTCTTAAGCTTGAACAATTGGAGGCATTTTTGTTAAATAAGGAAAAAGTATGAGTTTGCTTACTTCTTGACCTAGTACTAAGGAATTTATATTGTGTGGGAATCCAATCATGTTTCTTAATGCTTGTTCTTTTTGGTTGTATTTTATTATGGTGATTTTCTTTCATTTTAATTTACTTAGTTTTCCATAATTGTAACAGGGCAGTTCTCCTCTTGATGGGGACTTGATTATATTGCCTGTATAAATATGTTTATTGTAACATGTACATATAAGAAAAAAAAAGAATATACAGGCAGTTGCACAAAACTCACCCTCACAAATAGATACATAGGTTGAACAGATTCAGAAGAGAAGTGAATCCAAGGACCCTCCAGATACCTCGGCCTCCCTCTTCAGTTCCAATAACCATAAAAAAACAAAACATAAACGAACAACCACTGTTTTTTTGAGATGGATCAGTTATGGAAGGGTGGAGGTTGGGCACAGGAACAGACACAACCCAAAACCTTAGTAGTCCACATGTTTTCCTATCTACCCTGAGGCTGGGACAGGGGGAGGGGGAGGAGAGGCTTGGAGATAAGCAAAATGAAGAGGGACAGATTGGATTTGAGAAAACCACATACACAACACCATCATAAGAACATAAGATATGCCATACTGGGTCAGACCAAGGTCCATCGAGCCCAGTATCCTGTTTCCAACAGTGGCCAATCTAGGTCATACATACCTAGCAGTTTCCCCAAAAGACACAAGTTCCACAATGCTTGTATTGGGTCAAGCAGTGATATCCTGGGTCCCTTTTTAATAATGGTTTATGGACCTTTCCTCCAGGAACTTGTCCAAATCTTTTTTAAACTCAGCTACTCTAACAGCTTTTACTACATCCTCCGGTAACAAATTCCCGAGTTTGATTACACATTGAGTGAAAAAATATTTTCTCTTATTAGTCTTAAATAGTTTACCCTGTAGCTTCATTGCATGTCCCCTAGTCTTCCTATAGTCCGATAACATAAACAATCAATCTACGTTTACCCATTCCACTGCATTCATTAATTTATAGACTTCTATCATATCTCTACTCAGTCGTCTCTTTTCCAGGTTAAAGAGCCCTAACCTTTTTAGCCTTTCTTCATAGGGGTATCCTTCCATCCCCTTTACCATTTTGGTGGCTCTTCTCTGAACCTGTTCAAATAACGCTATATCCTTTTTAAGATACGGAGAACAGAATTGCACACAATCTTCAAGGTGCGGTCGCACCATGGAACGATACAGAGGCATTATAATATCCTTTGTTTTATTTTCCATTCCTTTCCTTATGATACCTAGCATTATATTTGCTCTCTTGGCCGCCGCTGCACAGTGGGCAGATGGTTTTAACATGTTATCCACAATGATGCCTAAATCTTTATCCTGGGTGGTAGTTCCTAATGTGGAACCTTGCATCGTGTAACCATAGTTTGGGTTGTTCTTCTCTAGGTGCATAACTTTGCACTTGTCCACATTAAATTTCATCTGCCATTTCGATGTGCAGTCTTCCAATTTATCAAGATCCTCTTGCATATTTCCACAATCCTCAAAATCAGAAATGGTAAATTTATCTGATGTCCCACTTACTGAGGATGAAATATGTGTCCTTAATAAAGGACTTTCATTTGCACCTACACAGTCTTATGATCCCTTGGATAAATGTGTTGATCTATATAAAAGTTTCAGGAAACTTAAGATTATAGATTTTTTCAGGACAACCAAATATAAATAGTGATGTTTCCCGTTATTAAAAGACAGTCAACATGGATACCACCTTATCAAAATAATTCCTTGATTGACTTGTTTGAAAAAGTAGTTATTACACGAGTTGAGAGATTGGAATCTCATCCATGCCGTACGTATTACAATTTGATGAAATCAGAGAAACATGCTTTGACTTCCCTTAAGGCCAACTCCAAGATACTAATTAAGATAGCTGATAAGGGTGGAGCAGTGGTAATTATGAATAGACAACATTATTTTGATGAAATCAATAGACAGGAGATTGCACCTTCTATGAGCGACAAGATTGGGCCTCCTCTATTCTGTTCAAAAGGAGCATTGATTTGTTAGTGCAGACCAGATTTGAGATAGGCTATTTGACAGGAAAAGAATGAGACGTTCTTTCCGTTAACCGGGTAAGGCGGACTGTGTGCTCCTGTCCCCGCCCCACCCCCCTCCCCATTGCACCCCCACCCCCACCTTATGAATAACCACAACACACTCATTGGGAATCAAACTGGTCGCAGCTTTATTAACCGTACAACATTCCATAAACCACAGCCAACTGCAAACCTTCATTAACTGAATTCCGGCCGCGGAACGAATCCTCACCAGCCGTGTGGGTAGCAAAGTGAGTTCTGCCCGCTTCCGCCGTAAACCGGCCACAGGCCATTCCGTCGCCCCTCTTCCGGCTTCGCCTTATTATTAGCAAAAGCCCCGAGGGTTTCACCGGGCCGGGGGTACCCCACCCCCGCCCTGCATCTTGCCACCGGCTCCGGACCCCGGACACCTCCGGGATCCCGCCAACCCCCCTCCAGCTGCAACACCCCCTTCTCCATTAAGCCCAACCTTAGGGATGGGACGGTGGGACGCCAGCCACCTTCCAATGCTCTCCGGTGACTAAAGCTCCCCCCGGCTCGCTCGGCCTTGGCCCAACCTCCCCCCCAGGCTTAGCCGATCCCCGATTGGCTCCCGTGCCGCCACTCACACTCGGGAGCCAATGGGGTCCAGCCAAGGCCACGCCGGCGTGGACTTCCTCCCGACGCCTCGTGGGGGGCCGGGAACACGCACCCGCCGCCCCCCGGTTAACTGCGGCTAGCGGGCACGAGGCCCGCGGCCTTTCTGTAACCGGGTAAGGCGGACCGTGTGCTCCTGTCCCCGCCCCACCCCCCTCCCCATTGCACCCCCACCCCCCACCTTATGAATAACCACAACACACTCATTGGGAATCAAACTGGTCGCAGCTTTATTAACCGTACAACATTCCATAAACCACAACCAACAGCAAACCTTCATTAACTGAATTCCGGCCGCGGAACGAATCCTCACCAGCCGTGTGGGTAGCAAAGTGAGTTCCGCCCGCTTCCGCCGTAAACCGGCCACAGGCCATTCCGTCGCCCCTCTTCCGGCTTCGCCTTATTATTAGCAAAAGCCTCGAGGGTTTCACCGGGCCGGGGGTACCCCACCCCCGCCCTGCATCTTGCCACCGGCTCCGGACCCCGGACACCTCCGGGATCCCGCCACAGGCTCAGGGATCACCGACCCTGAGCCACCCCCCACGGCAAGCTGCGACCAGTCACCCTTCCCTGCGCTACATATCCCCAAAGCCGCTTGCCAGCTGTGTAGGAACCAAGCCCCCCCACCCCCGGGGATAGCCGCACCCCACCCTGCCACCAGAAACTGGCACACTCCTCCTCTATCCAGGAGACCACCACTGGTGGACCCAGCAAGCAGACCTTGGGAATATGTCTAACCACCCCAACCACCATGTCCCACATGAACAGCGCCTCAGCCCAACCACCATTCGCTGCCCAATCAACAACTTACCCGACTTGGCCGCCCAATCGCTGCCTCCCAACTTCAGCAACAGCAACCAAGGCACACCCGTCTCGCATCCCTGGTGCCGAAGCAAAGGCAGCAGCGGCCCCCTCCGGAGACCATGCTTGCCCAGCCATGAGACGGTCACCTCAGCAGCGGGCAACCCCATGTGTTACCCCAATGGCCTCGGCGCTGCCCGGGAATCATCCAGCAGCAACCTGGAGTCCGGTTGACAACTAAAAGAAAAGAACAGTTAGCACCCACTAAGCCCCCCCCCATAAGCGCACAAACCCCTGCAAGGCCCTCAACCGCCAGCAGCCCATCTGCTGACTCACCCGCTCCGCCCCACCCCGAAGAAGGAGCAAAGTGGACTGGATCCAGCCCCAACTGGGAATGCGTCCTCCACGAAACTGGGTTAGCACTGGTTAGCTCTCAGGCATCTGCCTGCATCAAGAGAAACCCCGGATCCGGCACACCTATAGGCCTCCCAGGCTGCAACCTGGCATGAAGAGGAAGCACATACTGCCCTCCGAAGTACCCCCCCTACCACTCGAAACAGTCTGGGATCCAGCCCAATCCATACACACTCTCTCCAGAGGCCACTGCACCTGCTGAAACAGCAAGGCACCATCCGCTTCCGCCCCCTGCCCCGAGAAAAGGCAAACACCCCCTACATGTGCCCAGACTGCCGACCGTGTTGTTCTCGACGTACAGGCTCGCGAGATGGGACTCCACCGAACCCGCTGTCAACTCCACGAGACCAGCAAGGCAACTACGCTGGCACGGTCCCACCAATGCACCCTCCATGTCGCTGCCGACACTGTACCCCATGGCAGATCTGCATAGCCACCGGCCGCAATTGCTCGGGGACCTGGAATCCCATGGCATCTGCCCCTGGAGCCAAAACCAACCCGATCCCGCTGGGAAAAGTGGTTAATCACGCCAACCACCTCTGCGCTATCGCACCACCCGAACACCTGCGATTATCCCACATATCGGGACACCGCTGCAACGCCACCAGGATGGGGAACTTCCCAAGCCCAGTTATGATAACAATTATAATCGCCACCCGCTAATCTTGTAGCCAGGACCCCGCGCACCCGGAGTCCCAAAGTATGAACCCAACCCCCAGCCGCCTATCACGTCTGCGAAGCTGCACAGCCCCCGTGTAGCTATTCTTTTCCATTAAAACGGAAGCCCGTTGACACCTCCTAGGAACGGATCCCGAACACCCCACTCAGCCCCCCCACCCCGCAACAGCCTAATGTGGCTAAAAGGACGGCCGATGCCGGCTGCGACAACCGAAACCAGAACCCCCACCCAGCGGAAGCACCTGACACGCGACTATTCACAAGCCCATCCGGGCGGACAAGTACCGCAGCGTTCGCGCAACACGCAAATCATGTTGGCAAGCAGAACCCGCCGGAGAACCACCCACCCTATAGGCCAGCTCTCCACCATGTTCACTGTGTCTAGCTCCATCCCCAAAAAGCGATACAGTGGTGTATCAGTCGGTACTTCCCTGTCTGCCTCCTTGGCATGCTCGCGCTGCCCTGCCCCAAGCCACGTCCGCTGCCAGCTAGTCACTCCAACCGGAGCGCAGCGCCGCACCGAAAACGAGTTCCGACCCTCATCTTGTCCAACCCCCCCCTGAACGAAAAGAGAGCTCGTACAGACATCCCCCCTCAAGCCCCCCTCCATCCTGTCCAGGGCCAACGCTCCTCAATCCGAAGAGGTGTCGAAGCCAGGTTCCATAGATCCTTACCGCTTGTGGGCGGGAAGGGGAACAACCGCAGCCCCCTTATGAACGCCTTCGAGTGAGAAAAAACGCCCCCAGCCACAGACGGAACTGCTATGCCTACGCTAACAATCCGGAAAGTCCCCAGCTCCCCCCAACCGCTCTCTTCCTCCCCCGAACGGGCTGAGCCACACTCCTTGGAACCGCCACTCCCCCTTTCTGTTCCCCCATAGGCTGCTATCCTGCGTCCCCCACGAGAATAACCTCAGCACATCCCTCTTTCCCCGAAACTTCCCATCCTAGCTGAGTCATGCCCACCCCCAAACATCCGGTCCGCTCAGGCGACCCGCAGCCCACCCTGCCCCAGGATGAGCGTCAACCTACCTCAGCGGACTTCAGGAAGGCCTTGTCCAGGTACGCGCAACCTTTCACACCCATCCAGCACACGCACTCGCCCTTCCATCTCAGCACCCGCCTTTCCCTTCCGCTAGTATCGTCGGACCTCTTTCTACCCACCAGAATCCGAAAATGCCCCATCCCGCCTCCCCCGTATCCTTTTCCATGACTTCCGCGGCACCCTCCCACATAGTTCAGAAAGCTAAGCAAGCGTGGGCCCCACCTGACCCGACAGGGCTCGCGTAAGCCACAGCCACCCTCCGCTCCCCCCCCTTCTGCAGCCCGCGCCAATAACGATGCCCCGCCAGCAATGTTCCCTCTAATTTTCTGTAGGCTGAGCGCGCATCAAATATCATCTGTGCAGCTTTTGAAGGAAGGTTAAATTTTCGTGCGCCACATAACGACACTCGGAGTTATATACTTTAAAATTTGACTACACGTCAGAATACAGTATGTACACCACATTGATTGCACTAGAAAATATTGTAGAACTTGTGAAAACCATAATTACACAACAACTTGTCAATTTTTAGAACGTCTGTGTTGTTTTCTATTAGAATCAGAACCGTAATTTTTTGCGCGCTCTGTTGTAAAGTATGTGCGCTAACTCGGTGAGGTGTGTGCGCGCGCACACGCGCACAGCTCAGAGGGAACAGGGCCCTGACCCGTGGCGCAGACTACAGGAGTGCTGCCGTGTTCGCGCTTCCTTACCCCCCCACCCCCTTTGTCCCCCCACAACCGGCGACTCACCTGCCCCAGCAGACAGGGGCCTGGGCACCCGCGCCACCGTCCAGATCCACATGCCCGCGTCCCACAGCAACACGTCCTCCAGATCCCCGTTGTCTCCAGAGCCGCTCCCTCCCTGCACCATCCGCCACGGACTCCCGAACCGCGATGCACCAGCAATCCTCCAGGCAGCATCTGTAAAGATAAAGCAGAAACACACCGCAGAGGAGCAGCGAAAACCCCAGGAGAGCACACCCTCCCGACCACCCAGCCCGGAAGATCCCTGTCGCCTGATCCCCAGGCTGCCGGAGAAAAGCCCCCCCCGGCAAGCACCGCTGGCCCCTTACACATTGCCTATCCTTCAAATCAACTGTACCCTGTAGCAGTAGTGTTGCAAGCTATAGCACTACCCCCTCCCCTTACATACGGGTACTTTACATTAAATAAGCGTATATGTTGAAGTTAAAATTCACTTTTGTACCCACTCTATTCCACATTCACCCCTTTAACACAGTGGCACAGGTTTGGACTACTTGGAACACGTGGAAACTGTTTTTTGATTAGGCAGTAGAAAACACTAAAAGCATGACGTAACCTATTAACGCTACATAAAACTAAATTTCGAGGTGCCCTGCCTCTTCAGCCCATCTGCTGGATCCCACAGAATTTTCAAACTTTGTAAAATATTACCTTTTTCTCGGGGCCAAGGCTCCGCCCCCCAATAACAAACAGCAGCCATTTTAAGGAAATGTAGGCTCCAGACCTCAAATAATCACTAGAGGCTCCTGAAATCCCTCCCACCTCTGGAACTCACCGAACTAGTCCATATTGAATTGTCAAATTCAGCTAGTTTTTTTTTTTTTTTTGTAAGGGGCACCCGAGCCCGTCACGATCCGCTCCCCCCCTTGAGGTCCCCTAATCACCTCTTCCCCTCCCCTAGTCTTCCTCCCCTCCAGTCCCTAGACCAAACTGGGCACTACCCACAACCCTGTACCTTTCTTTAGTCCGCCTGGACCCACAAGCCTCCTGACTCGGCCCCCCACCATGATTGGGAACAGCTGCGAGCCTGCAGGCCGGCATCGGGGACAGTTGCGGCACTCGCAGCTCCCCCTGAGGCCACACAGCCGCCCCTTCCCACCATCGGGGACAATCGCGGCACTCACGGCTCCCCATGATCACGTCCAGGCACAGGCAGGCCCAAAACGAGAACGCAGGTCAACTGCAGTGCCAGTAGCGGGAGCATGTGGCACCGCCAGCCCGCCTCGGCAGCCTCCGCTGTCAGTCTTCAAAAACTGCAGCTGCCGGGTTGTCACCGGAGTAGCTCCCAATTTTTTTTTTTTTTTTAACGTTAAATATCATACGACACCTTCCCTCGGCTGCTCCTGCAGCCCAGGGATAAAAGGAAAAAGGTCCCCGCTGGAGAAGGCAACCACGCCAGCCACCTTCCAATGTTCTACGGTGACTAAAGCTCCCCCCGGCTCGCTCGGCCTTGGCCCCACCTCCCCCCCAGGCTTAGCCGATCCCCCATTGGCTCCCGTGCCGCCACTCACACTCGGGAGCCAATGGGGTCCTGCCAAGGCCGCACCGGCGCGGACTTCCTCCCGACGCCTTGTGGGGGGCCGGGAACACGCACCTGCCACCCCCCCGGTTAACTGCGGCTAGCGGGCATGAGGCCCGCGGCCTTTCTTTTCTCATCCTATTGTCTGGACCATATAGCTACTTCCTAAAATCTACAAGTCTCTGATCAATCTGCCAGGTCATCCAATCATCTCTGCAACTGGCTCCCTCTTTGAGCCAATCTCTCAGATGTTGGACGTCCTCCTTAGACCTTTCATTATTACATGCCTTCTTATGTTCATGATTCTTCACATATTATTAATATTCTCGAAGGCTTGGAAAGCTATCATGTCAGGCTTCTCCTTGTAAACTAACAGTAGGCTTTACTTAATTAACCAAATTGTGATAATTATTACATAGCAAAGCACCAGGTAAAAGCAAACCTTAGAAAGACTCAACAGACCTTCAAATCATCACCTCCCGGTGGGAAAGTCTGACCATGAGTCATATTACATCAATGGTTCACTATTACCAAATCTATCCACCATACTAGGGGTTCACTACCCAGACAGTTATATTCAATCAATACCAATAATCTAATACAAAATTTATACAAATATTTTATAAAGGTCTGTGAACTCCATAGTACAAATTAAGCAACCACCGATGCCCATTGAGACATCTTTCCTAGCGTTTCGCATTAGCTGTTTCAAGGGGATCCAGCTAAAAAAAAAAAAAAATTGCTTAATATACGAGTATATATACCGCAAAAAGAAAAATAAAATCACCCTTTATCCACACCGAACAAGGAAACATAACATACTTATCTGACATGATCAAAATCGCATGATACCAAATTTAAATCCTCATAATCAGCAACTGGTCCAGCCACACTTTCTCACGATGGCAGTCAGTCGACGTTCCAAAGATATACTAATCTTCACTCAGCCGCCCCCATTATATACGTCATCAAATCATTCCGGAATCAATGCACCTGGAAAACTAAAACCATGACTTATGCCGTTTAACTTCACTCGTCAGCACTAACTTCATAGTCACAAACTATTAACAGAGCTTACACACATGCACCCCACTCTGTTCCTGAATTTAAACCATTAGGTGATATTGTACCTAAATGAAAAATCCACCATTGTTCTTTATATAACAGATGTTGATCTTGCGTTCTCCCACCAGATCCCGACAATATTCTATCAATACAAAAGCATTGTAATTCCATAAAGGTATGTTTAAAAGTTAAACAATGTTTCACTATCGGTGCTTCCCTGCGTTGACAATGTAACTGGCTCTTATGTTCACCTAAACGAGTACTTAAAGGGCGAATGGTTTTACCTACATATAACAGTTTACATGGGCAAAAAATGCCATACACAACGTAATCAGAACCACAAGAAGTTTGTGATCTTAAAAAATATTGTTTACCATTATATGTAAATTGATCAATTTCCCACATAACTGTGCAAAACATACATTGCCCACACATTCTATGTCCTATATTTTCTATAACATCCGATTATATCGATCGCAGAGACGAGGGGCTTAATATTTCTTTCAGGTTAAAATTACACTGCCAAACACAACGTAATTGTTTTGATTCCAATCCTGGCACTGTTTGTAGAACATTCATATGTTTCTGTATTATTGTCTGAATCTGTTTACTAAAAGGGGACTATCTAGAGATTAAATTAATATGATCATCATCTACCCGTGATCGTGTCTTAGGGGACAACAACCATGATCTATCATTATACAAGGTTCTTTTATATGCACGATTCACAACTTTCTCAGGATAACCCCGCTTCAAAAAATCTTTCTTAAGGGACACTGCTTGACACCTATAATCATCTGTCAAAGAACAGTTCCGTCTATACCATATAAATTGAGAAAACGGTAAGCCCTTGAGAAGACTTATCGGGTGAACACTTGAAAAGTGTAAAAATGTATTCCTATCAGTACTCTTTTTATATATTGTTGTACCCCAGGATTCACCTTGTCTGAAAACTGTAACATCCAGAAAGGCAATCTCATAATTATAACACATAGTAAATTGAATATGTGGATCTAACGTATTCAACCATTGATGAAATTCTAACAAAAGAGTTACTGATCCATCCCATAACATAAACACGTCATCTATATAGCAATGCCAGATCTTCATATAAGACCTGTACAATGAGGAATTGAGCCATTGCTGTTCATATAAACCCATGAAAAGATTAGCAACCGATGGGGCAAACGATGCCCCCATTGCTATCCCTACTACTTGATGAAACAAACCACCATCAAAACAGAAATAGTTCCGACGGAGTGCCAACTCTGCACAATCCATAAGAAATATCAACTGTGTCTCACCAATATCACCACGTTGTAACAACCCTTGTTTAATAGCATGTAAAGCTGCATCTTGCAGAATGCTAGTGTACAATGCCTGTACATCCAGCATAACCAAAAGAAGGGCTTCTCCTTGTGACTTTAGACATTGTGTCATTATACATGAATGTACCCCAAAGGTGAAGCCTTATGCATTTTGGAGGACACACCTCTAGACAGATCAGAACACAAGAGACTTCCTACAGTATTTTTAATGCAATTGGCCTCCTTGGCCTTAACAGAAAACCATTTTTGCTTCCAGGAGATCTATTTTAAACAGATTAAAGGGGTGGCAATGGGGTCCTCAATGGCACCCAACATAGCCGACCTTTATGTTGCAAACTTTGAACATAAGTTTTTAACCTGACATCCTTTTTGATAACATTAAATTATGGCACAGAAACAGAGGTGGCTCTATAATTAGATGGAGTGAGATGGTGGCTTCAGGCGACAAACCTTTGGGGGCGGCAGATATGCCTCCAAAAGAGCCGCCTCACTCTACCTTCAGTTTAAAAAAAAGAAAAAAAAATGCGGACAAACAGCTGCGGCCGCGATAGCTTTAAAAATGAGAGGAAATTGGTGCGAAGCCTCCCGGCAGTATGGAACCTCTGCTGCTTCCGCGTGCTGCCCCTAAAGGGAAGTGACGCTAGAGCGGGAAGCGGCAACTGCAGAAGTTCCATACCGCCAGGAGGCTCCGCACCGGTTTCCTCTCATTTCTAAAGCTATCACAGGCAGCCGAAGGGGAAGGAGGAGAACTATGGAGAACGGCTGGCAGAGCAGAACGAGTTACACATGGGGTGGGGAGGGGGAATGGGGGGCTGGAACAAAGCTGAAAGGGGGAAGAGGAGACTGGAAAGGAACAGAGTGGGGCAAAGAGTGGGCTGGAAGAAAGCTGCCAGGGGGAAGAGAGGACTGTAAGGGAACAGAGGGGCAAAGAGTGGGCTGGAAGAAAGCTGACAGGGGGAAGAGAGGGTTGGAAGGGACCTGACAGGGGAGGAAAGAGATGGCTGGAAGGGAACTGACATTGGGGGAAAGAGGGGGATGGAAGGGAGCTGACACCTGGGGGTGGGACTGGAGGGAGCTGACATTTGGGGATGGGACTGGTAGGTGGCTGGGTAATAGGTAGGAAGCTGGCAAGGAAGGGGCACTGGGACTGGAAGGGAGCTGATACGTGTGGAGGGTCATTGGGACTGGAAATAGGCTGATGGAAGGAAGTGAAGAAAACAAAAGAAAAGACAAGAAATGGCAGAGTGCTAAGAGAAAACAGGAATAATATAAAAAGGTCCCTTCTGGAGTGAAAAGCTCTGTCAAAAAAATCAAAATACACTCCACATTTATCAAAAACAATGATGAATTCAAAAAGGCAAATATTTTTAAGCGAGAAGAGGAGGTCTCAGAACTATCGGGCAACACACCGGCATGCAGGAAACCCATATGCCTTCACCCTATTGCATCAATGACCACCTCTTCCTCTATTACAAAATATATACATTGTATCCATCAACATGTACAGTATCCAAAAACAGCAGAAACAAATCTTATCAGCTCCAAAGACTCTATCGAACCCTGCCACAGTAAAAAAAAACATCATTGATGTATCTACACCAAAGTTTCATATGTGTTATTAAAGACGATGTTAACAACCATTTCTCCTCATATAACCCAATAAACAGGTTGACTATAGATGGAGCAAAAGTAGTACCCATAGTCGCTCCTGAAATTTGACCGGTATTCCTTCTTACATTAAAGATACAACTAATTTTCTGCAGATCCTGGAGTAACATTCCCAATGGGCTATGACATCGGATGTGTTGCTAGTCACACTTGACGTGACTGCACTATCCACAAGTATCCCCCAGTTAGCAGCTTTTGAGATGGTGGAGATGGCCTTGCACCATCGGGGAGATCTGTCTGACAACATGATTATGTTTCTATTGAGGCTAGCTAGGTTAGCAGTATTTCAAAATTACTTTAGGTTTGAGGGAGTGCTGTATCATCAAATTTCAGGAATGGCTATGGGTGCTACGTTTGCTCCATCTATAGCCAACCTGTTTATGGGGTTATATGAGGAGAAATGGTTGTTAACGTCGCCCAATATGACACATATGAAACTTTGGTATAGATACATCGATGATGTTTTTTAACAGTGGCAGGGTTCGATAGAGTCTTTGGAATGTTTCTTCAGCTGGTGAACAGTCTGGACTCTGGTATTCAGTTTACTCTTACACATCATATTAAGGAGATGGTGTTTCTGGATGTATTAGTATGTAAAGGGACTAATGGGTGAGTGACTTCTGTACATCGAAAAGTAACGGATAGAAATACTTTCCTCCATTATTCCAGTGCACATCCAGTGCGGTTTCGAGATGGGTTGCCATTTTCCTACTTTATCCGGTTCCGGAGGAATTGTTCAGAGGTTCCTGAATTCAGAGGGAAGTCTAGATCCCTGATAGCTGATTTTGAAGAAAGGGGTTACCCAGTACAGATATTAAAACAATCTTACCACAGGGCTCTGTATAACAATAGAGCGCTCCTCCTAAATCCATGTAATAGGAGGGGTTCTGAAGAGGAGATAGATTGTGTGAATTTGATTACTAAGTATTCTCCGTTTAGTTCACGGATACAGCGCATTCTAAGCAAGCATGCCAATGCTTTAAGAACCATTCCAGGTTTGAGGGGGAAGGGCATTAGATGTGTGTGGCAGCGTATTCAGAACTTGAAAGAGAAGCTAAGTCCTGCAGTTTTACGCTCCCCGGCTCCTCATTTGGATAATAGGGTTGGGCATAGCAAATGTGGTAGTTGTTCAATCTGTCCTGTGTCATGTGAGATAGTGACGTTCATGTATCATGGGGAAATATATAAACTTAAGAAACAAACTTCTTGTGGTCATCATATGTTGTATGTGTTATTTTGTGTCCTTGTGGGTTAATGTATGTGGGGAAGACCATTAGACCGTTTCAGATACAAATGGGAGAGCACAAGAGCAGGTTGAATTGTAAGGTGCAGGAAGCTCCGATGGTGCAACATTGTCTCGATCATGGACATGTCGTTAACGACCTGCGGTGCTTTTGTATTAATGTGGTGATGGCTGGGAGGGTGGGAAGATCGAGGGAACAAACATCAACAGTGTGCGAGCAATGATGGATTTTTCGCTTGCAGACAGTGATCCTGGGTGGTTTGAATGTACAGATTGATTGGGGGGGTCTGTGCCTAATGGAAATAGGTGCGCTGTGGTTTTTTGCAGGGAACCCCAATGATGTCATCATGTAGAGTATTTAGGGGTGGTTCTTATGGGAGTCCGCATGTGCAGCGTTTTTTGAGTATGACCGGCCATGTTGAAGGAAGGCTGGGTTGTTAATGCTCCAGTGTATAGCGCTGCTTTGGGGTAAGTGTAGTTCGTTGGAGGTATTAATGTAAATATATATAGTGGATATTATGGGAATATTATTAAGGTGCACTACAGTTTGTTTTTAAATGTATTGATGTTTTTCTTTTAACAGCGTTCAAACATTCCCCTGATGAAGCATTATAGCAAAACGCTTGAAGGGCGCCGAAGTGAAGCGTTGAGGAGATAGATCTTATCGCTCTTTAAAGATTTCTCTGCATAGGTTAAGTTGGCACTGATAAGATTTGTTTCTGCTGTTTTTGGATACTGTACATGTTGATGGATACAATGTATATATTTTGTAATAGAGGAAGAGGTGGCCATTGATGCAATAGGGCGAAGGCATATGGGTTTCCTGCATGCCGGTGTGTTGCCCGATAGTTCTGAGACCTCCTCTTCTCGCTTAAAAATATTTGCCTTTTTGAATTCATCATAGTTTTTGATAAATGTGGAGTGTGTTTTGATTTTTTTGAAAGAGAAGACAGGAAAGCAGAAGCCTCAGATCACGACCAGCATGACCAGAGAATAAAATGGTCAGACAAGAAAGGTAGAAAAAAGTTTTTTATTTTCAATTTAGTGATTGGACTTTGTGCTATTTTTATAGTTCACACAGTATGGGATACTGCATCTCTTATCTGGTGTTGCACTGCATGCAGAGTCTGGCTTCTTGGGTTTTGATTTAATTTTTCTCTAAATATTTTATTTTTACGTTAGGTTGTGATCACTTATTCTGTACTTGGCGAGAATCTTTGTTCCTAGTGTGTGACCAAGGCTGTGTGTTCTGTTAACATGAAATCTGTACACAGGGATCTGTACTGTAGCAATTTGCCTTGTTCAGCTTTTCAAATAAGTGTTAGATGTTCTAGTGCCTACTGCAGTATTTATAGTGCTGCTTTTTTTATATGAGTTTTGGAAGTTTATGCTGATAATGGGATGGTAGATTTGGCCTTGTAGATCTTTGGTGACTTTTGTAGGGTTTTATATTAGTTTCCAATATTCCTGGTACTGGAGAGTATTTGTTAGTGAGATGACCAGAATCAGATTCTTTTTTTAAAAGATATTGAGTTCTGTGGGTGAATGTTCTAGTTCTGCTCTGCACCCACTGTTGAGGGAAGGGGTTCTGTGGATGCAAAATATATGTTCAAAAAGAAAAAGCAAGAACCATAACCAGGTAGCCGGACCCAGCGCTTTCCTCCTGCAATTAACCCCCCCCCCCCTCACCCCTTCAAATCATCTTTCACCTTTTCCCACAAATTACACATACTACGTATTCACGGTAAGAACTGGTCGCAGCTTTATTTCCAACAATATACTGAACATTAACAGTAACAATGCCCAAACAAACCCCCTGCGGAGCGATGCGTCACCAGCCATGCAATTAGCAAGGCAACCTCGCCTCCGCTCCAGCAATGGTCACACCACCGGCAACATTCCAACCACCCCTTTCCGACTTCGCCATATTACTAGCAAAAGTCTTCCAGGGGTAGTCCGGGTCGAGGGCACCCCGCCCCCGTCCCAAGTCGCCTAAGGCTCCGGACCCCGGAAACCTCCGGGATCCCGCTATACTTCCCCCCCCCCCAGCTGCGACACCCCCATAACGTACCCAACACCTCCCATTAATGAAGGGCGGGCGGGTGGACTGCTTGCCCTGCTGACTCGCTGCATGTGCTCCGGCTCAGACCACGCACACCGGAGCACATGGCTTGTCCTCCCTCTGATTGGCTCCGCTCGCTCCCCCCTAGAGCGGAGCCAATCCCTTCAAAAAATGCACCCAGCGTCTTCTCGCTGCGGCGACTTCGGCCCTCCCTCTTCCCCCCATGCAAGCAGGGTCCTCGTGCCGGGCCGTGCACCCGGTTATGCGCGGGCGCCAGGACCCTGCCCGCGCCCTTATTATTAACCAGGTAGCCGGACCTGGTGCTTTCCTCCTGCAATTAACCCCCCCTCACCCCTTCAAATCATCTTTCACCTTTTCCCACAAATTGCACATACTACGTATTCATGGTAAGAACTGGTCGCAGCTTTATTTCCAACAACATACTGAACATTAACAGTAACAATGCCCAAACAAACCCCCTGCGGTGTGATGCGTCACCAGCCATGCAATTAGCAAGGCAACCTCGCCTCTGCTCCAGCCATGGTCACACCACCGGCAACATTCCAACCACCCCTTTCCGACTTCGCCATATTACTAGCAAAAGTTTTCCAGGGGTAGTCCGGGTCGAGGGCACCCCGCCCCCGTCCCAAGTCGCCTAAGGCTCTGGACCCCGGAAACCTCCGGGATCCCGCCACCGGCACAAGGCCTTACCTGTGCCGCCCCTCCAGCCCGACAGGAAGCTGCGACCAGTGAGCCTCACCATGAACGACCCTCTCCAGCACCTCCTGCCAGTCGTTCAGGAGCAAATCCATCCCGATGGGAGATAGGTGCACACCGTCTGCCCTATACAACCCAGCACAGGCTACATCGACCCAATCATGCTGCACGTGATACCCCCCCTACTCACATACCCACCTCCCAATCTGCCTATTTATCTTAGTCAGTCCTCAGGACCATCTCCTCTGCCCCCAGGATGCTGGCCTTGGAATGATATCGGACCATATTAACACGATACCAGCAAACAAACGCAGCAGTGCAGCAAAGTCCCTCTTGGCAGCTCTGATCAGCTGCTTGCAGGACCACGCAGCCAGATCATTGCCTCCCAAATGCACGAGAACAATCGCTGGTGGATTCCTGACACGCTGATGATGACGAAGCAAAGGCATCAGCTGAAGCCATCGCAGCCCCCGCTCGCCCAGCCATGAAACAGTCACTACCGCCGGATCCAGTCCAAGGTTCCACCCGATAGGCCGCACAGCTGCTCGCTGCCCAGCCCAAAAGACGAAGGAGTGCCCCATCATCCAGCATCCCCTCGCCATCAGCCCCCAATATGCAACAGAAAGTAACATCATTAATATCCCCCCTCCCCCACCGTTGTCAGGCAGTGCACAGTCGCAGATATGCACTTCACAGTCGCACGTATCCCCGGAAAGCTTTGGACCGCCATCTTCCAATATTCTGGATCTGCTCCCCTGACAAACCCACAGCAGCCGCACTGGTGGCCGCCTCGATGTGAAAAGAGTGCGCGGAAAACCGCCGCGGATCCTCCCTGATCCGACGCAATACCATACGCAACACTGCAGTTACCTGAAATCGCGTCACCGAACGGGTATCCTCATGCACAAAAAGCCCCTCTTCGCCCTTAGGCCTCACCCCCAGGTAAGCCGCCATGGCGGACACTGGGCAGGTCAACCCCCCAATCCTTTTGAGCACCACCCACAATCCTTTCCCCTTCTGGTCCGTTTTAGATTTCGCCAGCAACACGCGGACGAGCCTCTGGTCACTCCACACATGCCGTAGGCGCAAACAATTACCCAAACCTGCCTTCGCCGAATCGACTGCCAATTCGCTGACCCTAAAAGCCCCAAAGAATGCCAAACAGAAGACCGCATGAAAGAGAACGGCTTCATATGGCGCCGCCGCCACACCCGGCAACTCGTGGCACAGCTGTGTTAGCAAGTCGTGCGTAATCGGCAGTCGCCGGTCGAGCGGCCATGGCTGCAAATGATCCCAACCCATCAGTAACCGCCGAGCCAGGCGCCCGTGTCCCGAGACTCCCCAACCCACTGCCCTGGCAAAAAAGTCGAACCCCGCCAGATGAATCCTGACGGCCGATCTTGCCACCCCTCTTCCCTTCGCCCACCCCACATACTGCCCCAACAGGTACTCCGGCAACTCCCCTCCAGCTCATCCGTTACCGTACAAATATGCCAGCACTCGCTCGCACCCACGGCGGTAGGCCGCCCAAGTGCGATCAGCTATCAAATTCTTTAGTAGGTTCCTCATCTCAGCAGGCCACAGCTCCACAAGCTCCAAGGGACTACGAGCCCATCTTTGTCTGCCTCCGGCGCCAACTGCCGGAACCGCTCCCACTGCAAACGGGAAAGAGCATCCACGATTTCATTAGTAATCCCTGGTATATGTCGCGCCTTCAAATCAACATTCATCTGCAAGCATGCGAGTATGACACGACGCATCAAAGACGCTACCTTACCACAACGCGGAGAGTAACGATTAACGACTGCCACTACCGCCTCGTTATCGCACCACCAAACCACCTTACGGTTGGCCAATTTGTCCGGCCATAACTCCAAAGCAACCAATATGGGAAAGAGCTCCAAAAAGGTGATATTACTTAATAACCCCTCGTCCCACCAGGACTGCGGCCATTTGTCAGCGCACCATGCCCCGCCGAAGTAGATCCCGAGTCCGACACCTCCGGCCGCGTCCGTGTACAGCTGCAATTCAGCACTGGAGATCTCTGGCTCCCGCAACACAGTAATGCCGTTGAAGTCCCTCAAAAAGACGTCCTAAATCCACAAATCCTCCCGCAGCACTTGGGACACTCGTATTCGGTGATGAGGCATGCGCACCCCAGCCGTCGATGCCGCCAAACACCGAATGAACACCCGCCCCATTGGAATCACCCTACAAGCAAAGTTCAGCGAGCCAATTAGCGCCTGCATCTCCCTCAAGGTCAACTTAGTAGAGGCCAATGCATTCGCCACCAGAACCCTCAATTTTTCCACCTTTTCAGACGGCAATCTCGCCACCAAACTCTGCGTGTCCAACTCAATTCCCAAAAAGGTGAGATTTGTCGTGGGGCCCACCGTCTTACTCTCAGCTAATGGCACCCCCAACTCACTGGCTAGACCGACAAAACCATCCAAAAGAGCGCTACAACACGCCGACCCAGCTGCACCGACAAACAAGAAATCATCAAGGTAATGCACCACCTCCGAGCACCCACTCTCTTTACCACCATCCAGTGCAGGAAAGTGCTAAATTTCTCGAAGTAGGAGCAAGATACAGCACAGCCCATCGGCATGCACTTATCAAAATACAACTCCCCCTCAAATTGGAAACCCAACAACCGGAAGGACGACGGATGCACTGGCAACAAGCGAAAAGCTGATTCTATATCCACTTTCGCCAGTAACGAACCCCTCCCAGCCTTCCTAATTAAGTTAACCGCCCTGTCGAAAGAGGCATAACGAACCGTACACAACTTGCGTGGGATACAATCATTCACGGAGGCCCCCAGAGGACAAGACAAATTGTGGATCAACCGGAATTTCCCCTGTTCCTTCTTAGGGATTATTCCTAACGGAGATACCACGAAGTTCCGAAAAGGAGGATGATGAAAAGGACCTGCTATTCTGCCCAATCGTAACTCGACCACCAGCTTTTCTCTAGCTATCAACGCCCAGCGCCGCACACTTGTGGAATTCCGCGCCATCGAACCAGCCACCACCCCTTGAACCGGAACAACAAAGCCAAACTGAAACCCCAACTGTAAAATTAACCTATCCTTTTTCTTCGGATAACAGCGAAGCCAGCCGCAAAGCACCGTTACCCATATGGGCGAAGGAGCCAACTCCCACAGAACCCGCTTACTTAGGTCCCGGCCCCAGCGGAGCAACTGACCCCTTCTTGACACATTTTGCTGCCGAGTGGGGACCACTACAGACCGAACACGCGTGACGGAATTTACAGTCTGGAAAGGGACACATAGATCTATTAAACCTCCAGCAAACTTCTCCACCCCCGCTGGGAGCCAGTCTAGATTGCACTGGGGAGATGCCGTCGTGAAAGGAACGACCTGTACCTGACGCAACCCCTGTCCCGACCTTTCCCGCACTCCCCCTCCAGCGCCGCCCTTGACCGACATCTGGGTCAACCACAAGTTAATGTCCTGTGTACCCCAAGTCAGCAACTTGTTCTCCTCCATTTTATCCCAGAACTTTTCATCATAATTAAGCCACGACCAACCCTCGTGTACCTGTGACTCTTACAGAATCGCATCCGCGTATGACAACAACATCCCATATTGCTCCGGAAAATGCTGACCCCACACACTCGCCAACCGCAGGAAAGACCTCATCCAATTGACCACATTCCGCGAGACCTTGCGAAGCCGACCGGCCTTCTCGTCCTCCCTATGCTTTTTTCTACTATCACCCGAATGCTTCCTCCCCTCTAGCAAACAAAAAATATCAATATACTTCCTCTTACGAATCTTCCGCCTCAACTTCTTAGGGACCCCCTCCCATAATTCTGATAAGGCCGACAAAGAAGAGCTAGCACCTACTCGCCGACCGTCAGACCCACGCCCCGCCAGGGCCCCCCGCCCCCCGACCGCGCTACCAGATGACTCCGATGAATCCGAAGACGACGACGAACTATGTCGATGATGACACGCGTGCTTCCTTTTTTGGCGCGCCTTTCCAGACCTATTGGCTCGCGACCCGCGCCGATCAAAATCGTCCCTCGCAGCTGTCAGCAACTCACCCGTCCCGTCGTCATCTGCTCTCCCGTCTGCCGATGGCGTCACGCCAACCAGGGAACTCTCAGTTCGCTGCTGATCATCCACAAAATGCACACGGTCGCCGTCCATCGATGTTGCCCTCGCTGCAGTGGCTCTCAGCTCCGAGGTGGTCACACCCGCAGACGCCTCAGCCGATGGCGCACCTCCAGGAGCGGACATATAGGGGACCTGTGGAGACAAAAACGGGAAACCCAAGGAAGGGACACCTGGAACCCAAGACGGATGCCATGCTCCTGCCCAGTCCGACCTCGACGAGCCTTGCCCCCCACTCGACCAATGCTCCCATAATGCCCGCTGCCCCGGTAGACCATATCCCCTTGGAGAGGATGTGCTCCCACCGGGGGATACCCAGCCGCCACTCTCCCCCCCCCAGCACCAAACCCCGGCAAAGCCCCTTCACCCCATTGGCACCACGGGTTTATACCCCACCCCTGCCCTTGCTGCGCTCCATGCCAACCCGCCGCCCCTTCAGCCACCCGTCTGATCTCCCCTCTGTCCAACTACTCCTGTAGGGAGCTCCACCGCCTGCTCTGAGGGGCCGGGCATTGGCCTCTGGGCCACAGCACCCCTAACCAGCAAGTTGCCCCCCTACTCGCTCTCCTACCAGGAACAGAAGGCCCTCCACGCCCCGTCCCTGCACGCCGGGCCCCCCGCCCCCCTCCTTGCATTACCACCCTCTGCTCTAGGCCGTGGCCCAGGCCTACCCCCCTTGTCAGACCCCCGCCCCCTCTGCCTGCCTATCTGCCTGCCTATAGTAGCCCTGCCAGCTCCCCGGCCTCTGTGAGACTACTTCCCGGCCATAGCCTGCCCTTCAGCCCCCCCCCCCCGCCTGTTGAGCAATCCACTACACTTGAGTCCCTTACCGAATCCTGAGTCCTTCTTATTCTCCCTTTTCTGTTTGGCGTGGTTTTTTGTTTTTGCTTTTCTTCTTTCTGCTTTTTTTTTTTTTTTTTTAAAACACGCCGCCAACCTCAAAAGCCCCCCCCCCCCTTTCCCAACCTGCTATCCCTCGGCAAACTGCTCTACCCGCCACTCGCCTGCTCCCGGAACCGGAGAACGCTCCTGCCGACGGTTTCCAAGCACTCAGCTACTGCTCCAACGACGCCGTTCCGGGATCCCAACACCGCTGAAATTAACAGAATTCCTCGCCGCTCCGCACCCAGCTCTTGCTTGCCCTGCTGACTCGCTGCATGTGCTCCGGCTCAGACCACGCACACCGGAGCACATGACTTGTCCTCCCTCTGATTGGCTCCGCGCGCTCCCCCCCTAGAGCGGAGCCAATCCCTTCAAAAAATGCACCCAGCGTCTTCTCGCTGCGGTGACTTCGGCCCTCCCTCTTCCCCCCATGCAAGCAGGGTCCTCGCGCCGGGCCACGCACCCTGTTACGCGCGGGCGCCGGGACCCTGCCCGCGCCCTTGTTATTTACGCAGTTTATAACAAAATAAAAATGAGTTATAATTTAGTTTTATAAAGTATGCTGTGGTTCTCGCTCATTCTTTTAGTTCTTTGATATGCAAACATCTTGCATTTCCTCCGTATTATCTAATTAGCTTTTGGTTCAGTCCCTGACTGAGTTTTGGCCCCACTCTACACGGGGGGTGGGGGTGGGGGTGGGGGGATGGCGGCGCCACCTCATCCTTTGCCTCAGGCATCAGATTTCTTTGAGCCGCCCCTGATGCTGAGTCATCTGGATTTATTTGAGCTGGTCTTGATCACCAAAGGACTGTCTACCCAAGCTTCACTTCAGAAAAAGCTAAGTGCTACTCTGTTGCCTATTTTAAATGATTAAAAGGACTATTTGTTTCAAGAGGGTTATTCCCTCCTTACGAATGGTCTGACAAAACATTTTCTTGAAAATTTGCTGTTTGTGAATCACTTTGCTCTATCAGCCTGGTCTAGTTTTTGTGCTTATTTAATAATTGGCTGGTGCTGTAATGGGGGTTCATGTTTTTTGCACATACATAAATGACATCTTCATTATTTGGGAAGGTGGACATGATGTCCTTGAATAATTTTTTTAGTGGCTCAATACTTTGGATCCCAATTTGAGTTTTCAATATGCTTGCAGTGATACTGCAATCTCTTTTCTTGATATAATCATTAAAAAAGGACTCAGTGGATTTTTAATGGACTTGTATAGAAATCTACCAACAGGAACCAACTCTTGCTTGCACCAGCTTCCATAATGGATCTCTTAAGAACAATTTACCAATCAGCCAATTTCTCAGGGCAAGAAGAATGTGTTCCACAACAAGAGACTTTGAACGTCATGTGTATGACACGAGAAACAGATTTTCCGACAGAGGATATCCCAAGAAGAGCATTTCACAAGCTTACAGTTGAGCAAAAACTGCTATATGCTTCGACTTTTTAAAGAAGACTATTTGTGACCCTACCAAATAAAACAGTGTGCCTTCTTTTCTTTTCTAGCTTGTAATGTGAGATAGTTCGTATCTTTAGAGAGGAGTGGCACATTCTGTAAACCCTTCCAGCCTTTGCACACCAAAATATTACAATTGTGTATAAACGATGCAACAATTTGGCAAATCATCTTGTTCCTTCCGCTCTCCCTGAAAGACATAATCCACTACGCATAAAAGGACGCTTTCAATGCGGTAGATGCTTGGCATGTACACATGTCCTAGCAGTGAAGTACTTCTTCGAGCACCCAACAAACAAGAAAAGATTTTGCTTGATGGACTTTATGCACTGCACCACTGAAAAAGTCATTATATGTCCATGCAAGTTGTTATACATCGGTAAGACTAAAAGTCACATCCGTACACGGATAGTGGAACACAGAAGTTGCATTAAAAGACAGATTCCAGATAAACCTTTGGTGGCACACTGGGTTGAGAAGTCCCACTGCATTTGTGATTTGAAAAATTTTGTAATGAAGGTTGTCCATCCGAACTGGAGAGGAGGAGATACTAATAAAGTACTTTTACATTTGAAGCAGAAGTATATTTTTTGGCTGAATACCATGACTCGTCACGGACTCAACATGGAGTTGGACTACTCTGTCTTCTTATGATTCATGATTTATTCAGTTTTATTCAATTATAGATTTTGGGCCCAATATTCAAAAGGCAGTTACATGGTTTACAGCCCAGTAAACCATGTAAATGCTTAAGTGGAGATATTCAAAAGCACTTACATGGGTAGTGCCATTGAATATCCCCTTCTAACTCCCCTATGTGCCTCAATACTATCTGGTTAGCATTGGGGTATATCAGGGGCATTATGGGGCAGAGCAGAGGTGGCGACAAGCACTAACCGGGCAACAGCGATATTGCATGCTGCCCAGTTAGCTACTGCGGCTTCCGGCTTTTGCAGCGATCCTCGGATACTCAGTGCTGGGGCTGCATATGACCCCAGGATTGAATATCTGGGGTTAAGGGTCGACGGGCAGGGCTATGTGCCATAGGGGATCATAGCCTGCCCAAATCAATATCAGTCCCTTTATTCTTATTTTTATTTTTTAAGTCACAATTGTATTCATTTTAGATTATTGCTTTTTGTTTATCTGTTTTTCCTTCTCCGCTACACATCCTTAGGTTATGTGGCTGCACATGGTGTATACATGTTGTGTGCAGGAGTTCACATAAGCATAACATGTGCAGGACAGGTTTGATAGGGGTCACTCACTCCCACTGCAATATCTCAACAAACATGTACGTGGATCACAGAGTCCACAGGAGCTGCAAATATGCAGCCATCTATTGAGAAGCATGTTAATGTTCCACCTCCAGGTCTGTGTGAAATTAGTGGACACTCTATACCATCTTACAGAACGTTTGTATTGAGCTGTACAACATAAGCACATATGTCAACTGGAATAACCAAACATGAGCTATATTTAATAGCACTTGAAACTTTAAAGAAATGAAAACTAAAACCAGAAAATCTCTCTCCAATGAGGCACATTTCACAATGGGACATCCAAGTGCAATCTGAGACATTAAAGCCAGAACGTCAAATGGTGTCTGGGTGCCAGTCTATGACCATGAAATAGTATGAAAACTGAAACATTGGCAGGACATGATTATTTGCATCCTTATAAACACCGCAAATCATTCTTAACAGAACCTCATTCTCACTACAGTAAAAGTAGACACAGCTGTGATCAATTGTCTATCCTCACATGACTTGAATCGACCAATGAATGATGGCTGTAATGTTTAAAATGGCCAGTTCCATTTTTCTAATGGTGAATACAAGAGAGATGCCTGACACAGTCACAAAAGCCATTATCACCAAACATCAATGGGGGACAAGGCCATCTCCAAAGACCTTGGGATTCCTGTGTCTACAGTTTGCAATGTTATTAAGACGTTTTGTGCTCAAGGAACTGTCAATAACTTGCCAGGACATGGTGGGAAGAGGAAAATTAATCCAGGAAGTCTTTAAAGGTTAGTGCGCAATGTGGGAAAAATACCACATACAACTTCCAAAGAACTCAAGGCTGACCTGGGTCAATTGGGAATGGTGGTTTCAACCAGCACCATACACTGTACACTGCACAAAGAAGGACTTCATGGACGAAGGCCAAGGAGGACTCCACTGCTCAAAGACAGACATAAAAAAGCATGCCTGATCTTTGCCCAAACCCACCTTGAGAAACCCAATTCTTATAGGAAATATTCTTTGGAGAGATTAAACTAAACGTGAACTCATTGGCAATGTAGACCAGTAATACATTTACATGTGAAGAAATGAAGTTTATAAGGTTAAAAACACCATTCCTATAGTTAAAATTGGTGGAGGTTCCATAATGCTGTTGGGCATTTTTGCTGCCTCAGGAAATGGAGGGTTGCAACGTATTAAAGGAATCATGAAGTCAGAGGACTACCAAGGTTTTTGGGAGCACAATATACTACCCAGTGTCAGAAAACTAGGTCTGGGTCAAAGGTCATGGGTCCTCCAGCAGGACAATGACCCAAAACATACATCACAAAGTACTAAAGAATGGTGACAAAGGAACAAATGAACTGTTTTAAAGTGGCCAGCAATGTCCTGATCTTAATGCAATAGAGAACCTTTGGAAAGAGTTAATTTTTGCCATTGGTAAAAGGAATCTGGAAAACATTCATGAGCTGGAAAGAACTGCAGTTGAAGAGGGGGAGAAACTATCAGCAGACAGATATACAAAACTTATAGATGGCTACAAAAAAGGTATTTATTTATTTATTTAACTGTATTTATATCCCGCTTTTCACCGGGTCAAAGCGGTGTAACAAAAAAAGGGGGGGGGGGTTAATCAGTTATAGGGATGGGGCCATCACCAGGAGGGCAACATTGATGATTTTGACAGTGGATAGACATAGACATGGACAAGGTAACATAGGTTTTTTTTGGTCATAGGTTCTTGGGGGTTGGTGTAGCTATTTGTGGGAGGGTGCTTCTGTGTTGAGATGTTCTTGGAATAGGATAGTTTTTAGCTGCTTTTTGAATGACGAGAGATCGTTATTGTTCCTGAGGTGGTTTGGTAGAGCATTCCAGAGGGAAGGAGCATAGAGTTCAAAGGCTCTGTTGCAGGTCCGTTGTGTGCATTTGGTTCTGGAGGCTGTCATGGCAAGGGTTCTGCAAACCTATTTTAGTGAAGGGTGCCATTAATCCTGTTCAAGTCATATTTTGTTTTCTTCATAAAAGTTATGACATTTACATTGCTCAGACTTCTCTTTTGTTGCTGTATACCTTTGAGCATACTATTAACATATTATAATTTATTTATTTATTTATTTAACATCTCTTATATACCGCGCTATTAAAATCAGCGCGGTGTACATCGAACAAAATATACTGCAATGTGTACAGGTAACATCGAGTTTACAGAGAACAAGGGAATATAAAACATGGAATAACAGGGATAACTATGTACAATCAACATTATACTATATATATGCTTTAATTATATACCATATTTAAACTCGAGTGAATATTGAACATGTATTCATGGGTGGCATGAGTCTATAGGAGTAAGGTGGATTTTCGTGGGGACTAACCGTTTTCTGGTTGGATTAAAGTGCTAGGGTGTTTGGTGTGAGTGGGAGGCCTGTTGGCTGTGTGAGTGTCCATGGACACTTCTGGGTAGTATTTTGTGAATAAGTGATGCTTTACGGCTTGTCAGACGGCTGCCTAGGGTGAAAACTTACACAATCTTGACGATGCATATATTCATATGATTCTTGCAAGGTATTGTGGGTATTGTAGTTCATTCACTCCCAAACACAGCTGATGACAATAATTTGAGTTGTGAAACCAAGTGGTAAGATCAATAAAATACTTCTTTTATTGATGGGGTTTAATTCACCCAGCACATGTATGCTTGATAGCACTATAAATGAGGTTACTTGTTTGCAGTGTTTAAAATGGATAACAAAAATCACAAAATAAACCAGAAAACAACCTTCAGCTTGTCAGGCAATTAGCTAATGTTTTCTTAGCAAATAATTACCAAATACAAAGGCACAAGGAAAACAATAAACTTTGCTGGTTAGGTTAACTTCTGCTTATTTTCCACGCAGATCTCAGCAGTGATTCTCCCTTGCTCACACACACAATCAGGTGCAGCCCCAATTACTATCAATGGACCAGCTGAAAGCCTTTAGCTGGCTGGCTGCAACTGTGTGAGCCCAAATCCTGCTTTAAGAGCTGTTTGCAGTGGAAATAAAGAACAAAGTTAGGTTTCTTTGTGATGGCTGATGTGTTTGCTCATAGAAAACTAGCAATAGCATTTAGATAAAGAACAGTCCATGTAAATAGTTTCATCTGCTGTATTTCCCCCTGCATCAACAATCATAGGGTCAATATCATACATTGGCACAGATGAGTCTTTCATTAAGGCACTATCATGAGAATGCTTATTCCCTTGCTGCCATTCTCTATTATAGATAGGGTCTGGATCAGTGTTCATACCTGAGCCTCTCCTGCTATCATTATTCCTCTCTGTATAGCCTGGCCAATATGTAATCCAATTCTGATGTCCAGCCTTCCAATCTTGATCCCTGGACACTGGATCTTCTCTCACATACCTTCTGGCCTTGGTCTGAAAGTCCCTTCCACATGCAGCCGTCTCCCTTACAGGTAGCCACTGGTGATTCCTATCTCTGCCACTCCATTCCTCTGGCTGAATCCAGTCCAATGGACTCTGCTGGCTTTTGGAATACCTCCCAGTATGAGTACTGCCTTGGAATCTCCCAGACCTTCCAATGGCCTTTCTTCTCTTCCTTCCAGAGAGTTTCCTTCTCTCTCTATCTGCTTGGCTTTTGCTGAAGCTGTTCTTCAAACTCTCCTTGAAGCTGTTATCTGAAGAATAAGCTCTATTCTTATTCTTTCCTAATGTGTGCTGCTCCCTAACAAAGCGCAGCTGTCTTGAATCAGGCCCTGCCCTTTGAGATGAGTGCTTAGGGATTACCTCATAGCTCTCTTGATTGCACACACATTCTCTCACTTCAGCCCCTCTCATGGCTGCTGGAAACCTGATGCATTCTGGGACTGGTAGTCTTTTATGTGAAAACTCTGTTTTCTTGCTTCTACCAGAACTGACAGGTTGCTTGTTCAGAGTCACATCATCTTTTCTATAGCTCCTACCTGAGCTATGATAAGCTTCCTTATCACATACCCCCCTGCTTAAGTTATTACGGACTGGTTTTACTGGTAAAACTTCTTCTCTACAGTCCGTAATACGGGAAAGTGCATCCGCATTCTTGTGTAACTTCCCGGCACGATGTTCAACCTGAAAATCAAACGCCTGTAAGGCCATGTACCAGCGTGTCAACCTGGCATTGTGGTTCTTCATTTGCTGCAACCACTTAAGTGGGGCATGGTCCCGTGACCAACTGGAACTTTCTCCCTGTAAGGTAAAACCTTAACGCCTCCACTGACCACTTGATAGCCAAATACTCTTTTTCTATCGTGGAATACTTTTGTTCAGCCAGTGACAACTTCCTGCTCAGGTACATCACAGGATGCTCCTCCCCATCATGGCACTGGGATAGGACTGCTCCTAGCCCTACATCCGATGCATCGGTTTGAACCAGAAAGGGTTTCTTGAAGTCTACTCCTTTCAGTACCGGTCCTGTACACAATTTTTCTTTTAATACTGAAAACGCTTTTTCAGCTTCTGGTGTCCACTTTATCTGGTTTGGACAATTCTTTCGCAGCATATCCGTGAAAATGGCACTTTTCTCTGCGAATTGCGGTATAAACCGGCGGTAGTAGTATCCAATAAGTCCTAAGAAACTTCTTAGTTGTTTCTTGGTTGTTGGAGGAGGAAAATTCCTGATGCTATCTATTTTGCTTAATAGAGGTTTAATTTTTCCTCTTCCCACTAGGTGGCCTAGGTATTTTACCTCCCTATTTGCAAAGGCACACTTCTTCGGGTTTAAAGTGATTCCCGCTTGCTTCATAGAGCACAAGACTGCCCTGATCCTCTTCAAATGCTCCGCCCAGGTGTTACTATGGATTATGACATCATCCATGTATGCAAAAGCATAACTTTGGTGGGGTCGAAGTACCTGATCCAATAACCTTTGGCAGGTAGCCGCTGCTCCATGCAGTCCGAAAGGCATCCTCTTGAACTGGAAAAGGCCAACGGGGTGCTGAACGCAGTTTTCGGCTTCGACTCCCTGGTGAGCGGGATTTGCCAATATCCTTTTGTCATATCAAGGGTGGTTAAGTATTGAGCCTGTCCCAGCTGGTCTAGCAGCTCCTCAATTCTTGGCATTGGATATGCATCAAAAACTGATATGGCGTTTACCTGCCGGAAGTCAATACAAAATCTTAAGGATCCATCAGGCTTCGGCACCAGGACTATGGGGCTATTCCAGGGACTCTTTGACTCCTCTATTACCCCCATATCCAACATCTCCTGGACTTGTGCCACTACCTCCTGTCTTTTGGCTTCAGGCAAGCGGTATGGCCTTTGACGAACCAATTTCCCAGGTGGAGTTATTATTTCATGGGCCACCAAATGGGTCTCCCCAGGTATGGGTGTCAACACATCTGGGAATTCCTTAAGCAACTTCCTAATTTCTTCCTGTTGTACCATTGTCAGGTCCTCACCTATTTGGGACTCTGATTTTTCTTTACAATCAGATACCTGGGGTCCCAAATCTTCCTCTTCACTCACCTCCCTCTCTCGGGCACAGGTGGCAGCTAAGCTTTTAACCCCTTTGACATCAGTAGAACCAAAACCTTTGGCTCCACGTTCAGAATTCTCTAGGGATGTGACCTCCTCCACAGGTGGAAAACCCAGCCTCTCACAAATCAATTGGGCAATTTTGTCTCCTGTCTTCACATGATACTCATTCTGTCCAAAGTTAAACAACAGAACTTTAATATTGCCCCTGTAATCGGGATCAATTACTCCCGCACCCACATCGATGAAATATTTAAGGGCTAATCCGGACCTTGGGGCTACTCTCCCATAACATCCAATTGGTATTTCCACTTGGAGACCGGTGTCAACCAGGGCTCTCCCTTGGCTAGGTACAGTCACATTCTCTATGCTGCATAGGTCAAACCCAGCAGACTGAGGGGTTGCCCGCCTAGGAGCTTGGGCCTTCTCAGAGACCTTATGGTACCTAAGGACGAATATCTGCTTTGGGGTAGCTTGGTCTTCTGGACGCTTAACCATCTTTTTAGCTGGGGTCTGAGGACTTCCAAATAAAGGCCCGGGAGCTACTACCATTAAACCTTCTCCCTCCTTTTTTCCTAGTCCTTCCACTAGACCCTGCTTAAATCTTGGCCAGTCTCTTCCTAGAACCAAATCAAAGGGTAGCCTAGGCACCACTGCTAATAGGACTTCCTCTTGTTTCCCTAGGCACTTAACCTTTAGCCTATAGGTGGGATATGATGATGCAGCACCATGAATGCATCTGATGTGAACTTGGCTTTCAGGGGTTCTAGGCACAAATCTTTCTTGGGCCTCTATCCTCTTCCAAAGCCTTTTTGACATCATACTCTGGTCTGCCCCAGAGTCTAATAATGCATTTGTGGTAATTCCTTGCACATCAACCATCAAAAGAAATCCTTCCTTGGGCTGTTTTAAATCCAGACCCATTAAACTAGTGTGTGTCTGGCATCTCTTCTCTAAGTGTCCCACTTTTCCACACTTGAAACATTTCCTTCTATTCCACTGTGTCATCTGGTTTGATACAGTACATTCATTGTCAGAAACATTCTTAATTATTCCTTTTTCTGATACAGCACATCTAGCCTCAGCATCCATCTTTAGAGGGCCACCCATTCTATGGCAAGCCTGCGTGGCTTCCAAGAATCTCTCTGCTAGCATGGTTGCCTCTCCAAGATTTTGGCAATTTTGCTGTATAAGAAAAACATTCAAATCTTTAGGTACCCCAAGCATAAATTGTTCCAGCATTATAATATCTAATAACATTTCTACTGTCTTTTGCTCAGGCTCCAACCATTTTACAGCTAAACTTCTGATTCTCTGACTCAGAGCCCTGGGTGTCTCACCCACTTTCAATGTAACAGCTCTAAACATTCGCCTATACTCTGAAATTGACAACCCTAGGCGATCTCTAATAGCTGCCTTTACATCCTTATAAATCAAAGCCTGGGCTGCTGGCATTGCTCTGTAAGCTGCTAGTGCCTCACCAGTTAATGAGGCTGCCAGCCTTACTGCCCACTGGGTCTCTGGCCATGCTAAAGCCTGTGCCACTCTTTCAAAAGACTCTAGAAAATCATCAACATTATCTTCTGGAGTTAATTTCCCAAAATTAAATGCCCCAATCCCTTGATTGAGTCCCACAGTGTCCACATGTGGTGCACCAGTACTAACTGCTGGTCTTGCATCTGTTCCACTTTGGCTCTGCAGCTGAACTAGAGCTTGCACCAGATCAAGCACTGGTTTCTGCTGTTCCATTAAGGCCTTCATAGCAGTGTCCTGGGCCTGCTGTGATAGCTCCTGCTGCTTGCTGAATTGGGCTGCCATCCACTGAGCCATCTCCGTCGGATCCATCTTGATCCCTGCAAGAAAAGAAAAAAGAAAAACCCAAGAGCAGCACCTTCCAACCAGGTGTGGTTTTTTTTTTTTTTCAACTTTTTTTTTTTTTTCCAATTACCCCCTGTGCTTACACACATCCACCACTAGACATGCCGAGGTACATATTACCTTGTCTCAGTGATGAATCCAGCTTTTCACAGGGTCTTTTCATCTGGGACAGCTTCCTGGAACAACCACTTTTCTTCCAAAGTGCAGATGAGGGAAAGAAATCTTCTTACAGCTTTAAACTTGACTTTTATTTGTAATCCACAACAAGTAAATCATCTTGGTGCAAGAGCAATCCGAAAAACTACGCCATTTGTCAGACGGCTGCCTAGGGTGAGAACTTACACAATCTTGACGATGCATATATTCATATGATTCTTGCAAGGTATTGTGGGTATTGTAGTTCATTCACTCCCAAACACAGCTGATGACAATAATTTGAGTTGTGAAACCAAGTGGTAGGATCAATAAAATACTTCTTTTATTGATGGGGTTTAATTCACCCAGCACATGTATGCTTGATAGCACTATAAATGAGGTTACTTGCTTGCAGTGTTTAAAATGGATAACAAAAATCACAAAATAAACCAGAAAACAACCTTCAGCTTGTCAGGCAATTAGCTAATGTTTTCTTAGCAAATAATTACCAAATACAAAGGCACAAGGAAAACAATAAACTTTGCTGGTTAGGTTAACTTCTGCTTATTTTCCACGCAGATCTCAGCAGTGATTCTCCCTTGCTCACACACACAATCAGGTGCAGCCCCAATTACTATCAATGGACCAGCTGAAAGCCTTTAGCTGGCTGGCTGCAACTGTGTGAGCCCAAATCCTGCTTTAAGAGCTGTTTGCAGTGGAAATAAAGAACAAAGTTAGGTTTCTTTGTGATGGCTGATGTGTTTGCTCATAGAAAACTAGCAATAGCATTTAGATAAAGAACAGTCCATGTAAATAGTTTCATCTGCTGTATTTCCCCCTGCATCAACAATCATAGGGTCAATATCATACATTGGCACAGATGAGTCTTTCATTAAGGCAATATCATGAGAATGCTTATTCCCTTGCTGCCATTCTCTATTATAGATAGGGTCTGGATCAGTGTTCATACCTGAGCCTCTCCTGCTATCATTATTCCTCTCTGTATAGCCTGGCCAATATGTAATCCAATTCTGATGTCCAGCCTTCCAATCTTGATCCCTGGACACTGGATCTTCTCTCACATACCTTCTGGCCTTGGTCTGAAAGTCCCTTCCACATGCAGCCGTCTCCCTTACAGGTAGCCACTGGTGATTCCTATCTCTGCCACTCCATTCCTCTGGCTGAATCCAGTCCAATGGACTCTGCTGGCTTTTGGAATACCTCCCAGTATGAGTACTGCCTTGGAATCTCCCAGACCTTCCAATGGCCTTTCCTCTCTTCCTTCCAGAGAGTTTCCTTCTCTCTCTATCTGCTTGGCTTTTGCTGAAGCTGTTCTTCAAACTCTCCTTGAAGCTGTTATCTGAAGAATAAGCTCTATTCTTATTCTTTCCTAATGTGTGCTGCTCCCTAACAAAGCGCAGCTGTCTTGAATCAGGCCCTGCCCTTTGAGATGAGTGCTTAGGGATTACCTCATAGCTCTCTTGATTGCACACACATTCTCTCACTTCAGCCCCTCTCATGGCTGCTGGAAACCTGGTGCATTCTGGAACTGGTAGTCTTTTATGTGAAAACTCTGTTTTCTTGCTTCTACCAGAACTGACAGGTTGCTTGTTCAGAGTCACATCATCTTTTCTATAGCTCCTACCTGAGCTATGATAAGCTTCCTTATCACAGGCTTTGCGGAATTGTAATAGACTTTTGATGCCGCGGATTTCATGGGGAAGTTTATTCCAATTCCTGGGTGCGAACAGTGAAAAAGCTCTGTTTGATGTAGCTTTAGTACATGATGTCATCATCTTGGGAACTATTAAGGTGTTCATAGTTGTGGTCCTTCTGTTTCTATTTTCAGGGGTGTTATGGATTAGTTTTCTGATTGGTGTTGGTGGGTAGATATTCATGGCTTTGAAGGTCAAAACTAGTGACTTATATGAGAGTCTGGCTTGTAGTGGTAGCCAGTGTAGGTCTTTCATGATAGGCGTTATATGAGCAGACCTTGGTGACCCAGAGAGGACTCTAGCAGCTGTATTCATAGCCAGACGAAGTGGATTTAAGGTTGATTGAGGGAGCCCGTGGAGGATGATGTTTGCAAAATCTAGATGTGGGAGGACTAGTGCCTGGAAGGTTGACCGGTAATCAGTATAGTCCAGTAGTGGACGGAGGTGGCGTAGTGTTCTGATCTTATGGTATATATTCTTTGTCACATTCTTCACGTGCATTGTCATGTCCAGGTGTTGATCTAATGTTATGCCGAGGTATCGGATCGTGGGTTTGGACGTCAGTTCTATGTTGTTGACCAGCAGTGACGGCGGAGGTACAAACTTAAGATTCCTTGTAACAAATAGGACATCAGTTTTGCTATGATTTATTCTTAGGTTTTGAGTCAGCAACCATTCAGCTACTGCTCCGAAACAGTTGGTTATTGGAGTAAACACTGGTTGGTCAGTTTTGAACGGCATGTATATGAGGATGTCATCAGCGTATGCCAAGCATTGCACGTTGAAGGATCTGATCAATTCACAAATCGGCTGCATATAAATATTGAACATTAACGCCGATAGTGAAGATCCTTGTGGTACGCCTTGAGACTGTAGGAATGGCTCTGGCCTGTTTTAACTTGTTGCCACCTGTTGGAAAGGTAGGATCTACACCATTCCAGTGCTGTGCTTCGAATCCCCTTCTCTCTCAGACGTTGAATTAGTATATCGTGGTTTACAGAATCGAAGGCAGCAGAAATGTCTAAAAAGATGAGAACAAATCCTTGTTTGATGTTGTTTATTCCTGTGATCAGATCGTTGAATAGGGTTGTAAGGATTGTGTCGACTCCATGTGCTTCTCTGAATCCATGTTGTGATTTGTCTAGAGGTGCTTCTGTGTCAATGTGATGCTGGAGTTGTTGTTGGGCAGCTTTCTCAATGATTTTTGCAAGCTGGGGGATGCTTGAGATTGGCCTAAATGATTCAGCTTTGGATGGATCAAGCTTACTGTTTTTTAGTAGGGGCTTGATAGAGGTGTGTTTAAGACTCTGGGGGAATAAGCCTATTAGGAAGGATTGGTTCAGAATTTTGCATAGGATTTGGCTTAGATCATGTCGCAGATCTTTGATCCAGTTAGCTGGGCATGGGTCGTTAGGTGCCGTGCTAGGATTGATGGAGGCGATAATTCTCTCAATTTCACTAGATGATATAGTATTGAAGTTGCAAAATGGAGTTATATGAGATTCCTTAGGTGATATAATGGGGTTGATGGTATTTATGCATGTGCTGGACTTAATCATTTTTGATTGCAGGTAGTTTGCGTAGTCCTGTGGCCGAGGCGTTGCAGGTTGGTCTGAAACTGGCTCTCTTGTTATGGATCTTACTAAGTTGAATAGAGCATGAGGTTTATTGATGGAGCGTTTCAGTAGGTTTGTGTGGTATAGCTTCCTAGTCAATGTTACCTTTTCACGGTGGGTAGCTAGGTGTGAGTTATATGTTTCAAGGGCTTCTGGTGAGTGGGTTTGGCGCCACTGTCTTTCAAGTTTGCGTAGATGAATGAGGGATGTACGAAGGTCAGCAGAGAACCATGGCGCGTGTTCTCGTTTTCTTATTTTCTTATCCATGTGCACTGGACATGAGGCGGCTCTGAGGTTCTCGTCCCATTTGGATACCAGGTCATCTAAGTTGAGGGTAGTGTTGGTCAAGAGTGGATGGAGGTTATCTAGGACCTTGTCACGGTTGAGAGGTTGAAAACGGACTGCATGGGTTCCGGGTGAGTTAGATGGTATTTGACTCACATGTGTGGTATAGGTGGGTATATTGAATTGAATAAGATTGTGATCAGACCAAGGTACTGGTATAACCGATAGTTGAAGGGCTTGGTGTGTTAAGGTGTTGGAATGAGGTGCAAAGATGAGGTCTAGTTTGCCTCCTTTAGTGTGGGTGGGAGAGTCGACATATTGTTTGTAACCTAGATCCTCTAGTGCGTCTAGAAATGCTTCTGAATGGCTGTCATGAAGAGATGGGAGGTTGAAATCACCAACTACCCAATTTGGAGAGCGTGATGTGGATGTTGCGCATGCAAGCTCAATTATTGTTGGAAGGTCATCCGGTGATGGGGATGGTGCTCGATAAAGCAGGTTGATTGAGCAGAGATCATTAGATATAGTGAGGGAGTCAAGGTGGGTTGAGCTGGAGGAGTTGCATAGCTTGAAGTTAAGATCTGTTTTAGCAAGGATGAGCGTTCCGCCTCCTTTTTGAGTGGATCTGTGGCATGTGTAGAGGTCAAATCCAGGAGGCAGCATCTGGTTCAGAAGGATGTTGTCGCAATCAGATAGCCATGATTCCGTGACCATCAGGATGTCGAGCTTGTATTGAGGAATCAAGTCCATGACTACGGGCCATTTTGATCGTATGGATCTGGCATTTATCAATGCACATTTTAGGAGGCGTTGTCGATGGAGTTTCTCAGATTGGGCTTTGTTGATGACTTGAAGGGGAATGCTAAGAAGATGGGAGTGGGATGTGTGGTTGCGTTTTGCATTTGTGTGGTGGGAGAATTCAAACCATCTCCTTCCATATGTACGTAGTATTGGTATGTAGCTAGTATCGTGGTTGAGGGCGTTTGTGATGCAGGGGAGCCCAAAGGTAAGGAGGGTAGTGATCGATAACAGGACCTTATACATTTTTAGATTAGATAGAAATAATGCAATGCCTAGAATAGTGCAATAACTAGCAGCAGTGCAGTGATCCGCAATTGCTATCAACAATGCAATGACTAATTGTTATTGGCAACAGTTAAAGGACTATAGGCAGTGGTGGAACAATGTGCTAATTTAGTATTGGCAATAGTATAAAGATTATTGATTTGCAAATAACAGTATAATAGCTTGTGAGATGCTAGTTTGTACTGACAACAGTATTGTAATGGCTGTAATAAGTTCTTACTGACAACAGTATTATAATGGCTGTAATAAGTTCTTACTGACAACAGTATTGTAATGGCTGTAATAAGTTCTTACTGACAACAGTATTGTAATGGCTGTAATAAGTTCTTGCAGTATGCTGGATATTAGCGGTAGAGTGTCCAGGAGCAGGTTATTGATAACAAGACAGTTATACTTGCTGTGTCCTTGGTCTTTTGATGTGTTGTTGCAGGGGATGCTCTCAGTTCTCGAGGAGCTTAGGCTGATAGGTGATTTTGAGCATCGCTGTTATTGCTTCGATGTTTGCGTCGATTGCGAGTTCAACCAGAAGGGAATTCACGTAAGCTAGCGTTGTATCCGTCGGATGTTGATCAGGCGTTTTCGGTAAGGCCTCTGCCTAAGGGCCGTGCCAAAGGGCCCTCTGGCGAGGCCCGCAAGGCGCGGGCACGCCTTGGCGTGCGGCGGCTTTTAAAAGCGAAGATCAGGCCCCGATTGGGTAGGGGAGGTGCGGGAGGAGCACACGTGCTCTGCCCTCTGTGCCGCTGCTCCGGTGAAGAGAGGAGATTGCAGGAAGTTGCAGAGGGACTCCCGGCGGCATGCAGCCGCTTTTAAAAGCGAAGATCAGGCCCCGATTGGGTAGGGGAGGTGCGGGAGGAGCACACGTGCTCTGCCCTCTGTGCCGCTGCTCCGGTGAAGAGAGGAGATTGCAGGAAGTTGCAGAGGGACTCCCGGTGGCGTGCAGCCGCTTTTAAAAGCGAAGATCAGGCCCCGATTGGGTAGGGGAGGTGCGGGAGGAGCACACGTGCTCTGCCCTCTGTGCCGCTGCTCTGGTGAAGAGAGGAGCTTGCAGGAAGTTGCAGAGGGACTCCCGGCGGCGTGCAGCCGCTTTTAAAAGCGAAGATCAGGCCCCGATTGGGTAGGGGAGGTGCGGGAGGAGCACACGTGCTCTGCCCTCTGTGCCGCTGCTCCGGTGAAGAGAGGAGATTGCAGGAAGTTGCAATATACAGTTTGAATATGTAAAAATATTTGTCAAGCTACTGTAACACAACATACCTCAAATGCAAGGATGCCAAGAATGTTGACCACGTGTATAAACAATTCAAATAAGTTTGATAAGAAAAACTACATTCCCACTGCAGTAAAATAAGATGCACCTGTGATCAATTGTCAGGACTCACATGACTTGAATCCAACAATGAATGATGGCACTAATGTTTTACATGGTCACATTCACTCCCTGTTCCATTTTCACTATGATGAAGACAAGAGAGATGCCTGAGACTCTCTGAAAATAAATTATCACCAAACATCAAACTTCAAGGAGGTATAGGAAAATTAATCCAAGAAGTCTTCAAAGGTTGCTTGAAAAACACCACATACAACATCCAAAAAGTGTAAGGGTGATCAGGAGCAATCTGGAGTGGTGGTTTCAACCTGCACCATATGCCGTGCACTAAACAAAGAAGGACTTCATAGCTGAATACCAAGGAGGACACCACTGCTCAAAGACATACAGAGAAAGGCATGCCTAATATATGCCCAAACCCACTTTCAGAAACCACAAGCCTTCTGAGAAAAGGTTCTGTGGACAGATGAAGCCAAATGTGTGCTCTTGGCAATCCAGAACAGCAACAAATTGACATGCGCAGAAAAGAAGCTTCTAAGGAACAAAAAAATCCTTCATACAGTTAAATATGATAGACGTTCCATAATGATGTGCAGCTGTTTTGCTGCATCAGGAACTGGAGGCCTTCAACTTATTAAAAGAATCATGAAGTCAGAGGGCTACTAAGGTAGCACTAGAATGAATAGAAATGTCTTCAAGCTTTTGAGGAAGGGTTAAAGATGTTGTATGACTCTTAATTGTGGTAGGAGAGAGTTCCACAGTCCTGGGGCATATAACGAGAAAGCTCTATTCACAGGTCTGCAAAAAAAAAATTTTCGAGAGCTGTTTTGGTTATTCCACATAATCTTCATGTTTTTTGGTACGCTGAATCCGAAAATGACCTCCATTTTGTCATAGGACATCACATTTCCTGACAATTTAGGTAACTATGTTAAATAAGGCAATACCTCAAAATAAATGGAAATAGACATAAAATTAAAGTTTTATTACAATATTTTCATGAAAATCCTTTTTTGAACTGAAATGAGCTCACCTACACACACTAAACTCGATTCTTCTTCCTTGTGAGGCTCCTCTTGGTGCATTCACGCTTGTGAGTAGCATCTGGAATGTCTCTCTGAAGCATCCAACAATAGTCTGCCATCATTGTAATGCTCCATTTTCCCTGGTATCTCCTTTCCATCTCTTTAATGTCTTGGTGGAATTGTTCACCTTGTTCCTCACTCACAGCTCCCAAATTTTCAGGAAAGTAGTCAAGGTGGGACTGGAGGAAATGCACTTTCAAACTCATCAGGCAACCTAAAGCTTGAAATGCTTTCAGCATTCGTCGATGATCTTTTTGTAGTGAGGATCTTTGTTATTGCCTAAAACTTTCTGTACGACTTCTTTAAATGCAATCCACCCTTCTTTTTGAGGATCCGTCATGGCATTGACAAACTCTTGATCAACTATAAGCCTTCTAATGTCTGGTCCGACGAACACACCTTCCTTCAATTTTGCCTCCGACAGGCCTGGAAACTTGGTGACCAAGTATTTGAAGCATTCTCCATCTCTTGGAAGTGATTTTACGAATTGCTTCATCAATCCCAATTTTATGTGGAGAGGTGGTAGAAGAACTTTATGGGAAGGTACCAAAGTTTCTCGGAGGACATTTTTTTCACCAACTGTTAGCACCCTCGGCTGCCAACTCTTCTTGCACCAGTGATTTTGTCGGTCTCGACTGTCCCATAGACACACAAAACAAGGATATTTGGTATACCCAGCTTGTTGCCCGAGCAGCATGCACAAGACCTTCAAGTCCCCCCACACACTTGCCAACCATGGTCTTCATATTTAAGTTTACGAAGAACCAATTCCAAGTTCTCGTAGGTTTCCTTCAAGTGTACGGAATGACCTACAGGTATGGAAGCGTAAAAACCGTTGTGGACGTAAAACTGCTTTGAGACTTCTTTTTGAAGAATCTATAAAAAGACGCCATTGCTCTGAATCATATTGGATTTTTAATTGACCCATCAGACCTTCGACATCATTGCAATAAACCAACTTGTCTTCCTGGGCGAAGTAAGGAACGAACTCCTTTTCACGATGTCTGATCCATGAAGATGACACTCCTGGCAACAATAAATTCCTGCTTTTCAGCCTTGATCCGAGTAACTCAGCGGCATCTTTGGGAAGATTCAAGTCTCTTACTGAATCATTCATCTCCTCCTGAGAAAACAATTTTGGTCTTGTATCATCTTCAAAGTCAGAACTTGATTCGTCATCTGGTTCAGGTATGACTTCACCTTCATCGGAGCTAGGTATCTCTTCCAAGGTAGCAGGGGGGTTGGGTACTGGTATATCTGTGCCATGGGGGATGGGACAAATTGCCAAGTGAAGATTGGGGTATGAAATGGAATGTTTCCATTTGGAAGTAAACCCTTTCACATCGCATGAACAAAGTAACAGTCGTCACTATGGTTCTTTTGCTCTCGCCATACCATAGGAATCCCATAACGGAAAGATTTTTTCTTACCCTTGAACCAGTTTCAGAGGTCCTCAACACACCGTTTGCACACTTTATGAGGCGCCCAGACTTTATCTTGATCTCCAATTTTTAGTCCAAAGTATGTAAAGTATACTTTTTTCACAAAGTCTGTAATATTCTGCTGTTGCTTCAACACTGTATATTCACCACAGATGAAACAGAAACTGTCTGGCGAATTAATACACTTTCGCGGAGCTATAACGGTTGAAGAATGACGAGCTAACATGAATTGCGATGAAATAGTGTGAACAGCCTAGAACCAAGAACCTGATGATGATTCGTGCACAAGTGTGGCATGCAGGAGAGAGCAGCTCTGTGTCTGTACACGAGACGTCACAGTGCTGGCCACGCCTCCCTGCACTGACCGGAGCTGCTGCTATCTGCCCTGTGTCTCCCTCCCACTGGATTCTTCAGGAAAGATTAACCCCTTCTACCATTAGAAGCACGGACTTAAAACTTGCTTAGCTTATGTATATATTGCTGACCATCAGATTTACAGTGCTAGATTTTTTTTTACATAACTCGGACAACCCCTTTAAGTTTTTTTTGGCATTTTGTATCTTAAATGCACTTATGTGAATTAATTAATAGTAATTTGAATTAATTAATAGTAATTTGGAAAAAATTGATAAATTTGAAGACAATTTTGCATGTTGTGACAAATCATGACGTCTAGGAGTTTTTTCAATATTTTATTTGTTTTCAGCACACCAAAATACATGGAAATTAGATGAAAATAATCAAACAGCTTTTTAGTCGCAGACCTTACTAGCCCTTTGACTACTCTTTGTTCTTTCTTTTGGAAAGACTAGTGTGTTTATGTTGCTCTATTGTCAGGGTCTACTGGAACTGCGTGTTCTTACCAGTGATTTGAGGATGACAGTTGAGAGGTTGTTGATGATCTTGTGCATGTTAATTATGGCTTTATATTTGATTCTTAGAGACTCATGATCACTTGTGGGTGAAGGTGACAGGTGACATCGAAGGTGCCTCACCTCCTCCTCTAGCTCTTTGGAGCGGCAGGTGCACCTACACTTGCCACCTTGTTGGGCAGACTGGATGGACCATGCTGGCCTTTATCTGCCATCATATACTATGTTACTATGTTACTGCAGCAGCCAGGTCACAGTCAGGACTGACTGGCCCCAGGTTCTAGCATCATGGTGTCTGGGTGCCAGTCTATGACCATGAATTGGCTGGTGCAGCATGTGCCAGCAGCTGTTGAGCTGCTGACATGGAGGTGAACTATGGAGTAGGTGTGTGCCCTCACTGAGGTCCTCTCCAGCTAGGGGTTCATCAGCAGGTAGGGGAGGGGAGAAGAGCAGGTTCTCCCCTGCAGCAGTCGTGCAACTCCTCACAGGTCCTGGGCTGGAAGATGGCAGATCTGGTGCCTCCATGGCCACCTCCATCTCCTCCTTTGCCTCCCCTTCTTCCTCCTTCTCCTCTCCAATGATTGGAGGAGCTGCTTGTGCTGTTGTGTGGCCTTGCTGGGGGGTGGGTACTGCCTGCAATGAAGAACCAGCACCTGTGCAAGAAGCAAAGACTGCTCATCATGATGTTCATCCCAAAACGAGCACATTCTATACTATTGTAGTGCAGTATGTCCTCTGCCACTAAATTCTCATCACAGTAACATTTGTTTTGCAGATACCTAGTGAGGAATAACTGTATGCCACTAAGCTAGTTGGGAAACACGTGTTGCGCTCAAAGCTGACAACATGTTCTGCTGTATCTCCAAATAAATTAGGACTTTGAAAACGATGCCACATTTCTCCTGTGGCTGCATGCATGCTACATTGTCTATGACCCAGCTACCTGGCAAATGTCAATGACCCAATAATGGCAGGTGCAGAACAGAAATGCAGATGCTATGATGCAGTTGTCTGCTTCATAGCCTTGTGGTACTGAAGCCATGGCTGAGCATCCAACTAAGGCAGGGTCATGAAAGGATCCTCCAAAGCATAATGATTGTCATGATTTGATGCTGTATGTAACATAGTGCCAGGCTTGGTTATTGATGCTGCATGTGCAGGAGTGGGTACTCATGTGAATACCCTGCCCATTGTCATGTCATCTGCCCATGCTGGTAATACAAGCTGTGTCTAATATATGAGCGCCGTCAACACAGCTGCATGGCCCTGACAGAATATGTATAACTAGTGTCCACAATGACCTGTGTAGAAGATGTTCTAGATGTGATGTGGGTGGAAAAACACTTTATTTAATAATACTACCAAAGACCTATTTAACAACCCGACACAGGCCATGTTTTGAAAACCTTCATCAGGGGTTGTTGGAGTAGGTACTAGAAACATAGAAACATACAAAATAAATTAAATTAAAAGTAGAACAGTTGGGAAAGAACAAAATACTGATTAAAAACATAAAACACGCATATATACATCAAAATCAATCATATAAATAAATAAATAAATCAACTATACATAAAATGTATAAAACAGGATAAAAGTACTAAAAAGTGTGGAAACGCAAGTACAATTAAATAGTTAAAAGCAAATAATAAAACATAACTGAAATTAAATAAAACCATTAAGGGGTGTAGCAAGCAATATTACTTTGCCAAGAATACCTTAGCTGTAGATATAATGGAAATGTAACCCTCGAAGGGAGGTAACAGGACTAAAATGAAGAAAACAAATTTTAGGCATATGTATACATTGGAGATAATAACTTAACTAACATCTATAATACATCTAAAAATTATTAACATATCAAACAGTAAAACAATAAATAAATAAATAAATTAATAAAAAACTGAAGGACCAAAGGACCTTAGAAACAAATTTAACCAAAGAGGCAGCGGGTGCGGAGTACATGTACCAAGAGCTAGGAAGGGAGGAGGTCAGACACAAACTCAGAGGTACCGGCAGAGCTTCATGGAAAACAACTCATCCTGACTGTTATCAATTGTCGATCTTAGATTCAACCTTGTGGGGAAGGTGAAGACAGGGATGTGCCCAAACTAATCTTCTTCGATATATTTCCATATGTAAATTCTTTACTATCTAAAAATTAAATTGGCTAGCTGTAATTCAAGCTAATATTGAACCAAACATCTATGTTCTGTATTCGTCAAACTTTAAAATTGTTATAACAAAAATGGCAAAGCAGATGAGAAAAGACCGCCTGAAAATATTTGCCGTATTTCGGTAGTAGCAATAATAAAAAACCAACCTAAATTGAAAGGTAGTTGAACCAACGAGGAATTAATTAAAGCAACTCTCTAAGCCGTAATGTTAAACCTCCTTAGAGCAAACGAATATAAAAAGGTGCAATCTGTAATAGCACTCTAATACGTGGAAAGTAGTTATAGTCCAGATTTGTTATATTGCTATGACAAATCTGCAATATAACAAATTTGGACTATAACTACTTTCCACGTATTAGAGTGCTATTACAGATTGCACCTTTTTATATTCGTTTGCTCTAAGGAGGTTTAACATTACGGCTTAGAGAGTTGCTTTAATTAATTCCTCGTTGGTTCAACTACCTTTCAATTTAGGTTGGTTTTTTATTATTGCTACTACCGACTGTAGCCATATAGATTCGTCCTTTTAAATGAGGTCCATAATATGGTTCAGCTAAGCTGCACGAATACCTCTTCAGGCTCGATTACACTTCGTTGGTCTTTTATCTTTTATCCTAGTCTTTTATATCACTCTAATTTATGTTGGTACAGGTCAAGAGACTGTTTCTTTTAAAAGTACATTCTTCTAAAGTTTTCTTTTAGATTTATTACATTAGTATCTCTATACCAGCCATGAGTTTTACCGATTTGCTTTAAGGAATAGACTCCGCCTTCGCCACGCCCCTTTGTTTCCCGCTCCATACAAAGATTATAAGACTTGCGCATGTGTCGGCGTTTTCCAGTTAGATGTTTTTTGGCATATTAGACAACGGACTGCTTGTTTTAGAAAGCAGAAATATATGACAGTTACTTATATTGGTAAGTGGGATCTTATCTATTATACCGCCGTTTTTTTGCACTATCTAGATTCTATCGATGTAAAACTGTTAGCTCACTCTGCTTTAGATTTTCTTTTGCAAATATTTTCAGGCGGTCTTTTCTCATCTGCTTTGCCATTTTTGTTATAATGTACAATGTGCTAGACACATGCATAAGTCTCACAACAAAATATGACAGCACTGATATTGTCACCAGAGATGGGCACCCTGGCCTGCTCTGTAGATCCCATGTACATGCCGCTGTATGTGTCCAATCCCAAGACAATGTGCTGTGGTGTGTGATGGTGACCCATGTGCACTCCACACGATACATCCCTCTTTCTCTCCCTTCTCCAGTGTCCAGCATTTCACATCTTCATTTCCTTATTCCTCCCTGCCTTGAATTTCCTATCTCCTCTCTCTCTCCCCTTCCCTGTGATCAGCATCTCTTTTCTTTCCCTTCCCATGCCCAAATTCTCTCCTCTTTCTCTTCCAGTCCCCTGTCCAGCATGTACCCTCTATGTCAGGGGTCTCAAACACGCGGCCCGCGGGCCGCATGCGGCCCGCGAGAGAAGGTTGTGCGGCCCGCGACGGAGGGAAATAAAAAAAGCCTTGCTTCTGCCGTTGCCGCCGTGGCAGCGGCAGAATCGACTGTCAATTTTTTTTTTAAAACGGGCTTCTGCTGCTCAAGCAGCAAAATCAGCTGTGCTGCGGTACCTTCCTCTCTGCCCGGAGATCCTTCATTGTGCTCCATCAGCGTGTGCTTTTCAAGCCGCGAAGAGAGTATTCCCCTCTCGCGAGGCTTGACAAGTGAATAGGCTTAAGCCGCGCGAGAGGGAAATACTCTCTTCGCGGCTTAAGAAGCACACGCTGATGAAGCACAATGAGGGATCTCCGGGCAGAGAGGAAGGGGCCGCGGGACAGCTGATTTTCTGCTGCAGCAGCAGCAGCAGCAGCAGAAGAAGCCAGGTGTTTTTTTTATTTACCCGGGGGGGGGGGGGGGGTAGGACTGGAAATGGGGTATTTGCAGGGGGGGGTTTGGGTATGGAAATGGGCTATTGGCAGGGGGGGGGGTAGGGACTGGAAATGGGCTATTGGCAGGGGGGGTAGGACTGGAAATGGGCTATTGGCAGGGGGGGTGTAGGACTGGAAATGGGCTATTGGCAGGGGGGGTGTAGGACTGGAAATGGGCTATTGGCAGGGGGGGGGGTAGGACTGGAAATGGGCTATTGGCAGGGGGGTGTAGGACTGGAAATGGGCTATTGGCAGGGGGCGTTTAGGACTGGAAATGGGCTATTGGCAGGGGGGGGGTTATGACTGGAAATGGGCTATTGGCAGGGGGGGGTTATGACTGGAAATGGGCAAATGGCAGGGGGGTGTAGGACTTGAAATGGGCCCTTGGCAGGGGGGGGTTATGACTGGAAATGGGCTATTGGCAGGGGGGGGTAGGACTGGAAATGGGCTATTGGCAGGGGGGGGTGTAGGACTGGAAATGGGCTATTGGCAGGGGGGGTTTATGACTGGAAATGGGCTATTGGCAGGGGGGGTTATGACTGGAAAAGGGCTATTGGCAGGGGGGTGTATGACTGGAAATGGGCTATTGGCAGGGGGGGGTTATGACTGGAAATGGGCTATTGGCAGGGGGGGGGGTAGGACTGGAAATGGGCTATTGGCAGGGGGGGTGTAGGACTGGAAATGGGCTATTGGCAAGGGGGGGTTATGACTGGAAATGGGCTATTGGCAGGGGGGGTGTAGGACGGGAAATGGGCTATTGGCAGGGGGGGGTTATGACTGGAAATGGGCTATTGGCAGGGGGGGGTTATGACTGGAAATGGGCTATTGGCAGGGGGGGTTATGACTGGAAATGGGCTATTGGCGGGGGGGGGGGGTTATGACTGGAAATGGGCTATTGGCAGGGGGGTATGACTGGTAATGGGCTATGGTGGGGGCTAGGACTGGAAATGGGCAGGTGGGGGTTAGGAAGGACTGGAAGTGGGCTGATGGGGGGACTTAGGACTGGTAATGAGCTATGGAGGGGCTGACTGAAATGGGGTAATGGGGGTTAGGGCTGGAAGTGGGCTATTGGCAGGGGGGGGGTTATGAACTGGTAATGGGCTATGGGGGGGGCTAGGACTGGAAATGGGCAGATGGAGGTTAGGACTGGAGGTGGGCTGATTGGAAGGGGGGCTTGAACTGCAAATGGCTGATGGGGAGGGGGGCTTGGAATGGAAATGGGCTGTGAGGGGAGGGAGCTAGGATTGGAAATGGGCTGATGGGGGGCTAGGATTGGAAATGGGCTGATGGGGGGCTAGGATTGGAAATGGACTGATGCAGGGACTAGAAGGGAGCGTATGCTGGGTGGGGCTGGAACTAGAAGGGAGCTGATGTTGGGGGAGGATTAGAATGGGATGGAGCTGGGAAAGTGAAATGGAGAGGGGAAAAATATTTTGTCTGGGAGAGAAGACAAATCTACAATTGGCCAGGTATTGGGAGAGTAAGTGGGGATTGAGGATGGAGGGGTAAAATTTGAGTGGATGAAATAGGAATGAGGAAAGAGAAAAAGGAGAAAGATTAGTATGTTAAAGCAGATGTAGAGAGAGAATGGAAAAAAAACTAGGAGAGAAGAAAGGGCAAATGGACAGCAGACGATGGAGAGTTAGCAGAAGACATGAAGAAACCAGAAGAAAGTGGCTGGAACAATTGCAACTGAAAAAAAATGCACAAAAGGTAGAAAAATATCTCTTTATTTTGAATTTATTAACTGGAATATGTCAGCTCTGGGAAATGTGCATCATTAATGTTTGCGCTTTGTTTAGTACAAGAGGAAATTAATTTATAGTTTTATTTCTACAGTGTTGTTGTACATTCCAAGTTTGGCTTTTGGGGTTCCCAGTTTAATTATTGTCTTCCTGTTTCTAAATCTTTTAGTCTTTCTTTATCCATGCACTCATTAAAGAGGCATGTTTACTAAAAGTTAGTGCATGGTAACATTATGCAAATATTTATGCAAATGAGGCCCCTTATGCAAATGAGGCCCCGCGTCTTATGCGGCCCCCGGGTTACTTTACAAGTCCTCATTCGGCCCTCAAAGCAATTTGAGTTTGAGACCCCTGCTCTATGTCAAGCATCTTCCCTCCACCCCTTCATGTTCAGCATTTATCTTCTTTCCTATCACCTCCCATTCCCATCATTTAGAAACATAGAAATATGACGACAGAAAAAGACCTCTTGGCCTATCTAGTCTGTCCTTCCATATCAACAACTACAACAGTCCCCTTTTTACCTTTAGAGATCCTCTGTGTTTGTCCCATGCTTTTTTGAATTCAGATACTGTCCTCATCTCTATCACCTCCACTGGGAGACTATTCCATGGATCCACCACTCTTTCCGTAAAGAAATATTTCCGCATATCACTCCTGAATCTATCCCCCTTCACCCTCATCCCATGTCCCCTCGTAGCAGAACTTGCTTTCAATTGAAAGAGGCTCTCCTGCTGTACATTTATGCCACGGAGGTATTTAAACATCTCAATCATATCACCTCTATACCGCCTTTCCTCTAAGGTGTACATATTAAGATCCTTCAGTCTGTCCTCATATGCTTTATAATGAAGCCCACTAACCATCTTAGTAGCCACCCTCTGCACCGATTCCATCCTGTTCACATCCTTTTGAAGGTGCAGTCTCCAGAATTGCACACTATACTCCAAATGAGGTCGCACCAAAGACTTATACAGAGGCACTATCACCTCCTTTTTTCTGCTAGCCTTTCCTCTCCGTATGCACCCAAGCATCCTTCTAGATTTTGCCATCGGCTTTTCTACCTGTTTAACTACTTTAAGATCATCAGACACAACCACACTGAGGTCCCGCTCTTCTTTTGTGGACAAAAGTACTTCACCCCCTATACTATATTGCTCCCTTGGATTGCTGCAGCCCAAATGCATGACCTTACATTTTTTAACATTAAATCCCAGCTGTCAAATTCTAGACCATTCTTCAAGCTGAGCTAGATCCCTCCTCATGTTATCTACACCTTCTTGGGTGTCTACTCTATTGCAGATTTTGGTATCATTCACAAAGAGGCAAACCTTACCCGACAGCCCTTCCGCTATATCACTAACAAAGATGTTAAAAAGAATTGGACCAAAGGACAGATCCCTGGGGCACACCACTGGTAACATCCTACTCCTCAGAGTGAGCTCCATTTACCTGTACTCTTTGTCGCCTCCCACCCAACCAATTTCTAACCCAAGCAGTAACTTTAGGGTCCATCCCTAGGGTGCTCAGTTTGTTTATAAGTCGCCTGTGAGGAACAGTGTCAAAGGTTTTACCAAAATCTAAATACACCACATCTAGGGCTCTCCCTTGGTCCAACTCCCTGGTCACCCAGTCAAAGAAATCAATCAGATTTGTCTGACAAGACCTGCCTCTGGTGAATCCATGCTGCCTTGGATCCTGTAATCCGCTGGACTCCAGAAACCTCACTATTTTCTCTTTCAGCAGTGTTTCCAAAAATTTACTCACCACCGAAGTTAAACTAACCACCCTGTAGTTTTCAACCACATCCTTACTTCCGCTTTTGTGTAAAGGCACCCCATAAGCCTCTCTCCAGTCCTTTGGCACCACTCCCAACTCCAACGAGGCATTGAAAAGGTCAGTCAGTGGAGCTGCTAGAACGTCCCCAAGTTCTCTCAGCATTCTAGGGTGTATCCCATCCGGTCCCATCGCTTTATCTTCTTTAAGCTGAGCTAGTTTCTCACGAACACAGTCTTCTGAAAATTGTTCAAGATGTCCCTCACTTCAGTTCCTGTTCGTGGGTGTTTTCTGAGGTCCTGCTCCTGGTTCTTCATCTGTGAACACAAAACAGAAATATTTGTTAAGCAATTCCGCTTTATCTTCATCAGCTTCTACATATTCCTCCCCTTCACCCTTGAGTCTGACAATACCACTTTTGCCCTTCCTCTTCTCACTAACATATCTGAAAAATGTCTTATCCCCCCATTTTATTGCATTGGCTATTTTCTCCTCTTTTTGAATCTTTGCTTTCCTGACTACTTTGATAGCTTCTCTAAGTTTTTCCAAATATAGATGCCTGTCTTCCTCTCTCTGTGATCTCTTGTATTTTATGAAGGCCTCCCTCTCTTTCTTCACATTTTCAGCTACTTTTTTCGAAAGCCATAGAGGTCTCCTTTTCCTTTTACCTTTATTTACCATTTTTACAAAAAGGTTGGTTGCCCTTAAAATATCCCTTTTCAGTTTTGCCCTTTCTCTCCTATCTCTGCCCTATGCCAAGAATCTACCCCTTCTTCCCTAACTTCACCCCATGTCCAACATTGTCACATTCTTCCCCATGTTTAGAATCTGCTCTCAATCCCCCTGTGCCCCTCCATGTCCAGTATTTGCCCTCTACCCTATCTCATGTCCACCATCTGTCAACTGCCCTCCCCCACTCATGGCCACAGCTGTTCTCTATCCTCTTACCCCATGGTCAGCATCTGTCTCCTATCCCATTCTGTATCTAGCATCTGCCCTCTGCCTCCGTGCCTCCTCCTGCCAACATCAGCATCTTCTCTCTATCCCCATCCCATATCCACCATCTGTTCTCGACCTACCCCACCCCACCCCACCCTGTGACCACCACCTGCCCTTTGTCCCCCACTTCTGCCCACTAGCTGCCCACTATCCCTCTCAGTCCATGTCCACAATATGCCCTCCATGCCCCATATCTGCCTTTTCTGCCCTATCTCTCCCCCATGCCCCAGCATCTGCCCTCCATTCCTCTATCCCCCCTCCCTATGTCCAGAATCTGTTATCTACCCCTATCCCATGTCCACCATCTGTCTTCCACTTTCCCCACTCTGTGGCCACCATCTTCCTTCTGCCCCCCCCCCAACTCCAAGGCAAGCATCTGTCCTCTACCCTGATTCCAAGTCCAGCATCTACCTTCCATCCCCATGGATACTTCTGGCATGTCCAGCATCTGCCCTCTACCCCCATCCCATATCCACCATCTGTCATCCATCTCCCCCCACACCTAGCCCCCACTCTGTGGCTATCATCTGCCCATTGCCAACATCTGCCCTCTGCTCCCTTACCTCATGGCCAGAATATGTCTCCCATACCATCCTCTCTCAAAAACCTGACCTCTCTGCTGTCCCACAGTGTCCAGCATCTCTCTCCCGCCTTCCCCAATTCTGACATCTTGCATTGCCTTTCCGTTCTTGCTATTTCCCCACATCCAGCCTACAACCAATGCTGCCATCTCTCTCTCAACCTCTGCAGCAGCAAGTACACATCAAAAGCATGAGGTTTTCTTGACTCCAGCATGCGTGGAGGGCTCTGCCTGTCCTGTCTCCTTCTGTTGTAAGCTTTTGTCAGAAGAGAACGGGACCAGTAGGGCTTTCAAGCCTGCTGAAGTCACGAAGATCCCATGCTTTTGATTTGTTTTTGTTTTTTCTAACAAACTCTCATCCTGCTGCCGCTGTTGCTTCTCACCGGGTCTGATTCAGTAGCAGAGGAAGGGGAGGGGGGATGCTGCCGCTGTTGCTTCTCACCGGGTCTGATTCAGTAGCGGAGGAAGGGGGAGGGGGATGCTGCCACTGTTGCTTCTCACCGGGTCTGATTCAGCAGCGGAGGAAGGGGGAGGGGGATGCTGCCGCTGTTGCTTCTCACCGGGTCTGAGTCAGCAGTGGGGAAGGGGGGGGGGGGATACTGCTGCCGCTGTCGTTGCTGTTGCAGATCCAGCAGAAACGGCAGCAGCAGTAGCCGGATCTTATTAAAAGATTTGATTTTTTTATGGATAGACGCTGTAATTACACTAGCCGCCACCGCTGAACATCAGGCCCTACATTCCTGACACACAAAGCTATACCTAATCCTGCTGTCATGACTTGAATTTCAATTATGTGAGTTAACTCACCAGGTCTCAGTTTTCCAAATAAGTCACACAAGGATTTAAAATACATAACAGAGATGCCAAGCTATTAGAGTTCAAGGTGAGTTATACTCTCAAATGTTGGTCACTCGTATGTTGAGTTAGTCCATTGAAGAGATATCACCTATAGAAAGTTTATCTTATATTTCTGCAAGTCCACAGAGAGTCATTTCAGCTTTGCAGAAGCTTATCTCTTCTAGCTTTTTTCTTTGAAATGGGTGCGGGTGAGTATTTGCATATCCTTTTCTTTTCTCTTCCCCCTCCCACAAGATAGAGGCTTATATAGAGGGAGATACCCAGAGAGACTGAAGCACAGAAACATTCTGCACAGATTCCATTAATGGTAAACAGAGGGGTGAGTAGATGCCACTGGTTATTACAGCAGTGTTTCTATACAGTTGTGTTTGTGTTGCTGAACGCATGGGTTTTAGGTTGTTTGGGTGCCTCAAACCTCTTGTCTGGCACCAGCATAGGCAGAAGAAATGGTGCGACCGACCAATGAAAGCTGCTGCCACTGCTGTTTGAGCCTAATTGGGTTTAGGTCAAGAAGAAACTAGAAAAATGCTGATGGGAAGAAACGGGAGGTGGGACGAGCAGCTGGAAGACGGGAATTGCTCGTTGCAGGGAGGAAGAAAAGGGAGTTCAGTGAGAGGGAGATAAACAGCGGGGGGTGGAAGAGGCTGAGAAGGGGACAGTCGGAGACCTGGAATGAGGAAGAAACCAGAGAGAAAGAGGGTGAAGGGAGGGAAAGAAAAAAACAGTTTGAACAAAGGGGGAAAATGGGAAAAAAGCCAATAGAAGGGGAATACAAACGTAGCACTAATGCAAAATATAAAAAGAAAAAGAAAACAAAATATAAATAAAATAAGTACAAAGAAATAAAAAACAAAGGGCTCCTTTAACTAAAACCCGCTAAGGTTTTGCATTTAACATGCAAACAAATGCACATGAAGTGCAAAGCTTCCTCATTAGCTGCTGGGGGTGTGAGGAGCATGTCTGCGGCAGTTAATCTTCGGCTGTGAATGTTAATGTGCGCTCCAGTAAGGCAGGTTCACCTACCAGTCCCCATAGAGATGCCATTAGGTGAACTCGCTTTTACAGCCACGTTCCCACTGAGCACACGGCAATTTCCCTGGCACTAGTGGTCATGTGCTCTCCACGCCCATATTCCGCCCATTCCCCGCCCTATCGCATGGTGGCTGGTTACTCTGTGTTTTAAAGGGTTGGTGACTTTCATGCCCCCACATTAGTGTTCCTGGTTCCTAGTTATCACATGTTAAAATGCACATTAACTGGTCAGCAGGGTTTAGTAAATGGGGCCCAAAATAAGCATGTGAGCAACAAAAAAAGCCAAAAAGAATTTTTTTTTCATATCTGAAAATTCTTTGGTGCTCAGAATTGCTGAATAGTTTTCCAACCTTGCTTATGTGATTGTGTCTATGTAGTAATGGTGTAGGGGTTGTTGTTATGCTTGTATGTGCTTATGTGATTGCGTGTATGTAGTACTGGTGTAGGGGTTGTTGCTATGCTTCTATGTGCTTATGTGCTTGTGTGTATGTAGTACTGGTGTAGGGGTTGTTGCTATGCTTGTATGTGCTTATGTGCTTGTGTGTATGTAGTACTGGTGTAGGGCTTGTTGTTATGCTTGTATGTGCTTATGTGATTGTGTGTATGTAGTACTGGTGTAGGGGTTGTTGCTATGCTTGTATGTGCTTATGTGATTGCGTGTATGTAGTACTGGTGTAGGGGTTGTTGCTATGCTTGTATGTGCTTATGTTATTGTGTGTATGTAGTACTGGTGTAGGGGATGTTGCTATGCTTGTATGTGCTTATGTGATTGTGTGTATGTAGTACTGGTGTAGGGGTTGTTGCTATGCTTGTATGTGCTTATGTGATTGTGTGTATGTAGTAATGGTTTAGGGGTTGTTGCTATGCTTGTATGTGCTGATATGTGGTACATGTAGAGCTATATGGCCCTTCTGTACATAACTTGAGTTATATTTCTGGGATTGGCTGCTACCCGGGATGACATCCGAAGCTGTGTTTGTCTCTGGGTCTGTGGGGTGATTTCAGTGTCTGTGTATAGTCGAGGCAGATCTCTACATGTAAGTTTGCAAGTCCTTGGTTTATGTGTGTGTATTGTACATGTGTGTGCAGCCCATGCACACCTCGTGCACGTAACGAATACAGGTTTGGTGGTTTTCAAGGTAAATAATTACCTCTTTATCAAACACGACACACTGTGCCGCGCCCCTTCCTTTAATCTCCCTCCGCTAAGAGTTCTGCGAGTTCTCCAGTTTTATCGTTATAAATGTGTACAGAAAAGATTTGAGAACAGGTTTCCTGGAGCGAGCAGCCCTGAGTGTGTTGTGTGGAATTTGTGGCAGCATGGGTGCATGGCTATCTTTCTCTCTGTGTCTATAAATATTTGCATGCATATGACAGTGTACAGTGTTTTCTGCTGGTAGATGGATATACCTGAGCGTGAACAACTGTTTGCACACATCTTTGTCCAGAACGGTTGTCTGCTGTCAGTGAGTGCCTGCAGTATCTGCGTAAGCGCATAGCGGCACCTGGGAATATTAATGCTCTTTCAAGGTCGGTCTGTGTATCTCTGTGTGTGTGTGTGTCTTACTATTTGTGTTCTTGTGAGTGACTGTACACAGTATACCCTAGTGAGTATGACAGTAATCCACTTATTCTTGTATCTGTTGAAATCCTCCTCTACTGACCCTTGGCAGCATAAGCTCAGCACCTCAGAGCTTCAACACAGACCCAAACTGATCACTTAAGGTCAACAGCAGGCGTATGAAGATTTTGGAAATCTGATACTGTGAGGGTAAATCTATAATGGGTCACCTAGGTTGAGAAAAAAGTAGATGTCTGCTTCTGGTCTATTTTAAAAGGACACACACACACGGCTATGTGTCTACAAAATACGAGCATAAATCTTGTAGCAAGGGCAGTTACTTTGAGGTTTGCAGACATTTACTCCTGGCTTAGGAGGAGGCGTAAACATCTGTATGTAAAATACACATGTCAATGTGTAGTTTTAGTGTATTTTATATAAACTATGTACCTCAGGACTCCACCCACACGAGGCCCCTGGGAGCGCCTACAGGAAAAATTCCTTATCTTTATGCCACCGCACAAATGTCTAGGCCTGGGAGCATTTTACAGCCATTTTATGCATATATGCTGTCACAAACATATGAACATAATTTTATAAAAGTAACCACGGTAAGTATCTTGTCTGCCAGGTTGGATCACAGAATGGTTTAATATCCTTTTATTGTCCCTGTATTCATGGACAGCTCCTAGTCAAAAATGTGTTTAGTTTTTAAAAATAACAGTTTATATAAGTAAAATAAATTTGCTTGATAGCGCTCAGCTTGCTCACTGTAGGGCATGTTTAGAGCTTCTTATTTTGGTTATAACTGAAAAACCCCAATAAAATACCTCCCAAAGATGAATTTGAGGTTTTCAGTTTTAACTCAGAAACCCCCAAAATGACCCTTTCCCCGGTGTTCTGATGATGGCATGGCAGTTTGCATCACACTTTTATTTTTAATTGCATGTTGCACATGGCTGCCACCACAGATCTGCTGAAAAGGGGCGGCAGCTGGGGAGATACTTGCCACATGATGCTAGACATGGGGGGATGACAGAAAAAATGCTAGACATGGGGTAGGAGTTCGGGAGGCAGATGCTGGACATGGTGCAGGGGACATAGGGGAATTGACAACATATGCTTGACATGGGGTGGGAGGGCAGTGGGCCATTGATGGACATGGGGTAGGGCGATATAGAGGGACAGAGGACGGACACCAGACACATGGGGGGTTATTCTCAGGCATGAATAGCAGGGATGGACGTCCATCCCCGCCATTCGTGCCGGCTGCATGTCCCAACTAACTTCCTCGCCGGTTGTGCTGGGAAATTATTCGGGAGCAGGGAAGAGGCAGCCCAGGGGTGGAGAGTGGGTGGGCCAGCGAAATGGCCAGGGATGTTATTCCACCCCTGGGGTAGAATAACTTCCATGGACATTTCTTTTGGCAGTGTTGGGGCGTGGAAGGGGCTGGGGTGTGCAAAGTTAATACCCCACAGCCCGATCCTGGCCTTATTAGGCTGGATTGGGGGTCGGGCTGTGGGGCATTAACTTTTTTTAGCAGCAGTCAGCATCGCAGCTTTTAAATGGAGCTGCATTGCCATGGCAACAGGGCACCATGGTGCCGCGGCTCCATTTAAAAGCTCTGGCTGGGTTAGCGGGGTTATGGCTGTACATGCAGGCCAGGACTGAATTGCAGTCCTAGCCTGCACGTACAGGCTTGTTCGCGATTCTGATCCCGCGGGACTAGACGTGCCCCACGGAATCAGAATCGCAATCTCCTTTGTACATGCGGCTCAGCCGGGACGTACAAAGGAGATGGACAAAGAATATGCAAAGAACAGTCAACATCTCTTTATCCCAAGGTCAACTACCAAATAATCTAAAAAGAGCTTCCATACGCCCAATATTGAAACAAAACATCCTAAATAAATCTTGCCCCACATCTTACAGACTACTTTCTAGCCTACCATTCCTATCCAAAATCATCGAAAAATCAGTCCTACTGCAACTCCAAGACGTCATCGACTCAAGTGCCCCACTTAACCCCCATCAATACGGATTTAGAGCACATCATGGAAAGAGCATTCTCATACTTCGCTCCTAGATGCTGGAACAATCTTCCTCCCTCCATAAGAGCAATCAAGGACCTCAAGCAATTTAGAAAAGCTATAAAACACCACCTGTTCCTCTTACACTTCTCCCAACACCAGTTACCATCTCCTACCCTCTCAACTTTTCCTAAGCCCCCTTTATAAACCAAAATTGATCTGATCCATCTCTTCTGTATAACAAGAAATTTACCATTGTACATAGTTGTATAATTAAGATGTACAAAGTTTTCCTAAGTCGAATCCTGTTAGATCTCCTGTTACATGTAAGCTCACAACAGCATGTTGCTATCTGTGAGCACTTTATGTTTACTGTAAACCGCGCTGATGAGAAAGAGCGCGGTATATAAGAACATTAAATAAATAAATAAATAAATAAAAATAAATAAATGGTGTCGAAACTCTGTTAACATCACTACTTGACACAATCATACAAGGAATTGACAACATAAGACATGTATTCATCCTCATTTTCCTCGACATATCCTCGGCATTTGATACTGTAAACTACAATATCCTAATCAATCACCTAATGCACCTTGGCATAGGTGGCACCACTTTCCAATGGTTCCAAAACTACCTATCCAACCGCTCCCAACAAGTACACTTCAACAACAATCTATCCAACCTATTTACCCAACCTCAGGGCGTTCCCCAAGGATCTGCATAATCTGCATTGCTTTTCAATATATACCTTCAACCTATCTGCAAAATCATAGAATCTCATTATGTTGACTACAGAATTTATGCAGATGATATAATGTTATTCACAACCTTCGACACCTCAGAATCCTCCTATAAGAAGATCACCAATTGCTTCAATGACGTTGCTGCATGGCTCAATTCAGTCAACTTTGCAGTCAACCTCAAGAAAACTGAAGCACTCATCATTACTAGAAAGAAAGCATTCAACCCTCCCTGCTCACTTCATGTAAACAACGCAACACTGGAAATAAAAAAAGAAATAAAATACCTTGGAATCTACTTAGATCAACAGCTTGACTTGACCAGACACATCAACCACCAACAGACCACTGCTGTCCCACTCCGACTTCCATTCTGTAGCTCAAGCACTGATTTGCCCACACTTTGACTACAGTAACAGCATACTTCATGGACTCCCCAAGAAAATACTAAAGCCATTACAACTTGCTCAAAATACTGTTGCACGCACAATTATGCATGCCAAAAGATCCGACCACATAACACCAATTCTATTCCACCTCCACTGGCTCCCAATTCTTCAAAGAATCAAATTCGAAGCCCTTACAAACATTTATAAAATCATTTATTATTTATTTATTTATTTGCAATTTCTTCTATACCGCACTATTTATCATCAGCGCGGTTTACACATAACCAAAAATGTACAATGTGTAACAATCTAACATTGACATTTACAGAGAACAGGGAAATAAAACATGGAGAATGGGGAGAACTATATACATTATGTACAAATTAGAATACAGATCGACATGTTTGTCTTTAGGGGAAGATTGACGTGGGGGTAGTTTAAATGCAGTGATTAAGGCATAAGGTATGTTCACTTGTGGGAGTCGCAATGGCTAGGATAAAAGGGTTAGGTGATGTTGTCAAGAGTGGAGAAGTGTTGTAAGAAGAGATAGTGTTTGATTGCCTTCCTGAACTGGGAGAGGTTGGTTATGGCATGGAGGTCTGCAGGGAGGGAGTTCCAGCAGGAAGGTGCATAAAGAGAAAAAGCATGGCTGCTCATTGTCTTTGAGCATTTGGTGATGGCCTTTGGTAGAAGTAAGGTTTTGCAGGCTGTTGATCTTCTCGCTCTTTTGGGGGGGTGGGGTGTAAAAGGTCTGAGAGTGAGGTGGATGTGCATCTGTTAACTGCTTTGAATGTCATTGTTAGTGCCTTGAAGGTGATCCTGAGGTGGACAGGGAGCCAGTGCAAATCCTTTAAGATGGGGGTAATATGGTCTGCTCTTGATGCTCCGTAGAGGGTTCTGGCTGCGGTATTCATCGCGAGTTGGAGGGGTTTGAGCAAGCTCTTTGGAAGGCCGAAAAGGGTGGAGTTGGCGTAATCAAAGTGAGGCAGTATTAGAGCTTGAAAGACAGTTCTGAAGTCGTTTGGTTCCAGAATCCGTTTCATCTGTTGTAGGATATGAACTTTGTGGTAGATTGCCTTGACGGTATTGCTTATCTGGGCATGCATGTCAAGGCGCTGGTCAAGTATTAAACCCAGGTATCGAATCGTCATCTTGGAGGTGAGTTCAGCATTGCGAACCTTGAGTGATGAGGGTGGGGAGAACGTCTGGTCCCTGCTGATAAAGAGAACCTCCATCTTTTTGAAATTTATTTTGAGTTCTTGAGTTTGTAACCAGTCTGTGACAGCATCGAAACATGCTGAGAGTTGGGAGAGGTCTGGTTGGAGTGTGGATATTGGGGTGAACATTAGGACATCATCAGCATATAGTAGAAGTCAATATTGAATGACCGGATAAGGTTGCATATCGGTTGCATATATATATTGAACAATAGGGCTGAAAGTGATGATCCTTGTGGAACCCCTTTCTCTTGTAGGAAATGCGTGGATAGAGATACCAGAGTGTACATATTGCAGTCTGTTGTTGAGATATGAGGCGCACCAGGCGAGGGCATTCCCGTGGACACCCTTATCTGCCAGGCGGGATAAGAGTCGCTTGTGGCTGACCGAGTCAAAAGCAGCCGCGATGTCGAGAAAGATGAGCGAGAAGCCTTGTCTGATGTTGTCGAGCCCAATGGTTAGTGTGTTAAATAAGGTTGTCAGCAATGTTTCCACTCCGTGTGACTCCTTGAATCCGTGCTGGCAAGAGTCAAGGGGGGCGTTTGTCTCTATGTGATGAGTCAACTGCTGTTGAACTATTTTTTCCATGATTTTGGCAAGAAGAGGGATGCTCGATATTGGCCTGTAGGATTCCATTTTTGCGGGGTCAAGCTTATTGTTTTTTAGCAGTGGTCTTATTGAAGTTTGCTTTAGGTTCTGGGGGAATGTGCCGGAGAGGAATGATGTGCCTATTAATTTGGCCAAAAAAGGACTAAGTTCGGTCCGGAGAGATTTTATCCAGTGCGCGAGACATGGGTCGTCTGGTGCGGTGGTGGTGTTTATAGTCAAGATGGTGTTTTGGATATCCTTTGCAGTTGGGGGAGAGAAGGAGTTAATGGTATATTAATTGCTGAGCTTGATGGGAGGGGGGGGGGTGGAGATATGTTGGGTATCTAGGGTTGATGGTAAGGAGGCTGGGGATAAGATTGATGTGGAGGTGGGTGATGAGGGGGTATAGAAGATTGGCCTGGGGGAGGAGATCTTGCGGGGGTGGTAGATTGGCTTGATTTGGCTCGTAGGTAATCTGCATATTCCTGTGGGTGTGGGAGGTTGGATTGGTTGGGTGAAGGTTCTTTTGATAAGGTTTTGACGATATTGAAGAGCTCATGTGGTTTGTTAATTGAGCGTTGTATTTATTTATTTATTTATTTTATTTAACAGTATTTCTAAACCGCCTTAGCTTAATAATCAAGGTGGTATCACAGCAAGCAATCAGGTAAAGTGTGTGTGTTGTACATGCAGTGAGGATAAAACTTAGATGTGTGAGGGATGTGTTGGGTGCTTGATTTGTTTGAGCTATATACAGGGTGGGCTATTTACAGTGGTGCTAGAATCATATTTTATATATATTCAGTTGTTTGGGAGGATTGGAGTGCTGTTATCCATTCTCTTAGGTTATGTGATGTGTTGTAGGATCCCTGCGTAGTATTGCTTCATTTTTGTGGACACAGCCGCTCTGTGGGCATCAAGATGTGTGTTGTATGAGTCATAGGATTCACTTGTCCTAGATCGGCGCCAACATTTTTCAAGCTGTCGAAGTCGGCGAAGAGATGCTGTTAGATCGGGTGAATACCAGGGTGCCTTCTTTCTTTTACTGGGTGTTTTGTTGCTAGATGGTGTATCAATTACAGCATTAAGACTCTGGTTCCACAAGGATAGCATGTCATTCAGGCTTTGCTCGGGTGGTTCCAGGAGAGGCTGTGCTCTTTCAAGGATCTCTTCTTTGATGAAAGGAAGGTAGCGTTTAGAAGTAGTAGCAAGTGGTTCATTTAAGATAAGGGGGTTATGGGTCATGGAGTGAGAGGGCAATGAGAATCTAATCAGACTATGGTCAGACCATGGCACTGAGTTTATTGAGAGATTGAACTTGTGTGTAGAGATGGTAGCTACTTGTGGTGCAAATATAAGATCCAGCATGTTTCCCTTGATATGGGTGGGGGAGTTAACGATTTGGGTATAGCCTAGTGCATTAAGGGCGTCGAGGAAGGCCTCAGATTGGTTGGCTTGAAGGGCAGGGAGGTTGAAATCTCCCAACAACCAGTTTGCCATACGTGGTTTGGTCAGGTTGCAGGCAAGATCAATGATTAAGGAGAGGTCATCTGGTACTGGGGAAGGAGCTCTGTATAACAGGTTGATGGTACAGTGTTTGTTAGCTATATAGATGTAATCAAGGTGAGGGGTGCTATTGGAGGTAATTAGTTGAAATTGTAAGTTGTCTTTGGTCAGGATGAGTGTTCCTCCACCTCTCCGGTCGGATCTGTCACATGAGTGGATAGAAAAATTAGGGGGTATATGTTGATGGAGAAGAACCGAATCTGAGGCAGACATCCATGTTTCCGTAATGCATAGGATGTTGAGGTTGTGGGTGGCTAGCATTTCTGTTATGGCAGGCCATTTCTTGCGGATGGAACGGGCATTTATGAGAGCACATTTAATGTCAGAAGGTGGGGAGGGTTTCTCCTGCTGAGGGGGGTAGGATTGTTGGAGGGTGACATAAATGAGGCGAGGGTATAGCTTATGTTGAGGTCTCTCTGCTTGGTGGTGAGAAGGTGCTTGATGTCTTCTCCATGAACATTGTAGAATTGGGATGGGGTTATGGGAGGGGGTAAGGGCTGGAGTGCTGTGCATTAGCGCAAGTAACATGCAGCAGCAGGCAAGAGTATATGAGAGTGTGGTTGCGTGGGGG